>CM033280.1:23034254-23769254 GCA_019343175.1 Oedothorax gibbosus
CAAGGCATACTTTTGCATACAATTATGCTAAGTTTTAATTTACATTTCTTATTTTTTAATGCAGTTTGGAGTTTCATTACTTTTGTTATTAATAAATATTTAATTATTCCTCGAACTACAAATAAATCGCGAGCAGACGATAAATAATGTTTAATTGATTTGCGAAATAATATTAAGGAAAATAGTTGATTTTGGCTTTTAGAAGTTTAAATTATTAGCTGATGGATGCTGTGTTTCGATTTTTTTTTAATATGTATAAATCTAGTGTAGAAACGGCTGTTGATGATATTTACTGTTAGAAACCTAGTTTTTTCCCGATTAGAACTTCAGTAAGTATTTAAGTAACAGGAAAGTAGGCTATTTTAGTTCTTTATGAACTTCTTGTTTAAACCTTTAATGATAATGGAAAGTCGATCGATCTTGGCCTTTGAAAACTCCCAATAACGCATTTAAATGAGGTTTTAATTGACAAAAAAGGCAATAAGGAGGTTTTAATAACCTCTCGCCATTCGATCGAAATTAGTTGCCTCATTAAAAGTACGTAATTGGTAATTATATCAAGATAATAAATATCTTGATAAATATAAATTAGATAAATATAAATTAAAGTAAATTTAATTATTTTTATAAAGGATAAGCTGTTTAATTTGCATTTAACAAACTTTATTAAAGTAGATTATCCACTTATCGCTGATTAGTTAAAACACTGTCTTTACAATTTGATAACAAGTTTTTGTAGTTAAATGAGTGTTACAAGTTTGTTAAAAATTTCCACTGAAATAGCTAAGGTTCATCAAATTTGGATGTGTGTGCTTATCATTAAATAACATTTATTTCTCATTTTCCTCAGAACAGAATTTTGAGTTGCAATGTGATGTTTACATCTAGTGTTCTGTTACTTAATAATATAAGACATCCAAGAAGCAGTGAAATATCTACAAATTCATGATGATAAATTCCTTATCAACTTCCACACATTTGCACATCCAATTTCTAAACTACACACAGAACACAACAAGTAACAATACCAACCCCTATCATGCAACATGCTATGACATTGGTTTAAGGACATTGTAACAAACATTTTGGTCAAAAATTTATTTCATGCTTTAAGAACATTTGCAAAACTTAATTTTTTTAAAGATGATTAAAATGAAGCAGTTATAAGTAGAAAAACTCATAATAAGAAACTAAACGTTCTATCTCTTTTGTGATCCATTGGAATTTTTCTTATAAACTATTTTTCCTAACTACATGATTCCCATTCACACTTATTTTAAACCAATGCTGACATTTTCTAAAAAAAAAAGAGTTAAAATTTATATACTTTCCAAAGAGTAGGACATAGCTTGAAAAAACATTCAGCGGTAGTTACAACAAGAATAAAAATATTTTATTCTGTTACTTCATGAAACTCTTAAGTATTATGTGGCGTATCATCAGGGCCATCAGGCTTATGATGGCTATTATCATTAGTATATCTCCTAAGAAATAACCTCCACGTAAAGGTTCTACTTATGGCATGGGTGGATCCGTTTGCTTTCTATTAAAGTTGTCCGTTTGCAGTAGATATAGAGATCAGGGGCCCTTTATAAAATAAAGTGTCTGATATTTCAGAGTATTAAATTACCTAAGAATGTGTTTAAAAATGTAACGCAGATAAAGTAACATTAATGATGTAGCACGATGGTTGATATTTTAAACAAAAGTGTTGTGTCAGCTACCACCTAAACTGAATTATTAAAGAAAAACGAACTTACTAATGGTTTAATATTTTGGAAATATCTTTTTACAATCAGTATATACACTTCATATAAAAAGTTCTATATTGTAGAAATCTTGTTTTTTTTAAGTTTAAAATTTGGCTCGTAAAATCTAACTATACTAAAATAGCATTACATTCTCATGATCAATAAAGTGTCTTGAAATGGAAAAGAATTATAAATGTCGTAATAAATGTGGTACAGTTCATACGAAATAGGTTGGAAGATACCTAAAAACAATTAAAAATTGTCTCGAAATCTTGAAATTCTTATGTATACTTCTACACTAACTCTGTACAACCTCACAAATTTTTGACCTATATTAAAAAATGAACTTATTCTTTTACACAACATAGTGACCTTAATCAAGTTTTGCATCTTAACACGTTTCCATATAAGGTAAAAATGTTTAATTTAGGATTGTATTTGTAATATGTGACACAAATTACTATTATTTTTTAAGTTTGTAAGAAGTACTATGATGGGGCACTAGATAACAACCAAATGGTCCTTTAAATTAAAACAAAAAAAGAAGTTTCCATTTTATACAAATTTTGAAAAATTAATTTCAAATTAAGATGTATTTTAATGCATTTCATAAAACTCTATCATGTATTTCCAATTTAATTTAAACTATATTCAAACAACCAAGTCACCCTTTGCTTCGAAATAATATCATATTTCTATTGCGTTGAGCTTAAAAATGACTATGATTACAAAACTTATGAAGTTATTTTATGAAATAAAAACTTTGATTCATACATGATGTTCTATTTTGTAAAACTTCAAAAAACAAAATTTTTATAAAAATGTGGTGTTTAATTATTAAATTCGAGAGCTTAAGTTTTCTATCTATTTTATATTATCAGCTAGTGTCAAATAAGCGGCCACTAATTTTTGAAAGAAATGTGACATTTTTATGGAATTTTCATTTTTAACATTGTTAGCCAACCTTATTAGGCAATATTATTCATAATTTTTCCTGTGTGTAACATGTCTTGCGGCAGTAATTAAATTCCGAATATAAAAAAGTATATTACTTGCCACCTTAGAACTAAATTATTACTTTTTTTCAAAAACTTTAAGGTAGCTTATCAAGGTTAAAGTTATTTTTATTTTTAAAGTTGTTTTATATTTTAAACGGTAGTTAAATTTGTGTTCCGGGAAGTTGATAAATTAATTAATATAATAATTTATAAACAGAAAATTAACCCAGAAAATGGGACTCATAAAAATTGTTTAAAAGTATCATATTTCAAAAAAATAATGCATGATGGCACTGTCAAGTTTAAGTTGAAATTGAATGCTAGTAAAAATATGTCTTCTATGTTTGTATACGAATAATGTTTTAGTTTTAACATATCATTATACAGTTATAATTATTTATTACCAATTAAATTGTTGTTGTTACTGAATTTTATTTTTTGAATTATTGTGCTTGTTGTTAATGAATTTTATTTTTTAAACGCAACTGGGTTTAATCTACAGCACAATCTACCATAAAAGATAGTAGGCATGAATTTCTCTTTTCTTCTTCTATAAATTTCTTCGAGGATAATTTTTTTCGATTTTTCTTACACATTTATATTTTTATAACCTTCCCTATCGCGCTATCATTAGTTGGATTAAGTCACACTTCAGAAGCTCTATTTTTTAAGCAGAAAAAAAAAGGAAATAGCATAAAAAACTGCAGTCGGTCATTGCGCCCTGTCATTATAAGCAAGTCGTCAAAGCAAGTCATCATTGGGCGGAGCAGGGTAAATTCAATTTTCACTTCCACAAAAAAGTCGTCTCTATTCCAAATCCAGTTTTGTTCGTTCTACAGTAGAAGTGTGGGTGAACAGATTCTATTAAGGCCAGAATATTTTGAGGGGGAACACAGTGGTTTTTTCAATATAGTAATTACCCTCCCTCATGCGGGAAGGCTAGCTTGCTTTGACAACATTCTATCCAACTATGGCCTATTTTGTTTGTTTCATATCTTTGCGATTAGTTTATGATAAAGACAAATTAGATTGGGATGTTTTATTTTTACTAAAGCAGACTAATGGTGGCCACAAACATCGAAAATAGAAAATAATTCTGACCGATTATCATTGATATCGAAGGGTGAGCTTCAAACTGCATTGGCTGGTCGACTGTAGTTAGTCTGTTTCCGAGTATTAGAAATTAGAATTATTATTAAAATAAAATAAAAACTTGGAGATATGAAACTATTTTGTCTTAAAATACCTATTATTTAAAAAAAAGTAAAGCATGTTCACCGGTGACAATTTTATAATTTAAATAGCAAGCAAGACTTTTTCCTATAATTATGGATGATTTCTTAAAAATGTACTTACATATGAGCTCATTTATACATTATATTGAATAATTTGCAATAGGACAATGTGTAAAATAAATAACAGGAGTTATCATAAATATATATAGTTAAAATGCAAGGAAAGTTTGTGTGTTTGTAAAAAAAAATATTTTCAATTATTTGCAACAATATAATTAATTCAGAAAGTATGACTCACAAAGAAAAATAATCAAGCAAACTATCGCAGTTAAGATATAGACTTCGAAAAAAATCAGTTGTAAGTCATTGCTAGTTAATTGTTTTGAGGTCTTGTAACAAACCTTGTATTAGAACTTAAAAAAATGAATACTTCGATAATTTACAATAAAGTTAATTTGTACATTTAAAATATCATGTTCAGTTATACCATGAATGATACATTTTTCACTTGGGCTGGAACATGTACACTAATATAAAACACTTTTCTAAAAAATACGTCAGTTACAACTGTAACAACCCACGTTCAATACTGGGTGTGAGGTAAATTGATCCAAACCGAGTTTTGTGGAATACAGTCCCGTCAAAGGAAGAGGGAGGCAACGGATTTTTTTTTATTACTATGTACAGAACTTTTTGGAAAGAACTTTCCCAGGGCTAGAAAGGGGTTTTGCTTCGGTGAAATGTGTGTTATTTTTTTTCAAGGGCATTGTAGGTGTCAAAGGAAGCCGATTGAACTGCTGATGAATTTATTTTGAGATGGTTGAAATTGTAGGGGTGGCATCATTGGAATTGTATATCTGGGGAAATTATTTTGTTATTGAATGTAAAGATAATTTTGACTTTGAGATTTCAATCGTTGATGGGAAAAAGTTGTTGAACAAGTTTGCGATAATCGAGGTAAATTTGTGCTTAAAGAATTTTTTTATTTATTCTCCGTAGGAAAAACGGGTAGAAATTGTTAGAGAAAATTAAAATTATTTTTCGTACATTCATCTAAACTGTAACACACAATTTCAAAGAATTTAAAAGGAACATGGGTGTGGCAGTATAGGTTTGTTTTCAATTATAGAGTTTCAATGATATTTAAAAAGGGGTTTGTAGCTCATATTTAAGAAAATAGCCCACAATTATTTAAAATAATCTTTATAATATGTTATAGTAAATTAAAAGCTGCAGATCATTAAATTTTTTGAACATAATTAAGAGTTAATAAAATATTTAAAAAGAATGAAATATATCACAAAATTAAAATGAATAGGGTGGCACGGGGTAATTTTGAACAAAAATCAAACTTTCACCTTAGCTTCCAGATTTATGTAATTTTCTAACCAGTTGTTTTCTTCTTAATGACTATTTGATATATCTGCCGGGTACCGTTGCTGAAATTTAATATTTACTTTGTATAAGTTGAAAAAAAAAGTATGCCCAAAAATTACCCCTCCAATTGGGGTAATTATTGGACACAGACGGGTAGATATTGAACAGTAGTTTTCAATCTGTTCTGCAAAGTATTTAGATTATCTACAAGGGGTAAATTGTGGACAATGGTGTGTACTATAGATATTGTGTATGGGGTAATTATTGAACACCACATGGGGCTTCTGTAAAAATGCATAACAGTGAAATCTAGTTAAAATTACAAAACATTTAAATTTTTCATACAACTTTTTAATAATTTCTTCGTTGTCCAATTTCAAACATTACGTAGATGGTTTTTTTTAATCACACAAACTTTAACAAGTAAATTTAAGCAAGTTGAGATACCACCTGTTACCAAACAACTATAACTAACTAAACTTATTAGAACTAAATATAACTATAAACTAACAATAAAACTTTACTTTATCATTACAAGTTATGTTAAATGGGTTAACTGATATGGTTTGCACAGGACGATAAAGCACACATAGTGCTTTCACAGTTTCAATCTGTGGTTGCTCTGGATACGTACCCTGTTGTCTCATCACCATTTTAGAAATTTTAATTCAACACTAAGTAAT
This sequence comes from Oedothorax gibbosus, assembly GCA_019343175.1. Classification (NCBI taxonomy): domain Eukaryota; kingdom Metazoa; phylum Arthropoda; class Arachnida; order Araneae; family Linyphiidae; genus Oedothorax; species Oedothorax gibbosus. The sequence continues at coordinate 23,040,299 of CM033280.1, forward strand.
TTGTCTGAGGTTTCTTCATAGTCTTTATAATGAAAGTCAATGGAATTAAATTATGTGTTTTGAGTTTTAAATAAATATACATCTAAATAACTGATTTATAAAATACACAAACATTAATTGTATTTTTTTATGTGTTATACAATGACAAAGATGTGTACTTTCAATAAAACTAAGTCCGATAGTCTTGTACATTTCAAAATAAATGTATTAGGTTTAATCGCAAATCAACCTTTGATGTACCGTTTCCGCATTATTAAGCATTATTAAGGGGTCCTGAAACCCCTACATTAAAGACATTAAGAATATTTTCGAATAGAATCGTTTCTTAAGAAAATAATTCAAATATTAATTGAATGCTTACTTAGTTTTTTATAAAATATTTTAACTTTTTAATTTATTTATATTTCACCAATATTTTATCTTTTTTAGTCTGAACGTTTATTCTGAATGCGGAATAACACAATTTATCTTTTGATGTCAAATTAATATCGCAATAGAAGAAAGATACCTGAATAATAACATAATAACACATGATGCAATCATAAAGATTTTATTATTGAGATTACCTGAAATTAATTTCCTTCCTATGTTATTTGGAAGCTTCTGAGCGAAAATTTTGGATCAAATATTTTTGTTACATTTATTTTTTATACTTCAGGTTTCATTGTATATCTTACTTCAAAGAATACCGACTGCTATTTGATTAAATTTTTTTAAACATCAATCGTGTATTGCAAACAATTATTAATTTTAAAATACGGAATATTTTTTATGCGATATTGTTACTTTATATTGAAACATATAATACTAACAATGTGATAGATTCAAACACGAGTTTGAGGTTAGATTACAAAGTGTTAGTTGCAGGGTTTATGCTAGGAAAATTAAATTATGTGCATACCCAACGTCTCTAGTAATGCTTCACAAAAAAACTGCTTGCAGGTTATATTGAAAGCTCTTTTGGTGTATATATGTGAATTCGATTACAATTGTTGCTTTGAAAATTAAGTATATGATATTCATATCACTCTATATTTTTTATTTTATTTTTTTGTAAATTTTTTTGTTCATATATTGGTAGGAATATATTATAACTGGTTCTATGTTAAAATGTATTATTGAAGAATAACAATTTTTATGAATATGTTGTGTTTATAGTATGCAAAAGGTTGTTTATAATATATATACTACTATCAGAGTACTATAGAAAGATTCTTTGTGTTCTATTTTTAAACATTTACTTTATTTATCCCAAAATAACACACATCAGCTTCAACTGAATCGTTCATACCGTGAAATTTCTCAAAAGTGAACCACTCTCTTATTCTTTTCCAGAAAAACAAAATAGTAGAAAAAGATAGTAGTAAAAGCTACATTTCTGCGTTTCATTGTGCTTCAATTTATTTTCGTAACAACACTGGATCCGATCTGACAGACACGTTTTCTACGAGATCCCCTGTTTTTATGAGTTGGGTCAGCACAAGTCCTCTCTTTTCTTTAAACTTGGTTGATTCCCTCTTGTTCACCTAGGGTTAAAAAAAAAGCAGTGAGACGGGTATTTGCCTTGTTGGACCAACAGTCAGATAAACTTAAAGTATCGGGTTGGTAAATGTATGGGATTCTGTAGAAATAGTTGTGATTATTTCTTGTTTGTTGCTGCTGAATAAAATACCAAATTAGTACAGTACACAGTAATGAAAAAGTTCGAACGGTGTGGTAAATATTTTAACATTTAATCTTATTGTAAACATGGTATGCATTGGAACTTATGGTAAAAAGATGAACAAACGCACGAAAAACACATATGAAAACCATAAGTATAACCAACCATCGAACATAATTTCCAAACCACCCTTTCGTAAGTTTTTGAAGACTAGGTGTGAACAAAATCTAAAATAGTATAAAAATAACGCCTTTGTATTTTTTTGATTATTTTTTTCTTTTAATATGAAAGAATTAAAAAAATTGAAGTAGGCATTGACATGGGTGAAATATGCGTCTGTAAGTACTCCCACCTTTTCCCTCTGAATTTAGTTGAAATAGTTTTAAAATTATTATTATTTTGTTACAAAGATATGCCATCGGATACACTTATTTGTTATACATTTTGTCCGTCTCTCTGTACGTTTTCCGTCAGCCTGTCCACCTGTCTCTAGGTGCCCAGAAAGTATTGTTGTTTTACTTTCAGTTCCAATTATTACCTAATTTAAAAATTCGTTTTTTGTTGGTAAGATCTAACATAAAAGACCTACCTTTCTTACTTTTTATTTTTGTCTGTCTGTACGCTTTTCCATCCGTCTGTCCATTTTGTGTTTTGACGGTGTGTTTCAAATTCCACTGTGTGTTGCACTGTGACGGTGTGTTTCAGTCCGATTTGATTTTTTTTAAATCAGAAAAGGTTTAATATCAGACACAAATAGTTTTTTTTAACCCTTACCCATTTGTCTGTTTATTCGTATTAAACATATTTCTGTAAGTATTAAAGCAACAGGAAAGTAGGCTGTCGGATTTTTCATAACTTCTCTTTTTATATTCTTTCTGCACAAGTATTTACTTTGATTTTAAGAATAGAAAAGTAGAGCTTTTTTTCATTCAAAGAGTTTTCTATAAAAATAATCTAATTAATGTTAAAATTGACATTCACCGATAAATCTGTCCTCCATTTCTTACCTATCCATTTTTTACAAATACACATAGACATCAGTGTAATAGAATAACAAAGTCAGATAAGATATTTTTTTGTGGTTATTTATTGAGAAAATACAACTAACCAAAAAATATAAAAGCAATCTTCTCTATGCTTAAAAAAAATCGAAAGTTATCGTTAAACGAAGCCTTTGGTTCAACAACAGTACAAAAAAATAATTTGCCCAAAAAATAGAGAAAATAATTAATGGACAACTTGCTTATCTCAACAGAACGGATAAAGAAATAACAGGTATATATTTTGTTTTTCCTTTACTCTCCCCAAAAAAGTAAAACTTCGAAACCCTAAGTTCTTTTCCATTTAAGTAAAAACAACATTTCTCCGGTAGGATAGGACCTTGCTTTGTTTTCCAGAGGTAGATGTGCTTCGGGTTTTATCCGATGGTGTAAACTTGACAAGATTTTTCTTTCTCCAATGTTTCGCAGGAGAAACATGGATAAGAAAGTATTGTTGTTCTTCCTTCGTTTTATTAAATCTTGGTAACAATTCTCCCTTTGTTTTTCTAGAGAGTTTTTACAGTGTCTGTGTGTGCTTTTTATTGAAGGAGTTTTAGTGCTCTCGCTTTGTAAACTTTGTTTTTATTTGAGATTAAAAAATATACAAGAGGGCGTGAGAGCTCAGTAAGTAAAGGATCGTACTTTAGGTCAGTAGATTTTCGGATCGAATACTATCTTAGTCACGATAATTTTGAAAAGAGACTCTGTAGATAAAAAAAAATTAAAATTACCTTTGTACAGGAGGTCGGTTCTCGTTGAATCTTTTTTTTTTTAAGTTCTGATGCTTCGTAATCATACTGTGCCGTATAAAATTGTATCGATTAACCGCTCAGGTATTGACTTCATCATTATTAGCCTATATTCTAATTATTTAGCATACTTGACTTTGTTTAACTCTGTAAAGAGATTATATACTAGCACCTCGATACATTACCCACTCCTGATTTTTCATTAATTAATTTATGTATTAGTTCTAAGCATAATGACAACGATAAACATTGAATTTTTATACTAGCAGATAACTCAAATGATAAACATCATTTATTGAAATATAATGGTTAATAAATAAATTAATGAGTTTCATTTTATGTCACATTAAACTTATATGTCTTTAAACATAAAAACATGAGAAAAAAGTACTGTTTTAATGGGAATCTATTTCGATATAAAATTATATACCATAATAAGACAATTTGTGTAAATTAAAAAGGAAAGAAAACATTGTAAATTAATAAAAATTCCAATATTCTTAATGGTTATAACAGTATTCTTAAAGCACAAGACATAAACTATAATAATGTCACCCAATTTTCGGGAATATAATTAGCTAGTTAATGCATGCTTAAATTCACATACTTTAACTTAATTTCCAAATAAATTGAATATACCAATTCACATTAATACGTCATATTTTAGACAATGAAGATAGATTTATTTCTATAACAAGCTAGCTTCAATAATTCCTGGAACACCAAATATGCATAAACATTCCCCAATCAACAATCCCCAATCAAAATTTTAAGGATTAAATCCAAGTGCTATTAATAAAATTAAATGAATTCAATCCTAGTTTCGAATTAACAATTCTTTCCTGAATCGCGTTTAACTGAATAGAACCAATCGAAATTGCTTCGTATTATAAATTTTTTTTTTTAAAACATTAAAAATATCAGCATTTATGGTGGGCTTTATAAGGTCCTTGTAAAGTCTTAATTTCTTCAGTCATGACTTATGTTCACTGTTGTTTAGGAAATGTAAGTTACAAAGATAATATTTTTTATTGTATATCTCATTTAACATTTGAATTAAACAATCTTACTTGACGCTTCACTTTTTTTTAAAGATAAACTTTTTCATTAAAACTGTTGTCCGAATGTGCTAAGAGAACTGATGACATTATTTTGAAAATATGCAAAATTTCTGAGACTGTCCTAAAAAAGTGTGATAAAAGTTGATATCAATTTAGAGTGAGGAGCAATATACAAAAAAATCAACAAAAAATTGCACCGATACAAGAACTTAAATATTCTTTTTTTGTGAACTAGATTAAACACTATTATCAATTAAATTAAATTTATAATGAATAAAATGTTACTCTCAAAGAGAATAAAAATTTTACATAAATAAAATGCAATGTCTGAGAAAAGTTTTACTGTCCAATTTAATTAAAAATATATTTTGGATAAAAATTAAAAAGTTACAAAGAGATTCAATACTAACAAGAATGCTGTACATTAGCAAAGACTTGGTTTGAGTTCCATAATATCTCAAACTTGTGGTTAAAATTAAAGTTGTGGTTTCCTGGTGAGTATTATAATACTAATTGTATACAATATGGGTAAAAAGTTGGTTCCTTTCGTATTAAAACGATGCCATTGTTCTTTTTATTAGTTTCAATAATTCCCGATGATTGCTCGATCAAATTGACGTCAGCAGTAGATTAGCGATTGTTTGTAGACAATCAGCTATGGAATTGCTCGCTGTGAGAATGATTGGATATCGGAGCGAGCTCGTTAAAATGTAGGGAATTTGTTTCGTATGGAGCTTCCTTAACAAGCAGTCTTAACGATTCAATTAAAATGTGAGCCTTCGAAAATTGCTTGGTTTTGTTGGCAGAGTGAAGACATGACCAGAGCATTATTCAAGGGGGTAACGAGGTATTTGGAAGATTTTAGAAGCGATTTGTGAGATTTAATTTATGAAGGGTTTTTTGTGTTTTGGTCGGTGTTTGAAACAATCGATTGGGAGGCTTTTTTAACGAGTATTTATTATTTTTGGAGATAAATGATAGCAATATAATGTATATTTATATTTGTAGTATGACAATTATTCTTAAGTTAAAGTATAACATAGTGTTTTAAGAAGTCGAATATGTTGAATGACAGTTCATTTGTATTATAAACATTTTACTGTGCAAAATTTTTTGTTGATCTATGCATGAGCTGAAAATTTATCTTAGAGAGATATTTATTATATTACTAAATTACTTAGAATTATAGATTACTCAGAATTAAAGAGTGATTTATAATACTATGTATGCTATCAAAAAAGTTTAAGTACTTTTATTCTTAAAAAGTAAAAGATTTTTTTATTGATAAATAAGTTAAAATGTTACTACGAATTGCTACTAATATTACTTCTTCTTGCAAGACATAAGTTCAGTGAAAATTAAAATAAAAAAAATTATCTTTAAGCACAATTTATAATATTCCTAATGTTACAAACGTGTAACGTGTTGCGCTTAATGAAGCACCGTTAAATAATGAAATATTATGTATTCATTACTTTGTAGAATCATTTTTAAAGACTTAAGCAGATACGTTTCTATCTCTTATGAAAATGAAACGCGTATTGTTTTACTTTCAAAAACAATCAAAGGAAGTTATTCATTGACAAGTTTAATACTGAAGATATAGATGTTTCTTGTTACTAATAGCAGTTATTGATGAATTTTAAACAAAAGTGCGATTAATTTTAAAACTATTAGTTTTAGAAGTTTTGCAGCTATTCTAATAATGATAAGGATAAAAGTAAATGAGTTAACATAGTTTCAATGAATTCTGAAAAATGGTAGCATAACCGAAAATTATATTTGTTTCCGCTGTCAGGTGTAGATATCGTGTGTTATGTAGATTCGAACAGTGGTTCGTTTATCCCTTTCTTGCTGGATTTTACAAAAAATAACATTGAAACATGTGTTTTTCAGTCACTAAATCCTAAAATTGCAGAATGAAACCATTCTAAAAGGAAACGTTGTAAAAAATTTTTAAAGACAACCCAAGTCAATGTGTTTTTTTGCACTGTAACTTGATATCTTGTAATTACACTAAAAACAGTGTCTTAAAACTACATCGGCTATGTGCGTATTGCAACTACAATATATAATAGCAATGCATATAGGTGGTATTTTTTGACATGCTACCGTAGAGATATTTTATGCTTGATTAGATTTACTAAACTTGATCTAATATAGTTTCAAATGTAAATAAATGGAAGAGTATATTTATACAGCAAAGGAAAGTTTTTAGTTCATAATTTTTTCCGCAATTGTAGTAGATGGTGAATGTAGGTTTCCTAATGTGTTTTTGGCCATGTATGGTACAGACATGATGTTTAAGAAAGTAAGGGAATTAATTGTGAGATATATTATAGGGGATTGGAAGATGTATATATATTCTAAAATGTTCCATGACTGAAATAGAGAAAACTCTTCTAACTCTGCACATTGTGCATTTTTATAGTAGTCGACGAAAAAGCCATCAAACTCCTCGAAGGGATGGGATCCAGACGGACATCCATCCTATAAAAAATGATGTTAATATCATATAGTATCCTGATGTTTTTTTTTTATCAGGGGGATCGATTGGCATAAAATAAATGCTTACATAACATCTAACTCAACATTTTTAAGGGTACTACCGTGCAACTCCGGGATTATAAAGAAAGTACAATATATAAGCTTGTTTAATTCTATGACTATGCGCTATTAAAATCACACAACGGTACACACCACACTTTCAAACAGTTACACATCATAATATTTAACAACTACACACAATCTAAGTTTATTTGGAATATTTAACAAAAAGCACCCATTGTATAGTATTTCAAATGTGAAATACATATTAAATATGCGCGTCATGCTTTACAAAAGTTTGAAAAATAAATCATCCGCTTTGCAGCGTCAAAAGATTTCGCAAAGCGATACAAAAGACGCATATTCAGTTTTAGCATTCAATGCAAACCAGTTAAACGAATCCTCAAACCCAGTCATCACTTATTCACATCCACAGCCCGCCACGTCTTTTTTATTGGCGAACCAAATGTCGCAACCTATCATGAATGCCAGGACACAATAAACACTGAAAATAATAAATGCTTTTAGAAATTTCATCTGCGCCATTGCGCCTGTTATTTCAGACATGAATTAAAAGGAAAACTTTCAAATGAAATTGCCCCGGAAAATAAGCGTGTTAAATTTGTGTTTACATAAATATTTGGAAGGCTCTGGGCGTAAGTGAAGCAAGACGACATTTTTTTCTGGAAACTATGAATAAAATCATTGAAATGTTTTGGGAGTCGTATCCGTTGAGTAAAAATCGGATGCTTTGGTGACCTGACTCTTGGGAGTGCTAGAACATATACCCTATTTCAAACATATATAATAAAAAACAAAATATGGCATTAACTTAAACATGAAAAATATTTAATAATATGATAAACAAACAAAAAATAGTTAAACACTAAAATTAACATAACTAAATAAACATTGTAAAAGAACACGTAATGAAGTGATGCGACATACTTATTAATGTGTATTTTTAACATAAAAACACCAAGATCAATTCGTAATATAAGCTCATGTTTTGTTTTCATTATTACATTACATAACTAAATAAACGTTATAAAATAAACGGGGAGTAAAGACGAAGTGGAATAAATATTAATATGTATTTTTAACATTTATACACAAGATACATTCGTAATATAGACGCATGTTTTGTTCTCATTATAAGATTACATAACGAAATAAACATTATAAAATAAACACGTAGTAAGATAGTTTGACATATTCATTAATGTTTATTTTAAACCTCAATGCACCAAGATCCATTTGTAATACATAAGCTAATTTTTTGTCTTCATTTTTAGATTGTAAAGATTATAAGACATTGTAATCTAGCATTATTTTTTAGTTCGTCACATAAGTCACTAAATGTCTAATACATACAGCAAACTGCGCGACAATCTTCCATTTGCTAGCTAATTTAGTTTAAATCTTACGAAAATGAAGTATCAAAATCTTAAGAAAACCAAATATGAACCGTGTTCTTTTCAGTAAGATAGATAATTATGTTTATTAAGCTAGTCATTAGTTAAAAAATGCAAAATTATTACAGTTTTTATATATCAAGTTAAGAGTTTAAACATTGATCAAGTTTCAAACTCAATTGTATCGGACTTGCTTCAGTTGTGTTTAAAACGCATTTTAGGTCATGATATGAAAGACTTTCTTGTATATTTATTTAGCAGAGCAATAAGTTCTAAGGAATATATTTGAATGGCCTACTTCAATTTGCGGAGTGAAATATGAGTTAAATAATAATAAAAATATGGGGGTACAAAATATTGTTGGATAAATAGAATTTTTTTTATTCCAATTAAATTCTTTATATGTTTGTAGTAAATTGGTTAAAACAAAAGCATTAAAGATGCGTAAGAACAAAATATTTCCTGAACAAACTATTTATACATCTTTTGTTTATATTGTAGGGTAGGTACATATATATTTTCCGGCTTGTTTGCTTGATCGGAGACCCGCTTATAAGCCTTCGTCAAGTAAGACAGACACAGAAATTTTTTTTACTGTCACAGAGAAAGGAAGTATACCCAGGGCGAAGGCGGGAATCGAACTCTCACCCGTATTTTCCGGCTTGTTTGCTTGATCGGAGACCCGCTTATAAGCCTTCGTCAAGTAAGACAGACACAGAAAGAAATTTTACTGTCACAGAGAAAGGAAGTATACCCAGAGCGAAGGCGGGAATCGAACCCTCACCCGTTACAGCGCGCAAACCAGCGTAATGGTCTAAACCACTCGGCCATCCGGGCCCCGTTTATATTGTGTTAATTGGAGTTCGCTAAATGGAGTGTTTTAAAAACAGATGAATAGATTTCCAAATTTATGCATATTATTAATTTCTACATCAATTTTACAGATAGACAAAATACGTTAACTTTAACAGAAAAACTATACAAGAATTATTATTTCTGATGAGCCTATTAATAAAACTAAATAATTGGTATGTTTATAATTTGAAGAATTTATTGTTTGCTCATTTTCAAAAAACATTTGCTCAAATTTAATAACAACTAGCAAATGAATACCCGTTCTTCGCATAACCTTAGAAAATAGAATCAAACGGCATTCAAGCAGTATCAAGTCCTAAAACATCGTTTTCGGAAGAATTCAGATTTTTCGAAAGGGAACAGATATCATATGTAGAGAGTTCTTCTGTAGTGGATATAGTAAAGTGTACTTTATCTTCTATTATAAGACTTTTAAGCCTAACCTGATCCAAAAAACAATGCCTCTATCCCAAACTTTTTTTAACAGTCTTTTGTGAAACATGGAACAACGTTATCAGTCTTCGTTAAGCCCACACAACGCAAGCCAAGAAAAAAAAACGAGTCCTAGTGAATACAAATACGCCATCTAAAAGCAGATAGGGCGGCAAAATAGTGAGATTAAGTACCTCACATTGCAACGCCCTATTTCGTCGAACAGAGGTTAATCCTCATCAATTAAAAATAAGAGGGGAAAAATCGTCAACCTTAAGATACCATCGAATAAAAAAATTGGTCCCGGGCGATGGTAAAATGAAGGAAAAGACCAGAAATTAATATGCAACGAAGCAGTAAATGAGCCACATTAGGGAATTTAATTTAGTCCCACCATAAGATGCCATGGGTGACAAAATTTATTCTTAGTTCTACAAAAGTTACGCTGTCTTAGTTTTATTGAGCGAGGTTTTTTTTGTAAAATAAAAAAATATATTTTTAATAGAAAATGGTGTCATATTTAGCCTGTTTTTGTTTGGCCAGGTCTTATATTGTGTGTTTTGTTATTTTGTTTTGCAGGTTTATTAATACATTTTTATTTTGGTTGAGGTATAAAATTAAATTAGCAAGGAACTATACTAAAACCGAATGTTAGGATAGGCTAAAAAGCAAATCAGCGACAACAATAGCAACAACAATACTACTACTATTACTACTATACTACTATATATTATAAAATAATAATAAATAATATTATAGAATAATAATAATAATAATAATAATAAATAATAATAATAATAATAATAATATAAATAATAATAATAATAATAATAATAATAATAATATATAATAATAATAATAATAATAATAATAATAATAATAATAATATAATAATAATTATAATTAATAATAATAATAATAATAATAATAATAATAATAATAATAATATAATAATAATAATAATTAATAATAATATAATAATAATAATAAATAATAATAAAATAATAAATAATAATAATAATAATAATAATAATAATAATAATAATAATAATAATTAATTTTTTCAAAAAGTTTTTGTGTATTGAGAAACGAAAATTTAGTTAGAAACTGAAAATCATGAATCTCAACAATGTAAACTTTACTTAATAAATTTTAAGACATATATGCCTTTATGCTATTTATCTTGAAGGAGAATGATACTATAAACAATTCTTCAGTCGGATATAGTACAATTAACCTATGAGTTAAAAACAGTTTTCAAGATAGCACCAAATTCATTATAAAACTAAAACAGAAGGCCATGGACAAAATTTTTCTCTCTGTAGTAAACTATTACTTAACTCTTAAGTAAGAATCTAATTAATTTATTTACGATAATTCATTTAATCATTAGTGGGCTTGACATTCGAATCCATCGGACACTCTTAGTCCCAAAGACCTCCACCCTTCACTAAAAGAACTGCATCCCCAATACGGATAGGACTACCCAGTAAATTAATCGACACCCCCGCCTAACTGTAACTGCAGTGGGTTTTATAGATCGGGGGGTCGCACCAGGAGAAAATTGCAACGTTGATAATCCCATAAGTAGTGCAGTGTACCGTGTACTAGTCAATGCCTTTAATTAAAGGGTGAATCCGATGTCTCAACACGAAGACTTAGGTCGGGGGAGGCGAAAAATTGCGCCCTGAGTGCGGTGTTGGGAGTGTGAATCAATGAATTGATCAAATAACTCTGGTTTATAGGGTCGCCGAAAGGATGTTGAAGATCTTTAGACTCATTAATATAGGACGGTTACGGTAATGTTCACCGTACTTACGGGGCTGGGGAGCCCAGTAAATTAAATCTCCTTTGCACGCGAAGGTTCCAAGTTCGGGTCCGGGCATTGCTAAAATAATTGTTGGCCTATAAACGGCCCACGCAGCCCAAACATTTCTGACGCATATACCCCGTGTAGGGGAGTACACGTTAAATATGCTCTAAAGTCCAGAAACCGCGTACGATTTGTCTCCTAAAAGTTGTGTTGAAAAGTGAGTTGTGTAAAAGCGCTTGCCTACTCAGGTGTCAGTTCGTCACTTGACTGTGGTTCTAAATTACGACGCCCGTAGCCAATAGACGTATGTAGCTCTAGTGCAACGAAAACTCAACTAAACTTTTCCGTACTTACGGTGCGAGATGATCGTAGTGACAACGTTAAGTCAATGGAGAACTGGAACGGCCACACCTATGGTGACGTCACATTTTCGTCAACTGTAGTCTTAAACCAAACACAAATCACCTGGTAGATACTTCGTATAAACTATTACGGTCAACATTAACTCTAGTGCGACTTTTTTTTAAAAGGAAACCAATAGTTTTAAGTTTAAATCTTTGCAATTTTATATTTACAAATACAAATACAAATACAAAAATTGTCGACCAACAACAGGCCAGAGGCCCAGCAAGGTTGGTCCAAAATAAATCTAATACATTACCAGTTTCCAATGACCGTCAAATTTCTTCTTAAAATCTTCTACTCTCTTCGAATGCACAACATAATCTGGTAAAGCATTCCACTCATTGACAACTCTATTGTAAAAATAACGTTTTCTTACCTCCCTTCTAAAGCTCGATTTATTCAATTTCTGATCATGACCTCTGGTCCGGCTATTTAAGGTAAAACCTAAGCCTTCCATGTCTCCCTGTTTTATAAACTTGAATAACTGCATTAAATCACCCCTAGCTCTCCTGTTTTCCAGGGAATACATGTTTAAAGATCTTTTAATCCGTTATCATAATCAATACCAGATAGACCCTTAATCATTTTTGTAGCCCTATGCTGAACTTTTTCAAGCAACTCTATATCTTTTCTGAGGAAGGGAGACCAAAACTGAACAGCATATTCCAGACGTGGCCTTACCAATCCCCTATACTATGGCAAAATAATCTCCTTAGATTTAGAAGTGATACTTTTTCTAATATATCCCAACATACGATTGGCTTCCTTACTTGCCTCAACACACTGCTTACTCATTTTGAAATCATTGCTCACCAAAACTCCTAAATCTCTAACGAACTCACTATCTTGGATACTTTCTCCCTGTAAAACATAAGAATGATTAACATTGTTCTTACCCAAATGCAAGGTTTGACATTTGTTCACACTGAACGAAATGCCCCACCTTGAAGCCCATTCAGTAATTTTTGTAATATCATTTTGTAACTGCTCGATATGCTCAACAGAATTTACTGTACTCGTCACTTTTAAGTAATCTACAAAAATACTTAACTTGCTATTCAACCCCCAGCTGATATCACCAATAAACATAATAAATAAAATTGGCCCTAGTACAGAGCCCTGAGGCACTTCACTTACAACCTCATCCCAATCAGAGTACTTACCATTAATGTGAACCCTTTGTTTTCTATTGGTCAACCAATTTTTAATCCAACGGACCACAGCAGTCCCTAACCCAAATCTTTTCAACTTAAATAACGAAGCTTCATGAGGAACTTCATCAAAAGCCTTTTGGAAATCGATGTAAATAACATCAACCATATTGCCTTTATCAATCTCTTCTGTAACAGTATCATAAAATTTTAAAAGATTAGTTGTACAAGACCTACCTTTTCTAAAGCCATATTGATTATCTGAAAGCAAATTATTAATTTCCAAAAAAGTCATTATGCGCATTTTCAACAATGTCTCAAAAACTTTACCTAAAACAGATGTAAGACTAACTGGTCTGCAATTACCCGGATCAGATTTAGGCCCTTTCTTGTACAATGGAGAAACATTCGCCAATTTCCAGTCTGCTGGCACCTGTCCATAAATAAATTTTGACCTAAAAATAGTCAGAACTGCATCCCCTAACTCTTCTGCACATTCAACTAAAATTTTAGAATAAATATCATCAGGGCCAGGTGCTTTGTTAGGTTTCATAGTTTTTAATAGACGAATAACCTCCTCTTTAGAAAAATCACACTCAATACAATCCTGTTCTTCAGTTACTTCCCCTGAAACATGCACATTTTTAAAATCTTTACTAAAAACACTAATAAAAAAGTTATTCAAAAGATTTGCCATTTTCATGTCGTCATGGATTACCTTAATTTAGTTGTTTTCTTATAGCAGTTCTTGTTAAACATCAAAAAGAAACAAACGAAGTTGTACAAGCGTGTGCGAATGCTGGGTTCAAATAAATACCACCTTATTCAACGCTTGTAACAAAAATTTATTAATTAAACACATTAACAAAAAAGGTTATTATTGAAAGTAAACATAAATTGATTTGAGTATTCGGCACCGCACGCAGGCAGCAACTTAGTAAAAAGTTATTGAAAAGAGGTAGATAGTCCGGCGTACAGTTCTTTTATAACGTAGCTTGAACTTTGGGGCATGCGTAGTAGCATTTCAATAGGTGAACTCCACCACGGGTGATCAAACATGAAAAGCGCCACCACCGACGATCTTCGATACTTCGTCTCAGCGCGTCGCCACAGGGGTCCCCCACCAGTCCGAAGGACGATAGTTCTAAGACTGAAAACGATCAACAAAGCGTACGCGCCTTCCAGATCGTGTAGTCCTCGGTTCTGTGGTGGAAGTCGTCGGGACCGTCGAAATGGAAGCCTTCGGGACCGTTGAAGTAGAAGCCTTCGGGACCGTTGAAGTAGAAGCCTTCGGGACCGTTGAAGTAGAAGCCTTCGGGACCGTTGAAGTAGAAGCCTTCGGGACCGTTGAAGTAGAAGGTACAGTCGTAGCCTTGCTCGTATCCTGATGAGAGTCGTCTTCATAGAGGATGAATGCAGGTTTGAGTCGATCTAATGACACTGTATCTTGACGCCCGTTGATGTCGAGGGTGAAGAACTTGTCGGATCGGGATATGACCTTGAAGGGACCCTTATAAGGTTGTTCAAGTGGTCTTCTCACAGCATCAGTCCTGATGAAGACATGCGACGTTCTCAGGAGATCCTTGTGCACGAAAGTCTTCTGGGAGGCATGGCACGTAACAGCAGCTGGGCGCAGCAGTCGCATATGTGAACGCAGACGATGGACGAAATCCGCTTCTGTCATCTCTGGAGCCGAGAAAGAGTTGCGGAAGAATTCTCCGGGGAGTTTCAAGGTGGTACCGTAGACCATTTCTGCCACCGAACCTTGAATGTCGTCCTTCAAGCAGCTACGGATCCCTAGGAGAACTGTAGGGAGAGTATCTGTCCATCTATCTGTAGCATGACACTTGATTGCGGCTTTTAGCTGTCGGTGCAACCTTTCCACCAATCCATTGCTGATCGGGTGATAAGAGGTAGTCCGGATTCGGAGTACACCTAAGAGCTTGGAGAGAGAAGAAAACAGGTTAGATTCGAAGTTATTTCCTCGGTCTGAGGTGATGACATCAGGAACTCCGAAGCGAGCGATCCAGTTAGCGTAAAAAGCTTTTGCTACTGTATCCGCTGTTTGTTCTTTGAGTGGGATCGCCTCCGGCCACTTGGTGTACCTGTCCACACAAGTAAGGACGTACCGGAACTCTTGCGAGGGCGGCAATGGACCAACGATATCGATGTGTATGTGGCTAAATCGGGCGTCTGGAGTAGGAAACTCTTTGAACTTAGTCTTGGTGTGACGGTTAACTTTCGACTTTTGGCAAGCAATGCACGTTTTACACCAACTTGAACAGTCTTTAGAGAGGTTCTTCCAGACGTAGCGTTTGCGCACAAGATCTATCGTTGCCTTGACACCTGGGTGTGAGAGTCCATGGCAGCTCTCGAAGACTCTGCGCCTGAAATCCCTTGGAACATAGGGTCTCGCATTTCCTCCTGCGGTGTCACAGTATATAGCCTTTTCTGACGAGGGGAAAGTCAACGGTTTTAACTCAAGACCGGTGTTTTCAGATTCGAGCAAAGCTCGCAACTCCTTATCGGAATCCTGCGCGCAAGCCATTTCATCGTAATCTAAAAAACCCGGGACCTGAATTGCAGATATGCGCGAAAATGCATCGGCTACAGAATTTTCGTGCCCAGAAATGTGCCTTATGTCAGTTGTGAATTGAGCAATATATTCTAAGTGACGTTGCTGTCTAGGGGACGTTTTATCAGATTTTTGTAAAAATGCAAAAGTTATGGGTTTATGGTCGGTAAAAACCATAAATTCCCGTCCCTCCAACATGTGCCGAAAATAACGTATGACAGGGAACTACTAGCAATATATTCTGCTATAAGTACTGTATTTGCATTCCGCAGGGGTTAGTTTACGAGAAAAAAAATCCCAAAGGTTCGATTTTGTTGTCTAGCGACTGATGCAAAGCAGCACCGATAGATACATCCGATGCATCAGTCACCAGAGACAAATCTGCGTTTAGAGCAGGGTGGGCCAACAGGGCAGCGTTGGCCAGAACAGTTTTGCACTCTAGAAAAGCATTTTCAGTTTGTTCTGTCCAAACTATTGGCGTTTTGTCTTTTTTAACTTTTCCTTTGGTTAACTCATACAAGCAAGACTGCGTACCAGCAGTGTTTCTGAGAACTCTATGATAAAAATTGAGCATTGCCAAAAAACGACGCAGTTCATCAACGGTCTTAGGAAGTTGATACTCTTGCAATGCTTTAACCTTATTGGGAAGTGGGGCTATTCCGTCTCCAGAAACGTTGAAACCGAGAAACTCGATCTCACTTTTTCCGAATTCGCATTTTGCGAGATTAATTTCCACCCCATATTCACTAAGGCGATTAAAAACTTTTTCAAGATCTGCCTCGTGAGTTTTAGAGTCGGATGACGCCACAAGTACGTCGTCCAAATACGCGTAACAACAATCTAACCCACGCAAAACCTCATCCATAAACCTTTGGAAAGTTTGACCGGCGTTACGGAGTCCAAAACACATTTTAACATACTCATAAAGTCCAAAAGGAGTAATGACAGCTGTTTTAGGAATATCCCTGGGTTCAACAGGAATTTGATGGTATGCTTTTACCAGATCGATTTTTGAAAAAATCTTTTTGCCTGACAACCCAAAAGAAAAATCCTGAATGTGTGGAAGTGGATATCGGTCTGCCGTAGTCTGCTGATTAAGACGCCTGAAATCACCACAAATACGCCATTCTCCATTTTTCTTAGGTACTAGGTGTATGGGACTAGCGTAAGGGCTACTAGAAGGTCGAATCACACCTTTTTCCAAGAGGGTTTCAAATTCAGATTTTGTTGCTTTAAGTTTTTCAGGGGACAAGCGTCTTGCTTTTGAGAACACAGGAGGACCGCGTGTCTCTATGCAATGCGTAACCCCATGAGTTTTTGGTTGAAGATTCGAATTCGGATCAAATAGTTGCGGAAATTTGGAAACCACCTTGTGGTATTGGGATTCCTCCGAAATATAAGTCAATCCTAAAGAAGGAGCGGAAGAGATCGTTCCTTTAGTCCGGAGGGAGGTTAACCCGTCCACAAGCTGTCGGTTTTTAACATCAACCATTAATCCGAACCTTTCCAAAAAGTCGGCTCCCAAAATTGGTTGAGAAACATCAGCTACTAAAAATGTCCAACGCATCGGCCTACGTAACCCGAAATTTAAATCGTAAGTTTTAGTGCCGTACGTTTTGATAGTAGAGTTATTTGCGGCGTACAGGACAAGTTCGGTTTGTTTGCAATTTTTAACCAGTGCTGCCGGAACACAACTACAAGCCGCGCCACAATCAACCAAAAACTGATAACCAGTGTTTTTGTCAATTACAAATAAACGGCTGGAGCTTAAATTTCCGTCTGCCGCCGAAGAAACAGACGAGCCTAATTGTTTTCCGGAAAATTACAAGGTTTATTGCAAGATCGTGCTTTATTACCAAACCGCCTGTGATACCAGCACTGCCCCTGTGTTTCAGACCTATTGCTAGAACTACTCCGACCTTGTGACCTGCCATGACTATGACTTCTATTGCAGTTTTTTGAGTCAAAAGTTAGACGTTT
The DNA here is from genome assembly GCA_019343175.1 of Oedothorax gibbosus. Classification (NCBI taxonomy): domain Eukaryota; kingdom Metazoa; phylum Arthropoda; class Arachnida; order Araneae; family Linyphiidae; genus Oedothorax; species Oedothorax gibbosus. The sequence goes on from CM033280.1 coordinate 23,057,985, forward strand.
AATGTCCGCTTTAAGTGAGGCTATGTCCTCCCTAAGCGATTTTAATTCATCCCAAAAAGCAACCCGGTTTACAATCTGTGTGGGGGGCGTTGCAAGTGAGGCATCATCACTTTCTGCCATTACGAACTTAGAAAAAAAAAAGTTGACCTTTAAACTATTGTTTACAAATTAAAACGATGAAATGGCTCGCGAACAGTAAATAGATGAAAGAGCTATGTAAAATTGCACATATAAATCAGATCTTAAACAATACGGTCAAGAGAAAAACGCGATGAAATTTCCACTCACCAAACAGGCATTTGAAGGACTGGAATCTTGAGACTTGCTTGAGCGTTGAAACTTATTTAGGGCGTTCACCCGCGTGCGGTGCAGCGCGCTTCAAAATAAACTTAAAGTTGCGAAAATTCTTAAGTCCGATAGTCACCACTGTACAAGCGTGTGCGAATGCTGGGTTCAAATAAATACCACCTTATTCAACGCTTGTAACAAAAATTTATTAATTAAACACATTAACAAAAAAGGTTATTATTGAAAGTAAACATAAATTGATTTGAGTATTCGGCACCGCACGCAGGCAGCAACTTAATAAAAAGTTATTGAAAAGAGGTAGATAGTCCGGCGTACAGTTCTTTTATAACGTAGCTTGAACTTTGGGGCATGCGTAGTAGCATTTCAATAAGTGAACTCCACCACGGGTGATCAAACATGAAAAGCGCCACCACCGACGATCTTCGATACTTCGTCTCAGCGCGTCGCCACAAAGTTTTAAAATAAAATTTTGCTTTTTAATTTTTGCCTTTGTTGATTGTAAGAAACAGAAACTATAATTAATTTAGCTAGTAATTTTTTTTGTATAATACGTAATTGTTGAAATTAAAATATTAAAAAAATTATTATATATGTAGCTTTCTCTCTAGCTCTCTTAATAACGTATAAGTAACAATAACAAACTATAACTCTATACTAAATATAACGGACATGTTTCCTTTATTATTCTGCCGTGGGTGGGCAGGAAATATACAGTATCTACAACAATGAATCAAACCATTTTTGAACAAAACAATTAATCTTTTAGTATACTTTCCCAAAGGCTATACTTACTAAGTGCTTACAACAATGATTCAAGTCATTATTATAGATACCGCAGTTTACCTTTCCAATGGAAATATTGGGCAGGAAAGGAGTGTTTTGTTTGAGTTTACCGATGTGGTGAAAAGAATCTAATTGAGCAGAAATTATCTCTCTAAATGTGTTTTCTTTGAGGGATTGCATTTGGGAATTATACGAATGAATTATAACGAGATCCGAATTGGATGTAAATAAAGACTGTTTCAAATGACTGTGAATTTGTGTTAATGGTGTTTTTTTAAAAACTCTTTAAGAACAATAAGTTACGATTTTAAGCAGCAAACATAATTTTCAGGGACGAGGTTAAACAGAAAATTTATAATAATGGCTTAAAGCTATGAACCAATCTAATTATTTGGATTGTAGCATTCACTCAGTTTATTGAGTATTTTAGTTATCTAGTCCCAAATAGCTAATCTAAAACGAATGATTTCTTTTTTATTATTACTAATTTTTTATATGCATATTTCAATTCAGCAAGTAACAAGTTGGTTAATTGGTTAAAATACATCCAAATTTCTCATTCAAAATTTTAGCGTTTGTTGTTAGGAAACTTACTTGAGAAATATTCAACAAAAACTAGATATATTAAATAAGGTGTTCATCATTCAAAATATTAGAAATTCATTAAGTCAGAAATATACGATCTAAAAGTAAATTTTAAATCAAAATAACACAGAAATAATGAAATAAACACATTTTAATACAAAAGATTAACAGAAAAAGTCATGTTGGGAATTTTATAATTATATAGAGCTGTTTTCCAAGCATAAAATATTCAAAACTTTGTGTTAAGGTGTGATCATATGAAGTGCTGGTAAAGTGAAAAGCTAGTAAAGTGAGTTTAATTTAAAGAGGATGATGATAGAGGAGGATGAATGATAATTTAAAGAGGTTGCTAAATAAATGTATATGCCTTACGTATAATTTAATTTAAATAGGTATTTGAAAATAATAATTATAACTTTTATATACAAGCATGAGTGTAAAAATAAACAGTACCCGTGAGAATGAATAATTTTAAGAAAGTAAATACTTATACTTTTAGTTCTAAATGAGGAATTAAACTATCGTTATCTTGAGAATTTTAGTCTCTAGGTGACATTAGAATTCTTCACTATAAATCAATGAATCAGAAATAAATATTGATGAATTTCAATCCACAGCAAAAAAGCCTCCTTTTTTTATTCTAAGCATTCTAAATTACTCCTAGTTTTTCGTTTCTTTATTCCTTTAAATCGAATGAAGTTTGTCGGTCATTTATCATCGTTATCTTTAATATTGATAGAATTATATCATCTTCTAATGGGAAGCTTATTTTTAGATGGACTGTATGGTAAAGTTGTCTGGAACTTTTCCAATGTTGTTTGTGTATGATATGAGCAAGAAATGTACAGATATCATTAAAAAAATTGATTAACTGTTATTTACTGAATGAAAGGATTTAGTTGAAGTGTATTATGTTACAGTTTATAATCCTATCATGTCACTATTACCTAGGTAATATTTATAATAACTTTTAAGTTAGAAATATAATTTATTTTAATTGTATATAGAATTTATTATTTGATATTAAGTTAATTTTAGGAAGCATGATTGTTTTTAAGATTTATAAGTGTTTAGATAATAAGTAATCAATGTTAAGTATTACTCTTTATAACAATCAAATATTTATTATTAGTAACTTAAAATAAGTAGAGACTTAACCTTTGAAACAAATACTTTCGAATAATTAAAATTAAGTATTAAATCAACATAGTTATTTTTTAAAATTTAGTTATTATTGAGAGCCCATTGTTCTTTTGTTGTAGTAGTTTTTCAATTTAACGGAGACTTGCCTTATAAACATATGCTTTTAAATGACCAACTATGCAAAATTAATTTAATTAACATCTATTAATATTTTTAAAAATTTATACTTTGCCTATTCGAGACTTAAAAACCTCAACATTCAGTGAGTGATAAAAAATGTTGATACAATTGATAAATATTTTTGATACAATTAATAAAAATTGTTGACACTTATTTATCTTAACTTCCTATCTAACGTCCCCAATTTTCATGTTTTGTAAATAATTATGTAATAGCATTAAGGAGTGTTGATATATTATGCGCAAAAATATAACTGATTTACTTCTTTAGAAAAAATAATAAATGTAAACTACCTTCTCTAAAAGAAGTTCGACTTCCACAAAACAGATATTTTTATAGTAATAAGATTTTTTCAAGATAAATACAATAGCTTTAAGGTAAACAATTTAACTAAAAAACCTTTCGTTTAAATATTAAATCAATTTAAATTATACTCTAGGGAAATCGTTATTTTTAAGATTTTCTATTGCCTTTGAAAATTTATTTGCTTTACGTTTATGATAAACTAATTTTTGAGTTAAAAAATATACCATTTGCGCATGACATTATTTTATCCAGATTTATAATTCAAATAACATGCAATGGAAGCAAAAAAATCCAAACATCAAAAAACATTATGTATCATAAAATATCTCAACGGTCATTAGAATAAACACCATCTTTTGATATGGAAATTTTATTATTATCAAACGAAAAAATGGGATCTTAATAAAAGATGAATAAAGAACAATGGAAGTTAAAAGAAAGTGTTAAGCCCATTTACCAACAAGGCATAAAAAAGGAACAATCGGTAGAATAATAATGAAATCAAATTACAATTGAATAAGTGAGCATTATTGTCAAAATATAAAAAGAAATCCATACTTAAACTCATTACCTTCAAATGATTGTCATTATCCAAATCTTTCAAAGATAATAAAACTCAAACTGCGTAAATTCTACGTGATCATTCGGCATAAGAGCGTTTTTTCCCGCCCCTCCATTTTCATAAAACCGAGAATTTTTAATTTTGCATAAACAAATGATTATTCATTACTCTGTTTCTTTCTTTTCCTGATGGTGGAAAAGTATTAATTTTAATGAGCCTCATTACGAGTTTCTAATGAAAATTTTAGCAATTCACTAAGGACCCCAAATGATTGAATTCGCAAGTAGAACTATTTATTTTAGAGTCAAAAAGGCCCAAGGCTACAAATAACAATTAAAAAAAATTAAAACTTTCTTTACAAAATAATATTTTACATTTAGTCGAAAATATAGAGTTATGAACCAAGTACAATAAAAAAATTTCACGTGAGTTGAAAATATAAAATACATTAGCAAGTATTAGTTATTTTGCAGGTTTTACGCTATAAAGTGACTTTGGAAGGAGGGACATATGCCTCTATGTCTATGGAGATACAAAATGGTTTCCTAATTAAGAACTTTTCGGTGGCAATAAAATATGCGAGGTTTCCATAAAACAACTGAAATACCCCCACGAAAAAACATTTGAATAATTGTTTTTCTCTTTACCAGAAAACTATTTTCTGAGCGTAACAGTTTTGTAGCGCGGAAAAGTTAATTTTGTTACGGCATCGTGGCAGTTAAAAGTTTATTTAGGGTATTTTGGAGCTATAACTACAAAACGCAAATATATTTGTTGTTGCTTTGACAAAATTTTAGCTTGCAAGTGACTAATTTTAAGTAACAAAAATATAAATAACTTCAATAGAGGCTATATAAAGAATCACAAATATAATTTTAATGACTTTACATTTATTCCCAGCTCTCAAAATGCGTTTTCCAAATTAATGTCTTCAAAGTGTCGATGAAAATATAAAACTTATGACTTACATAAAATCTTGTTATAGTTTTGTCAAATCACAGTGAAAAACTCATTTGAATATTCATAATCAAGAATTGAAATAGCGTGAAAACTCTTGAGCGTTTGAAAAGAATAAGTAGGAATAAAAATGCATTATCATCAGGTCATTAGAGTTTTCTATTAGTCTTTTTTTGTAACTTTTTACCATAAGGCATGCTTAATTAAATCAACACGCTATTCGACCATTCCATTAGCATTTTGCCAAGAACTTATTTTGGTTATATTCCAGATCTTTAGATCTTCACATGAAAGCCCATTAGAGATTAGTAATAGTACAATAATTAAATTAAGAAGATATGCGGTATAAAACAAGACATGTCCAAATTAAGCTAAAAAATCGGTTTTATTATCATAACAAACAAAATTTATCACACCCTAGTAGTAAGTTTTAAGTAGTAAAAGAAATTAAGTTAAGTAATTGGCATATCATTACATTACTGGGTCTCCTGTATTAGTGCATTATTACGTTTTTCATGTGAGCTATTAAAATTTATGGACATAATTTCTCAGCTAATTTTTTTTCTTGGGATCACACACACAGTCTAACAGTGAAATAATATGTCACAGATATTCTTTGAACAATGCTATTTTGATGTAAATGCCTAGAGAACAGGTAAAGGTACACTCTTAAAACAAACGAGCGGTTTTAACTCAGTCTGAGTTAATTTCCACTCCTTTCCGTGCCGAAAATGCACTTCCCCTATAGGAGTTGATTTCACTCTTTTTGCGGAGTGGGTAAAAGAAATAAAAAAAAACTACGTCCTACACTCTTAAAACGAGCGGTTTTAACTCAGTCTGAGTTAATTTCCACTCCTTTTCGGTGCCGAAACTGCACTTCCCCTATAGGAGTGGATTTCAGTCTTTTGTTTTAAGAGTGTATGTTTCTCTTAAAATTTCAAACGTAGTAAATGCTACTATTTTTATAGCAATGCTGTTCATTTTTAGATATATAATAATAAAGTTGTATTTTAAAGTAGTTTTGAGTGAAAAATTACTTTTTAAAATATGGGGCACTGTTTTAAGGGAGTAAAAGAGTGGTGGAAGAAAAACAAAGCCAATATACGAGAAACGGCCAACCATTATTTTTTTTTATATGAATAGCGTTGTCGTGCTGCGTATTTTTTTATACAACTTAAAGACTGATACTTGTCAGTTGCTTCAATATCGGTATTTTTTTATAAGCTCGGACATTCCAGTTTATCATTGAAAACCTACTATTAAGAATAACTTCAAAATGAAACTCTGAAGGAAATTTCACAAAGGACCACGTATGTGGACCACGGGATGAAGAGGTTATTATAGTAAATAATTCTAATATAGTCTTTGTAATGCAATATTCAATGTAATCTAAACAAAGCACAAAAGATTGCATGCATTTAAATAATAGAATAACCTCCAAACGGTCCCTTATCGGACTATTCAAAGTTATTTAATCTATTCGGAAAGGACGTTTAATTGGAATCCAAGTTAAAACGTCTTTACTCTATGGTAACGACACTAACTTTCATTCACTTCAAGTAAAACAACTGCAATTCAATACTCTCCCGACTACAATGTTTAAATGTTTTGTTCTTTTTAAACTAGGATACAATGTAGAATTGCTTTGTATACGACGGATTGAGCATGTTAGTTTAATTAGAATAATAGAGGACGGGCGGCGATAAGGTTAATTCTTATTTTTTTTAAATTTACTGAAAGTAACGTTATAGATCACGAATTAGTTTTTGAAATGCCAATAAAATAATAAGCATTTCTATAAACCTCTATTTTAATACTCTTAATTAGAAATATCACTTTTGCCTGCTTAAAGATGTATAAACTAATAATAATTATGATGTCCAATAGCATATGAAATAGAATAAAATTAGAATAATAGAATACTGTCTATGAAATAAGATTTTCCTAAGATTAAATTTAGTTTCAATATAGCGATAATAAAAAAACATACAGCAAAAATATAATGTTCATATTTGCTGTTTACAATACAATATGTTAAACACTTTTAAAACAACATGTAAAACAACATAATAAAATATGTAACAGTTAAGGAGTTTATGAAGTCTCCCTTTAAAATTTTTTTTATCTTTATTTTGTGTTTTTTATATATTCATTAAGATAGATATTTACTTCATCATATTATAAATAATATATTAAAATAACGTGTTAAATAAAAATAATTTTTTCAAAAGTTAAATCCAAAAAGTGTTTGAGGATTTTTTATTCTAAATAATTCATTTTTTAAAACTTAAACTAAAAATCGATTCAAAATATTCATTTCAATAATAAAAACTACGTATTTCAAGAATGCAATTCCTTACAATTTATATTTCTCTCACTCCATTCAATACTCCAGGAATTTCTCCTCTTCCAACTCAAATACACCTGAAAATGTTTCATAAATCCTTCTTAAGCACTCCTTCTCCATTAATATCTCTGTAACGCATTGTCCGATACCGAAATTCATTCCAAAAATGACAACCGCGGAATTCCTTCTCTACCTTTTCAGGACACAAGTATCCCCATTTTATTAGCAATCTCAGTCGCCTCTAATGGATGATTTAAGAAAAAGGAAGAAGGGGTGTGGAAAAATGTTATTTCTAATGAGTAGATGCTTTAAATACTGTTATTTTTAAATAATTTTTATGTGCTTTTTAAAAAATATCTTTAAATCCCAGTCAGGTGATGCTGTTAGCACATACGAGGATAGAGTCTAGTTAGTTCTGACGCCTAGTTTTGTCGAAAGTTGAAGGATAATGTGAATGGTTGCCATACCAGTGCAAAATAAAACAATTTAGCTGGGTTGAAGAACGTTGCATTGTAACTGCATCTTCGGCCAACAGGGAAGAATTAGTTGAACCTTGTATTGTTACTTTCACAAATATTCAAATGGTTGTAAGGAACACCTGAGCAACGAAAAATACTAAGAAAAAAAATCATCGAAAGTATTAAATTTAGGCATAACGAAATGCATTTAAACTATTGTAATAATGACCTATAAGAGTTAAGTAAGTATTGTTCTTTCAGGATTAAATATGATTATAATTATAACTATGTTTGTTGCAATTGATTTTAAATATATTCTTTTGAGCAATAGAGGTAGCTAATTAATTCTTAAAAAACTAAATTTTTTATTATATTAAAAAATTATGAAATTTCTAAATAATATTGTACTTAATTTTATCATCCATATTAATAAAACTATGGGAGATTTCAACTATTGAAGATAAAATCTTGCCCAAGCAAAACGACTTAACATGGTTAACATTTTCCTTATATTTGAAAAAGTTGAATCAATGACAAGTGTAAAGAAGTTTTTTTTAAAATAATACCTAATACAATATATGAAGTCCATATAGTTTGGATAAAAGTTTATGTGGATTAAGGTTTTATTTGGGTTTATAAATATAAAAATAAAACAAATGTTACAATTAATGAAGAGATGTACAGCATTCTTTTGTATGGTAATTAATCAATATTAATTGCCATATAAAAATTAAATTCAACAAATTTCTTTATGCTAAGTAACTCGTAAGAAGAATAAAATTATCTTTTGTTTCAGATCCCCAAAAAAATATTTCTGGAGATAGAAAATTATTTTCCTGGTAAAACTTTTGCTCGGGGCCAGGAAAATTAAGCACGTTCCCGTACCTTGATCGGAATGTTTACGTATACGTATTTTTTAAGTTGTGCGTAAGACGTGAAATAAGTTATTTTCAAGGAAAAGTTGATTTCTATTTAGATTTTCAATTTTTAGGAAAAAACTCGCTCTTTAGCCTCTATTAGAGCTTCTCTAAAGTGCAATTAAAGAAGATTGTACGGAAATAAATATATCCGTTCATGAAAAAAAACCCTCCATTTTGTAAGCGTTATTTACTTTAGAATTTAAATGTTTAAGAAACTTTAAAAATGATACTACAAACAAAAACAGAAGATATATAATAAATTAAACTAAAATTAGATTGAATAAATTTTTACATAAACGAAAATGTCTAAAAATCGAAAAAATACTATATCTGATTCAGATGCTTTGTTGTTATTTACATGCTGCATCTTAATGTGTATTTAAGATTCTACTTTCATGGCTTCGATTTTCAAATGTTACACCGATGGACAATCCTTAGTGGCGTCCCCTTTATCAAACAGGGAAGTGAATTCTTGGTTTAGACCTCACGTGTCTTCTCCTCACATGACTGTTTTTCTAAATTATGATGCCCGTCGCCCTCGCTGTGCTTTAACGCGACAATTATTTATCCTAACCTAACCGGGTTTATAGCTCGTTAAATTAGTTTGAAATTTGATTTCGTCGCACTAGAACTACACGAGGGCTATTGGCGACGGGCGTCATAATTTAGAACTACAGTCAAGTGAAGAGCCGACACCTAGGTTTAGAGCTCGAAATGTTAAAGGGTTAAACAACAGGTCAAAACGGCCCACGATTATTTCCGTTTGCATCCACAGTTTTGCTTTTAAATGGCTGCACTCTTTAAAAGTTTGTGGAAGAGAGATAAGACTATTCGTGGCCATCGATTTCCAACTCTGTGACGTGAGAGATTTTTCTGATAAGTGATTCAGATGGCCCAAGTTTTCGCAGCCGAATCGGTTCTGGAGGTTCAGAATGGGACTTTTGGGAGCAGAATGGTTGGGTTGTATGGTATTTTCATATGCATCTGGGGTATCGGTTTTATCCGTTTATTTGATAAAAGATGCAGTTATGTGTCTCTGTAGTTTATTATATATTCGTTATAGCAATAGATGGGGTATTTTGTAATGTATAGAATCAAATCATTATTTAAACATTCGTTAATTAAAGCATGAAGAAGTATGTAGTTTGTATTTACTAGTTTTCCCAAACAAATACAATAAGCATTTACTTATCTTATTTCAAAACATATTAATCAGTGAAAGTTGGTTAATCAAAATCAAAATGAGGGTTTGAGCAAAAGACCAATTTTGCAATGCTTCATGAAATTTAGGTATTACCCTTTAACCTAAATTATGTTTTTTTTATGTTTGCATCTGTTTAAATTTTACTTGAATTATAAATTTGCTTCAATAATTGGTTCTGCATTATTTGAATGAGACTTTTGGGGTGATATCAATAGGATATTTGCATTTCCATGCATCTTATGTACTACATTATAAGTTGTACTAGTTATTTATTTATAAAAAAGAGTGTAATAAATGTACTTGTGATCCGTTAATAGTTAAAGAACTTGTATTTTATTCCGTAACTTGAACAACAATAATAGACTTTTGCTTTTGAAAATAAAATCAAATATAAATTTGCGTATTTAAAATTTGAATTTTAGCAGGAAAATTGTTTCTTTTAAGAAATGTAAACTCGAAAAATTAATTGATAATAAGGAAACCGAACGATTTGTCCTTAGATTTCTATAGAAATGTATCTTAATTTTTTTTCTATAATACTAATTAAAATAATTGATGGTATTTATAATTATACTGTAAATTTATCGTTAGAAATATATTTGGCTAAAAGAAAATACATGAAATTTTCTAAAATGTTTGAAAACAACCCCGTGTTTACTTAAGCCAAATCTAATAAAGAACTCTAAATATCTCTGAATGTAAAAGAAAGTATTGTTTAACACTACATACAACACATGACGCTTTTATCAATTTAATTCATTTTAAAATAGTATGCGATTTTCATTAAAAAATAATAAAATATATTATTCATAATTAATTTTTCATTTCAAATATTTACTTTTGTTTGATAAAGCTTCCGAGTTTCGATGAATAAGACTGAGGGAATATTTGCTTATCGCAATTTCTTTAATTTCATCAGTATAAGTAGATTTGTATTAAAAATGGCAATATAAATTCCCATTAAAGGGAAAAAAACGATTCTTTATAAATTCCATATACATGACATTTAAACGGATAAAATTAGAATCATTAATTTTCATTGTTTATTTTATGATTAGCTCAGTAGAGATGATTTTGTATTTCTAGATAATTAAGTACTAGCTAAAAGAAAGGGTTTTGTTAAATAAATATAAACCTTTCCGTTTTAATGAATGCATTGAATTAATAATGGGAATTCTACAGGTCTTGAGCGGCAACAGAACACCTGAATTAATAGAATTATTTTTCTTGCCGACGCAATCTTACACTGCGTTTTGTGGAATGTTTCTCCTACTTTCGGTGTTTAGTAAGCTTAATTCAATATTAGTGTAATGTTACACCAGAAAATAAAAAGGTAAAAATCATGGTAAAGTTACTTTATTTTCAGTGCAGAATTAGATAAAAAACCCATTTAATATAATTGTTAATATTTTAGAATCAAAAGTAACTATTATATCTCTTCATGGTGTTTGTAGTCTGATATCTAGTAGTAGTCTAGTTTGTAGTCTGATAACTAGTGTTTGGTTGCTTAAATGCCTAATGCTAAAGATTTATCTTCGAAGCGTATAAGAGCTTGTATATCTTCATTGAACTCGATGTTTATTTTCGAATGTGATTTTTGCCTTTGAGATGCAATACATCCTCGCTCATACTTTAACTGAGTTTATTCCATGCTATTATTACGGTTTCAAGGTTAATTTTAGGTAGAGCTGGGGAAAAAAAACGAGTCACCCTTCGTTTTTCGGCTGTTATTGGTCAAGGAATTTTGTGAAAGGTGTCATTTTTCAGGAAATAGCGTAAGGAATTGAGAACTGGTCACCAAAATTGCATAAGGGGTCGTCTACATATTAAAATGAGTACCAACTTTGAAAATTCCAATGGCAACACCCAATTTCTTTTATATAAAAATGTTTATCATCTTTAAGATACCGCAGATCCGGAAGAAAATTAATTAATTTTGCATTATTTGTTGAGATATAAGCATTGAAAGTTGAACGCCCATAATGTTAAAAAAGTTTCACAAACTTTTATTCATACCTCCACAAATAAAATGAATTAAACAAAAAATTTTTTTCATTATATACTTCTTAATCTTCCAAAAACAAATCACACAAGTTTTTTCATTAATTTTTCATTTTTAATATTTTTTTATTTAAATTTAAATAAGAAAAAATAAAACATGAATAGCAACCCCAATTTTTTTTTACATAAATCGATAAAGTAGATCAAGTAGAACCGAAATCCCGAATTTTTTTTTAATTTAACAACAATTATTTGCCGAGTTATTGAAGTAATGAAAAAAAAAACAAATTTTAGGGACCGTGTAAAAATTACTTAGCAAATTGGATCCTAATTTGCATTATCGTTTGGTGGTTGAAAAGGGTTTTTGGTAAATGTTTATTCAAATTATTGATGTCTGTCAAATGTCTAAAATCTTTTCTTGTTTCAATGTATTTTGTTTGTATAATTAACATTAAATTATATCGATTACTATGTTTTTGAATGTATGTTATTTCCAATACAATTTCAAAAAGTGTGTTTTATATTAAAAATTATATACCCTAAAATATTATTGGAATTCGGTGTTTAATATATTTCATTGTTACCACATTGATTATTTAAAATGATTAGTGGCCACTGCCTTGGTTAAAAATCATTGCCAAATCATTCTGCGTAATTTTATTTTGCTTTCCTTAAATATCGTGTTAAAATCGTAACTCCCGTTTTGTAATATGTGGTTTATATTACCGATAAAGTGAGCCGAATTTTAAACAAACTTTTTGTAGCAATATGAATGAAACAAAAATTTGCATAAAATGTAAAACATAAATGTAATAATCATGTTTGTCTATCTGATTGTAAACTAATCGCATTTGAAAATCTGTTCGTTATAAATAATCGTATATGTGACTTAATTTAAAACTTTTTCTCGTCTACCCTTTATTTTATTTCTGAATTTTAAAATCCAAAATTAAAAAAAAAGCATAAAAAAATCACAATATTAGTGAAGAAGGTTTAATTCTAGGCATCCTTTGAATAATCAATAGAAGGCATCCTTTGGCGAGATTATGTTAACCCTTTTGTTAGCTTGTCGTTTCGAAAAGACACCCTAAATATTACCTTTTTCAATTTGGAGATTTCCCCCTAAACGAGTTCAAAATTAATGCTTTAATATCTCAGCAAATAATGCAAAATAAATAATTCTTTTTTATACCTGGGGTATTTTGAAGGTGCTGAATATTTTTATGCAAAAAAAAATTGGGTGTTGCCATTGGAATTTCCAAAGTTAATACTCATTTTAATATGTAGACGACCCCTTATACAATTTTGATTGCCAGTTCTTAATTCCGCTGCAATTGACCAATAGCAGCCGAAAAACGAAGGGTGACTCGTCCCCCCCCCCCCAGCTGTACTTGTTATAGCATGAGGTAAATCTAAACAAAAACCCGTGCTTTGATGTGTCCAATGAGTTGGATTTTTTCTTTGAGATCGCACTACCACGTGTCAAGGATTTTTAAATATAAAAATCCCTGACACGTGTTTTTTTGTCTGTTTTTTAGGTTTTTTTATTGTTCTATTTATTTAACTGTTGCCACGAGTTCCATTTTTCCATTACTATTAAAAAAATAAAAAATTATTGACATTTTTCTAAACTTTTGGCAATACAACTTAAAAATAAAGAATTCATTCTTAAATTCATTTTCTATTGCCATGTGGTGTATTTGAAGAGTGTTGGTGTATAGCAAAAGTGATGTATTTTTATTCCAGAAAATTTGAAATATCTGAAACTAACCTCTCAAATTCCAAATAATAGCTTTTATTATCGATACGTCACTTGTCCAAGGTTCTAAATTACGAGGCGATATTTACTGTGTTAAAGCTCCTAAAGGAGGCTAGAAATAAGCAGCCGGAAACGATTACCGTACCTTATTATCGATGGGAGATCGAGGTATATCTAACCGTGTATCTATTATGGATATTTGGTGGTCCGTTAAAGAGTTTTTGATCCGCGCGCGGAATGTGGGTATTTTTTTAAAAACTACTTTCTTTTTATTTCTAAAGAGCAGTTAAAAAAGTAAAAATAAGTATTGACATGCTGGAGATGTCCGCCTGTCTATTCGTCCGTACTCCCTTCTAAATTCGGTTCCATCCATCGAATCTTAAAAATTATTTTTATGTCAGAAATGTATGACATCAAACACCTATCTTTTATACTTTTTGTCTATCTGTCTGTTCATCCTGTTACACCTGTCTACCTGCCTGTCTACGGTCTGCGCATTTAAATATCATTATAAATTAATTTCAATTCAATTAAATTGGTGTGGCCACATCAACAAGCATGATAAATTTTATTTATTTTAAATGAATATTTGAAGGAAAATTTATTTTGTCATACAAATCAATTTGGAATGGCGTCATAATACATGGCATAATGTTATTCATTAATGGTCCATTATTTGTTTATCAAAAAAGCAACACACTGCGTCCCATGTTTGGCCCAATACTTTCCTTTTCTTTAATTTTTTTTCATTTTTCTTTTTTTAGCCTGTTTTTTTTGTTAGAAAGGTAGGACAGCGGATCAAAATGTAGGACACAATATTCTATATATTTTTTTGTCTATTTGTCAATCCGTATAATAAAAAGGTCTATGAGTATTAAAATAAAAAGGAAATAAACAATTATTGTTCTTTCAAAACTTCTTGTTAGCATATATATTGAATGATTTTGGAATTTTAAGTTAGACTGTATTTAGATAGCAACTTATTTAAATTCGAAATACTTTATTGCACATAAAATTTATATACGTCTTTTATTTTTGTTGTTAAAACCTCACTGTTAGAGTTAAAAGACCAATTCAGAGATAATTTAAAATTTTAAATTTTTTCTCCGACACGTGCGTTGTCTGGAATAAATACATTTGATTTTAGTTTATAGTAAGATAATGACTTAAAAAAAGTAATTGTATTTCTCAAGACTTTTATTAAATTTTATAATAGTTAAGATTAAAAATAAAATGAGAATAAATCTAAGTTTTTGTAGTCATTAATTGTTATTGTGTCGACTCAAGTTTTTTTTTCAAATTTCGTAAAATTTTAATTTAAAAATATGAGAATTTTTCCCGAAATTTCATATTCACAAAAAAGTAAAAGAAGCCTCTTTGTTAAATTTTTTAATTTTTTTTAATGTAGCTCTCATAAATAATATTATAAAATATTTTACATACATAAAGCATTCTTTTGTGACGAATAGGTTCAGAATTTGCAGGCAGAGAGTAAAATTTATGCTTCACGGTACTATATAACAGTTTTTAAAATATTTCATTCCATAATTTAAAAGAAAAAAAAAATAAAAGCATTCTTTTTTGATGTTCTTAACTTTAAAATCGCTTTTTGGTAACAACCATTAAAATTTTATTCGCACAGGCTTCGTTTTCTATTGTTTAAAAAGTGTTTTCTGGTTTAAAATTCTTATGATTAAATAAAATTTTAATATTTATACTCAATTATTTATTTCTTCAAATAAACGGATGGAATGTTCCATATAAAAAATGCATCCGTTTCCAGATTTATGATTGTATTATTTTGTAAATGATACCACATGGAAAGTTTATTCAATATTAAAAATCTTTTAAATTACATAAACTCTGATGTTTGAAAAAACCTTTTTACTTATCATTGACGTAGTCTGTCAGTAAAAAACAATGTTCTTTTTTACTTTAAAAGTAATATTTTCAGAAGACAATAATATATTTTTATTTAATGTAATGATTATGGGATTTCTTTTCAATTTACATTTTTACAAATTTAAAGGGCATATAAACTGTTTAAAAGAATAGAGTGAGCAATTTTTAGATAAAAATATATTGCATTATGAATATGAATATTATTGTGAATATTATATGAATTATGAAAATCATTTCAAATAATATTTTTCAAAGCATTTTAATAAGAATTTTTAATATTTCTGGTTGACTTGCATTGAGAAAATTATATTGAATTAGGGTTAAAGTAGTTTTTGACACATATACTTTTATTTTAAAGGAGTTTAGTTTCGGGAGTTGATTTGTACTATTTTGAGCTAGTGTGGGTTGTAACCATAGATACCATAGTTAAAGTATTAGATTGGCAGATCACGTGGCCTCCAATGCTAACGACGAAACGCGCATGGAGACCAGAAAAAGAGAAAAAGAGGGCAAATGGGCCAGTGTTGCCACGACATTAAGGAGAAAAATACTACGAAAAAATACCGTTTAATTCTAAAATTACAAAAAATTACCATATAAGTAATAGCTGCTTTATGGAATCTTTTTAGTGACTTTAAAAAAACGTTAAACGCTTTTTTACTATTTTTTTCTGTAATTTAGAATTAAACGGAATTTTTTCGTAGTATTTTTCTCCTTAATGTGGTGGCAACACTGGTCCATTTGCCCTCTTATTCTGGTCTCCATGCGCGTCCCGTGTCATTAGCATTGGAGGTCACGTGATCTGCCAATCTAATACTTTAAATATGATATCTATGGTTGTAACTAAGATTTTCTAGTTACAACCATAAAAATCTACACAGATGGAAGTAAACTGGATCGCTGCGCTGGCAGTGGCATATATATTGAGAAACCCAGGGATAATTTGCGAATGAGTCTTCGCAATCCTGACTCGTCATCAGTCTTTAAGTGCGAGCTTATTGCAATTAATAAAGGTCTGGAGGCTATCCTTCACGAAGTGGACAATGAGGACCTTTGGATTTTTTCAGAGAGTCGCAGCTCTCTTCAACACCTCTATAATTGGACTGCGGTTGGAGACCAGACTAGCATTTCTATTCTCCATAAACTGAAGCTTATTTCAGAGACCCATAATATTTTTCTACAGTGGATCCCATCCCATGTTGACGTATATGGAAACGAGCAGGCAGATAGTCTTGCCAAGGAGGGTTGTAGTCACTCTAATCCCTCCTCTTCAGCCCTTACCTTCTTAGAACACCAATCCATTGTCAACTGTGAAATTTCGAAGGAGTGGAGATTCCCTCCCAGTCATCACTGGTTTGCGGGCAAGGAGCCGGGCTCTTCACTGGCTCTCAATTGTGACAGACCCACCTGAACTGAGGTCGCCAGATTAGCAAGTGGCCACCTAAAATGTCTCTCGTTCTCGAAGGGCAGGAAGATATTTGCAACTTGCTCTAAATGTCATGTTCAGCAGGCCTCTCCCGAACATATTTTGGACTGCGTCGGCCTTTCCAGAGAAGATGTTTTCCTTTTCCCTCTTCTGGTAATCGACTTTCTTCGGGTCAACGATCTTTTGGACTTGGTCTGACTTCGTCAGACCAAGGAGGATTAGTCACAACACACAACAACAAGATTTTCTATGTGTTATTAGCTGATTCGCTGTTCGGTGAACATCACTTTATTGAGCTTTAATGGGATTTTGTGGTTTATGTGGTGTTCTTTTGTAGCTTGTGTGTCATCATGTTTTTACTAAATATGTCGCCAAGTTCACCAAAATTATCAAAAAATTGCACTAAATATGCGAAATGTGGTTTCTGCATCGTAATTGAGATTTTGCCTTGAAATAACATTATGGGACAGCAATAATTCATTTAGAGCCGAACAAAAAATGGAAAGGGCAGGGACCCTTAAGACCAAACTAAATAGTAAATAATTACTGTGATACAATTTGAGTTTTATTTTTTAGCTCGTGCGAGAGAAAGGGATAAAAACTATTATTAGCTAGCTGGTGAATTTTTAATTATACCTTTACCACAATAATATAAAATTCACATAAAACCATGCGACATTCTGAATAAATATTTCATATTAATATCTTAAATGTGCTTTTCTTCCCAAAATGGTATTAAAAATAACGAGGAAAGTACATAATAGGCAAATACGTTAATATTTAAGATTTTGTTTTATTGTGCTTTATGAAAATAATGAAACATTTCTTTTTCATGTGTAACAATGTAAACAAGATTGAAACTTGAGATAATGTCTTTAATTCGCAATTTATATGCCCTCTCAGGAGCTTCGGAAATATAATGACCATTTTTTCAAGGACATACAAGTACAATAACCTTCCTATGCTATACAACACCCCGCGGCTTTCATTAAAATTTTCAACGAAACAAAATCCAGTCAGTCGGAAAACATACTAGCGATGTAATAATGAATTTTAAACATAATGGAACATTAGCACGCACCCATCTATTACAAAAAGACCGAGTCAAGATCTAAATAAATATATTTAAATAAAAAAAATCCCTATTGCACAGTCCCCCCATCGCGGAATTTAATAATACATCAGAAAAATAATAGGGGAGTAATGCCCCTCGGATTCCTTTAAATTCAAATAATAACTCCTGGCGGATAATACAATTCCGGATAATACCTCACCTTCATTTGGTATGATGGTCGCTCCATCATGTAAAGCGGCGGGTTCTCGTATTGACTGAGTGTGGGAAAAAGTGACGTCACACAGGGAAAAACCGATAGGGGAAGAGGTGAGAATTTTCCCTTTTGCGTGTTCGAGGCGTGATAAAGGGGAGGAGGGGGTCAGTGGATCCCCTTTAGGTCACGTGGAAAAAAATCTTTATTTTTTCATTTTTCAGAAAAATTTATAATTGAATATAAGGGGGAAGATATATAGGAAAGGAAAGATATATTGGGGGGGATTGAAATGGATTATGATGAGATGTGAGTTAGTAATGCGAAGGGTGCTTGCTGCAATTAGGGGATTATAAGGGTTATAATGAACTGGCTTTTGAAGGTTTTAAAGTATTAGGATGTGGGGTTTAGATGTTTTCATTTAAAAAAGCATTTTTTGCATGATGCTTGCCTTAAAAAACTTTATAATGCTTATTTCATTAATTTAATAAATACTTTCGTGTAAACATTATGATAACAGTATTGAACGAAGTATTTAGCAAAAATATTGTGTAAATAATTTTATTGCTTAATTGTTAAAAAATGTTTTTTAAAAATTTTATTACTGTATTATTATTTGGAAATATTGTAAAATTAAAACATTTTATACTTTTACATTTGCCACTTAATAATAGTAATCAATCAACAACTAGGCAACAAAGAATATTGAATATTGATGTTAACTAAACATTTCATAATGGTTCATAATTTTAGTGTCCCAATAGAAATAATCAGCATCTAACACTAGAAATTACACAGAAAAGGCAAATCTCATGCATCATAAGCCAAAAAATATCAAATGATCAAACTGCTTATTAAAATAAAAATATTCCAATACATTAAACATCGATACATGAGTAATACACGCGTTGACAAGCGTCGGTCGGTCTCGCGCATTAGTCAAACTCATCACACAAATTACTACACCAACGATCGCAATATCTGACTGCATCATCAGTAATTACTTCACGGCGTTCGCTTCATTGCAGAAGACATCCATCAAAGAACGGTTATCACAGGCCGCAGCCTATAGGCTAGGGGGCCTGCATGGAAGGGCACAGATAGGCCCTCTCGCACCCTGGTCTGATAAAGAAAAGGAACACGTACTAGAAGTATGTTACTTTTATCGGAGGGAGTTAGGAGCGTAACGATGTGTTCTGGTTTACTTGTTGTTGACGATTCGTAGTTAAAAGGAGTTATTTTTTTTAAAGATGAAAATCATTTCACAGGCCGTATGGGATTTTGCAACAACAATATAGTGATGCTAATTTTTATTTTTTTGAAATTAATATTTAATTATTTGATTTTTTTAGTTTCTTGTTTATGTCAATTAAGTCATACATACCAGATGGTGCGTTAATATTGCATATGAACACGGCCAACTTCAATAACAAGGCCAGAGAAGCTCTCTCAAACATGAGCGTAGACGGAAATTTTGACGTCACTGTTCCCAGTGCCGAAGATTGAGAAACTAGTTCGGACGCATTCGGAATCCTAAAATTGTGAACGAGTGGTTCCGAACAGGTTTCGAGACAGGTTGTTTTCATCTTCGGAACAACGTCACTCGGAACTATGACGTCAAAATTTCCGTCCCCGAGCTTGTTTGGGAAAGCTTCTTCGGCCTTAGTAGTTGAGTAGGCCGTGATATGAAGCGTTAAGACTAATGACGATGTCTATTTTTCATATATTTTCAGGTTTTTTTAAAAAACAAAATACTGTTTTGAGTTTTCATACTCCAAAATTTTCATTCAACACCTTTTTTTGGATTAAAAGTAAAATAAATTCCGTAGTTTTCATGTAAATTACAGAATTTTCTTCTCAAAGAATATATTTGATGATGAAAATGTGCTATTTTATAAATTTTTTACAAATATTTTCTTATAAAGTTGCAGAACTATTTCTGGTTGAGAGTGGTTGAGCAATGAATGGTTTCGATATTTCGTTAAATGGAATACGATTTGAATACATCTATAATATTTTTTCTAATGGCAGTCAAGATTAATAATGGTTTCACAATAACTATATTTTCATTTTGTTAACAGGAGTACATTGGTTTAATGTAACTAAATAAAATATTTAAAAAGAATTTTATGTGGAAAAAAAATCTACCAGAAAATTATGCATTTCTTTGGAAAATTAATCAAGAACCTGTGTCAAATACTCTTTAAAAATAACACAAATTCGTTACTTTCTTACTTTCATCCGATAGCAATGTTGCAGTGAAACAAACATTTGCTCACGGTTGATATCAGTCAGTCCAAGTTAACTAGTCCGGGCTCCATTTCAGGGTCCATTGGGCCTAGTACCAGGATTGATCTGCGTTGTTGTTTGCGTTTAATGTCCATCAAGATTACCGTGGTGAAGAGTAACTACAAACCGACTGATATAGGCAATTACATAAAGGTATAAGGTTTAAAAAAAAAGAGAGATCTCTTGGTAATTGCGTTTTTTTTAAACTTACTGTTGTATTTTTAGTTTGTTATATTCTCTGGGAAAGTTTTAGTAGAAAAATAGAAAAATAAAAAGTACATTTCTAATGAACAATATAAAAAGAAATAGTTAATATATAATTACATGATTTTTTTTCTTTCTTATTTGCCCATTAAAAATATAGTGAAATTAAATTGGCATATTATCGGCTGTGGAATTTTGTACACTGTAAACATTGAGTAAACATTGGGAACACATTCAGCACACTTCAAAAAAAATTTACTCCTATGCTGTCAAGAATAAAAAAAATGACGATTAATTAAAATTTCTAAAAGATGAAATTTGCATTAGCTACAAAAAATATAAATTTGAAAATATCTCTCCAGGAAAAGGAGAAGAATATTTTATTCTTCGCAATTAATAAGTTAATCTGTTATAATCTATT
Organism: Oedothorax gibbosus; assembly: GCA_019343175.1. Taxonomy (NCBI): domain Eukaryota; kingdom Metazoa; phylum Arthropoda; class Arachnida; order Araneae; family Linyphiidae; genus Oedothorax; species Oedothorax gibbosus. The sequence goes on from CM033280.1 coordinate 23,079,006, forward strand.
TGCGAAGTTAACGGCATTTGAATAATAAAAAGTATTCAATTATCCGTAACATAAACAAAATTGATAAAAAGTTTTTTACTGAAAACAAGGAAGCAAAATCCATTATCAAAAGTCAAAGTCAGTGTCTTATTATGAAATTCATCATCAAATACAAACTAAGCTACTATTACTTGTTTAAAAAAAGTGAAGTTTCTATCTATAAACCACGAAGCATAACCCAATATCACAAGTCACAATAAAACTATCTGATTTACCTATAATTCTCCTTGTCGAATAAATTCAAAATAAGCAACTATCCATTTGTTTAAATCCTCAGTAAAAAAAGAGGTTACATAGGGATACATCGTCAGAAAAAGGTCACCTATACGACCCGTACCTGAAAACAACATCAACCTCCTCCATGCACGCCCCCTCGGTTGACGACAGATGGGAGTGGTCACATGACATGCTGACCACCATTAGTATTTCGGATGTCCTTACTCAGTCCCATCCAACAAGGACCCCAGAAAAGGAAATCCCGAAAAATAATCGGGAAAAGAGAAAAAAATAGGGAAAAAAAACCCTCTCCCTCCAGAAATCGAAGATAGGAAATTCATTCCGCCAAACGGAACATGGACATGACTATGCTCTTAGCTAATATAGTTCACCCAAGTGGGACGAATATATTTCTAGACTAAGAAGGAAGCGTATTTACCCGATAATGGGGGACATGGATTAGGAAATTTGATGGGATATCTCTAGTGTCGCTCTATTAGGGTTTGATTTCCAAGTGCGAATAAGTTGCAGAAACCAATAAGAAAGGTCGGCAGTTTAGGAGTTCAATTTATGTTCATCTGGCAGAACGTAGTGGCAGGTTTGTTTCTGTGGGAGTATTTAGGTGGTACTCGAGCCAAATAAAAGGGTTTTTGTGGAAGAAAATGCTGTTTCGTTGTACTTGAATTTTATAGAAATGGCTACAAGGCTGTTAAGGTGGTTTGAGAGCTTTTCCAATTCTAAGGGTTTAAAAAATGGACTTGGTACGGATTTATATAAAATTCTTTCGGAGTAAAATTCTTTAAATAAAATCTTCACAATTTTTAATAGAAAACATATATTTCCTTAATACAATAAAAAAAAATCTTTTGTCACTCACAGGTTTCTGTTCAATTTCCAATTGTTTGTGTATAATTTCAAGTGGCATTGGATAGATTTTAAATAAAGATGTTGATTCGTAACATTTACAATTTCTGATAGTGTAGAAAATTAAATCTACCGAATTATAATTATATTGAAGATGTAGAATATGATTACAGGTTTGCGTATCTTGAAAATGATTTTGTATTGAGTCCCCTTTTTCTTTATTTCTAATTTTTGAAAGTGTTGGTAAAACTTTTATTCTGATTTAAAATAAATTAATAAGAAAACATTTCTTTTTATCAAAACATATATCCAATTTGTTTGGTTTTATGTTTCGAAAATAAATGTATGTTACTTCTACAAAAACAGCAGACCCACTGATTGAAATGCTTTATTGAATCTATTCTATTTGATTAAAAAGAATACCTGGGTTGCTTTGAAGAACAAAAAATATAATTTTGTATTTATTTGTGAAATAATTCGATAAACAATTGTTCAGAATATAAAAAAACAAACAGAATGTGTTATCGATTTGAGACTTTTTATATTTATTATCTTACTTTGATTTGTGTAAGCGTTTCAAACTCTCATTGTTAAGTTAAGTATGCGTATTTTTTGTTTGCCTACAGTTAGAAGTTTTTTCAGTGATATCATTTTCAAAAGTTGTCATTGAAATCTTACAATCGATTTAAAATAAATATTAATCATTTTATGAAATTTATTTCGGAAATACTGTAAAATCTAAGGCTAATTTTTTTTTTTAAAAAACCTATTTTTAAATTTCTACAACGTAAAACTCTAACAAAATAATTTAACACTCTTTTAAAGTTAAAAAAAACCCTTACTTTTCTTAAAATGTAATACGTAAATATAAGTCACGAATCAATCAAAAAGAAAAAGTTAACATACATGTAGCTGCCATCTGCCAAAACCTTAGATTGCTAATTTCATTTATGAGCGTGCAATCAATGACTTTCAAAGGTGTTAAAAAGAAATCCCCGAGCATCACTCAAATTTAATGCGTGTCCATCACTCATTGCTACTAGTAATGTTAAGTGCTGACATGGAAGGTAGATTTGTGATCACATTAAATATATCCATCTAATGCAGTAAGGCTCAGGTACAGATATGTTAAGTTATATTTATTGAGCAGTTAATGTATACTCAACATCCATGAGTATCATTTATCAAAGAAACATAAAATTATTTCATTTCAGCATAATAAGTATATTCAGCATAAAAATATTTCGTAATTAATCTGTTGTTAATTTTTCCAAACAATATCAAATGTTTATGTCTATTTTGTTACTAATTAATGCATATTTTTGATCAAGATTTATTTCAAGTTTAAATACATAGCAAGATATTCTTAAAATAGTTTTCTTGTTAAATATGCATCTAAATTTAAACCACTGTTTTTGGGTTTAGCATAATAAAAGGAATGGTCTTGTTTCAGGTCTTGAATGGCAACAGAAGTTCTGACTGAAAATGAATTTTCTCGAGCCTTGATTGGTGAATTAATGTCAAGTGGGAACGCAATAATTGTAGCAGTGATGAAAAGAAGACAAGGAATGGAATCTGGAAGGTAATACGTCATCTGAAACAAGAAAATTGTTCTGGAACTAGTTGATTTCTGATAACATTTAAAAATATCAACAATAAAAAGCATACGCATAAATTTCCCTCCAATTTTATTATACGTAACTTGTACTATGATGATTTCAGACAGAAACATGATGAGGTTCTTTTATACAGGGTGTCCTAAAAGTTCCCGTACTGACGATTCGAGAATTTTTTACACACAAAACAACACACTTTAAAACATTGTTTTTATGCCATTGGTGAAAAGCACTTTTAACTAAACGTAGGAAAAAATTTGGAACTTACATTTATATTAAATGTTCAAAATGTCCGCCCCTTTCATCGAAGCAAATCTGACGGCGTTTGCGCATATTTTTAGAAACGCGTTTCAAGATGCTGGAGTGACTTCTTGTATCCTTTGCGTAATGGCATTTTTCAGATCATCTATTGTTTGTGGATTTTCTTCATAAACTTTGTTTTTTAAATATCCCCACAGGAAAAAGTCAGGGATACTCAAATCAGGGGAACGAGGTGGCCAAAGATTGCAATATCCTTCGTTGAGTTTCTTGCACAAAATCTGGTGTAACAATTTTCAGTCTTCCACTTCTGTGTTTGTCTTCCACCGAACCTGTCTCACGAAATCTCTAAACTAGTTCATATAGAGTATCTTTACTCGGTATAGTATCATCTGGATATTTATGTCGCCAAAATTCTTTACATCTTTCATATGATTTACATCCAAAAAAAGCCTCAAGCAGCGCAATTCTCTGAATGCGTGATAAAGTCATGTTGCAATGAAGAACAAAATGACATGGAATTTTATTATAGCACAACTTGAACGCGAAAAAACCCAAACGATAAAAACAAAAGATTTGATAAAATAATAAGCAGACGATAAAATTCAATATTTGAAAAATTAAACACGGATAATGATTTTTATAAGTTGGAGTACGGGAACTTTTAGGACACCCTGTAGAAGGGATCCTATTTCAGATTAAAGACTGACTTCTTCAGCTGAGATACATCCATGTCTTACCCAAATTTCGAACTCCGGTCCAATCGTTGTCAAGCGAGGGTCATAAACTCCATATCCACAAAGGTACTATCATAAATATAAAATTTAACTAGAGAATCAGTAGTTAAAAAAACATCTATATTTAGTGTAAAAGCACTGTATGTAAATAACATGTTATAGTTTCTTTCTAATCTCTACAGATTCTCAGGAAGTTGGTCTCCAGGACTCTTTTCCGACGACTCATTGTTAAATTAGCCGGTGGCGGAAATAGAATCATGGAACGGGAGGACCACGGAATGGAGTTTCGTGAGGTTTCGGTTTCGTGTGCGGCGCCATATTTGTATCAATCATAGCTTCGAGCACGTAAAAATAATAAAAGACGCATTGAATGCGTTTGTTTAAAAAAAAAGATTGTTCAGAAATAGGGTGTATTTTGATTTAGGGCGAAGTACTAAATTGACAGCTTATAAGTTTTCTATAAAGTATATGTATTTATTATTTGACAGTTTGTTGGTTTTAGTTTCATTAACTTTAGTACATGATCTTTGGTGTTGAAAGAGTAGAACATCAATGCAAATATCAATGATATCCAAAAATGCAACATCTTTTATTTGTTTACAAGTTTTCCTTAAAATTTATTTATTTCATTATTCTCCTATGGACATAAATAAGTGAAGTACATGTAAATGTAATATATTTACCTAATATTCAAATGCTTTTTGAAAAAACCCTTCAAAGTATAGTTCAGTCTAAAAAAAGATTAACAATTTCAAAAAAGATTTGTTTTCTGAAGAGCCTCTGTACAAAGTATAAATGGGTAACATTTTTACATTAAAAATGTTCGCCAACAAAACTGTCTCTCCCACCAAAAAGAGAATCAAATTTACAGAATTCACGTTTGATGAAACTTCATATTAAAAAAACTATCCCAAGGGTAGGTGTTCTATCTTATGGGAGATTCCTCAATATTCAAAGTGACTTTGATGTGGAAAAAAATTGAGAACTTTAAAATTAAAACCAAGTCAGTCCGAAACACGTGGCGTCGCATCAAAAGCCGCGAGGAGAGCGAGAATAAAACGCCACTGCAATTTATCTGGGTTCTATCTTCCAATCTCTATATATTGCATCTTTCTACCACAGGTACCCATTGATAGTGTCAAGTGTCAGAAAAGGCGAGAAAAAAGCCGCCATATTTTTTCTTTCCCTCGTCTGCTATCGTTCGTCTTTCTTGGTGAAGAAGACTCTGACGTTTGGAAGAGCTGGTTTTAAGATGATAAATTTCGGAAGTTTCTTATCGTCTTCTCGTTTTTTCCGTCTCCTCTGTTTTTTATCGATGATGAAAATTTAGGCCACCGGCGTTTGCTTGATGCATCTAACTTGGGTCTTAGGATATTTTTTTTAATATTAAATACCGATTTTGTAGGTGATTGCAATAATTGCCTGGAATGTGTGGTGGAATTTTTTTATGATTTTATATAGAAAACTGAATCACAGTAATTTGTCAATTTTGTGCCGCCGTACTCGATGATGAAAATTTTGGCCAAATGTTTCTGCTTAGTGCATCGAACGTAGGTCTTAGAATGTTTTAAAGTTATTGTAATAATTGCCTGGAATGTGTGGGGGAATTTTCTTTGATTTTATATTGAAAACTGAATCAGAGTAATTGGTCAATTTTGTGCTGCCGTACTCGATGATGAAAATTTTGGCCAAAAGTTTCTGCTTAGTGCATCGAACGTAGGTCTTAGAATGTTTTAAAGTGATTGTAATAATTGTCTGGAATGTGTGGGGGAATTTTCTTTGATTTTATATTGAAAACAGAATCACAGTATTTTGTCAATTTGGTTTCACATCCTCACAGATGTATCAAAGGGATCTGAGGAAAACAAATTTGTATATTTTTTTCAATCACGCAATGTTTAACAAAGATTGTGGGAACTGAAGAACTTTGATGTAGTTGAAAAGATGATGAGAAATTTATTTGGTACCCAGAAATAAGAATTTTGATACTAGTTTTTCAAAATACTTAATTCAAATTGATATGGTTTTAAGAGGTAAAATATATATTGAAAACTCTTATTTCGTGTAAGAAACTTTGTGTGTGTGAAGAGTTCACTGTGTGCATGTGATATTTGTCGTAATGTTTATTTTGGATATTTAATTATAAATTTTTCTGTTTATAAACAGATTATTTCAGTATTGAGTAATATATTAAAAATAAGGATCCATTTAAAAAATCTTTCAATCGTAAACATTTTGTTAACTATAAAAATGTATTAAATTAGTAGTATATATAAAAAGCAGTATAGTAGTAGTAAATATATAAAAATGCAGTAAACAGGAAAAATTAAATTTTCCTAAATCTACATAATTAAGTTTGATAAATAAAACATTGATTGAAAAAATATTCGTTTTAACATTTGAAATACTGAGCAAAAGCGATTAAATATGAGAAGATTGAAGGGGCTTTGAATCATTAAAAGGCAACTATTAATAAATTAGTCAAAAAAGTTAATGATCAAAGTCAACTAATAGATGAGTGTCTCAAATTGAATATTATTCCAATAATACTTTTATTAAGAAAATAACAAGTTGCTAGATATTATAAGTGTTTTATTCCACTTATTTGATAACATTCTCTATAACAATTTTTACAAATGTATTAAAATAATCACAGTTATCATACTTAATTATTACTATAAGAAAACAACTTTAGTCAACAATACATATTATTAATGTTTTATCCATTTCAAAGTATAATTTAAACCAAATATTTATTTTTTTCATTATTTATAGAAACGTCAAATCCAACAGTTCCATTACAGTGTGATTTTCCTTTATTATTAAAATGCCAATCCTTTTAAGGACAAGCGATCATTAAGTATATATCATTAGACTTTATCTAAAATTGGACTTAAATGATCATTAAGCTATGCAATTAATCATACCAATCAGTTTTTAACGTTTTAACGAGAGTAATAAAAAATGTCGATATGTAAAAAATTAAGATTATATCGGGAATTGAAATGCTATTTTGCAAAACCAGTTGAAAAGTTATTTAGAATTAAGATTTGGCCATGGAGAAGAAATACATTTATTTTAGCATTTTAATAATCTTTTGAGAATTAATTAATCTTAAAACCTTGTAAATTTTTCCCTAAGATATAGATTCCCTAAGATATAGATATGACATATGATTGCTTGAGGTTTGATTGAATTTTTTTTATACATGAAACTTTGAAAGTAATTTAAGTCTATGTTTTGATTAATTATGTACAATCCGTAAGTAATACAGTAATATAACATGTAGACTTTATCTAAAATTGGACTTGTTTATTTAATTAAATTTTTTTTATTTATATTCATTGCACAATTGTACACTACACTACAATTTTTTTACAATTCAAAAAATAATTCATGATCTTACTTTTTTAAACAAATTTATGCGTTAACAACTTCAAATCTGATAGTAAGTGGAAAATTTGGAGTTTTATTGACAGTTTTAAATACATTTCCTTCGACCAAGGAAACAAATTATTCAGCAAAGGTCAACTATTCTAGCAAAATTCAACAAAGCGTTTAAACTTACAAATGTAGTTTTAAAAATAGTTCCTGAATAAATCAAGCGACTTCAACGAATTCATATTACTCCCTTGACACACATCGCAATTATGTCTAACAGAATTCTCAAAGTCCATTTGATAAAGACTCAGGCAATTGACATATTTAATTTCACAAAAATGTAACTACTTATTTTTAGGGGAAATAAAGTTTTACATTTTAAAGATATAGTCTATCAGATTTGATATTTTAAAAACAAAATGCTAATTAGTAGTAGGATGTAATAAGAACATTAGTATCTCTGAGACACTTTATATCTATAGGTTCCCGTTTCAATTATTGCTTTAAAACTCAATTTTGCTAGAAATCAAATCAGCATTACATACAACTGTTTTAAACAAATGCGACACATTTTCGTCGCCAACGCATTTAATAAAGAATGTCGACGCTTGCCGACGCGTTCCTGACGTGAAAGTAACGCCGCAACGGACAAGCGACGCCCAGCAATGTCGTAAAATTCGTTTGTCAAAGCTGAAAAGGAGATATATTTAATTTAAGTCCCGGACACACACACATCATTGTTCCGGTTACTAAAGTTTTAACTTACAATTTGTAATTCTTTAGGAGCATTTGAATCACTAACGGACACTTTTTATAAAGAAGGATTTCACTACAGGCTTTCATTTCCTTATTTTAACAAAAATAAAAAAGTGTATTTAAAATATCTTTTTAAGCATGAGTCTTTTTAAAGATTTATTTTAAATAACAACAGAGCCTCTCTCATGAAAAGCAACACTTTGAATCTTTGTAAGATATTTTATGTTTAGTATTTTTGTTCAAACCTGAATTAAAAAAAAAATAGGAAATATTTAAATATAATCTTTACGATAAACGACATCATAAATATAAGTGCGTCCTTCTACTGTGTGGAAATGTTTAACTATCCTTTGAAGTGATAAAACTTATTAAACTTAAGTTAATGTACTGTTTAAAACTTTCTGTAAATTTGCGGCACATTTTGCGGTTAGGTTTTATACTAGTGTTGTAATGTTTGTTTTACAGCAAATTGAGGTTTTTACGACAAGGTTTTTTTTAAACAATGTGGCTACATTGTTAATTTAATAAGCTAAAAAGTCACACTGATCTAAAAATAAGTAAGTATTTTACAGTCGAATTAAGTCCCTTTCAAAGCACGAGGCTCTGTTTGAAAGTCTTATTGGCACAGTTCTAATGACAAACCTTCGAACAGTAATTTTTACTATATCAACTAGTCTCCTGTTGATATTCGTGTTATCAAATCAAATGTTCTTTAAAACCATTTGAATTCTAAGTACAACGTTGTCAAAATACGTTAGCTTTTAAGTAACTGTATTCACAATAATCAGGCTCTAGCGACAGATGGCTCAGAATTTTAAGTACTATCGGTCCTGGTCGTATGAAAATAGCTCGGGGGAGGGGTTGCATGCCCGATTAAATCTTGAATTTGAGGGAAGGAAGACATTGGCAAATAGTTGGATTTAGGTGGACATGTTTATGTTTTCTGAATCTAAATATTTATTCCTATTTGAACTTGGTAAGTGGTAATCAATTTAGAAAAATAGTTGAAGTTATATTTTAATTCAAAAGTTATTTTTTTAATTTTTCCTTTTAAATCAGATATTTTTGGCTAAAAACTACGTAGTTCATTCACTACTTTTAGTTTTTCATTTCGACTGATCTAATTTTTTTGACAAAAGTTATTTCTTTGAATTATAAACTTATATAAATACAAAAAACTGTTATTGCCATATTAAATTTCTTGTATGTAACCACTTGTTCTGATTTTATAAAATTGTAACTGCAATTACAATTGTGTATAAAACTAAGTTAAATTTATTATTGAAAAAAATGTCATTTGTTTATTTCGTGAATTAATACAACATAAATAAAGTATTTTACTAAAAAAGCTTCATAGTTTTGACATATAGGTAACTGCCGTCTCTAAAGAAAAGAAGGTTTCATGTGTTCAACAAAAAACGAATAGTTTTATGCAGAAAAAATGAAGAACTACTGAAATGAACGTCATCAGTTTAATGAATTGATTTAAAAATTAACCGCCTTTAAGTAAGGTTTGTTGAATTTAAACTTTGACATTTTGACCAAAAGCAGCTTGTCTATTAGTTTAATTAAATAACAATTTTCGTATTGTTACTAGAAATGAAAGTATTTAAAACCAATTATAAGATAATGAAATAAAAAAAACGCACCAGTTGGATTAAATAAATGTTTAACAACCTTTTATGTAATGTGTGGGAAAACAAAGAAAGATACAAGAATGAAACCGTTAATGTTATTAAAGCAACAATATGAAGCATGTGTGGGAGAAATGGCTCATAAAGCAACTCATTTAATGTGTTAAATGCCAAAGATAAATGAGAATGGACTTTAATGTTTTCACAGTTGTTGTGTTCACGGATGCTTAAGTTTATTATTAAATACGATTACATTTTCGTAAGTATGGGTCGTCTAATATTTATCTTTTAATAGCTGTTACTATAAGGTGTTAAATATTAATAAAAAACTTCTATACAAGAAATTTTACAAAGATTTTAAGAATGCATGTTGCCAGTGGAAATTAAAAAGTGTTATTCTTTACAATTATAAATGTATTTATAAGTATTCAGTTAATGATCATCATCATCATCAACGATAACACAATTTTTTTGTGAAAAATTTAATGCCAATTCACTTTTATATTAAAAATGCACCGGGTAATGTCATTACAGTCTGCAATATAATAAATACTCGCTACAGTAAATTGTTTAAAAATAAAAGGCAATAATAATGCCTTATAATCTAAACGATTTATCTCTGAGACAATTTCTTAATATAGTAAATTTATTTGAAGTTAAGAAATGAGTGTTGGAGGATATGGGACAGTACTGACATTTCGCCTATGTATATTTAAGTGTAGTTTTATAAAAATAATATAATAATGCGGTATAGTTATCAATATATTTTTATTATTTGTAAATATTTTAAATAAAAATTGATTAGAAAATAAATATTTTCCTAGAAGATTTTGATCTGGGGTACAAAAGTTTGAGATAATTTTTGGGAAAATCACCCATTAATATACTACTTATCAAGTTGAAAATTCGATAAGCTTTCAATCAGTACACTTTCAGGCAGAGTTATGGAAAATATGCAAATACATAATTGTGTATGTAAATGTCTGTTATGTCTGCTGCATAAAGTGTTCCATTAAAAATTTCTAACTCCCGCTATTTTTAAATAGTTACCAATATGATATCCGATTTATACTTTTTCTTACAAATTTGAAATTCAGCATTCTCTAAGTGCATGCTAATTTCTATCCACAGAGTATCATTAGCGAATTGAAGAGTGAGTAATACCCTTGCTTCGAATCAATTTCACGTGGTATTCTCTCAACTATTTCTAAAGAATTTGGCGCATCCGAGTTTTAATTAACTTAAAATATTTTTCCATGGTAAACACCTTGGGGAATGCTTTGTCTTTGGGACGAAATTAGGATAATAAGGAATGTAATTATAATCACAAAATTGTCAAATGTTTTCTTAACGCTTAAGCATCAAATTTGCATATTTATTTATATTTTAATTACTCATAAAATTGTTACTTTTTCTTGTATTTATTATTCATTGAAAGTTTAATGAAAAGATTATAGGCTAAGGAAAAAGTGTTTAGCACATAAAATATTTATTCAATAGCGGCACAGTGCTTCATGTGTAAATCTTTTTGAAGTTTAAAATTAATTATACCCATTGCAACCCAGCATCAAATATTTACACTATCCTAAAGTTTTAGTTATTTTTAAGATCTTTATGTATTAACTAGTTTTACCCTAAAAAACTAAAGAATATAAAACTTTAAATCTTTAGACAGTTTTGCATTAAGTCAAATGAACAAATGAATTACTAAACCGCTCTATTTTGTTTATCGTTAATTTAAGTTGAAAATTTCTTTCTACTGCTGTTAACTTTAAGTATTAAGTCAATATAGAAATAATAACAATTATATTGGGTAAATACTAGTTAATATAGTAGTTAATAAGCATTATATCGAGTAAAATAATTAACAAATCAATTACTATGCCTCTCGATTTAGTTAATCGTTAATTTAAATTGAAAATTTCTTTTCGTCTATTTCGTTGTTACTTAGGCTAACTTTTGCTTGAAAAATGGCCAACATACAATTAGCACGCACGATCAACAAGTACGCATCCATGCATCCATCATGGACATTTAAAATACCTGCCACATTAGGTATCTGAATATCTACAAGAGCGCATGGTAAATTCTTCTCAATACTGAAGTCCATCCAAGCAGGCCCTTTCCCATACACAGACTTTTTGTACAAAGTGGCTTGTCAACAACTAAGCACAATGCGCTTCAGCTACGCACGATCGCAAATCTAAACCTTGCATTCAGCTGTTACAATGGGGGACAGGATTTTAGGCATTTTGTGGTAAATAGGGCTATTTTCATGATTGTTGCCCGTCCCCAGAAATAAGGCTCTGATGAAAAGGACCCAGGTGTCGGTAAGTATGGCCGACATAAAAGAAAGCTACAATAGGCGGCATGTCGCTTTTTGTGTGGCTATAACACCAACTATTTGCGTGAGAGCCCGCGGAGATTTATTTGTAGTTTTTGCAACTCTGCGGAATCGAAAACAATGTTGAATAGATGTTTTTATGTTGGTAATAATGATTTTATAGGGGTTTTGTTGTGTGTAAGGTAACAGTTTTAAAAGTATTGTCGTCGTTGAAATTATCTACTTTTGTTCATTTTTTTGTGTTCTGATTTGTTTATTGGCTTGTTAAAATGAATTCATTCAAATTTCAACTAAAAAGTTTCTTTATGAAACAAATAATTGCAGTCTATTTGCATGTTTGTTTATATCCAAGCAAAGATAATTTAAAATGAGTACATTTTGTCCAGTTTTAATATACAAAGTTCTCTTAAGTTAAATGCATTATAAACACAAATACACCATGAATAACTGTGTTTAGTTTTATTATTAAAATTATTTTAATCTCTTTGAATAGTGTCAATCTGTAAATTAAGTGATTTGCTAATTTAAAGTATATCTCAATTAAATATATTTCAGTAAATATAAAATTAACTTTTATTTAAATTGGAAATAGCTTGCAGGATATAGGTTATATAGTTATATTTAACTAAGCGTAGTATCCCAGAAAATTACTTAATATTAATATTTTTTAACATTAAATACTTTTAACTAAAAAATCTCAATCAAAGTATAGTTAGGAAAAATTTGCCACAACTAAACATACATTAAAAGAAAACTATAATTAAAAAAGAAGATTTTCTAAAGAAATAAAAATAGTCATTTTTTAGGTTTTTTCAAAACTTTACTCTTTCTTAAGTTTGAATAATTTTTTAAAAATATATTGCTTGGAAACATGTGCAACTGCTGTTGATAGATGTTAAGATAGTATAAAGTGCAAAATTTTAGTTAAGATATTTTTAACCCCGTATAATTCTTTTTATTTTTTTAATCAAAATATTTTTGTATAAAAACACTAATCATAATAAACCTTATTCCATTCACAGTTTTTTGAATAACAGTGTGCAGGAAAAATAACGGAGTTTTTTTTTCAAGTTTTTCAAAAGCCTTTAGGATTTAACTACATCATCCATCAAGTTGGCATATTAGAAAAAATTTAACTCTGCTATAATGCAATACAATTCGTGAGATAAAATAAGTGTAAATATACTTAACTGGATTTATATTAATTTATTAAAAGCCACAAAAACTGCATTGATTAATTAGGACGATGTTTTTCCCACATATTCACCAATTCATCAAGGTAAAGCCGATGGTAACGCTGTTCACCATTTACCACACTAATTGGATTTACATTATTTTATAAAAAGCCACAAAAAACTGCATGGACAATGTTTTTCCCACATATTCACCAATTCCTCACGGTGAAGCCGATGGTAACACTGTTCACCATTTACCACACTAATTGTCACCCGGGTTCCGTTAACATGATATTGGGGTCTCCATCCCAAGTTCCCCTTTCTAGTGACCCCCACGCTATACGCCCCGGCTGTTACACTTGACTTGGTGCTTTGAGTCAGTCCCCCTGGCTTTTCCCATTGTGTTTCTCGAAATCGAATCGCGGAAGCACTGAAGCCTAAGTGTTTTTTTTGGCTTTCGCACATCTCCCTTTCAAGGGCGAGGGTATCATGCCCAAATGCAAATGTGGGAAAGCATGAGACTACGAAAGAACAAATTGGAGTTGGTCTGGTGGAAGGAAAAAAATTAGGGCTCGGAAAGATGAGTTTATAAGTGGTTTATGTTGGTATATTGGAAGGTTCAAATGTAATTTAATTTACATAAATGTGTCATTTTGTTTGCAATTAACAAGATGAAAAGTTGAGTGGACCTTTGTATGGTTTGTTTTGTGTTGGGATGATACTTTTGAATACCTCAAGAAAAAGATTGAAATAATGTTCGAAATTTAAACAGTGGTTCAATTTAAAAAAAATAGCAGTAATTGAAAGCTAAGAATAAGGGAAAGGTTACTGAATGTTTTCAAAGTTTGTTTATTCTGCTTACCTGGTAAAATAAAAAGACTTATTCCAACAAATGAAAATATTAAATAAAACCCACTGGATGTGGGGGGAAAATATCTGGATGTGGGGAAAAAATATCTGCTATGTTAATTCTATGGGAAAAGTGACATATTTTGTATAGAGTGGGAATTATGTACTAGCGAATAACTATACAGATATATTTGCATAAAGAGAACGTAAAGCTCTAAATAATGAAAGAGTATGAATGAATAAGTAATGTTTTACAACATAAAGATGCCAGAGTCTGTTCATTAAAAGTCTAGCTTGAAGTAAAAAGAAATTTTGTATAAATAACATAAAAAATATATATATAAACTAAATGTACAAATTCATTCAATATAAATTTTTAAAAAATATCTGTAGCTATTTCTTTCACATTAAACATGAAAATGAACAACTGAAACAACAATACTTTTTAAAATATTGAAATTCTGAAGATATTAATTTAGGTAGAATATAAATTTTTGCTCTTTTTAATTAAATGTTTATTTTAGGATATTTAATGCTGCAGAAGTTATTTAACAAATGTATTGTAACAACACATTTTAAAGAACTTAGTACGGAACGATTTATTTACCGATTCTGTTGCTAGATGGCGCTAAACTTTTAATAATACGCTTGGAAGTTCAAATTAGTTTTTTAAATACTTAGTCATCAAGCTAAATAATGAATTAAACGTTAAAAAGAAAAAAAAAGGCATTGAATTGTTATTTATAAAATAATTGTTAAACATAAAAATATTTTTTATTTGTATGAAATTTTGCGAAACTCAAAAAAATCTGAAAATTCAATGAAAAAGGAAAATGAAAGGTATTGACATGAATAAATGCCTCGAAACGTTTTAATAATGTAATGCAACGAATGTTTTTTGAGGGGGTGGGGTTGGGTTTAGTTAGGGTATTTTTTTATTAAAATAATAAGTATGCAAGACATAAAACTGAAATATATAATTTTGAAAATGCAATACATATGTTAAATCAAATTTAATGTAGCAAGGATAAGACATCTAAAATTTGATTTTATTATTCACTAATAGTTTTTTCCTACAAATTGGTAATGAGTGTTTAAAACAATAGAATAAAAAGTAAATTTAACATAAATTAAACAGTTTTCCTATTAAAGAAAAATTATTTTATTGAGCACAACATCAAAATTTAAAGAAATATGTTTCAAATAATTTCTATCATTTTAAAACTTTAAAATCTAATTTATTTTAGTCATTTAATTAAAATCTTATTCACTTTCAGAAACTACTTAGCAGAGTAAAATCTATAAATTCGATTTACTTCTTCTTGTCCCCTATATATGGGCAGCAGGATTTAATTAAAATTTGGATTTTCAACATTTTATTTTCCGGTACATTTGTATAATTCCCATAAATATTGTACGATTTTGATTACCAGATTTGGCTTACAAATGTTGTAATACACAACAATGCATTTTACTGATTACATTTTAACATTCATTACTGATTAAATTTATGATGAAACGTCTGATTGGTCAACCTTTAAAAAAAATGAGGACTTATTTAAAACCATGTGGTATTTAAAATTAGCAATACACAACCTCACATGCAACTTAATAAAAAATCCTCTTTTTTTGCTACATGCGTTATTGTTCCATAAGAAACAATTATCCCTAACTGAACGCGAACATACTATTTCGCCATTTTTAGCCTATCCTTTTTTAAAAAGTCAAATGAAAAAGTAGGTATTGATATTCTGAAGACGTCCTTCTGTCGTCCGTCTGTCTCTCCCGTCTAAGGGTCTACGCGTAGCCTCCTTCCAACATGTCAACAACCATCCGTCTAACGGTTCTATATCTGTCAGGTTTTAAAAATTATTTTCTGCTTTTTTTGTTGCTCTATTGGCATATATGCCATGCATAATTACACCTCTCTACAAGTGTTCATGTCATTTCTCGCCCTTAAGATCACTTACTACCATTTTATATCTAACAATTGTAAACTAAACTTTAATGAGACTTAACTTATAGCATATGTTTGTACGTAACTAATTGTTAACATGCTAGTTAAAATGTTTTCATGGTAAATAAATTCTTTTTCACATTTTGTTAAACAAAATGATTTTGTGTCTATTTCTTGTAATGTGATTTAGAACTTGTAAGATTAATTATTGTGCTAAATGGATTTCAAGGAATCGATTTGTTTAATTTATTTGCAATGACAAATTCCGCATTGCATTAAGAAATCGTGTTTCACGATTCTTAATTTGTTGTTTTTTTTATGTGCAATGAAAGGCTTTATGTTGCTTTTTGTAAAATCACCTAGTTTGACTTTTTAATGCGTCAAATTATCAAGCTACGTTTAATGCGTTAAATTATCAAGCTTTATGCTGCTACATTTTGCAAGAATACATGCTTGTTGCGCCTTCAGCACATTGTTTGTTCTAACCATGCATTATTACTTGGTGGTTAAACAATTTTTCAACTCAATTTTAAGATATTCAAAAAAATTTTAAATCCGATTTCACCAACTTTTAAGTTTTTTGAAATTGTTTTCAAAAATTCCAGAAGTTCATTTTTGTAGTACATTATCTGTACCTAGATTCGTTTCTAGGGTACCTACTATCATCCATGTTACATAATTAACAGTTTTTAAGTTTTTGCTTCCTACATTTCTTTTATTTCGGTTTGCACTGGGTATAATCCTTTTATAGGTGGCTATGATTTCTCGGAAACTAAGAAAAATGATTTTACTTTTATGTTACACGTGTATGAAGCACATGATTTATACAGACATAAATTTTCCACAGATATACTAAGGATCTTCATAACAATAAATATGAGGCTCTGATGTTTTTTTTCATTTCATGAAATTTTGTTTAAATTTTTCTTTTGATCTCAGCTCATTCAACAAACCAGGGCTTAGCCGCCAAATCTAATCTAGTCTTCTTTGTTTTTCGACTTCAGGAGTTCCTCAGATCTTCTGCACATGTATCCAATCGTGGCTTCTCAACCGTAATAATTCCATTCTTAATGCCGAATTTCGATCTGGAAAAAAGATTATGGAATAAAATAAAATATGGAATAAAACCTAGGGACCTAGTACACTTTTAAGAATATCCTTCAGACCGCTTAAATGTCGGTTTTAAGAAAGGTAGAAAAACGGGTCCTGCATTTTTCAATGTGATTCGATTTCTTTGTCATTAATATCTTTTTTCTTCCCCTATTTTCATCCGTATAAAAAATAGATCCCGATGAAACTGCGCAAGGGATTTTTGATGCGTATGGAATATAAAATGGCCATCGAAGAGGATAAGAAAGAACAAATTTCCGGAATGCGATATTGAGGTCTCCATTTCTGATTTTCTTTCTCTTTTTGAGAGAAGTTAAAAGACATTTTTTGTGATTTGATCTGGAGAAATCATAGGAAATTTAATTTATGGGAGCTTTTCTTATCGGATATTTCATTTGTATTTAAGATCCGTTTCGATTTATTTTATTTGTAGCAATGCAATTTGGACTTAAATAGGGGGATTTGTGAAAAGAAAGAATATTTCTACAAACGTTTGTGGTATTAGAATGATTTTTTTTGTTATTGCCAATTAACTTTTATAAATATAGCATAAAAAACTAAGGTAAGAAAATATTTCTGCCTTCACTTTTTCTTGGAAAAAAAGTAGGAAATCTAGAAGTATTACAATGCATAATTTGTATCAAAGTAGTTTAATTTTTCGAATTTTTGTTTAAATTTGGAATTTAATGAGTTACTCTTAAATTTAAATCTTCAGTAAAACTATTTTTTTATAATCTGAATAAAAATTATTAAAAATACGTTCTTCTGTAAACTAAATTGGAAAGTAATCTTACAGTCTCTAGTATCTATCTAATTTTGGAATATATATTTTTCATGGATTGCTTACATAGTTTCTGCTAAGTTTTGTTTCAGATGCTGTAAACATCTTCGTAAAGTTACTCTTACATATCTCAAACGTTCCTGGAATTTGCTAGTCTAAACAGGTTTTTGAGTATTACAGATTTTCAAAGAAACATAAAAAAATCGTTTAATAAACATCCTTTGGAGCAATTCAATATAAAACATCTTTCTCAAAAAACAACCAAGTAAAGTTGTATAAATAGTGGACTCTCTAAAGTCATTGGATTGAATAAAAGCAACGCGTAAGTTGCTAAATAAGTAGAAAATATACTGGCGTCAGTCCATGTGCAGATCTTTTATATAACATAGTTCAAAAACTGCCATAGACTTTGGGTTTTGGTAATGGAAAAACTATGGGTCATTTTATATTGTTTAGTAAGCATTTTTAAATACATTTGCTTACAATATTAGAACATTAGAACTCCGCTTATTTTTTGTAGAGCTCACGTTTCATGTTCCATGGAAAAAATCTGATTGTATAATTATTACATTTCGTAACACTATAAAATAGAATTTTATTACAAATATCCTCTCTATGTGTTTAAGAAAAACATTGACGTATGATTTTACGTTAGTAATTCTTTTCATACATCTATATACATAAAAGGCAACTTCCGTTTGTTTGTTTGTATAAGACACGAGATCTAAAGAACCACGCAACAGATCGTCACGAAATTTGGCACAAAAATTCATCTCACCTCCGGAACAAACATAGGCTAAGAATTTTTCGAATCAGACCATTCCTTCTATCGTTTTCGAACGTTTTTATGTTTCCCATTCAATGCATTGAAGACCTTAGAGGTTTATTGCTCCTTCAACAGCACGTTTTCACGGATTGTTTATTAAGTTTTATTTTACAATTTTTTTAAACGATTTTTAAGTATATTTAGTTTAATTACAGTTAAAAATTAGAAATAAACATCTAAAAAAAATCGTTTGCTAGCTTTTTAGCAGTTAGAAAAATATTTAATATTAAAAATAAAAATCGTTTGCTTTAGTATCTTTATAACAGTTAAAAAAAATAAAAATAAATATAAAAATGCAAATCGTTTGCTGGAGTAGCTTTATAACATCTAAACAATTAGTTCATGTAATTCGCTTTCATTAAGAATATTTAATTTTCTGCACGCAGACCAAGAGTGATCAGTTTAAAGTGAGATTAATACAGGCGATCTAATCCAGTTAATCTTCATATCTTATGTAACTAAAATGAAAGAAAAAAAATAGTTAAATTGACTGATAAATTATTTTTCCACCTCTACCCTAACGTCGGGTATAACAGCTAGTAGATTATAAAGTATAATTTTTATAATAATTTTAACTGTGAAACTATCAATTTTTAAGAAAATACTACCTTGCACTTGATTGCGAGAAAGAAGTAAACAAAATTTACGTCCATTACTTTCATGATCAATCTTTACCGTTTCGACATCGAACATTAGTAGTAATCTTGACCTAAATGTGTCATTAGTGCAGCTTCACACGAGTAATTCTGCCCTAACATTTCAGATAATCAAAGTGCGGTGTCTGATGGTTGTATACCTTTAGAATTCTGTGATTATGGGTTGCAAATGGGAGTAGGCGAAATGCAATAAAAGTCGGCGTAACACCGGAAATGAGCGGTTTTTGATTCATTCGGAAAAACCTATCAGGTTGAAAAATTTAAAACACGGTTATCCCTTTTTGTATTTTTTACGTACATACATTTTGGATTGTAATGCCGCTGCAAAATGGAAAAGTTTAAGAAAAAAAGGAAATATAGGAAAAATGTGCAACAAAAGGGTTACGTTGGTTGTTTATAAGAGAATGCAGTTTGAGTAGTTCCTTGGAGCAAAATTGTAATTTATCCAATTTGATTAATCTGGCAACTTTTGCCCATATTTTGTGAAAATGTTGCAATTTAGCCACCGAATCGCGAATTGCATGTTAACCAAATATATATTAGAAGAAAATGTATTTTGAATCTCTTAAACATAATAATAACAAAACAAGGATTCTGGTTTTGAGTCATTTGTCTGCAGCAATGATTATTTTACCTATACACTAATCTAATGATATACTCGTCTACTTCTATTAGTTATGTTCAAATACGATACATTTATGTATGACTTTCTTATGTTTACCAAATATATTCTTTTCCTAGTCTTATAACTTCTGTGCTTAAACATTTCACATTTAAAAAAAACAACAAGTTACTATTTAATAAAATTTCCAAAAAGCTACATACAAAGTTTACGAAAGATAAACTCTACGAAATGTATAAGAAAGCATGAATGTTTATAATCCTGCTGGTTCAGTGGTTTATGTAAAACATGAATATAAATTAGAAAACACTACTCATCATTTGGTAAACATCTTTTTCGAATTTCTAAGGCTAAAACTATTTAAATACCAAAATTCTTATAAAAAGAACATTTCTTATAAATAGAGACTGAAACAAAAAGTGCCTTTGTTTTAGCAGTCGGTGTTTAAATGAAGACCATTGTTTGTTAAGAGTGTTAAGTCTAGCGATGAGTACGGTTCTGCTTCTTTGGTTCGGTTGCAATGGGCCAGTAGCTGTGATGGATGCTCTTCGGGCCCTACTCCATTGTTTTTTTGGCGATATTTTGTTGTCAATAAAAAACTAGCCTGACAAAGTGGTCATCCGGTCGCCATGCATCCTTTGCAGCAGGAATTTACACAACAACCTTTAACCGAAAACAGTGAAAAGAAAACTTAAGAAAGACAGAGAAACTGGAGCGTAGAGTTCTCTTCGAGTAAAAACTTTGTCTGGATCGCTTGGTAATGAATGGAGTGTGATGTTTGTCAAGACATCCCATAATTAGAGAGAGGTTTGGTAACTTTAAACTGGATATTTTTTTCGAATTTAGAATCATTCGAAAACACTTCGTAATGCCTAACACTGGTGATTGTGATTTTATTTTTTTACTCCTCAGAAGAAAGGGTTTCGTGTGTCTAAATAAATTACGAATACGTTTTAAAGTCTTTTTTCGCATAAAGATTTATCTTTTAAAAGCCTCTGAGGGGGAAAAAGTTAGCTGAAGTGTAAACTTGTCTTCACTGCATTAGAATAAAATTTTAAATTTTAACGGAAAATTTAATTTCTTTAAATTTTTAAACTAATATTTCCGTGGCAAATGATTATAAATGTCTTTTTTATGCTACAAATTCAAAATTTAGTAAAAGTTATAAATTTTACAAACTAAGTGTGTTGCGGGAAAACCTAACTGTCAATTGACGGGTTTATGCGTCTGTATCCCTCAGAAGGCGAGTTTACATGAGCCATCGAATCCATGGAATGAAGAGCAAACTCCGCAATTTTTCCCTCTTGGGGATTTTTAGCCCCGGCAGAACCGGTAATTGCAGGGTTCATTGGGGGGTTTCGCAAACCCTCCAATCAAGGAGGGTTTGCGTTTCATTCCATGGTTTCCGCCACTTATACTTCTACTTCGACTTCTTGTCTGTGGATTCGGAAAAAACATTTGACATAAACACCTTAGCATGTAACCATCCTAAATATTTTTTTAAATTTTAATTTTTATATAACTCAAGCTCTTAATTTATATAACTTTTGTTCAATTTGTTTTTATATAACTTAAGCTTAATTTTTATATAGCTCATCAAAATATTGCTAATCATTATGAAATGAAGGTTTTATAGAAAAGTATTGCTAGCTAAATATACGAGTCACAATACATTACTCAAGTGTAGTTGTCAAGAAATGTCAGGTGTCCCGCGCTTCTACGTCATCAATTCCCGGTTCCCATGTAAACGCCTTATTGTACGAAGGGGGGTTGATTGCGGGGTTTGGGTTAGAAATCCTACTCGACCACCTTTTTCCCCTAATGGAGGATTTGGCATTCCATGGAATCGATGGCTCATGTAAACGCGCCTACCGAGTTAAAAGAAGAGTCAGTTTATACCCGAAATGAATAACGTTAACTTTTTGAGCAAGCAAGTATAAATGGTGTAGTTGCGAAACACCCGTTCGCCAAAGTATAACTAGGATATAGGGTCTGGTGTAGTTCTAGATGATAGCCTGTAGACGTACGAGATCCTATATCTTAGTTATACTTAAAATAATTTTAGTTTTGAAACTGCACCCTTCAAGTGCATTTTATGTAGAAAAGTGTTCATGTATCAGATCGGAAGCGTTTTTTTTTTTATTTTACATTGAAATGTATGTACTCTCTCTTTTGTTTTTCACTGTATTTTTTAGTCTTTCGATATCTAATGAAAAACTAGTTTTAAAAGAGGTATATTTATACGTTTTTGGAATATTATTTTGAAACTCTATAACAGCATGTTTTTTTAATACTAAAGAGCTCGCGGTTGCATTACGTTTCTTACTATGAGATAACTATCCTGTTAAAATTTAAATATATATTAAGGAATTTTTTTAAATATAGGAATGCTGTAATAATTAAGGCATACTACTAGTAAAAAAAGCCTTCGAAACCTACATTTTAAATACGGTATACTCAAAATTCAGACTAGAATTAGATGATATCCTATTACACTTGAAAAATAATGTAATCCTTATTGTATAGCTAAATTCCAAGCAAGCACATCCCCATATTGTTCTGAAACGAGTAGTTCATACCCTTCTTTTCATTATAACCCAATCATAAGCTTCCTGTCCGAAAGTCAATCGAACCAAAAGAAACTCTAATCCAAGCTGATTGGAGGCACAGATGGAAGAATTAAACTTCCAGATGAAACCGGAAAGATTGGCCGATACACATCCCCAAGCCCCCTGAGGGGACCAAACGAGCACAAAAGGTAATCAAATAAATAAATACCCCGATATAAAAATCGAAAACAGAGGGCTTTGGGTTGACCATGGACTGCCAGATCGTATCTGTGGGCCGTCGGTCATTCGTACCATATTAACAATGGGAGAATTAAGAGAGAGGGGTGCCTCTGCAGATTTTGAGCGACAACAGTATTGTGGGCTATGATGCCGGGGTGAGTAGAGGACTTACGGACTAACTCCCTTGGGAGGATTTTAAGGGGCCTACTCGTGGTGGTGGTTTGACAAGGGTTTAAACGGACACTGGACTTTTTTTGTGTAAAGTAAGTATGGTGGTAATAAAAAGATATGGTGATTATTTCAGCTCATGAACTTAAATGAGCATGTTGGTCCTCCAGCGACCTCGTCGCTTGACCAGGATTCTAAATTAAGAGGTATGCATTGGCTGTTTAAGCTGAAAACAACTACAAAAAATTAAGGAATATGACTGGCATAAGCTAGCCCCGGCGAAGCAGTAAACCAGTTACAAAACCCCAAAACCCAAAAAAGCATGTTTCCCGTCTTGAGTAGTGTCTGTTTCACGAAATGGAAATATTTTCTTTCGAAGATTTTCATCTTTTCGATTGGTGCTTTTGCGCTCAAGTGATACAGAGCACTAATCGCGGAGGAGAAAGTTTTCGAAAGAAATTATTTTCATTCTGCGGAATTGTTGTTATTCCTTCACGTGAAACTTACCCATTTTATAAAGTTTTAGTCAGAGGCTAAAATTGAGAGCCGCCAAAGTTAAATTAAACTTAATTTCGTGTCATGTAATTGGGGCACAAACTAGTTTGACTGTGTGTTGAATAAGTGCTTTTAAAAAAAAGTCGATTGAATTCACATAACGATTATAAAAAGGTGAATATTATATTTTTAAGTTGGAATAATTTCTTGATTATTTTTTTCATGCAATAACCATGTAAGTACTTTTGGCAAATGTCACCGGTTAGAGCCTTGTCAAACAGAAGCTAAGAATTGCGTGGGCCTTAGTCGAATCGGTGACATAGGGAAAGAGGGCAATTTCAGATGAATGTCTGTTTAATGTCTGAGTTGGAAGTTTTGAGTCAGTCGAATTTCCCTCGCAGATCTGCGAAGTTCTTTTTTAAGTTGTTTGTAATCGAATTGAGTCAAAGTTGATTTACGTAAAGGATTTTTCATCTTATTGGAACATAATTTGACCATTTATCTTGTTGCTTGGGAAAAGAGGATTTTCCCCAAGACCAAAAATAGTTTTTGTTATTGTTATTTCGACATCGAATTGAAACATTATTGAAGTGTTTTCAGTGGATGTAATAAACTAACTACACCCAGTGGGGACAGAACACTTGAATAATAAATTTGGATAGTTGTTGTATAGTAATTGTAATAAATTTAGGAGCTTAAAATATTATATAAGATAATCAAAAAGAGGGTCATATATATTTTCTCCTATTTGTTTTTATTTTAAAAATCAGAGATTAAAATTACTTTAAAGACGTGTGTGTTATCTCAATCTGCTTCTCATTACAAAAATTATTTAACTGAAAGATATTATACTTTAAAATTATTTATATTTGTATTAATTTAATTTCTTACTTGTCCATATACAAAAAGATGTTTAAATTACTATCTTTCAATTAATTTATATTGAATAATATTATTTTAAATTAGCAGTGTTTATAGTTAATTTTCTTTTTAATTTAAATGTTATTTCTAATTTTAAGTTTTTAAGTTTCATTTTAAAAATTATTAATTTCTTAAACGCCTCAAATGTGCAATGCATTTATGGTAATTTTTTTTTATGTGCGACGAAAAATGAACTTATTTAGTTGGAGGAAAAAGATAGATGTAGTACCGGGTGTATCACATAAATGTGGGTCCGGAAACAAAGTTCCACGCTACAAAGTAAGACAGATCAAAGGAAAAATTGGTTGGTAGAGTGGGGTTTTATCGTGTAATATCCATATTTTGCTAAGTTGATTAAGTTTTAACTTTCAACAACAAACACCCTCTGCTGGCACAAGTACCATCTTCCCCTGCACTAAGATCCCATAGTGCTGTTATATACACACATTCACATCCAATCGTGTCCAATGACGATTAAAACAGGGAAGAGCGTGTTTGTTTGTGGGAAAAGAGGACCATCACTGCAGTGACGCCCCTGTAGGCGTGGCCGTTCCTATCATCCATTGTCCAACCATATTTTATTTGCTAAACTAAATAGAGGTAACCCCACTCAATCCTTTGATTGTGTAACCCGGAATTCGGTTCTCCAAGCCACTTTTTTTACAAAAGTAATAATACAGTAGACAGAACACCAAGGGTCACAAGGACCATATTGGCGAACATAAAAACGCATATGATTTCAATTTACAAACACAAAAAAAAGAACAAATATTAAATCACAAGTAAAATTTTTTTTATGGCAACAGAAGTGTCGGGGGTATATTTAGGATGGTTAGTCAATACAAATGAGTTGCTGTACAGTTATTTTATTTCAATAATTGATGTATGCATAATCAAAAATAGTTCTCTATATCGGGGATATCAAACAAAAGTTTTTTATTGCTTTTTGAAGGAAGTAAGATTATTTAAAGATCGTATTTGAAGTGGAAGACTATTAAAAAGCTTTGGTGCAAGATAAAAATTTTTACAGAAAATTTAGGTTTAGGAATGATGTAAATATTATTAAGTCTTCTTGGGTTCTTACATATCCGCTTATTGCACACATCAGGAATATTGTTGTTGTTGTTGTCGTGTCCATGATGTGTGCAAAAACTAGATGGATCCGAAGCTGTCGTAGACAGCTTTCGCTATTTCTTCTGCATCTTCGGAGAGAATTAAAACTTCTGGGTCTTCAAAGCCAATCCTGAAGAGCCTGGCTTGAATTGCTGGGCAGCCAAAGATATGCTGCAGGGACAGTTGGACACCAGGACAGTTTGGGCAGTGTGTGGAGTAGCTTCTCTGTCCTTCCGTTGAGATTTTCATTCCTTTTAAATGTTTTGTTCGTAGTCTGGCTATTATTGAAGATATTGTACGGTTACAATTTAGAGCAGGGATGGAATATTTAAAATTATTTTTGATAAGTCTACGGCTGGCAACTGCATTGGCGTCAACGAGAGTTATGAGGTTAGATGATTGGGGGCAAGCTCTTGATTCTTTGGCAAGCTCATCGGCTTTTTCATTTCCAAGGATGTTAGCATGAGCTGGTATCCACTGTAACGTGCAGGTTTTCTTGGCTGCGATGACTTTGTTGATGGATAGGATAGTCAGTCCAACCTCCCGAGGCTCTGGCAACCCCACCTTCCATGAATTGTGCAATCAGGAATATTAAACATATATAAACAAACTTTAAAGAAATAAATGTAGCGAAATGGTAGAATATTTAACAATTTATAATTTTCAATGTTTACGCTCACATTTGCCTTTAACAAAAATTTAACAATTTTATTTTGTATGTTTATAATTCTTTTGAGGTTTGTTACATAATCCCCTCCCCAGGCAAGGATTCCATAATTAAACAAAGGATGTACAAAAGCGTTGTAAAGTAATAACATAAAATCATGGTTTATTTTATTTCTCAAATAATACAATTTTCTTAAAACGAATCTTAATTTGTTTGATATGTAATTGGCATGTGATTTCCATTTCAGGTTATTGTCTATAAAAACACCGAGATACTTAAATGGTATATACCTGATCGAGGTTATTACAATTACAAGAAAGCAAATATGAACAAATTCTGTCATGATATTTTAAATTGAGAGGAGAATTATTGGTGCTATTTTGCAGGCTGAAAAGCATATTTTTAGTTTTAGAAACATTAATGCTTAAATTATTATTTAGGAACAATTTCGGATTTTCAATAGATCTGAATTAATTAGACTGTTTAAGTCTTCATATGTAGATGAGGATGAATATAGTAAAACAGTATCGTCTGCGAAGCTAATAATTTTTCCATTTGTATCCATATTACAGAAATCATTAATATAAATAAGAAATAACAAAGGGCCCAACTTAGAACCTTGAAAAAATTCTTTTTTTATAGGGAGCCTATCACCAAAAACACCATTTACTCTTGCATATTGAAAGCGATTTGCAAAAAAGGACCTGAGTAAACCGAAAAAATTTCACAAAAACCAATTGAATATAATTTAAACAATAAAAGATCATGATCTACTGTATCAAAAGCTTTTGCAATGGCCAAAAAAATTATTCCAATCGTAATCTTATTATTATTAATACTATTATATACAAAATTGTAAAAATTAAGCAGGGCTGATTCGGTGCTTGAACCAGGGAGAAAACCAAAATGTTTTTTTGAAAAAAAGTTATACTGTTTAAGAAAGATAAAATTTTTCATACAATATTTTCTCAAAAACTTTAGATAAAATTGGTAGGATCGAAATGGGTCTATAAATAGTAAAATTATTTTGGTCTCCCTGCTTAAACACAGGAACAATAATAGAATTTTTCAAAATGTCAGGATAAATACCAGTGTTAATTAAATTATTGAAGATGTCTGTATAAGTTTATAAATGGCCAGTACTTAATAAAATTTTGAGTCAAGCAACATTCACGTCGTCAATGCCACAACTTTTATTAGGGTTTAATTTTATAATGACATCAACTATATTCTGAGGTTCAATATGGGAGCAGAAAAATGATTCAGAATTAGTTTTAAAACTCTGTCGGTATTGCTCATTATCGGACACAAGACTTGGAATATATGCAAAATACGAATTAAAAGAGTTGGCTAACAGGTAATCACTTGAAGAATTAGGAAGAACAACTTTCTTTTTCCTGTTTAATATATTATTAAAAACATTCCACTGTGATTTGCTAGTAGTACACTCGTTAAAAGATTTTAAGTGAAAATCATTTTTTACTGTTCTAATTTTATTTTTAAGAAATTTTACTGTTGATTTATAAGCAGTTGAATAATATAAATCTCCTAGGTATTTTATGTACTTTTGGTAAAGCTTTTCTTTAGTTTTTATAATATTAAAAGATCAGGTGTAATCCAGCTGGTTTTTTTTTAATATTAGTATTTTCAAAAAAAGTAAAATTGTTTTTGATAGCTGTTAACCTTTCACGAAAATCCGTAAACAAATTGATAGAATTAATGTCTTTAAATTTAAAATCATAATCTGTTAAAAAAAATTCAATGCCTTTATATTCAACATATTTGTTTTTTGAAGATTTTTGGGAATTATAGCATTTTTACTTTTAAAAACTATTTGGAAAACTATTGGAAAATGGTCAGTTGTGCTGTTATTTATTACTTTTATTTGATATACCCTGTATATTGACATTTTAAGTGCTTCCTATGTCCTATATTTGATAAAACATGGACCTTTTATACTTTTTAGTTCGGATAAATAAAATACAAACAAGTTATAAACTAGTTTTTTTAAAAATGCCAAGTCATATCAAAGTTTTTCTGATTTTATTCTTGTGTTCTATACTTCAAAGAAAAGGATTTATTTTAATCTTCTTAACTTTGAAAAAGTCTAAAAGTATGAATCTCTCTAAACGTAGTTCACTGGCATTTTCAAAGATTGTAAGGATAATATTATTATTACTGATCTGAAATAGGGCGGGCCGAAAGAAGTACATTTTAGAGTACAAACTTTTAATATGACTCAAAAGTAGTGTATTGTCATGCTGATTACTTAAACAATAATTGAAAAATTCCCAATCAAGAGTTGCCCCAAAGTGGTTGAATTTTATAAAAATTGCCCAAATCAAATCATTTCAATTTCCCCGCCAGAATTAATTGTTTACATTTCATGCTTTAAAATAGAAATAATATTATTCTGTTATATATTGTTATAAAACAATAGAATAAAAACTTTGTGATTCTGAATTCACGACATTTTTTTTTTAAAGATTTGCGATTTTGATGAAAAATCCCTCATTGCTTTTAAAACTGAACCTGTTTGAAGTTTTACTTAAAAACGTGCTCTTAAACACAGAAATAAAGGTTTTATATTATTTTTCCCCGATATAAGCAGCACCATAACAGTTATTATAAAAACCAGGTCCTTTGTGCAGATAATGGGAAAGTTTGCCTCAATATAGTTCGAACTGTAAAGTGCAATCTTAATTATTTGCTATTAAACAAAAATAGTAAAAATAATATAAAGATAATCTGAAAAGTTTAAGCTGAAATAAGCTATTCTTCATATTCCAGCGGTGTGATTTTTATTTTAATTAGTAACAAACACATTCTGTGCTGATTTAATAGATTTAACTAAAGATATTTTGTAACAATTAATTTTTTTAGTTATAAAATTGAATTGTTCAAAAAGGTTTTAAGAATTCCTTAAGAATTTTTCAGAAAAAAATTGATAAACTGTTTTAAAGAAAATCAATCAGGATCCGCCACAGAAATAATTTTTTATAGATAAAGTATTTTTAATGTGTACTTATGTTCTACACATAACTATCTAAAAGATTCATAGTTTTCTATACCAAGATTATAAGATATAATATATATTTATGTCAATTAGTTTCATAATTGACAAAACACATAATTTTTTTTTACGTTTGTATTCTTTTTCAAATATAGGTATAGGTTATACATTTTCCGGCTGTCTATTTTCAAGCAACCATTTTTCAAACATATTTTCTTAGAACCTACCAAAAGCTCTTTAAAGTCTACGAAACAAACACAATGAAAAATGTCCCCAATCAAATAAAAATCGTATATACCATACTTATTTTTCAAGCTGAGAAATAAAGTGTTCGAAAACAAAAATAAAAGTTCCAGGCTATCGGGAAGAGAGAGTTTTCAAAAGTGTTATCGGAAACGCATTCATCTTGCTAGTGGTCACCTCATTCTTCAATGGCTGCGCGTTTAAATCGAGATATAACCCCTTTAGGCTGTCATTTTCAAAGAACTATTTTTCAAAATAAAATTTTTCTAAAGTTTCAGCGAAAAAGGAATGTGTGGAAAGCCATAGTAGTGACGAACGATTTAAAAGCGATAAATTTCGCAGAATTTAAATTTTCCTGTCCTGTAATTGTTAGAAGGGTTTCTGTTGAAGATTGAATGAAATTTTTAGAAGTGGATATTGACGAATAATGTCAATAAAAAATGCAACGAAACAAGACGGCAGAAACTGATTGATTGAAAAATGTTTCATTTACTTATTAAAAATTGATGGAAGATGTTGAATTTGAACGTTTTTACAATACTGTTATAATTAAGTCTTTCAAACCTTTTAGTTGCTTGTTTGCTTTTTTGTTTAAATCAATATTTTACAATTCGTAACTGACGTTAATAATAGTACTAATACTTTGATTTTAAAGTTAAAGGAATATGAAGAATCCGACATGTTTTCAGCTTTGTTGCCGCAAATCTAACAATTTAAATTCATCTGTTTTGAAATGAATATACACTGACAGTGAAGAAGTAATTCAACATATAGTATAGTAGTGCAAATGTGTGTGTGTGGGTGTGGAAGCATGCAGTAAATGTGGAAACCTAAGGCATTTCGACTGCAGGCGGACCTTTACTCTAGTACTGTCCACCGTAAGCAAGCACTATCGTATCTATTTGCTACGTTACAAAGCCAGGAATCGGTTGGGTGTTTAAGTTAAAAGTTATGTCCCATTTTCTGTTTCGACGTTTTCGTAAAGTTTTTGGATGTAATTTAGTGCTTTATTTAGTCTAACTTATCATAGAGTTAAGAAAATTCGTTTAAAAGAATTTAAAAATTAGGTTTTTTACATTTGCATCTATTTTTAAAATTCAATCACTTCTCATTCAGTAAAAGCACATCGCTCGCTTTTATTATTCGCATAGTTCTTAGTTGCTTAGTATATATTGTATAGTGTGATGAAAAGATGCTCTTTTCCAATCGAACATATCAAAATACGAGCTATTTTTCCATACACAGTGCGATAAGTTTATCAGTTTTGATTTAATTAAATCACGTTACACTAGTCTACACGATGGCTATTGATAAATTGATCGATTGGAAATGTTAAATTTCGAATTATCAATATTGCTCAATGAATTTTCAGTTATCAAAATGGGCACTAGCTTCATACAAAATTATAAATAGCTTATTCCTAAACTTAAAATTCACTCCAAAAAATCTGCACTCAAATCAGTGTCTCTAAACCCAATTCCCATGCCACAATTGACATCCAGATCGAAAAGGTATTACTAGTGGATGAGTCCAACTAGGCGTCGTCAACGAAGTAAATTGAGTTTCCTTCTCTACCTTCGCCTGAGTATAGGGGGGACATGGTAGGCCCCCACCATTCCATTAGGGGGTCGACAATCGGAAGTCATTTTGAAGAGTGGGGTGGGGTGTAACAATGCGGATGACGATTCTGGGGGGAGATGCCAAATCGGAATGGTGAGGAAGGTGGTGACAGATTACTGAGGAATCTATGGTTTTTGGTAAGCAGAGGTAGAACATTTCGGGTATGATTTTTATAGGGAATTTTTCATTTTGTTGCTTTGAGATGGGTTTTTCGAAAAATGCCGTTTGGAAGTTTATAGAGTTTGAGTGTGTAGGGAGTTTTAACGAGAGTAGGAGGCCAATTCTGGCGTAAGCAGGTAAAATGCAGTAACCACAACAATAAATTGAACCATTTGTGCCTTGTAATAATCAGTCTTTTTTAGTATACTTTTATACAGGTTAGAGCTATTGACTTCTTCCAACAGCGGTCCAAGTCATTCGCCTAGATACTGCAGTATACCTGCCTATGGTAGAATGGGTGCTTCATTGAGCGTAGGATGTTAAAACTGGTTACTTTATGGAATCGTGTAGCAGTTCTCAATTATAAAAAAATGAAGATATATGTATTTAATGGATCCACTATGGCTATAAAAGCATTTATACCCTCCCCCCGACATGCAAAAACATTGCCCAGATATGGCACTTGAATATTTTTTTCAATTAATTGATTTTATCCAGCAATAATATAATGCATACTTAACTCTTGGTTCGCTTCAAATATTTAATTTTCTCTTAATATTATGTGTTGGGTTAACATTCAAACACAAGAAGAATCAAAGAATAACTCTTAAAACATTTTTAATGAGTTACAAAGAATTAACTTATAAAATGATGTTAACTTAAACCAATTATCATTTATTCTTATTCAATCCAAAAGTTGCTTAGTCAAAATTTAATACAATTATTTCCATATTGTGTTCTAATTAATAATTGCTCTTCTAATAAATCCCTCATTTTCATCATCATTGCTACCGATAAATTCTGTTCTCTGTACTATTAAATCTGTGCTTCACAAATTTTAAAGAAGTGAAACTTAAAATAGAATTTCCATGAATGTGATGAATGCTACCACGTGGGCTATAAATAAAATCTAAATTTAGTTATTTGAAATCGAAGAGTTGGTCAAAACCAAGGCGGATAGCAATCCGTAGAGATTGCCAAATCGAAATAAAAGATGGCGTAGAGAGTGGCGAAATTCCTCTAGGGAATGATGCATGTTTGGTTGCATGAAACATGTTTTTGGTAAATGACAGTTGATATTTTCGGAAAGGTTTTTATTGGGATTTATAGCTTCTTCGATTGTTCATGAAACGCTTTAGTAAATTTATGGAATTTTAGTTAGTTGGGGTTGGGGATTCTTAGAAGATTGTGAAATATCAAGTGGGTTTTAATGGTGTTGAGATGTGGTTGGAATTTATTTCTATTAAATACCACTTTATTATAGAGTTATATTAAATTCTTAACTTAATAGTTCTCAATGAAGTCTGTAAAAACTCGTATGGTTGTAAATCATTGAACTGTTAAATGTTTAAGTAAGCACACTAATCAGAGGTTCGACACCAATTTAAATACCCTTTATAACATGCATAAAAAATGTTCCATTTTGGCTCGTAGTTGATAAGTATTTCTCTGTTGTAAAATATAATAAGAATTTGGATAGAAATTGTTATGATTCGCCACTTTGAATTATTGATTACATCACGTATTGGGAAATTGAAATATTTGGGTAAGTGCATTTATTTAGAGTTTTAAAAATTATATAAATTGTTCTTGAAATGTGTAAGAAATCGGTGATAACATCATTGTCTACCTAGCCTGTAAGTTCGTGGCGATAGCTTTTTAACTTAATATGTTTTTTTAATTTAAAACCCATGTTGCTGGCAAAAATTTTGGGTTAAATATCTTTATTTTATTTAAATTTGAAATTAAAATTTAAAATACTTGCAGACATTGACTGCCAAACATAAATATTAAATTCACAATCGCATATTCATGATTACAAAGTTGTTTTTAACATTCCTTTTAGAACTTTTTTTTCCATTCACGTTTTTTAAATCTTCTACATTTCCTACAATAGACAACCCTCCTTTCTCCTGCGTCCTCTGCCTGATTTTCCACTGAGTTTGCCAATCCTTGATCCTTTGAGAACCCGTCTCAGAGGGGATCTGTGAATGACATTATCATTGTTCCGCGTTTAGTTCACATCATAAACAGGCTGCGGAAAAAGATACGGTATCTTCCCACATGTTATTAAACAGTTTGACATGGGGGGCTACGAATAATGAAAATATGTTTTACGGCACAAAAGATTTGCGCTTTATTAAAAAAAAGTTGAGATTAAAAATATGTTTTGTGAAGCGAAACTTTTAGAAAGTAATCTCTCTTGGAAAGACTTTTAATTTTTTTTTCTAGATATTCATTATTAACTACTTTTTAATAAAATAACTGTAATTCGCTCATTTTACATAAGTTTATGACAAAATTTAATTATTAAGTTATTAAATGCATTAAAATATTTGTATATGCATCTATCTTAATCGTGTCTTCTGAAAACTTCCATTGACATTTAAAAATAGTGCTTCAGAAAATGTTTGTTTTAGTTCATGATTTTTTAAGTACTTTTTCTATATTACCCTACTTCTCCCTCTATAACATATTACCTGGTCAAATGGTAAAACAAAATAATAATGAATATTAACATACAAGTAATATAGCTTATCCCGAGGGAGTGGTTAAATTAAAACTTAAAATTTTTCATTTATTCTCAAAAATCTTTTACTTATGAACAAAAACAGAAAACAGTATAATTTAATTTTTTTCATAGTTACTAGGAAAAAAAATCTTTCCATAAAACTTATCTGATGAGCAACGAAAATTGCAGTGAAGTCTGTAACTTTATTGCAAAATAATTTATCAAAATACCCACACCTCTTTCACTAACAATAAAAGAATGTTACATGAACTTTTCAGATACAAAATAATACCCTTTTTTTCTTCTCTCCCATCGTAACTCATACCTTGATCACATTATGAATATGCACTATATAAAATCAATATTTTTATTCGAATTTCAAATTACTTTTTGTTAGCCCCAAGCTCTACTAGTCCACTTTACACTGACTCCTTAATCATGACTATTGGATGTGTGGTTTTAATCCCACTTAGAGTTCTGGTCAAAATTTCTCTGACAATTTATATGACATGGATTGGATATCCCCATTTTTTTCATAAATAAATGGAAGCAACTTTCACTTTTGGCATATTCTCTTCTAACTTCTTTAAAATAGGATATATCAAATCCATAATAGGTATGGAATGTTATACAGAATATTTTTTAAACTTGATAAAAGTTTCTTTACCAACTGACATGCCGATCGTTACTCATTCCTTAGTCACACATCAATGAAGAAGATGCGTCAAATTCCACTAACTTGGATTCGATTCAAAAGTCAGCGGGAAAGCCACATGCATTCTCACTATGCGTACTATGCTTCCTTATTTTGCACTGCTTCCTTTTTTGTGGTTAATACCACTTAACATTGCTGTTTAACATCCTGTGACAGATATACCAAGCCTCAATTACTCCTGTAGTTTAAAAAAATGCAAATATTTTTTTACTCTAAGAAGTATTATCATCTTTTCACACTTTCCATGGAACGGGGATTATATATTTTTAGCTTCACATAAAAAGTGAGGATTTTTTTTTTCTAAGGTTTTCCCCCGATGAATGTTTTTATACTCATGCACATGTCTATCATATGAAGGGCCTAGTTACAAATCTGACATTCTCTAAAGTATAACTAAGACATAAGGTCCGGTTTTCATTGGCGACTTCGTCCAATTGAATTTACTATCGTCAAAGTCGCCATTGAACAGACTGGGCCCTATATCTTAGTCATACTTTGGAGAATATTTGTAACTAGACTCTTCGTATTTCACAATACCTTACTAGCATACCAACATTGACGAATATGCGTCAAATTCCATCAACTCGGATACTATTCAAACATCCTGTAACAGTTCGAAACATCGGTAAAGCCACCTTGACTCCCCAAATCACGAACACTGCTTTCTTGTGGCTTTAATCCCACTTAGCATTGTTGCTGAATCTCCCTATACATGGTTTGATCTAAGAGCGAATGCAAGATGATACTATGACCCCCTCCACCCCCTTAAAAAAAGTAATGGAACATAAAAAAAGACCCTTTCCCCTTATAAGAAGTGGGTGGCAGAGCTACTTCATTTTCGGTTGTCTGGTTTGACATCCGTCCTGCATCGGACAACCATCGAAACGCATTAGCAGTAGGGTGGGCAAGAGATCGAGATGTGAAGAAACCTTTTGAACTCTGCTGCGGCTGTGTGTAGCGTGAGTCATTCGGATGGAGGTATTTCTGGTGTATCAAGGACCCACCCGAACATGACGTAAAATGAAAAAGTTAAAGGTAAACAGCTTATCAAAGTGAATGTTCTTGTAGTGGACCAGAGTGGCTCTGTTTGTTGCCATGCTACAAATGTTGCCTACTTAGGTTCTGTCTACACTCTTAAAACAAACGAGCGGTTTTAACTCAGTCTGAGTTAATTTCCACTCCTTTCCGTGCCGAAAATGCACTTCTCCTATGGGAGTGAATTTCACTCTTTTTCGGAGTGGGTAAAAGAAATAAAAGAAAACAATCTGCGTCCTTCACTCTTAAAACGAGCGGTTTTAACTCAGTCTGAGTTAATTTCCACTCCTTTAATGTGCCGAAAATGCACTTCTCCTATAGGAGTGAATTTCACTCTTTTGTTTTAAGAGTGTAGTGGAGTATCGTAACCTGTTGTTTTTTATCGCTTCAAATATACACGGTCCTGGTACTTTTTATAAATTATATTTTTACAAGCCACGAATGATCATGTAAAATGATGTAATTCACATCAACTGCTTTCGACGGAGTGTACATTTGTAGAGGTGACAAAAAAGTCGAGGTTCTGTCCTCATTCCAGCCATCTTATTTACGGTGTTGTTACAATTTCACTGTTTGGAGGGATTTGTGGTTCCTGCTGTAAAATTGGCTGATAGCCAGATAGATGATCAGATGATGACAGATCGGCACAACGATTATAGTATTGCCTCCCACATTTTTTTCGTCGAAACGTAACTTGGAAAAGCTACCTTAGTTTCAATGTAAGTAAAAAATGCGCACAATATGTTAAGTAAAATCAACTGCGAGGAGATACTCTGGTACTCATAATTATAAGCGCGAAATATAACTTTTTAAAACATTGAAAGCAATGATTTAAATAAAAAACTTTTAGTTATTTCAATTAGATGTATAGATGCTAATTATAAAATTAAATAACTTTTCCATTGGATAAATTACCAACTATATATTTAAGAAACAAACTCTAAAGTAACGATATTTTTTTTATAAAAAGTATATTTTTATTAAAAAACTACCGTTGATTACATTAAAAAATTATCATTGAAGAGCATGAAGGACTTGTTTTGACGAAAAAAATGATATGTTCTCCCGTTTTGTTTAAATGTCGGTTGCAGTTGCTATTTAATTAAAGATGGGTTCTTTAGAAAAGACTGTGCATCTTACGAGTTATTTAAAAAATGAATTTTAGGAAACAGGAAAATATTTACATTATCCAAAATTACAAATACAATGTAATTTATATCATAAAGATATTTTTTTAATACATGGATATTAGTATGAATAGATTATATATATTTTAAAAATTTTGCTTAATTCAGCATACAGTCCTGTCTAATAAAAATACACTAAACATCTATCGGTGACGTAAATAATTTCAATTACTTTAGTAATCAAGGCAAAATCAAGTTTAGTAATCAAGGCAAAATCAAGTTTAGTAATCAAATCAAATAAATAAATTAACTGAAATAGAATGCTGTTTGAGTGTTTCCTTGGCAAACAATTTTGCAACTTAAATTTAACTTTCTTCGAAATTTCTTTTACAATTTTTATTTTAGCAAAAACATCCCGTTTTAAGAAACATAATTCAACTTATTCACTTTGGAAATAAAATATATATTATTATGAAATACAATTGTATATGACATCCCCCCCCCAAATAAAAATACATAATAAGAAACTCAAGGCAAAGTTAGTAATAAGAAACGAAACAATTTTCGTTACTTGGAATTAAGCAACCGATCTTGCTGCTGGCATTCTAAAATTTCATTGCCCAGAGAAGCGCGATGAAGATTTTTCTGGCATTTTATGCTATCAAGAAACATCATGTTTTTTGGGGGCAGACAACAATGAGGCCCACAGGAAGACTCGCAGCCGTTAGTATTTCCTGCTTGTCTGCTTTTAATGCCTGTGCATTTCTTAACAGTTTAGTGTCTGCGTTTTTTTTTTACAGAATAAGTTTTTGTTCACCCATACATACTAAGAATCCGAGATATGTTAATCCGGTTTGCTCCGAGAGATTTTTATTTATATATTGCCAGGAATTGTTCTTATCAAAATCTATATTACTTTGATTTGTATTTTGATTTGCTGTTATTGTTTGGGAATCAAAAAGGTACTAATGACGATAAACGATATTACTATAATTTTTTAAATAAAAATATGACATATAGTATGTCTTAGATCTGGTTTTGTTCATATGCAAACTAATAATAAGCATTAGTTAAAACTTTAATACCATCTTATAGTGCATCCATTTTTTGTGAATTTAAAGGAGTTTGTTTTTTACTTTTATTTAGAAAAAACTAGTACTATAAAAAAATTCGAATATAGACATCAAAATTAATTATAAGTTCATTTCAAATGGACTAATTAGCATGAAATGTAATTAATTCTTAATGCATACCTGTAAAATAAATTATTTACTATGTATATACAATTTTTTTTTTTTATGAAAGGCATAACAAAATACAAAATATTCTAAACTAGCGTGACTTTGTTTTTATGCATGGCTAAATATTGCAATTTTTATATTGAAAAGTGCATACTTATTTATGAAAGTCCATCCCCCCCCTCTTTTTTTCATCCATTAAAAAATGAAATTTAACATTAAATAATTAGAAGATTTTTTTTTCTCAAGTTCTTCAAGAGAAAGTGTGCATTAACTCAATGTATTAATTAATCAAATATTCTAATTCGAGTTTCCTCTTTCGTGATCTTCAACAATGAGCAATTTTCCTTCTTTAACTATGACAACTTAAAGCTTTTTTTTTTCAAGAAAAGAAACTCAGTCAAATCACATAATATTCCTGAGATTAATTCATTTTTTTACGCTTAGTGTTTTCCAACCAATTTAAATTTAAATTCAACAGCGCTTAACTCGATAAATTACTTGTAATTATAAACATTTCTTTAGATTTTTTCTACACAAATAAAAAATAATATTTTTTTTCTGTTGTCTCAGATTATTATTTGGGCATAAGAATAATAGGGTCTAAAGAGCCGTGTAATTCGATAAAGATGAAAATTAAAATCTGGTAATGAAGGAAGATTTTGAAACAATGGAATCAAATGAGCAGTCTAAACTTTTTAATTTTAAATAAAGCGTCAAATTATCCGCTTGGAAAAGACGAATCAAGATAATTAGGGAGTAATAAGAAATTTAGTTTTGCATGATTCGGAAGTATGGTGTTTTTTTTTGTTCACTATACAATAGGGTGTTTTTAAG
This sequence comes from Oedothorax gibbosus, assembly GCA_019343175.1. Taxonomy (NCBI): domain Eukaryota; kingdom Metazoa; phylum Arthropoda; class Arachnida; order Araneae; family Linyphiidae; genus Oedothorax; species Oedothorax gibbosus. Next base: position 23,117,479 of record CM033280.1, read on the forward strand.
CACATAATGAAAGTGAATGTATTAATTTATTTAGTTTGTAACACGATAACGTTTAACCATTTCAACGTTTTTTATTATAAAAAACAGTTCCTATTTTTTTAAAATAATAGATTCGTATTTTTTGACTGTCTAAAAAGATAAATATTTTTTTTAAAGAAGTATTTGATTTCTATATAATTTATTTTATTATGATAGATTGCTGTTTCGTAACCTTTAAAGATTAAATTAATTGGAGTAATAGTTATGAAGTTTCCTTGCAAAGTGAAAAATTAATTACCGGAAATAAAACTTTAAATTTAATGCATGCTATAATTTTAGTTTTTATAGAATGTTCATTAAAGTTTTTATGTCGCATGCATATTTACGTCCCATACGCTGTTAGAAAAATCGTCTTTATACACCATTTTATTTTTCATTTTTCACAAATCATATCTGTACCCAATGGGAAAGCAATTTTCGTTTATTATCAGCACAAATGCGCGTTTCTCTTCTTTTATGTTCGAAAAAATTGACAATTGGGAAAACTTTAGCCAAAGATTTTGCTCTCTGATAACTCTTCAAAACTTAAATTATTAACTTCAATTACTTAAATTATTAACTTCAATTACTTAAATTATTAAGACTCTTAATTAATACTTTTTTATGATTTTTAATTAGTGATAATTCTGCCTCTTAGAGTCAGAATTTGTCAAATATATAAAATTAGTAATATAGATTTATACGTGGGAATACCATGAACTAAATACAAAAGATTTGCCAATCGAATCGTATACGAACCCTGGTCGAAAGCCAGAGGTGCTAATTACCACACCACACGACCAAATATTTTACAGTGTGAAATGAAAATATTTTAATTAAAATATTCTTCAAATAAAAAAAAATTCTCTCGCAGAAGTGCTCTCGTGGTATAGATAGTGATTTTGATTTGAAGAGCTACGATAATATAATGTTAGATGCGGTTATTTTGACGTTTTTATGGCGATGATTTTAGAGAGTTTTTTTTTACTTTACGTCTCTTAAATATTAAGAAAATAATTTTGTTTGAAGTTGTTATATTAAAATAGCGAATCAGCTAAAAATGCAAATTACTTTGACGTAAGAGTTTTCAATTTCTGGTTCGGCTGGTATCCTTATTTTTCCGCATAATGATTTATGGCAAATTAATTCTGACCCAGTAAACAAATTCTTCATTCATGATCACGCAATTGCAACCTTTCTAATTCCTTTACTTGGTACCCAAGCTTCAAAATAGCGAAGAAATGTTTAAGGAATTAACCCATATTTCTGCCTCACTCGTAGAAAATATGTATGTTGGAAAATGTTTGTTGACCAGAAAGCGAAAGGCTCCCCATGAATAATTCAAATTTTCGCTAAAACGTGCCAGAAATAATCTCAAGCGAAATTTAGTCCCGCCATTTTTCGCTCAAAAATATAAAAAAAATCTTTAGTCGCATTAAAAACCCATTGGAACAATTTGCAAGGTGAGGACGCTGTGTGTGTAGAGGGTAAAGGGAAGAATCGGTAAACTCTGCATATATTTATTTGCCTTTGCATAAGCTAATGCCTGCATGCATATGTATGAACTTATTGGTTGGGATTGATATAATTTTCAAAGTTCGAGGATGTATTTTTGGATATTGCGAATTCTAAATGTGGGATATTTGCAACTTTTAAAATGAGAAGGCGGCTGAGGCCAATTATAGAAAGCAACAGTTTCGAAAATATTTTTTTTATAGTTTTGTTAGTACTGAGAATACGGACAAAATTATTCTTGAGAATATTTTTAGCATTAGGATAAGCGTTGTATTTAATAAATTGGAATATTTTGTTGTTGATATTAAGTGATCATGTGGATTGTTGATGACATTTAAGTAACATTTGTAGTGAAAAGAAAGTGATAAAAGCAAAAGTGAATATACCTTTAAAATATTTTTTCTTAAAAAATATCCTTTTTTTTTAATTTTACGGTATAAATAAAATTAATGAAAAGTCGCAACTTTGCATTATTAGAATCAGTCCTCCGGTTACTTAGCAAATCCGAATTATATCGAGTTTAACGGCAAAATTGTACGTACTTTAAGCAAGTGCTTAGCTAAATCTATCTGAGGAACTTCTTCCCAATATATAAGTAAAAAAATTGGACTTAGCTTATGTTTGTTAATTTATTAAATTGAGTCAGAATGTTTTATCGATGAATGGTGACAGCTAAAAACAACCCACAAGAGACGAAAATATAACGATAAAAACGGACAACAATTCAACTTACAGTAGACACCCTCTTAATCGGCTTAAAAGGACGAAGAGCAGGCCGGTTTAACGAAAATACGGTTAAACCGGAGAAGGAAATTAATTAAAGTTTGGATGTACATATTTGATTTCACATGTATTCATTAATGATATTGGCCTTATAAATAAATACACAATTAAAGTAATTTACCAATGTATTTCAGCGGTACAAATTATATACCATTTAAAAATTCATAACTTTTTTTGTTTGTTGAATAGTAGAAAATCGAAAACTTACCATATAATTTCACAATTTTTTTTTATCAGAATCATATTAATGGAGGATCGATAACGAAGCAAGTTCGTTTTAGCTACTTTTTGCCTTTTAAGGAAAAAAAGATCGCCTCTGTTAAAGCGTCTATCCAATTAAACGTAGTCAATTAAGAAAAAGCCTACTGTGCAGTCTGACAAAATATCCTTTAAAATATAAAATGAAACGTAATACGAAAACTGAAACAGTATACTCCAAAAATCAAAATCTCAAAAGAAAAAGAAAACTACCCATCAAATCCTAAGAAGGAAAAAAAAGTAGCACTATTTTCGCCTTATTAGCACTGGGCACTCCGGCACTTAGCGATCCGGAATAATATCGTTAGTGCGGAAATTACTCTGTCAGAGTCCGGCACGTTCTGGGAAGAGCGATGGGCCTCTTGCTCCAATTGAAGGATTTGTTACGGCTATTGGTGTCCGGCACAGCTGTCAGGCTTAGCGTCTTTTTGCCGGACGCTGCTGCAGAGCTAGGCAAGATGGGGCTTAAGGGATGAGAATGATTGGCAGATAATGACATAGATACTCTTTAATTAAGCAAATAAGTTATTTTTTTGTTTAATGATGTTTTTTGTTCTTTAGTGTATGTTTGTACAGGTGAGGTATAACTTCCTGAGACCTGATAATCTTTTATATTGATGTTTTTTTTATTTCATGTTACTACATAATTTGTTTTAAAATAGTTATTAAATAATAATAATAAATTATTAATAATTGTGTTAAATAAACTGAACATGTTTCGTACTTCAAAAGAATATTTTTTATCAAACTTTGTAGCCAGTATCATTCCTTTATCTGCTAATAAACTGACGCTGCCCTACTTTTAGTTACTTCTTCAAATGTTATTCGTAAAAACAACTTTTCTTCTTATCTCTATTAAAATGGTACAGTATTACAGGCTTATAATACCCCCCCCCCCTTATTCTATCTCTTATATAGCAATAAATACCACACGTTAGTAAAATATGGTAGCTGGGAACTAGGTTTAGAATCAAACAACATTTGAATCTTATTATAAAACAGCAAATTTGTTATTCTGCCTGAGCATTTAAATTGAACAAAAATGAAAAAAAAAAATACCAGAAAAATCTAAATTGTAAAAAAGTTATACTCTTTTCCTAGAATAAAATAATCAACATAAATTTATCTTCACTAAAACGAAAAACTATAAATTAAGCACCCCGCATTCCATATTAGTTTGAATATAATGAGTATTTGACTATTTAAATATTTTTAAATATCCTTTGCCTTCTTTCTGTTAATATTGTGCTTATTTCAACGTGTATATACAATAAACTTAACTTTATCATATTTTACAAGCAATTACTTTTAATCTGAATATATATAATGGCACGTCCTCAGTCTAAAAATTGTTTGTTCGTGAAATAAGTATCCTTTTCTCGTGAAGCTTTTATTATCTACCTCAGGTTTTAAAGCAAGTATATGCTAATAAGTAAAGATTAAGCTATTCAAAGTTTACACACTGGGGGAATTTAAATTAGTTATTTTCACTTTATGTACACGTTTTCTTCAATGGCCCCTGAAAATTTCCAAGATCCAGAGTAAACTCTTTTAGCTCTTGGAAAATTGAGTAAAAAAGCTTACAGGTCCTTTACATAGATAACTTCCGCTGAAGTTTAACCATTAGCAAAAGACAGGGATTTAAATTTTTAGGCTGGTTCCCAGCTGGTATGTCTTCTACGATGAGGTCCAAGAAATTAAAATTGTTTGCGTATAATGATGGATATTTTACGCCTCATATAAAACTTAAGAAGTTTTCATACTTAAAATATATTCTCTTATTTTTACTAGTTTCTTTAGTTAATCTAGATAACCTAGTTTGTCACTCTAGTCAATCTAGTTTTAACTAGTATGTACACTATTATAATCGTATGAAATGTTTTAAATAAAGTGTTTGTTTTAAAAATGTCTGAAGTCTTGAAACATATTACTATCAACATGTTCACCAAATTTGAAAACATTGAAATTGAGTTTAAATTTTATTATCAAGCAATCTAAAATCTTAAAATAACTACATAACTTTGTATTATAGTTGATTACTCCAGTTTTATATGTTTAAATATTTTTTTACAGCTCTAAATTCCATGAAGGATATTTTTAGTGGCTATATGCCAAAATTTATTTCCCATACTAAATTTATGTTATCCCATTTAACAAAAAAAAATTTAGTTCCCTTAATTTATGGAATGTGTGCTGGTAAAAAACGTTAATAGGTTTTTAAATCTAGAAAATTATAGGGTAAGTAACAGATTTACAAAAATCGATTGTAATACTTGCCCTTATGGTAAGTAAAAATTCGTATCAGCAAATATAATTTTTTCCAACTTTCCCAAACGGAAAATTAAAAAATTTTAGTTTTCAATTTTTATAATTGATCTATCAGCTTTAGAAAATATTTCTCTGCTATTAATAATTATACTGTTTTAGAATTAACATAGATCAAATCAATAATCTGATTACAGGGCATCATTAATGTTTGATAAATATTTAAGTAATATCTTTATAAAATGATATTAACAGGATACATTTAAGTGCGGGAAAGTTTTTTTTTTTAACAAATTTACACGAACGGGCAGGTAAAATTTTTCAGATTTTCTAACAACACATGATAAATAACGATAAAGTAGATTGGATTTCAAATCATGCTCTGTAACAGTAACGGAAAAGATCTTAGAAATGAAGAATTAGATTAACTTTTCATGGGCTTCGGTTACAATTAGTGCTTACTACAAGAAAAGGAAGAAGTACTCGGAGTTGACAAATTACAAAACAATGGAATTGTATCAATTTCTCCTACAAGTCGCCTCTTCAAGTCTCAGAATACAGCCAAGATCTTGATTAAACTGGACAATACTGTCCGAAATAATTGGAAGCGTGTGTCTTAACGCAATATAGCGGTGTGAAACCGAGACCCATTGAAACTGAAGGCGCCACCCGTTGACTCTAACAAAGATGGCCACCCCAATTGAAGCCATTTCGGTGCAGTAATAGAATTCCGACCGAGCCATGGGCTTGTTTGTCGGGGAAGTCTTAAATATCGGGGTATTGTTCGCCAAGCTACTGATTCGCCGCCAAAATAGTTTCAATATGTGCGATTCGCGATACAATGGCGACTCCGAAATCCAAATATGCCATTACAAATTCTGAAGAAAATGGATATAATTTCTTTAATTTTTTTTAAATAAAATAATGTTAATTTTTGGGCATACCAGGTTATCTTTCTTTATAAAGGGCTTGCACATTGCACTTTGAGCAGTAAATAATAGAGTAAGTCTAGTAAATAATAGAGAAATATTTTTATCAACTAAACTTGATATGAACAAATAATGCTGATGTGAACATTAAACTACAATAACTAATATATCACTTACCAGAGATAGCAGATCGTTTAAAACAAAAACAATTATGTTAATGATTTAGGAACAGCAGTGATTTTGAGTTCAGTCTATGAATTCTTTGTTTTGCTATAATGAAAATTTTATATGCAGTTGCTACACAGTCAAGTTGCATGAAATGTTCAACCAAAATATTTACCAAATTTACACTTTTTTGAAACTAGGCCACGCCTTCTATATTATAACTGCTTCACGTTTTTTATTAAAACTTATTTTTAAGGTAGTTAAAATGTTTTCCTTTTGAATTCTACAAAGTTGCCTCCGCCAAAATTAAAAAAACTTTCTGTGGCAAATTTGTGCAATTTTGGTGACAGTAGTTGATAGTGACCAGTTGGATATTTGGCGATAAAACCCCCCGATACCCAGGCATTCTCGCCCATAGATTGTTTGTCGGTGTAATGAGATGAGATCGAAATCGAACCCGCCGCATTGATGCCACTATCGGATAGTGAAATGGATTTTAATTATTTATCACGCCAACGGAATTGACGTGGTAAAGGTTCCATGTCTGGGAATATTTGAATCGATGACTCAAAACCTTTCTCCAGCTTTCGATCCGTGATTCAGACTAGTGTGTTGAATTTAATCGTTTTGTGTTTGCGGGAGATGTTCGAAATGTATTCAATTGGAAAGGGGGAACCGAGAGGAAAATGTATATAAGTAGTTCGGTTGTAATTTTAGAAATGCATTTTGTGAAAAGCGTTTTCGTGGAGGAAAATAGAGGAAGTCAGTTTGAACGTTCTCCTTTATCGCGCATGATTTGATATCCTGTACGAAAATGTTTTGTTATAGGAAGTGGGAGTCTTTTCAATCGTCTTGTACAACGTTATCCTACTATTATTTCCTTAAATTATTCCTGAAACTAACTTTAGTGAAATAATTTAACGTTAATACACTTTTAGATTGCATGAACTTGAAAAACCATGAGCTGTTATTGTTTGTAAACGCGTAAAAACATGTCTAGTGTAGGTAAAGAAGATTCGCTGATAACACCTGAAAATTAAGTGTTTCCATAGCATTTTACTTCTAATGCTTACAGTTTCCTTTATTTTCATATTTATATAAACCTATTTCATTCAATCAAGAAAACACGATTAAATTTAGTCACTATTAATTGTTTAATAGTAATTCAGTAAGAGTCTACATCAAACGCTGTAAAAATATGTCATTGTCGAACATTCTTATTTGTAGAAAGTTGCTACATAAAACTAGAGGCACGTAGGTTCCTTCCAGTTTCATGCAGTAACGTTAACAGTGATGGCATGTCTTGGTGAAAGTTTGACCAAATTAATGGTCTAAGTATAAAACCCTACTAAAAAAATTTCTGATTGAATAATTTTTAATTCTTTAAGTCAATGCAGTTTTGCTACTTAACTAAAGTAATACAAAATATAAATAGACGCTATATAGACGCTAGAATATAAATTTTTGGAAATGTGCTGCAGCAATCCCAGCACCTAAACGAGTAGAGGAGATCTTGGCTAGTTTTCCAACTGCTTTTCCTTTTTACAGCTTTACCGACAATATGGAAATAACTACTGAATAAAGACTTTTGTAGGGGATATATGACATGCTGCTTTTGAAAAAAAGTCACCAGTTTTTTGCCCTCTAATGGCTAATTTACAAATTAAGGCCAGTTCGAAAAAAAGCTTTGGTCTTCCCAATTGTCAATAATTCTCCGGTTTGAATTTGAAAATTTGTAGAAAAATCCTATATTAAAGTTAATATAGATATTTTATTGGTTAGGTAAAAGGAAAAGAAACGAGTTCTATAAAAATGACTTTGTAAATTGAATTGCTTAAACTAACTCATATGAAACGGAAATTCGAAATACCGCACTGAAATTTCCTTCCTCTTCCTAAACACAAAAAATATTTACTGATAAGCACACCCAAGAACTGTATTCAAATTGATATCGACGGCTTTTCAGTAAGAAATTTTTCATTAAATTTAATGCTGCGACTCTATATATTTCACTAATAGTTCATTCTACTTTCGGAAAGTAATATAGCAAGCCGTGTAAATATCCTCATTTTAACTGCAAAAATGCTTACCTACTCTTATCGAATACGGAAGCGTAAATTGCTTTACAAACAATAAAATAACGTCCAAAATTTAAAATATGGATTTTTGTTATTTCTTTAGAATAAGAATGATTGATATGATTAATATCAAACGCAATTTCACTATTTCAATAACGTTACAATGAAGATTAGTTTTGAAAGGTGGAAGCTTCTAATTTTAAACCATTTATTGTGCTCGCTGATAAAATCTGTTTCGGAAATTTTATGTAAATCTTTGTTCGAAAGGTCGCATTTGCCACATAAACTACAAAACTAAGCATAAAATAATGGATAACACGAATGAAGAACTAGGTAGTTTAAATGGTTGATTGTTTTAAAAACTAAAAGAACAACAATTTAAATTAATTTAAAAGATAACTAATATTATTTCTCTATGTAAACTTTCGTTTACTTATCATACATAAAAATACTTTAATACTAAAGATTATAAAAGTATTTACAAAAATACAAAAGAGTTTCAAAAGATTTTCAATTTTAATTGTTACTTTACAATGATGTAAAATAATAAACTTTTCTCTGAAATTATATTTTTCGATTTTCTTGTATACTTAATGTTTTATTAAGCTATTTAAAATTCAAAATCGTGTGTTTTCAGTAACATAAAATTATCAGAAGCACAGTTTTGAAGTAGGTTGAACCCCTAAACTTTAACCAATGACTAATATGTATTTCATTTTATACATACCACTAACAAAACTTTTATAAACTAATGAAAATTTGAAATTTTCAAACATAAACAATAAAAGCTTTTTGAAACAGTGACTAAGGCATGATTCACAAAATGCATTTTAAATAGCAATTATTCCTCCCAAACAGTACACCCTTTCGCTTTACCCCAAAAATTTGAATACAACATGACGTCACGCCAACATTATTTGCATTTCTACATTTAGGGAAATACCCCTTTCCTCTTTCCCTTTTCCAAACCCAACTCTTGCTAGTCCCATAGTTCACGTGAATTGCATTACCACTCAAATTTATTTATTCATTCATATTGCCTTGTACTCAGATTGATAAATTTGATAAGTTCAAGTTGCTGTTGTATTGAGTAGGTTTCAGTTTTAAAATATGAATATTTTACATTCCTATATGAGCTTGTTTGACTGATTTAGTTGGAAATGTAAGTCATAAGATTGTATTAAGTTTCTGCAATATAAACTGTATTACTTTCTATTACCTTACATGAAATATAAGGTAATAAGAGCATTTTTGAAAATCCAAAATAGGGATTTTGTGTTTTCTACATGTTTTGGAAGGTGTTGAAGAGCTTTTTAACATTGGTCCGTTGTCAGTCTGTCCTGTCTGTCTGGAACCACTCTACAGCTCTAATAAGAGAGATAAATACTTCAAATTTGGTACGCGAGTTCAAAGTACCTATAGGACGTCCTAATACTATTTTCGAGAAAATCGCGAATGCGTAAAGGGTAGCTGCCATAGAACTCTTTTGGTTTTAAAGCTATTGCAGAAAAACGAAAAAAGCTACACATCAAATTTGATATACGAGTTCCTAGTACCTGTCTAAACGTCATGATAAGGTTTTGGAAAAGCACAAATGCGCAAATGGTAATTGCTATGGAACTTTTTAGGTTTTAAAGTTATTAAAATTACATCATTGGATATATAAGTACCTTCAGATGTATGAATTCATTGAGCGGTAATTGAAAGTCATGTAGTGTTACACACCTCTAGTCTTTTAAAATTAAGATTTGATTAGGATATGTTATACAAAAATATATGGTTATAATTGTTTTCAAGCATTATTTTATAAAGAATATTATAAATGATTGATCACAAAACAGTTCAGATTTTTTTTCCTGTTTTGAATATGCACTTAATCCTTAGAAAAACTTTTGTTTACAAAATGTCCTCTGCTCTCAAATTAGTATTTTCGAAAATAAATAGGTTAAATGTTACCTATAAGATACTTTTCTAATATTTGATTGCACTTTTGATAAATTAAACTTGAAGTTCTTGCATTATTTATTTCAGAGTACAGGTTAAGAAATTTAAACTCTAAAACGTTTTATTACAGAATCTATCTTCATTTAACATTTCGTCCTCGATCATTCTATGTACAAAGTTTGATTAAACTTTCGATTTAATTAATTTCTTATTTCTCCTGACCAAAAACACGGAAGAAAGTTTAGTTCGCTTAAGTAAACCCTCTTTTAATCTTCTTCCTACCCAATATGGTTTCTAGAAAATGTAGTTACAGAGGACCGTTTTGTTTGCCAAATCTGTAAGAGTTTCGATCATCTAAAAGAACAAGAATAAGAAAAAGAACTTTTTTCTTCTATAAAACTTCCAAGAACATACTTCTAAAGGTATTTTTATGTCAAATTCATCAAAAAAAATTCTCTAACCTCGTCTTTCACTAGGGATAAAAAATCAATGATTGCGACGTTTACTATTCTTGACATAGATGTGATTCCATCAGGATGAGGTTAAAAGTGCTCGTTGGTTAAAAACAAGTGTAACTGACATATTTTTCAAATTACTATTGCTGTATTTCTTTAAAAAAAATAATCAAAACATTTTTGGTAGTTGCATATATCCCTTAGGACAAAACTTGATTGAACCAGAATTAAATTTTTCAATAATCATAGTGTCTTGAACTCCAATTTTCTATTACATAGTATATTTTTTGGAAACATAAGTCGATTGCCTTCTTGGGTCTTTTTGTCATATTTTTATCACTAGAACCAATAGTTCTGTACCACATAAACATGGACGTTAATTTATATCAATCATATATACACTAGACAAGGGCGTAATTTATCAGGAATTATATGCTAAAAAAAATTCATTCACATTTTGTGGCTATTTTATACATCACGGTGTTGTAATGTTTGTTTTACAGAAAACTGATGTTTTATTTACGAACTTGAACAACTTACACCAATAGTGTCTAAACATAGAAGATGGACGCTTTTACAAACGGCCAGTGAAGCAAACATTGTTACCGGTAACACACAATAACTATTGCATTATCTGTAAATTAAAAACACAGGGTGGTGGTAACACCTTTACCATCACACCGTGATGGTAAATTCGAGGGATTTTTTTACAGTCTGTCCAAACTTCCCTTCGGTGTTAGTTAAATGTGAATTATATTTTCACATTAAATTTGCAGATAAATAGGCAATTATGTCAAACTAATGAAGTACCATCTCTCCCCCTCCCACTAAAAAAGAACCAAAAGATGATAAAAACTTTTCTTGAGTAATAAAAAAAAAAACTAAAAAAAAAATGTCCAAATAAAACGGTATAATATCAACGAGTCCCGGACCCTCTTCATCAGTCAATAGAGGACACTAATCATTGGAAAAGAGTTTTTATTCGGGGTGCTTAGCAAATAGTCATTTCAGGGGGCAAATAAAACGGATATACGATGATAAAAGCTGAATCCCACTTCAATTTTCTTCCTTCTATCAACCCCCACGGTCTATATTCAATCATTGGTTTTTTTGTGTGTAGATATTTTTGTATTTTATTGGAGAAGAAACACAAAGGGAAGGTATGCATGAAAGGTGCATTGTGTTCCGTATTGAAAATAAGAGTGTATGGTCCGTTTGATATGTTGCGCGATAGGTATGTTAATGCTGTAAAACTACATATAAACGTCATGAATGATAAATTGTTATGGTGTTTACTTTGTAGGTAAACATTGGGCTAATGTTTAAAATTTCAAAAGCATGGTAGCATAAATCCTCAGTTATTATACTACAACATATAAAATGCATAGAAATTTTAATGCAAAATTAATTATTTTTTTAAATTTATTAATTAATATTTATCAATTTTGTGCTATACTTAAATTTTGGAATTTTTTTTAAAAATTCAAATGCGACAGTTTTCTAAGCTGTTTAATATATTTCAAAGCATTAAGATATATTTAATCAATTGCATTTTTAACGACAAACAAAACTTCTATTTGACATCTTTCTGCAAGAAAAGCCAACTGCAATAGCAAAAGAGTTCAAAAAGATTTAAAGTCCTCATTTCTTTAACTTTAGGGCTAGTCGGTAGAGTCGCTCCTACTTAGGTGTCGGCTCATCACTTGACAGTGATTTCAAATTATGACGCCCGTCGCCAATAGCTTTCGTGAAGTTCTAGTGCAAAGATAATTGAACTCATCTCAATTCCTGTTACTTTAATGCTCATTGAAGTTTTTGTTGAAAGCAGGTGGGTTTGTAACAGTAACTGTCACTAGGAACAGCATCCGCTAAAGATTAATACACCTTGGAAAAAAATGCTAAACAAAGAATTTAGTTACAATTTAATATTATAAAATCTAAACTTTTCTATTTTCATACTTTCGTAATAGGCAGGTTTCAAGTCCTTAGTGGCAACAGTTCCACAAGAATGAAAATAAGGTCACGATTGGTTAATCAATGCAGCGGGCGGAGCTTACCGTGCTACATTATCAATCACCGAAACCACCAATAGAATCCATAAACAAAAGAAGAAATGATCTACTGTGAAACATGCCAATTTCATTAATATTCTTTATCGTTTGCCAAATTCATTAGAAGTTCGAAGAATAATAATACAAAATCGCTTACTCTAAATAAGGAAGCAAAACTTATCATAACATCATTCCGATTTATATTTTAAATTTTAAACAATGATTATAATTTTCATTATACACTAATAAATGCAGAAATGTAAATAAAACTAACTAGCTTTTTATACAATAAATGGAACGTTGTTCTTAATAAACAAATGAGAAATCACAGACGTATATAAATACAAACTGATAAATATTACAAAAATAACTTGTCCTTCAGCTATTCATCTTACGTAAATAAATAAAAGTCTCTCATGTTGATGTAGCAATAGCGATTTAACCCGGAAGCAGACGCGGGCTATTGACAACGTATTTTAATAAAGATTATTTTCTTAGAAGTATCTCTGACAAATTTAGAACATAAGATGATCGAGTGACCTTCTAATCAAATCTAAAGGTTTGGCACACTTTAAAAATAATCACGTACATAAGGATATTAGTTTAAAAAAAATCTTTTGAATATAATATAGCGTTCTGAAGGGTTAAATGAATAAAAATTAGATTTTAATGCCATTTAAATAAATGGACAGTCGACAGACATATAGGCAGATGTCCATCCGGACGTACAGGTGGACGGACAATAAGTATAAAATGTAGGGCTCTAATGTTATACCATTAAAAAAAAAGAGAATTTTAGAAATTCAACGGATGAAGCAGAATCTTTAAGGTGTGTGTGGGGGGGGGGACATTTCCACCATGTTAAAACCTAATTTCATTTTTTTAATCTTTTAAAATAAAAAGGAAGTAGACTAAAGATGTTACTATTTGTAAAGTAATTTAGTATTAAAACATCATTTTAATTACAATGAAAATACTTCAAATGCTAACTTTTCGAATCTTATTGGTGGTTAGTATTTATAACCCTTAATCTTTGTTAAAATTATTTACATATACTAGGGGGTTCCGCTCCCTGCTCGCTATCGCTCGCCAACCCAGCTCGACAACCCAGCTGCATCGCTCGCCAAAGGCCAGCTGCACGAAAAAGAAGACCAAAAAGCAGATAAAATTACGTGATAGTTTTAACCTGTTCCGAAAATAAAAACACTTCTTGTTCTTTTTATAAAAAAAATGAAAATTTTTTTTATTCCAGTTTAGCAGAATTAAGCTAATAAAATAATTTTTTTTATAAAATGTTTGTTTATTGAAAATGTTTGTTTATTGAAAATGTTTGTTTATTGAAAATGTTTGTTTATTGAAAATGTTTATTAGAGTAATTGTTATGTTACATGTTTATTTTCCACTTTAGCAGAATTAACCTAATAAAATAATTCTGTTATAAAAAATGTTTCTTTATTGAAAATGTTTATCAGAGTAATTGTTATGTTAAATGATTATTTAAAATAGTTTTGTCATAATTTTTACTATCTTTTTTACATAATTTAATCCATAAACCTTCTATATTGCTATAATATATTTTAAGGCAAAATCATATTTTTTTAAAAATCTGTAAACCTTTTCTATATATAAACACAAAACTAATGTAAAAAGAACAAGTTAAAGAACTGTTCTTTTTAAAAGAACAGAAAAGAGAGCAATTGTTCTTTAAAAAGAACGTGACAAAATCACACATTTCTGATGCTTTTCTGTGGCGTTTTGCAGAAAAAGAATAAGTTTTTTTTTGTGGCTGACTTATTGTAATTTTTAATTAAAAAACTCATTGGAAATTTGAAAAAAAAGGGTCGAGGCATAAGGGAGACACACCTTCCCCAAAACAATTTTGTTTCTGACATCAATATTTCATCATGTTATGACTGCTGACACTTTCAAATCCTATACTTTAACATAGAGAGAAATTAATTTTTATTTTTAATTAAAAAAACTAATGGGAAATTTGAAAAAAAAGGGTCAAGGCATAAGGGAGACACACCTTCCCAAAAAAATTTGGGCTTCTAACATCAATATTTCATCATGTTATGGCTGCTGACACTTTAAAAGTGCTTACTTTTTTTAATATAGAGAGATTATAATTGAATCTTAAATAAGTTTGAGTAATATGTAACTAAAACAAATTTAAAATAATAACTATTTATTCAACCAGAATAAAATGACATGAATGTTTTTTAACCATTTTTTTAATCTTTCAATTCGAGTAAACAAAAAATTGACTTGAAACAATGTATTTTTTTACAAATTCCCAATGATATTATTATAAATGTTTTATTTCTCGTTACATTTGTGTAGAAATCCCTTTGTTTATCAATGGGTATATCAGAAAAAAAGTACAAGCTCATAAAATATATTTTTAAGAATTTTTCATTTAGTAAATAATCCCTAAATAGGTTGTTAACCATTTGTTTATCAGTTTATTCTTAATAGTTTTAAAATACTATTATTATTTCCTTAAAAACTGTTAAACTCAATTGTTTTTTATTAAGCACTAGGGAATAAATATTCACATACTTTCCTTATAATATGTTGAGCTTAATGGATAATAACTAGGTATAATTTGTATTTTTTAACTGTACTTTCATTAAAAATAATAAACTTTTAAATTTTAACACTAAATGTAGTATATAAGTATGTTTATTTAATGTTTCTCATAACGTATTTAACGTTTGTTTTTCAAAACACTAATGCGTCATTTTATTTATGTAATAAAGAAAAACATTATTTTCTAAGTACTTTTTTTATGTTTTTAATTCGAATTTTCGTATAGGGATCAAGTATTTGGAATTTGTATAAGTGTAATAAAAATGGTATATCTAAATAGTTATTTTTTTTAGCTCAACGAACATAATTCGCGGATAGTAAACGTAAAAAAGTTTAGTACCTTGATTATTGTAAATATTTAAAGAGTTAGGACGATATTTAACAAAATATTTTTTACATTAAACAAAAAATTTGCTAGTCATGAATTATTTAGAGGATCAATGTTGATATTTTTTTAGAAAAAAATTTGGCAAAAAAAAGCAATTCCAATAAGAATTCATTCTCACAATAACATTAAATATTTCTTTTATTATATCAGATATAATGTCTGAATTGATGCAATGTCAGAGACATTTGTTTTTTGGTAAATCTAATTTATGTATTAAAAAAGTAAGTCTTTATTGAGGAGTAATTTTCAATTTTTCTTAGATTATTACCTTATGTTTGTCATCAGTAAATAAGGAGAAACTAATTGGTAGAGTGAAGACATAATTTCATCTGTCATTAAGTTTTTTGATGATATTATGTATATATATTTTTTTACATATTTAAGTTTAATTTTATATTTTTTAAAACCAGTTGGTGAAAAAAATTCTTTTGCTTAAGAATGTAAAAAAAATTTACTTATGCAAAAATTGTTTTAAAATGTTAGTTAGAATTTATATTTATCTATTACTTAAGTCGGCTTTTATAAATGGAGTTAAAAAGGTATTAAAATATTTAAAAAGTAATGGTTGTTACGAAAGATATAATCCATCAATATTTCTTTTAATGTTAAATTAAAATGAAATTTAATAAAATATAGTTTTAAAACAGCATCTTTTTTACAATTCTATTTGTTAAATAAAATTATAATGTAAAAACCATAATTTAATTCCTTCAATGTTATAGACAATGCACAGTCAAAGTTTACAGTTTTAGCAGTAAAGTTTAAATTTTTTTCCAATACCATTTAGAAAAAGACAAATTTTACATATGATTTTAAAGAATAAAATAATGCGTATTAATACTGCAAAAAACAAATAAGCTGTATCCCTTAAATTCTTTAAATCAAACACATCCTTAATCTTTTTTTTTTGTCTTGTGGTACATTTTAAACAAAACCATTTTGTTGATTTAACGGATAATTCTTAATCCTCGTTTAATTTCAGAAGCGTTATTTTGTTTACTTTTAATTAGTTCTAAGTCGCGACTATTGTTTTGTTTGTTAAGTCATTTTTATTGTTGGTTTAAAACACACACAAAAAACTTTAAATTGTTTACTAGTGGTTACATTGTTACAAGTGGCAAATAGGATTTTTTTTTAAAGCTACAACTTTACATTGTATCCCCAAATTACTTGTGTCTATTGTTTCAGAATTTACGCTCGCTATGATACTTCTCTTTGTTGCTCTGATTCCGACGCAATGGATGAGCCTAATATCATAGATGCTCTCATAGAAATTAGGAATTCCTATGGGAAGGCACGCATCGCTTGCATCGAAAATACCAAAGCCATAATCGGGATACTTCCACTAATTTATTTGATCTCCTATCTCTTATCTCTTTTGGTAGCTCTCTCGGTGTGGTGTGGTAAGGTGGTAAAGCAATTTTTTTATGCTGTTAACACATTAACGTACCATTTGTGAGTCAAATTAACACATTCCTTACTGAAAAAAAAAACCATTTTTATTTTTTTAAGAATCGTTTTTCGTATTACTTAATATATCCTACATATATTTTTCAGTACTATGGTCTTCATTTGTCTTAGAATTTGTTTATTTAGATAAATTTGAGTAGAAAGCATATTTTCGACAGGTAAATATTATATAATCTTCGTTAGTGAGTTTATGTAAGAAAATGTGTAAATATTGTACTTCTTGACTTTAGTACTTTTTGTGGTCAAATTATTGAACTAAAAGTGTTGGACATTAAATGTACTCCCGTTTTTTCACCGTCTTTCTTTGCATAGCATAACTCTGCGAATGCATGCAAAATTTTACACCTTTTTTATTTACGCTTTAAAATGAAAGAATGTGCTAGTTCACTATGTGAGTTGAGACATTAATTACAAGTTAAGTATTTTTGAAGATGATTTAAAAGTGATCAGTAGAGTAAACTCTACTGAACAAAAGAGCAATTATAGAATGATCTTACGAAAATTACTAAATAGGGCAAGTAGTTAAGAACATTTTTAAACACTTTTATGTTTTACGGGAAGTTTAGTTTAGTTAAGTTTGAATTATCGTCGCACTAGAGCTACACGAGGGCTATTGGCGACGGGCGTCGTATTTTAGAACCACAGTCAAGTGACGAGCCGACACCTGAATAGGCACACAACGCAACCGTCAAGGGCGACATCGTACGCAGCGTTGGGACTTTGGAACATATTTAACGTGCACTCCCTCTACACGGGGTATTATTCGTCGGACATTTTTGGCTGCACGGGCCGTTTATAGGTCGACAGTTATTTTGGCGATGCCCGGACCCAAACCTGGGACCTTTCGAATGATAGGCGAAAGCCTAACCAACTGGGCTCCCCAGCCCCTTTTACGGGAAGAAAATATTCAAAGAGAGTGAGTTGTTAGAGATTCGGGAGTTTTGGTTAGCAAAGATTTTAAAATGAGTAAGCAGTGTATTGAAGTAAGTAGAAAAGTCAATAAAATGCTGAGACATATTAGAAAAAGTATCACTTCTAAATCTAAAGATATTATATTGCCGTTGTACAGGGGATTAGTAATGCCACATCTGGAATGTGCTGCTCAGTTTTGGTTTTGCCGTTCCTCAGAAAGGATATTGATTTTCTCAAAAAAGTTTAGCACGAGGCGCTACAAAAATGATTAAGGGTTTGCCAGGTATTGTTTATTATAACATTTTAAGATCTTTAAACTCTTGTTCCATAGGAAATAGAAGAACAGGAGGATATTTAATTCAGTTATTCAAATTCATCAAGCAGGGTGACAGACATATAGGACTTAGGTTTGAACTCAAATAGTCGAACTAGACGACATGATCAGAAATTTATAAAAAAAATAAAGCATATAATAAATTCATAAAGCAGGTAAGTAAACCATTTTTTCAATAAAGTTAGCAATAAGTGGAATGGTTTAACATATTATGTTGTAAATTCGAAGATAGTAGAAGAACTCAATAAGAATCTTAATAGCTATTGGAGACTGATAAAAAATTTAAACTTATGGACCAACCTTGCTGGGCCTCCGGCCAGTTGTTAGTTGTCATTTTTCATTTGTACTTGTATGAAACGTGAAGTTCTTAATAGTTGCATTTATTCAGAAACAAATTGTATTATTTCGAAGATAAGAAATGATTCCCTCAAGGCATCACAAGCCTTGACAAAATGCAAACTTAAAAGTTTGCTGCATTACAAAATGCTGCTCGTACTCGAATCGACTTAGTTCAATAACACTGGTTACATGTTTCATCATGTAAGTGCTTTTATTTCTTACTAATAATGTGTGTTTATTATATGGCATGCAACATCATTTGTGACTTATATAACAATTTGTTTTATGTTGCAGTTGGTGTGCATCCAGTCTGAACATGAATTTTCACCTTAATCACTTTCCAAGTAAACTAGAAAAGTATAAAACAGTTCAGGTGATCGGTATTTGAAGCACTAACCTTACGCATTGGTCTTTAATAAAATCTGTACTTTCCAAATAAGTTTGTCTAACTTAGTACCCTGTTAGTTAAATTTTTGTCAAAACAAAAGTTTCTACCTGTCTTTTTTGCTGGCGAGATGATCTGAGGTTGAGACTATCGAACCTATTACTCTATTTCTACTTCTGCGCCATACATTAAATACTACCTTCTCTAATAAACTGCATTGCGAGTGGATTTAATCGTAGTAATGGAAAAGCTGTCTGCGAACGAATTGAGACAGTTATTCACGGTGTTGAGGGGGGAGGGGGTTTGCCAGAGATATATCGACTGTTTGGGTTTTCAATAAAGTAACATGTCGTGAGTTACAGTGGCGGAAAAGGGGTTTCGTAAGCTTCCGGAGACAAAAGTGGTGTAAATCATGAAGATGAAACATTGTCATAACTTGTAAGTACTAGAAAGAGAAATTGATCTTATGAAGGGTACATAACTTATATTTTGATGGATATGCTATTTCCTTAGAAAAATATGTACATTTGTATCGATTTTAATCATATTTATGTATTATGCACATTCTTGGAATTGATATTTTAGTAGTTTTTTTTACTGAAGATATAAGTTTGAAGGCGGAATACAGGCTACCGTGATATCGCAGAATAATGTAAGAATAATTGGTTATATAAATCAAGAACTAACGTTTTTTAGAGATATAAATCTTGTCAAATGTTGGTCAAGAGTATATTAGATGTCTAAAAATCATCTATAGCAGTCGTATAAAACTCCTCGGCGCAACAGCCCATTACTAGACCAAGACCTGCCGTGCCGATTTCAGCTTTCGTGACCTAGGGCTCTGGGGTGCTAGACATATGTCCCGGTAAGGTGGTCAGCCTCACGCGGAAACCCCAGTGTTTAGTTCCCAAGCATGCTTGGTACCTATTTTATAAACCCACTCAAGGGATGAAAGGATGGGTCAACCTCGCTCAATTCGGGATTCGATCCCCGGACCTGTGGCATGGCAATGCGAAGCACTACCACTAAGCATAGCAGTCGTATAAGCCTGCGTTAATAGGGACAGAGAAGCAAAAAAATATGTAAAAACCTCTTCACCTGTCAATTTTAATAGATTTTATTGATATTTGATCATTTGTGTCTGTGTGAAAGGTATTCTGAGGGTTAAGGCTATGTTTATGAGCATTTTGTATCAACCCCAAATAGCTGAAGTGATGCGGTGGTAGAAGCCGCCCTCAACACTGAGGCCGAAGAGTTCATTGCTATATACGGCATGGTAGAGGGCAACACTACTACGACGTTCTCTTGTTTAGGTCTACTACTCATTACTCAGGTTCCTTCGTTCGAGAGCAATGCGATTGGGGGCAGCACTACCGAACGTAAGTGGATCCTTCTAATTTTAGAGACAGGCCCAGCTAAGAAAAGCAGCAAAAAACCTTGAAAAAAAATTGAAGGAAAGCTGCAGGAAAACTGTAGGTATTTGGAACCAAAAACCTTCATCAAAAAACCTTTATTTTCCCTTCATTCGAAAACCTGCAGGATAAGTGAAGGTTTTAGGTTCCAAATACCTCCATTTTCCCTTCACCAAAAAAACTTTATATTTCCTTCATTAAAAAACCTTTATAAAAACTGCAGGATAAGTGAAGTTTTAGGTACCAAGTTCCTTCGCTTTTCCTTCACCAAAAGCCTCCATTTTCCCTTCATCAAAAAACCTTAATATTTCCTTCATTAGAAAAACATTTAAGAAACTGCAGGATAAGTGAAGATTTTCACGGGATTTGATCTGGGGGTATTTGTGTAGCTGTTCAGCGCGCTACCAACTGCGCTATTGGAGCTTGCAAATCGGAGCGCGTTTTAAAATTAGGAATGGTATATCTTATAATTAGAACATACAAGATTACACACTCCATGGATTCGATTATAGTCAATAAATTTGATTCATGATTTTACGTACAATTTGTCTATGATTTTTATTTAAAAATATTTAAATTAGATTTAATTAATTGTTCTAAGGTGATAATAAATAAATTGGATGCATATTTTGTGAGTTAGAAATAAAATATATCTTAAGAATTCCTTTAAGATTAATTTATTTTTAAATTTTCTATAAAAAGGTGAGAGCAAAGCTATTGAGCAAACTGAAATATTAAGCAAATAATTTTTAAATCTGCTTTTTTTCGTTTAAATTTTACTGTCTCTTTATATAGGTGGATTATTTTCTTCTTTTTGCAAAATCAAATCAAAAACGTCCATGGAAATTGGAAAAAAGAATTTCAATCGCCAATTATAGCTTTGATATCGTTTCTGAATATTTAGAAGTTACAGATTAGCAAAATCTAGATATGCGATTTGAACATATTAAGCTAATTTGCTGCAAAATTTGCTAATAAACTGCAAATGTTTACATTAAAAATTAAATGTGTTTCCGCGAAAAATGCCAACAATTTTTAGCTGGGATACAATTACTACAAGTGTAAAATATCAAAACTAATTTAAAAAAAAAGAGCAATTTTAAGATAAAGATTCACTACAAAAAAAATTTACAGTATTTTTGAGGTTAACGCACACATTATTTTTTAAAAAATAACTTCAAATAAACTCACAACTGGACAACCCATTTGATACTTATTTTCAATGACGCTTCATTAGAGTCGTCAAAAAAAAGTTTACACTGGTATGATAATGCAGCACCATGGAAGTTATTGGTTTGTAATTTCCCTTGAGCAGCAACCCACTTGTCGACATTGTTGCAGAAAACGATTTTGGCTCCTGCAGGCTTTATGTGTAACTCTATGCTATAAAGAATTATGCACATGTTGTATTAATTTTCTGCAGAAAGTTTTTTAGACAAAATACTTTGCTTGAAATATTGTCCTTATTTTCTCAGAAAGTTTAGATAATTTTTTGCATAAAATTGCACATTAAGTGCTATTGAAATGTGAGTTTAAAGATAAAACAGTATTTTAAGTGTACTTTAAAATATAGGTTACAAAAATAAACTCTAAAGAAAGGTAATAAAAAGTATAAGGTTAAATAAAGGTATTTTTCAGCATAAGATTTTAAGAGAAATTGCTGTTTTCATGTAGAACTGAAACGGCTAATTCTTTGTTCTTTTAGGATGAATCCTTCAGAAAAATAGCAGTTTACTTTAAGAATAAAAAAAATCATCTTAAAAAAGTTTTACAAACATGCAGTTCTCCAGCTGAAACTCAGTTGCTGAATTTCTCAGTACAATACCTTTAAAAAAAACATTTTCCCTGCATAAAACCTTCATCTCTCTTCAAAAGCATTGTTTTTTGCTGAAATTTAGTTGCTGAATTTTTCATCACAATACCCTTAAAAGTACTGCAAGTTTAATGCTGAAAACATTTCCCTGCATTAAATCTTTATCTCTCGTCCGAAAGAAGCAGTTTTTGTGTTGAAATTTAGTTGCTGAATTTTTCATCATAATACCTGTAAAAGTACTGCAGGTTTTATGCGGAAAACATTTCCTGCATAAAAGCTTTATCTCTCATCCAAAACATGCAGTTTTCCTGCTGAAATTTATTTGCTGAATTTTTCACACCGTATCCATATAAATACTGTAGGTTAAATGCTGAAAACATTTTCCTTCATAAAACCTTCATTTCTCTTTAAAAAACCTGCATTTCTGCATTTTCCATGCAGGTTTTTTGCTGATTTTTTTAGCTGGGGGCTAAGCAGAGGTTCAGGTAATTGATGGTCATTTAATTACATTCTTATCGATATTTCACATGTTACATGATTTTATAAAACTTTCTAAACCTCTTTTTCGACTCATTAATCCAAAGGTAATAAAATGTCAATCTATATATTTTTTGAGGTTTACATTCTAAACAATACGACATCTTACAAACGTCATTAATTTTTTTTAAAAATTCTAACAGCTTATTTCTCTATCAAAACTAATAATAAATATGTTGTCAAATGTTTGGTATCACCAACAGCAAAACTTTATAAATATCATATTAATCCCAGGAGTCCATAAAACACTCCATTGTATCCCCCTTCGAATTCCCGGAACAAGACATCCCTTAAAAGTCTTCACCAACAACAGAGACTGCAAATGACGCTTTTCGTGTCGCACAAGAAAAGGGTGGCGTGCAGTTTAATGCGAAGCCATTCAAGGGGGCAGATCCCTGATTAGATTGGGATCGACAAAACTAAGCGATCGTGAATCTGCTAATGAGATAGGACTCATTAGTAGTTTGTGCTACTGAGGAAAGATACCGGGAAAGGGTGAGGATTTACCCGGCTTAATTCGATTAGCATTGACATTTTACCCGTAGATAAAATGTCTTTGGAAATTTGTGTAATCTTGTCATATTTGGTTTGGCAGAAGTTGGGGGACTTAATCCAATTTGAGAATGTTGAAATGATGGATTTGCTGATGGGGGTTGAAAATGTTATTATATTTGGCATTGTGGTACTGTTGGGGAACATAAGTGTGTTTGTTTTTAAGATTTTGGATATGTTCACCTGGGGAATCATAGTTAAGTAAATTGGTGAATACATATTTATAATCTCGATGAAGCTAAACTAAAGATAATATATTTGTTGAACAACTACATTTTTGATTGTTTCCATGCCATGTATACAAAACTTATGTAACGAAATGCAATTAAATACGTCTAAATTAAGTATCAGTTGTCATTTACTTAAGTGTTTCGTAAGTTTTGTAGTTATTCAATTAGAACCATTTATTTATAGGTGTCTTCTATTTTTTTACAACTGAACTATCAAATACTGGAAGACACATGATTACAAATTCGGAAAATGTAATTAAAAACTCTATTGTGGCAATTTCCTAAAACTAATTCTAATTCACCCGACAAATATCCCGGTTATTAAATGACAGTAAGCATGGATTACTAAACTAGTTAGAAATAAGCGTATTTCATCTGGAATATTTACTTCTGGAGTAAAGACAACAAACATCAACAGGGATATAAATTTTAAGTAATTGACCCCGTATCAATGCATTTGGAGAAGATTAAAAATCAATTCTAGCACTTTTAGTTCAATTGCAGCTCCATTAGCACAGGTAGATGAAAAAAAAAACTTTGCAAAAGGGTTAATTTTATCGATGACTCATTCTTTGTAAGATTTATGTAAAAGTAATAAAAGTCTTGAATAAATCTAAAAAAATTTACATTTCCAATAGTTAGAGAAAAAATAGAAAAGTTTAGAGTTTTTTTTTCTTGTTTTAGAAGTTTCATAGAAATAAAAACGTGAAGCGATATTGGCATTCTGTCAGTCTTGTCTCTGGTATGCATCAGACGTTCGCAGACAAATATCTAAGTTGGCTGGGATAAAACATCTGTTTTTATATAAGATGTTCACAAATTATTTCCAAGAAAGTTTTGAAAGAATAACCAATTTCCAGAATAAATATAACTATATAAATGTAAATGTACTGTAAAAAAACCTGTGTATCGTAACCGTAATTTGTGTGCTTTAAACTATGTTTGTATTTTCCATTATATTTTTTTGTTCGTTATAATTTGCTAGAACTCCTATTTTTTTCGTTTTAAGCCTTATGTTACACCTTGTGGAGCATGCGAAGATTTTTTTTTTGAATAATTTTCACTTTAAAAAGTATTCACTGGTGGCAAACAATGTCTTGGAATCCAGTATATGACAAATTGGTTTAAAACTTCAAACAATCTACTTCACCTCTTCCTCAAAGCCCAAATTCCAATCGTCGGAATCCCGATCCCTTGAAGTGGATAGTCCAGTCAAAGCAGTGGTAATCCTAAGAGCTTGTTTAGATAAATAAAACAAATCCTCTAATGCTCTACCCCGGAACAAAACACCTCCATTAGGTTAATCTGAGGCGATGGCAGAAACCAACAAATAAGGAACTCCTTAGAAGAAGAAAAAGGTTCTCAGATCCTAAGAAGCCAAAGAAAAGCGAAAGCAAACCTAAAAGAAATATATATGCCGTATAAGTTTCATAAAGGTGTTACTGACATTTATTCTAAACTATTTTCAAATTTATATTGAAAGTAACAAACATTCATTTTTGAAATATCTCCAAAACCATTGGTTTTTCAGTATTGAATGCTAGACGGTGATATAATTGAATTTCTGCTTTAATGCTAAAAATGAGGATGTTAGGTCAGATATAAAAAGAACACCCATGAAACGATGCATGTTTGCTGTAAAATCCAATAAGTTTTTGTAAAACGGAACTAATACCAGCCTTAGTTGATCAAAATATCAAGACAAAGGCAGTTATGTATACTACAGAATTACCTATCAAACCAATATAAACGGTCTTTTATATTAACGGTCTCAATATTAACGGTCGACTATATTCACCGAGCTTTATCAAAAAACTAATATTTCTCATAATATTTTTAGTTTTACTTCATTTCACCATCCATCGGATACTCTAGTATTCCATTGCTTCATTTATTTGCGCAATGCTGCATAACGTCTTACTACACTCTTAAAACAAACGAACGGTTTTAACTCAGTCTGAGTTAATTTCCACTCCTTTCCGTGCCGAAAATGCACTTCCCCTCTTGGAGTGGATTTCACTCTTTTGTTTTAAGAGTGTAGCGATCTTATTTATGTTGCTTATTATTTAACATGAGTTCTCATTTCGCAGCATTATATTATAACTCCAATTATAATTACTCGTATAAGCCATGTTGTGTTACATAAGTACGCTATTAATCAATAATTTAACTTAAATATCTATCTAATTCAAATATTTGATACTTAAATATTATTTTAAAGTTAATTATAATTGATGTGAACTAATTATACTTAAATTTATTATATTTATAATATTTCTACAGTTCATTTCTCAAAAATGCTTCTATCAATTAACGGAAATATTACTGGCAATATTGCTGTCTGAATATTACCATCAATTGATCAACATTTTCCTTTCCGACGAATGCATATGCTCATTGCTCATGCGCCATACCTTCAAAACGGCAAACGACTCGTCAAATAACTTACGTTTTATATAAACGGAAATTATTTGGAAAATGAGGGAACATTTAGTGTAAAATGAAAAGTTTTTCTAAGAGTGAGTTTATATCAAACCGTAGCAGCCAATTTGGCTATAACTTGAAATTAGACGTCTCTAAAATGTCTAAGTGTGTATTTCAACATAGGTTAGATGTAGGTTTTCTATGTACATGGTACTTTTTGCATTACTGGTTTTAAGTCTTAAACAAGCGAAGATAATAGATTACAACTTTTTAAGTGTCTATTAGTGGGGGCAGACAAGTGTTGTTGCCGATTCGGCTTCTCAACTGGCCTTTTCAATCTTTCTTTTTCAAAACATAGGGTTTGCACCTTTTTTTCAGTCCTTGAAAATTGGAACAGTTTAGGAGGGAATAACTCTTTTTAATGAAATTGTTTGTGTAACTTGTTTAGATTTTCCAAATATTTACATTATTTGTTTTAGAAGTAATTTGTTGAGAATTGTGAAATCAGAATTTCGTGCTTGAAAGAAAAATATTGTTGAGATTAAGAGAGGTTAATGTACTTACTTTAAATTGTTAGTTGTAACAATGTATAAATTAAAGTTCGATCAAAATTAAGTGTCTAATGGCTAGTTGCTAGCGTTGGATGTTTAAATTTACCTTCAACTGTGGCAACTTTAATTGTTAAGAGTAACTTTGATTCAGGCATAAAACTCTGTAATTAATTTTCTATTTTTATATGTTGCACTTGTAAGTCAAGGAAATTTACCACCGAATAAAAAAGCCATTAAAATTTAATAATAGCATTTAATGAAGAGTTATTACAAAAAAAAGCTTGGGGTAATGTACATTTAAGAAATTAATTTGACTAGTTTGATGAAGTTAATTTGAATTATTTTATATATTAAGCTCTCTATAAAAATATAGGTAATTAGTATTAAATATAATTTGAAAAGGTAAATGAACTTTTAAAATTGTCTTCATTATTATTTAGGATGCGAATATTTGATTTGTGGAAACTAATTTAAAGTTAGGGTTAGTTTGAAATATCGTCGCACTACATGGGGGCTATTGACAACGGGCGTCATAATTTAGAACCACAAATTTAAAGTTATGTAAGCAAATAAAGTAAATTAACTGAAAATGAAATCTGTTTTCTTTGCCCTCTTTACAGAATTAAAAGTTCATTTAAGTGCTATATATAGAATGAAGAATTTTATTATTTTTCTATAACCGAAGACATAAAAAATGAACATATTTATTGCAATCTGTTTTTATTTCGAAGAATATTTGTTGAAGATAAATTTTAATTAATCATTATTTTTTTTATTCTGAAAATAAAAGTTAAATTTTCATGCTAATTTTTTTTAATGTACAAAACGTACGTTAAAATGTACAATTCTATGCTGTTTTATGAAAACATATGCAATTGTGCACGGTAGGTATTTTCGGTTAATATTAACAGTTAATTAAAAGCTCTTTTAAGCAGGAATATTATTAAGTGAAGAAAGTTCTGTCGTAAGCCAGAAAAGCTAAAATACACGAAAGTGCATTTTTATTTTAGAATGAATGTTAGGATGTGTTACATTAAAATATTTGAAACAACATGCACTACTGATTTAAAAATAAGTAACAGAGTACAGAGTCTTCATGTCATCTTTTTAAACTCTTCACTGAAACAAAATAAACTAACAATAATATTATTAACTTTTAGATTCAACAAACAAGCTAATATTATAACTAACATGCTGACGGGAGATTCAGAAATTGTACAATATAAATAATTAATCACACTGTCCATCATTTAAGCCACCATTATTAATTCTACCAACAAACTAATGATAAATTCATTACAGCGTAGAGAACCAGTACAATTGTTAATTTAGTTATTTTCTGATATTGTGAGTCGTAAATAGCAACCCACAAATTAATTCCAATCCGATATTCTGTACTGCAATAAAGTATCCGCCATAAATAGCCACTAAATCTCCCAAACACGCTTTGTCTTCGGGAAAGTCCCCTACCAGCCCATCCCCAACAGCGATTCCCCGGGATTAGTGTTGGGGAGTATATCTTTTAAACGACAAATCTTTTGGATGTGTAATATCTAAACACCCTGTTCTCTCTCGCGCGCATTCCTCAACGTTGTGGTTCTGTAAAATTCAAAAAGCATACATATTTCTTTTCATTCACTATTTTATTTCAAAAGAACAAATGTTCACTTTTTAATCTCACAAATTCAAAAACTAATCTTTTCCGTTTCCTACAAACTACTAATGAAAAATATAGAACGTTTGCTTCATATTCAGAGCGCATTATGATGTTGCTTCCTTGTTTTTAAAGTAAGTATAATTTATTAGAAAAGACCAAGACAATAAATTTTTTTAAATGAAACTATTAGTCCTTCTCCTGAACAACAAAAAGCTTAAAATGCAAAACAAAAAAAATCTTTTTTTGTTTGTTTGTTTGTTTGTTTGCAGTTCATTATTACTTCGCATGAAAGCAAACAAGTGAATCCAATTAAATTAAATGGGTTGCTAAGAAAAAATTGTAAGCTCGTTTAAAGATCGTCTTTTACTGCTTACAAATACTCGCCTCCGGAAATGGACCTTTCATCCAGTTGAATAATTAAAAAAAAATGTAACATAAACTTAGATGAACTTCTTTATGAAATAAACCGCATTTCCATCTTCTCCCAATTGACTAATACAGATGGCATACACACGCTCTGGAAGTCCCCAAATCGGACATTCCGCTCTGCCACCCTGACTCAGTGGCGGAGGAATACCATCGTATCATTTGTCACATTTGCGTAATAAAAGGTCCCGGCCCGTGTTAGGCCTCGGATTTGTAGGCGGGGGTGCATCCTTATGTGGAGGATGTCATACGCATGTAAGGGTTGGTGCAAAAGCATCGGGTTTCGTGGTCGAAAAGCTTTGTCTGGCGTTTCCGGCAGCTGGATTGTTGGTTTGATGTATAATCCCTTTCTCCGGAACAGGCGAAATTTGTTTGGATTTGCATTTTGTGTGGTTTTCGCACGATTGTAATCAGATTAAGTTCAAGTTCCGGTATTAATTGAGACCAAAGTGGATAGATGCCCAATGTGGACGTGGCGCAATGTGGAAAACAAACATCACTAAGTAACATAGATTGTTAAATGTAAATGTTAAATATTTCCAATAAAAGGTCAATCTGTAAAAAGTTTTTTGTTGTAATAATTTCATGATAGTTACTTGGTCTAGGTTTATGCGAAGTCATTACAATTTTTAGGTCTCCCTGTGGCTTTTTAGTTAGATGTCCTATAGGCCTATTTACAACAGTTTAGACCAAAAAAAACATTTCTTATTGTAGATTTAAACCTACAGTTTCTTTAAAAAAACAAACAATGTTTGGATTCTTTCTTCTCTATACCATACCTATGACGTCTGAACTGGAGTTTTGATCTGTTCAGATATACAAGTATACATTTCAACAGTCGGCATTATCACGGATGGCACGTGTTTCATCAATAGTGTTAATTGTTCAGCAATAATAGTTTAACTGAATTTTATGGCAGACAATTTTGATAAATTTTGGATATTGTCAACGCAGATGGTAAAACTTTGAACCTTGAGTACACCTCTACGGTTTGGTGATTGGAAGCTCTTAGTTTTACTTGGGCCGGTATTAAGAAAGCACTTTTTTAGCCTACTTTTTTTTTAATTTGAAAGAATTTAAAAAATGAAAAAAAATAGGTATTGACATGCGGTCGATGTCCGTCTGTCTATCCGTACCCCCTTCCAAAATCGGTTCTATCATTCGGATCTTAAAAATTATTATTTTGTTAGAAAGTTATGACCACAGAAACCCAACTTTCATACTTTTTGTCCGCCTGTCTGTACGTCCAGACGGACATAAATTTACTATCTGTCGGCGAATTTCCCATTGAATAAGCATTGGAATTCAATTTTGAGTAATTTAAATCACTGTTGCCAAATCAACAATGACATGAGAAACTTTATTTATTAAAAAATATTTGAAGCAAAACTTTTTTTTGAGAATCAGTTTGGAATGACGTCATAAAATGTAGCACAATGTGATTCTTTGATTGTTCATTAATTGTTTACCAAGAAAGCGGTAAGGCATATTTTTTGCATACAACTATGCTTAGTTTTGATTTACATTTCTTATTTTTTAGTGCAGTTTGGAGTGGTTTCATTATTTTTGTTATTAAAAAATATTTAGTTATTCTTCGAACTACAAATAATTCGAGCAGACGATATATAATATTAAGTTATTTGTGAAAGAATATTAAGGAAAATAGTTGATTTTGGATTTTAGAAGTTTAAATTATAGCTGAATGCTGTGTTTAGCGATTTTTTTCTAATGTGTGTAAATCTAGTGTAGAAACGATTGTTGATAATATTTACTGTTATGAACCTAGTTGTTTCCCGATTAGAATTTCAGTAAGTATTTAAGTAACAGGAAAGTAGGCTATTTTAGTTCTTTAAGAACTTCTTGTTTATTTTTTAATTGTAAACTGCTTGTGTGTGTGCCATGTTATAATGCGTAGTAATTTGTTTCTTAACTTCCAGAATTTTAACTTGAGTTTTATCAGGACTGATGAATCCAAACTCCACCCGGGGATATGGCTATTGATTTGTATAAAGGGGCTTTAAGAGCACCTTCGTTCTGGGGAAAAAAACCCTCTATGATAGACATTGGAATCGCAATTTTATTTAACTGGGATTTTGACCGACAGCACAAAATTTCATTCAGTTGCTGCAGCTTTAAACGCGGATGCACTTGCTTGTGCAAGTGACTTAATTCGTACGCAACTCTCGGAAACTTTAAAAAGCACATGGCCAATATGTGGAGTCCGATTCGACTCCCCACTGGTCTTACCCCTCTAAGGGATGCAAGCGTAGATACCTGTCAGCTGACAATCATGTTTTCCATATATATGTAATTTATAAAAAAACGTAATTTTTTTTATTTTTACGAAATTTCAACATTTCAACAATGTAGTAATCATTTATCGTTATATGCTACAGAAAATTATTAAAAATTTACAGAAATTCAATTTTCAATTTAAATGTAATTATTTTTTATACAGTGAACTCAAATTTACACTTAAGCCAATTTGCTTATACCTCAGATGATTAAACTTTTTCTCCAGAACATTTGTTTGGTTGACAAACGGTCTTTCCAGCTCTGACTTGATTTACTTAATTTAGGCCTTGAAAATGTCAGTGGCGAGGTTTAGCATTCGTTGTGATTATAACGCTTTCTTATTTCCATCCAACAAATATGTTTCTTTACACATAATGACTATTGATACTGGTTCCACTGATGTTGCTGGCATAGGAAAATTTGTTGTAAAGATTATTTGTTAAAGACGTTAAAAATGGTTATAAACGTTTAGTTGATTATGAGCAGCGTGTAATAGCTTACAAAATAAATTGTCCCCCTTGATGCAGCAAATAGTTCCGACACTATTCAGGCATACGATTCTAAATGTTTGACCCTAGATCTTGGTGTTTACGTACAAAGACATTTTTGATTGCCGATGTGGCGGATTTTATTTTGAAAGCTTATTGTTTTAACGTTTTAGTTTGTTAGTGGAAGTAAAGGATCGTCAACTTGTCGAGAGACCTAAAACTAGATGTTTATTTTCACAAATAAAAATAAATAGAAGGGCAAATTTTAAACTATTCTCCTGGTGTTTTTTGTAGGTTCACCTCTTTTTCGTGTGGAATGCGATATTGAAAGTTTCTTTTTAAAAAACTTAGAAATATTTTGATGCTGGAAATAAAATTCATTGGGTTATTTCATAAATCTTTATGTAAATGTAGCCCAAAATATTCACAGATTACCATCTCTCCCATTCATAACTATGAAATATAATTTATTACTACCAGAGGGCTAAAAAATGACCCAATAGAAAGACCATTAACAATAAGGGTGGATGTGTAAATCCAGCCATCACACAAACTCTCCTCTTCCACACGTCTTATCTGCCTATTTCCATCACTTGAGGGTGTTTTATTTCACCCAAAACATACCAATTATTAGGTAAATTCGGCAGATACGCCACTGCGCCACTGGAGATAAAGGCCTTCCCCGTCCCCTTAGTATTTATGAAAAGTATCCTTGTGCGTCCCTTATTTACATAATCCTGCGTCATTGTTTGAAGACCACAATGAATCACGAGGGGAAGGTCCTCCGCGCATTTAATCCTAGGACCGCGCATACGCCGCTCCTAACTCAGGATCATATTTCACATTTAAATTTTGTATTTTTTTTTTTATCTTGGCTATAAAAATCCTTTGAGATCCTCCTGGCCTAGATGTTGTATTGAGCACTTTTATTGCTCAAAAGTTTAGATTTTTTTTATTTAACTAGCTACTCTTAAGAAAAAATGGTATTGATTTCGTTTTGTAACAATTTTACAATTTGTAATAATTGAAAATTATTTTTCAATCTAAATAGTAAGTTATCTAAAAAAATATTGTGTATTTTAAATTTATAGAAGATTTTAATGCATCGCATTGTTATTTTATATTGTTTTTCTGAATGCAATTTCTTTTAAGTTAGTTTAAGTTAAGTAAAGTTTTTGTGTTTTACCTATCGGTTGAGTTATAAATTATAACTCAACCAATTCATGAAGCAATTTTATGTAAAATAGTTATTATGTAAAATATGTACTTATATTTAATCTATTTAAGGTGGTGGTAAGCTCTCCATTATGAATTCTACTAATTTCAAATTAATTTTACAATCTATTTTTAAGATGGCTGTGTTAAGGAATTGATTTCATCATTAGCTCCTTTATATAACACTAGATTTATAAAACCAGGGTCGCACAGGGGTACACTTTTAACAACTGACTTGTTTATAATGTAAACTCTTTTCTTATGCAAACGACCTCCTTCTCCACTGGTCATCAAACATAAGGATACCATATCCATCAGCATTAATTTTTTTCGTTCATCTTTTCATAGTATAGGATTCATCCCTTCGGGGAGTTTGAGGGGTTCATCGAAGACAACAGTGAAGTGCAGAGCTAGTATAATTATTTCAATTCCAGTCATGGGACACTGCGGAAAATATCCCCTAACTTTCTAAAAAATATCTCACAATTAATTCCCGAACTTCCGTAGACAATTAGACATCCTTTCTTAGAAATCTGTACCATATATGACCAAAAACGGAAAAGTAAACAGACCATGCTCTACTGTGATTGATACGTGGGTCAGTCAGGGCATCTTCCGTTTTAGATAGTTCTTTAAACGTTAAATAAAGTACTAAAAATAGTTATTTATGCAACAAGGGAGAAAAGTAAAACCTTTTCAAAACGAAGGGAATAATGTTTATTTTACGGGCGTAGAACAAAGCTTTGAAATCTTAAATTATTTCCCTGTGTTTTAAAAAGTTTATTTATGCATGAGGTTTGGATATATAACTATTTATAATCAAGGGCACAAAATATTAACATTGCATAAAAATTTTACTGTCACTTAATAGTTTTTATAAGTTTATTAACGTAGCTGTTTATAGTGCTCGATATGATATTGTTTATTTTCAAGTGAAAAATTTAGGTGCAACGTAGAATGAAACCATGCAAAAAAGCTACTTAGGCACGTGTGCTAAAAGTAACTTTTGCTCATTGGTTTCTTAAAAGCGTAACGATACACAACATAAGTAATTTGAATAAGTAAAATTTTTCAGGGTATTATAAAATGGTATTTTAAGTATATGTTAAATAAGTACAGTAGAACTCCAATTATCCGACGTAATTAGGACCAAACGACATTCGGATAATTGGAGTAAATCGAAAGAAAAGGTA
The DNA here is from genome assembly GCA_019343175.1 of Oedothorax gibbosus. NCBI lineage: Eukaryota > Metazoa > Arthropoda > Arachnida > Araneae > Linyphiidae > Oedothorax > Oedothorax gibbosus. Next base: position 23,151,153 of record CM033280.1, read on the forward strand.
TAATCAATCAATTCCCTTTTTATATGGCAGATGATTACCTAATATAAAAGCAGGTACAGTTAGTTCAAACTTTTATATACTAATTCGAAACTTTTATACCCTGCCTATCTGTTGCTGTTCGTCTATGTTGGATGTCATGCCAAAAAAATCACTAGGAAACGGGACATATATGCCGGGTGGAATTTTTCCTGAAATTCGGATAATCGGCAACTCTTCGGATAATTGGAGTTCTACTGTACACAATACTTTTTCCACAAGATCCTCAGTTGGGATTGGGGAATAGGGCCACCTTCACGATCACGTTTCACGGGTTCGCGCGGCATTATTCTCACGCACTTGACTGTTGGAGAGGAAGGTAATTTGATTAAGAAACCCTGATTGTGATGTCAGCTGAGCAGAGCCTAGGATTTCATTCACTATGCTAATGAGGAAGACTCCGCCGTTGAGACGGGAATATTTTTAGGCGCATGACAAAAAAGTGTGTTGACGGTAATGATGGTAGGGGTGGTTTTTTGTTGTCATAGGGTGCTTGGTTATTCAAAAGCTGTCACGGTAAATCCTTGCCTCTTCTTCTCTCCTGGTAATCTCCGGGATCAGAATCGGGAAATATCAGATTTCGTTTATTGTGAATTGCATTTTTCGTTCATCCTTTGACGTTTATCTTTAAAAGTGACATGGGTTTTGTTCTTTTTAACCCTGAGAGACAACTCTTGTTACCCTTTATTCTTCTTTAAATAAGCATGGACATTTGCAAAACAGAAGGGATATGATTTTTTCTCTCAGAATGACGTCATTAATGCATGGAAGCGTTTTAATAGTTCAATATTTCTATATATTAATTAGTAATTCTTGTTTCATAATTTTACCATGAAACTTAATGTAATTCAAAATGGAAAATAATTCAAAATCCATAATATTACTGTTTAGGAACATTTTGTAATGGTAATTCTGTAACTATTTAAAAAATAACTTTTAAGATAAATTGTAACAAATTATACTCTCTTCTATTCCCCTCTCAATTATTAAACAATTCTCAATTAGCCATAAGCAATTGGGCTCATAAACGAAATTAATTCCTACAACTCGCGCCTTTACGTGCGAATGCACAATTGGTTAAAAACAACAATACCTATCCCAAGTAATTTCGGCGACACTGCAATGTGAAATACCTCACGGAATAAAAGGCCATAACTCACAAACCCAAAATCCGCTTAAGAGAAACTGAAAGCTCATGAATGGCGAAGATTAAGCACACGCACGTCAAGACATTTTTCCTCCAAGGACTTCCATAAGTTTAAAAGTCTTAATCATTTCTCCCATCAGCGGCTCTGAAAGGCTAATTTAGAGTAATGAATTCCGACAATTAAAAGGAGCCGAGGGGGGAATGCAGTTAGTCGAATCATTAATTTATTCAGTAATAATAAAGGGGGGAGAAATATTAACCTCCCACGGGCTACACGGACCGTCGGAATTAATACATTGTGCCTGGAGGCCGGGACGCCAGCGCTAATCGAGGACATTTGCATAAAGTCCTGTTCCGACATAGAAGGGGACGTCGCTTCTGTCCGGTTAATTAATTGCACTTAGGGACGAGGGATGACTGAAGGAAATGAAATGGTCATTCTGAAGTCGGTAATGAATTGCCGCCGAATTCGAACGATTTCAATCAAAGCGTCTCTCTTCTTTCCCGGAGAAAGGGTTGATGCTGGACTCTTTAGAAAGAGACGGATTTATTTCGGTGGATTACGTGGCATTCATAGTAGTTCATGTGTGTGAAATTAACCTGAATCTATGGCTTGGTGTTGACATTGGTATTTGAGTACTCAATCATAGATGTGTTACTGTAAATCACTTGATCTATTAAATTTAAAATTATCAAAACTACTTGCTTGGGACATAAGGTTTGAAATCTTATACAGAGAAAATATGTGTTAGGTATCTATAATTGAAAATGTTTTAAATAATAATAATAGCTTTGGAGCTTTAGCTATGAAAGAATAATATTATTTTGAATGTTCTAAACCAGTAAGACAATTTTACACCCCATTCTGAACTGAACGCTATACTACATTCATGTTAAAACGCACTAACTGAAGCTAATTTGAAAATTTTATAGATTTGTTAATATCTTTGTCTGAAAACGAATTTAAGATACATTAGTTTGATTCACGAGAAATTTGTGGTTATTTGATAAAGCTATCAGGTAGGGCTGTCACGGGGGCAAGGTGACTGGCGGGGCACAATGCTTTACACAAATATTGGTGTTAAAATCCACTAAATGATCATTGACTACTCTTTTGACCAAAAAGTCGTGAGTGTTATACAAAATTAAATATATATATAGGAACAAACCTGGAGGGTTCAAGTGATTCGACCTAGACAGACTTAACGTACAATGCTCTCTTAGCTCTCTTCAAAATCTTTTAATGGGTATTAGTGTGGCAGAACGTTTTCAATTCAAGGAACCTGCATTCCCGATGGCCATCTACGCATTACTAGATACGCTCATTCCCTACTTTGCATCAGAGAAATGAAGCTTGATATATTTATTGTACTAATGCACAAAATTTAATTGTTCATATGTAATCCAACCAGTGAGTTTTTAGCCTACTTTTCTTTTTTTAATTCGAAAGAATTAAAAAAAATGAAAAAGTAGGTATTGACTTGCGGTCGATGTCCGTCTGTCTGTCTGTCCGTCCGTCTGTCCGTCCGTACCACCCTTCCAAAATCGGTTCTAATCATCGGATCTTAAAAATTCTTTTTTTGTTAGAAAGCTATGACCTCAGATACCCAACTTTCATACTTTTTGTCCGTCTGTCTGTACGTCCGGACGGACATAAATCTACTATCTTTCGGCGAATTTCCCATTGAATTAGCATTGAAATTCAATTTTGAGTCATTTAAATCACTGTTGCCAAATCAACAATGGCATGAGAAACTTTATTTATTTAAACATATTTGAAGCAAAATAATATTTTCATGAATCAGTTTGGAATGACGTCATAAAATGTAGCGTAATTTGATTCTTTGATTATTCATTAATTATCTACCAAGAAAGCGACAAGGCATACTTTTGCATGCAATTATGCTTAGTTTTAATTTACATTTCTTATTTTTTAATGCACTTCGGAGTAGTTTCATTACTTTTGTTATTAATAAATATTTAATTATTCTTCGAACTACGAATAAATCACGAGCAGATGATAAATAATATTTAATTAATTTACGAAAGAATATTAAGGAAAATAGTTGATTTTGGCTTTTAGAAGTTTAAATTATAGCTGGGTGCTGTGTTTCGATTTTTTTTCTAATGTGTATAAATCTAGTGTAGAAACGGCTGTTGATGATATTTACTTTAGGAACCTAGTTTTTTTTTTCCCGATTAGAACTTCAGTAAGTATTTAAGTAACAGGAAAGTAGGCTATTTTAGTTATTTATGCACTGAAAAAAAAATTCTTGCAAAAAAACCATAATTGTATGGTAATGGTATTTCTAGTAATAAAACCAGAATACCAGGTACTTAAGCCATTCAATTAGTAACCTTACTATTCGTTTTGGTAACGGATTACTAGAATTTCTGGTATCTAAAATTATTGCTCTTTTTACCCGTACGTTTGGTAAGATTACAACTGTGAAAAGTAAGTTTACCACAACAAATGGTTTTCCTACCATACGCTTTGTTTTTATACGAGAAGCATGGTTAACAAACCAAATTAATTTCCAGAAAGCATCGGTCTCTTACCATATGCTTTGTGATCGGATCATGTTGAGCGCAATGATACCTACCAAATACCACGGTATTAGCTGACATTTTGACTACCAATATGCCGTATGGTAAATATCACTCATCAAACATGGCGGTGCTGTGTTGCAGTTGTTTGTGGCAACTTGAAAGAAGTCATATAAGCAAACTAAACTAATTATACTAGTAGTATATTTTGCATTTTATTGAAAGTAGTATGAAAATGGAGCTCCGCGTGACATTTCCCGATGGATCCGGTACATTTCTTGCGAAATGAAATTTAAAATTTATAATAGAAATACGGTGATTACGCATGGTGGTTTACGTAATCTTATTTTTTTAATATTAACTTTGTGCACGGCAATAATACTATTGTATACGGTAATAAAACTACTATATACGGTAATGAAACCACTACATACGGTAATAAAGACACTATATATGGTAATAAAACCACTACATATGGTAGTAAAACCACTACATAAAGTAATAAAACCAAATGCTCGACCAAACATCATGGTAATGAAACCATATTTTTTTAGTAATTTTACAATAAAGTCACTACCAAACAGATACTGGTAGATAAACCACATTTTTTGGTGTTCCATATGAGCCAGAAAATACGGTTAAATATACCAGATTCTGGTAGTTGGACTAGAATTTTTTTTTCAGTGTGAACTTCTTGTTAAATTTGTATTTATGCAGCTGTAAATTCTGCTATGAAACTGAGGAACTTAAATATTATGTATGTCAAATGTAGAGAAAATAAAATAGATTATCGGGAAGCCAAATTTTATAGTTTTATGTTTCGTCAGATTTAATGTTTTTATTTATTAAGCAGTTCTGCTAAATGGAAAATAATTTTGCTTTAAAATAATTAAAGTGAATGTATTAGTGAATAAATTAGCTTGTAATTTTATGTGTTTATCTAGGTAGTAAAGTACAAAATCGAAAAATGCATAAAAATTTTGTAAAATTTAAATACAAATTTAATTTATAATTACAAATTTTTACAATGTATCTAAAATTACATACGTTTTTTATATTTTAAAAAAATGTTCGGAAAAATAATTAAAAAATTATACGAAACACATACTGCAATTTTTGTTATAACAAAATTTTTTCCGTTAAAAATGAATTTAATGGTTTGTGTATTTTGGCTTCGAATCTTTTCCTTAAGCCGTTATAAAACCGGATAATAATAAATGCAGCCAAGAATATTTTTTTGTTGTTGAAATTTTCGTCACTTATTGTTTAGGATTTATTTTTCACATTGTTTTTATCACTTGATCTTAGCAGATAAAATATGTCATGGATTCTTGTTGTATTAATGTATTTTCAGTTGTTACGAATTTATTTTAAAGCATTAAATATAATTCATGTGATTTTTTTTAGTTTCAAGGAGTTTTATGTTTCTTAACATATTGTTAATAAATGTATATTCTTTACCATGTAAATTCTTATTATTTAACAAATCTGTAAATTAATTTTAAATGCAGAAAAAAAGAGAAGTTATTGTAAATTATTTTGTTCAATGTACATTGTAATTAGACTTGATCTGTAATGTGCATTTAAAACTGAATAAAATAAAAATTAAAAATTAAAAATTAAAAATTAAAAATTAAAAATTAAAAATTAAAAATTAAAAATTAAAAATTAAAAATTAAAAATTAAAAATTAAAAATTAAAAATTAAAAATTAAATATAAAATATATAAAATATATAAAATATATAAAATATATAAAATATATAAAATAAAAAAAATAATAATAAAAATAAAAAATAAAAAAAGCGTCTAATTATTAAAGGTGTCGAAAATTTATTGACTAGATTATGAAATATTTAATGTACAATTATTGTGGACTTTAGTAGTAGATTGTGACAAAACTGTTATTGTGATAAAATTAAAATTAATTATAAATCATTAACTTTGTCTTAAGAGAATCCTTAAATAGATTACGAGTAAAATTAAAATTGGATTAAAAAAAAGCTAAAGTTTAAGCCAAACTTGCACAAAAGATTCCAATTAATCAAGTATTTTTCCCTTCATTTTTTAAAGAGCCTTATACAATACATTCTACTAACATTTAATTCAACAAAAGGTCCACTTTCTTTCAAGAATTTTTCAGCAATAAAAGTCCATAAGAGATTCCAATTAACAAAAGAATTTTAGCATTCGTTTCTTATGGAACTAAACAGAACACATTTTTACAAAAGCACATCCATTACTCAACCGAAGGGATTACAAGACAGAAACATGCATTCCTCATGTGCAACTCAAGAAATTCCTCCCACTATCGATAACGAACCCAAAGCCCACGGAGCCTACAACATCCAACTCCCCATGTTGAACACGAACCTAAACGTAACTGAAGGCCCTTAAGTAGCTTCTTGAGCGATGTTTGACGATACAAAGCCATCAAAACAATAAAAAAAAGCCTTCGATGTTTGGTGAAGAACAACATCGCAAAGCTTTCCCCAAACGAGGCAGCTCGTTTACAGCCTAACTCTTCATGGTGGCGGGTCTTGTGTAATTAGTGCAACAATGACGGATGCCCGAATTAAAAGGACATAGCCTGGGGTATTTATAAGCGGCTGAGCCACCCACCCTAAGCTAATTTCTTTTGCTTTATGGGGAGATTGGGCTTCGGGAAAATCCTTAATTGGGGCTGTTCCGCAATTAGCCTAATCAGCGAGAGGATAGACGCTGATGCTACTGGCGACGACCTTTCGAGACTTCTTCGGTAGGAATGGCTCCCAGGCTGTGATCGATGGTGAGTTCCTGATCGCGTCGAAAGGAGGCACACTCCGTATTAAATTGAATTTATTAGGAAATTTTTAAGACACCGTGGACGAGTTAAATTTGGCCCAGCTACTCTGGTTGAAAAAGAAGTACGTGGGTGGGTCGTTTTCGAAGTATCTGGAGAAAAATGTCTCATTTATGCCCAACTTGCATTAATAGGAAATTCACCTAGTTAATATTAAAAGCAAAAAAGAGACTTCATAAAGAAGCGCAATCATGCAAGGAAACTTGAAATTTGCATAATGTGTTGGCTAAGTAGCTGCAGTTCTGAGGGAAGGCATTTCCAGTGATATTAATATGTTACATAAAATATAATTAGTCTTAGTCACTGCAAAAGGCGTCACTTGGATGTTTTGTGGGGGATATAGTAGCAGGCTTTTTACATTAAACGCGAGTTAAGTCCTTCATCTTCCATATTTAAAAAAACAATCAAAGTTTTGAAAATGTAATCATTTATTAAAAAGAATATGTTTCTGTACACAAAATCTGACTTTTTGAAGTTTGTTTAACGTTCGTTAAACATCATTATACTTGAAAGCTATTTCTACCAACAAATGTTCGACGTTTTAAAAGTTAGGTTCGAACTAGGTCTCTGACTATATGCTAAACAGTGCAGATAATAACTTCTTTTTTAATTACGGGACACTAGTTGCATCATCTATTTTCATAATGCGGTTCATTAATTTAATATTATGTTAAAATTATTCCCTTCGTTCACCATTAAAATATTTTTCAATTTACGGGGTTTCATAAATGAACAGGTTTACTATCCCCCATTACCTTTTTTTTTATTTTCAAATAAATAGTTTGTATGTTTTAAGTTTTTTGAAATGTTACGGAACCACATATAATACTATAAATTACCTATTCTTTAAATATAAGATCGCTTAAATTTAATGTTCAACTATAGTTTTAATTATATTAAATTTTTCCCTGTGTGAATTTTTCTAAAACCAGGATTGTCTTCATAGGTGTACATTTCACCAATACTTCAGGGACATGCGTGCTTTCACTGGCTCTACTATCAAGCCTCTTAATGGCCTGTGCAATCTCATTAATATTTCCAAATATTAGCCTTGAGTGAGCAAGGGAATTTGCAAATTTACAAAAGATATTGGCCAACAGTGTGCGCTGCCAAGAGAAATCAGCCTGAGGGACACAACAAACCCTGGAGTAGGAGCGATTTGCTAATGGCTCCCATTAGGATTGAACTGTACTTCGTAGAGTTTGGGATAATTTACTACATGGAATAGGTGGAAATAATTTAATGGTTATTGTGAATGGTAAGCGACGCTCCTGAAGTTTATTTTAATATTGTAATTATTGTGCTCGTTTTCTTCTAATTTGTTTAATTGCTTAGATTTTGTAATGGTTGGTGTTAGGTAGTTTCAAATGTTTGAAAATATTAATTAGTTAAACGTTGAGTATTTGATAAATATCCAGTATTTCATAGTTAGTGTTAGTTGTAAGTATTGTATATTTTTCTTAATTCATAAGTATAATTATCGGAATTTTTTTTAACATAGAGTATATTGTTTGTAAGAAGTTATTTTTTTCTCATTTGAAATTGAATTTGTAAAAAAATCAGTAATGTATACCAGCCAGGGTACCGTATTCGAACAGCAATTTCCAAGCACATGTGAGCAAGATGAGAAATAATAGTAAAACTGCTATAGAATTGTATTAGGAGCAGCAGTTGTACTCAAATACAGTATAAAACGGTGTGAATATGCAGAAAGGATGATGTATTTTTAAAGAAATGTGTTGCAGTGTGACAACTATAAATGTTGAGTCACATTGTATAATATTTGTTAAAAAAAATCGTTTGCAATATTATGGTTTGTTTTTGAGTTTAAAGACAAAATTTGTATAAAATATAAGAGGAAATGGCTTTATAATAGATATTTTTCAATTGTTTGAATGAAACAATAGTTATATGAACGCTGCCGTTAATTGAAACACAGCTACTTAAATATCCATCTCAAATCAAAACAAATAATGGTACTTCTAAAACGAATAATCCTTCAAAACCTTAACCAATGGCTTGCAGGCAAGAGTTCAATAAATCTTAAGAAATTTACTGATGGGAATACTTACGTTTGTACAGGAAAACATCAATTGCGCAAATCGCTATCGATGTATCTTAGATACTCTCTCTGTGATGAAATTATTGGTCAGTAGTCCTCCTTTATCTTCTAGAATCCACGGCTCGTTAACAGTAAGATAAATGAATCGTGCAAAGATGAGCTACAGTTTTGACAATGCCTGTTATTTGATATACGGTTGAGCCTCGCTGAAAGTAGCTATCTGGGCGTAAATCTTTCGTCAATGTATACATACATCTCAATGTAAGGTAGGTGCCTTTAGTTGGATAAGGACTTGAGAAGATGTGGCATTCGGATCAAGATGTTAAGTTTTGGTAGAGTTGACAGGTTGACGTTTATATTGAGTTGTAATAGGGTGTCAGTTAGGGTGTGCTGCGTTGTATATAAAGTTCAATTTGAGAAAAGTAGGATTAATATAAGGATTTACACACAGTAGGAAAAATCAATTAATTGAAATCTATTTTAAATTAGTTTTATAATAATATTTTTATAGTAAAACTTGCATTACAGAAAATATGGATACTCTTTTTTTTAGTTCCTAAATACAACGCAGGTACTTTTTACGACTCGAGATAATCTAATACGTATACATTTGCAAGATATAGAAAAGTTGTGTCCACGAAAAAATATGTCCATGAAATTAGTTTTTTTATGTGGGAAATCTAATAAATTTATTCCGAAAACAATAAATAAAATTATATTTAAAAAGCGTGTTATTTCATGAAGAAGCGTAGTAACCAAGCAAGAAAATTTGAAGGTGTGCATAATGAATTGGCTAACTGGCTGCACAACTGAAAGGAAAACAATTCCAATGTTACTAATCTGCTTCATAAAACATAATTTATCACAGCAAGAATCGTAGCAATGAAGATTTTTTGGGGGGGATAGTACCAGGTTTCTTACGTTTCTCCGATATTTAAGTATCTATCAAGTTGGTTTATAGTAACTTTCTTGAGTTTTTACGTTGTCGAAACGTATAACGAGGCTCAGTTTCTTTATCAATTTATGTCTATATTCCCTTTGCATACACGCTAAAACATTACTCAGTTAGTAATTTATATTTTGTGATACATTACAATTTTCTAAATCTAATTGCTTTATTTGTAGGGTTGTATCTATTTTCTGTAATGAAATTGTCATGATATTTTACATTGGGTTAGTGTCAACTAATCATCTTTTATGGGCTTAGAGAAAAAAAATAAAAGAATAGAGAGGTTTTAGAACAAAATGAAAAAAAATAAGCTTCGTTTGGTCATAACAAATGTTATTAATGTGTACAAAAAGTAGTTTGGATGAAACTTTTGTGAATTAATTAAAATAACAACTGTTTAACTTTATATTTTATTTGTATATTTATTAAGTATTTAAAAAAATAATCTTCATACCAGTTACAATTGCTACACAGATCACGCTTTTGAAATAAAAACTTATTCAGCTTTTACAATTCTAACCAAAGATGTTCCAAATTATTTACAGACCTGAAAATAAAAAAAAAGTTATGAATATGGAGGCGATCATAAAAAACACTAAATGTCAAGAAACAGAGGGAGCGTACAACAACGAACTCACTTACAGAAAGTTTAAAAAACAGCATTTTGTATTCCAAACACGTAGAAAGAGGCCACAAAGAACCTTCTGTTCACTTACCTACCCTCCCATGGACAGAAACCAGATTTGTTTCAAAGTGATGCACATATGTATGGACTCAAATTAATCTATAAATCAAATAGTTTCTAAACTGAGAGAATATGTAAGGGATTTTACATTTCTTTATGCCACAGGATGAATGAAAAATGCCTTTCTTGGTCAATGAATCATTGATAATACCCATTGATTTGGCTGTGGCATTTGGAGAAAATAAAAAGTTTAGGATGATATGGTTGAGGCTGGAGGTGAACCTTATGGTCACATTTGTGAGATGCTACATGCTTGTTTAGATATTTCCGTGGCTGTTGAATAAAAACTGTACAAAGAGTTATTGGAATATTTATTGTATAAATATTCATCTAAAGTGCGTTATGAATAGTAATGAGGGCAAATAGTCGGTGACATACATGTGAAGAGTGACAAGCGAAAACACATATGAAATAGCAGAAATTAATTTCTATCTTTAAATGCAGCAATAATATTTCTTCATCTGCATAAAGGTAACGCGAGAATAACTAAGAAATCGAACAAATATCCAGTGATTTGTAATAGCAGTTGAAAAAACTTGAAAGTTTAATATGATAGGGTGAATACCTTAAAGGGTTACATTTGAGTGATGTGATTGAACGCGATTATCTTTTCCGTTTTTTCTTACATACAAACAAAAAGTTATTCGAAATCAGAGGTGAACGAAGTTATTGTATGATATTGTTTGGTTGATCTTTATTTTTATAAGTTTATGGATGATAAAGAAAACTATATAGACAAGTTATCAGTGATTCTGTCAGCTTGTACATCACGATTACAATACTTCAGGATAGAACTTTCTGGAACATGTGTAGTAATTTCTCTTCACATGCAGTTAAAATATTTAGGGTGATTGTTTTGAATAGTCAGCTAATTTGAGTTAATAATTGAAGCAGTAAATATATGGTTTCATACATATAAAGAATTACAAGACGAAAACAAATGGGTCCAATTTTATGTACTTTTTCATGTTCGTAACTTAACTGTCTCTCTCCTAATTAAACATTATTAAGTTGTTGGACGGAAATGTTTAATATGATGTAATGACTCTAGTATGTTTATATTTGTGACAAGTTAAATGCTGTTCTGATAGTGTTCTTTATGGATGGAAAAATTAAAAAAAAAGTTTGAGGGATTGTTTAGATAAAAAGTAGTGTAAAAATTGCATATAATTCGTACCAGATGGCTGTTATAAACACTTTAAAGTTTACCAATCTACGTCTATAATCAACATTAATTGTAGGAACTAAGTTATATAGTTTCTCATTATTAACAATTGCACTACAAATTATTTCTCAGTAAAATGAAGGGAAATTTTGGGCATGCATATTCCAAACAATTTCATATTTAACGGTAAAATAATTCCTATATAAAACTTAATTCATCAGTACAAATATACCTTAAAAATTATATCTAATAAATTTCCTTCCGGTTTTTATTTAAGTGTTAGAAATTTTTTTTAATGCAGAATCAATACCTAAAAGCGAGATTCATTTTCATCTTGAGAGCGAGGAGATTCTTAACTTCTTTAAGAAGTTCGCAAATTGATGCGATTTATATTCATTTTCTCAATCCATTTGTCTAGTCTAATATAATTGAAATTTCAATGAAATTTATATACTGCATTTTTTTTAACCTTTTTTTTGCAAATAGAAATTGTTTATCGTTTCATGGGTATCTAAATATATAATTAATTTTTAATACTTACAAATTGTTTCAAAACTAATTTTAATCTAGATCAATGACTTGTAAACAAATTTCGTCGGTTGTTTAGAACATTATCAGATAGATGTTTTCTTCAAATAAATGTAAAACCTATCGTTAGGTAAATTATAGTTCTTAACTTGATTTTTCCTAAATTTTTCTTAAGTATTTATACATAGATTGTTTCTAAAGCTGCTTATTTGGTGATAAAAAGCCATACTCATAAGCCACTGCATTATCTTAAATTAGTTGGAACCTATACATGCCATACAGATATAAACATTGAAGGCTTAGTATAGTAAGCAATAAGACCACTAAGTTTGGTTTTTAATGAAACGGATGAGTATCTAAATTCTTTTTGAAAATAACTTGCAATCTCTTGCAATATCTTGCTTTGTACACAATAAAATATTCAAAGCACGTAAACATTAAAACATGAAAGATATAAAAGCTTGAAACATCATATTTGTAGGAAACAAGCCAGTTCTAAGACAATCTCTCATATTTAGGACAGTCGTTATTAGAAGTGACATTTTCGCAACATAAATTTTTCTGTCGTCCGAAATACATTTCATTTTTGTTGTAGCATAATTTATTGCTACCATTTAATAGTCGTATCATCAGATGCTATTTCTTTGGAGTAATTTATTGTTCTTACGATGCTAAAATGTAATGAAATTCCAATAAAAAAACTTCCTTCGGATATTAGAAAGTTGATTATGTCACTGGATCGATAGGTTCAATATATCGAATAGAAAAGAGGTACGATATAGCGATATATTGCTTTGACAAAATTTCAAGAAACACTTAGGATTTTTAATATAATATATTAAATAATAATAATAATTTAGGTTTATGGTCTTATAATTTTTTTTTGGTGCCGATGTTATTGCTTTGTGTATTCGTTGTTTTTTTAAACTACTGAAATGTAAATATCTAAAGTGTCTGTGTATTGGTGATGACGCTGCACTGAAAAATTGAAAACTATCACTGATTGAAAAAGACACAGGACGTTTTATGGCTATTTTTTAAAACGATAATTAAATGAAAAAAGAGTCACAACGATGGGCTCTTACAAAACTGACCGGTGTCTCTGCTGAACACAATATATATTTATAATTTTTTTTAAATATTAACTCATTATAGATACTTTTTATTAATGTCTGCTAACATATAAAAGTTTTATTGATAGTTAAATCAACTAAAGTGTGCTTTTGAACTTTAATAAATGGCAATAATCGATTCTAGATAAAGATTATAATAACGACTTAAATGACTGAACATTAAATATCAATGCTAATTAAATGGATAGTTCGTCGACAGACAGGTACACAGATGTCCGTCCGTCTGGACGGACAGACAGACGGGAAAAAGTATGAAAGATAGGTTTCTGATGCTGTACCTTTCTAACAATTTGTTTTCAAGATCTGATGGATATAACCGATTTTGGAGGTGGGGTAGGGATAGACGGTATTTTCAGCATGTGAATCCTACTTTTTCATTTTTGTTTAATTCATTCGAATTGAAAAAAAAGAAAAGAACTTAGGCTAAAAATATTATCTAAAACCTTTTTTTACAAAAATTTTACTATTTTAATAAAAAAATTAAATTCTTTGCGGTTTGCGCTTTGTATTTGTCAGAAGTAATTTTTGAACGGTATAACTAGCAGAATAATGTTTTTATAATATTTTTCTAAATGTACTAATTTAATTTTAACATCAGAGACGGTTCTAAACGTTATTTTGATTTAAATTAATCCGTTGAATAATGTAATAATTTTTGAAGGATTGCAATGTTAAAATAATATTTCAATTGCAGTATCTGATAAAATTGTTAAACTGCCAAATAGTTTCAAATTTTTTTTCCTGGATTAAGTTTTTTCACGTATTTAAAAAAATAGAAGATTACATTAGGATGTTTTGTTATTTTCCTACACAAATTTTTTGTTTCAATCAACCACAGAAATTAAGAATATTTTGTATTCATTTGATTCTCCTGTGTTAGTTTTCTTTAATTTTTGCGAACTAGTATTGACCAGCCAGCATTGACATTCTTTTTTATTATCCACCTAAATTCAGTACTACAGTCCTCGGCCTTTGGGCTGTGCTTTTATATACTTTGTATTTTATGTCGTGCTAAATAAAAAAAATAATTGTAAAATGACATCTCAATTTGTCAAAAGACACATTTTTTACATAAACAGATGCTTAAAGTGAAATGTTTATTATACCTACCCCAAACATATATATGACTTCTAAATTTACAGGAATATTTGGATAATAAATTGCAGCTGAATGTTTATTGTATAACGCTAAATATTTTATTTAAATAAACTACTGCTGGAAAGTAAAAAATTTGTTTGCATTTCATTTATTCAAAATAATATATTATAATTTAAATTAATAAAGCATTTGAAATTTTTTATTTTCCTGCAACGAGTAAAAATAAAACCAGAACCTTAAATAATCGCGTTTATTCTACGAAACATAAATTTTAGTTATTACTTTACTTCACAAATTAAATTTTGTTAAGTAAATTATAGTTATAAATAAATTTTCATTTTTTCTTCGAAAATAAAAATGCCACTTCGCTATCTCAAACTAAACATGCCACAATCTATTAAAATTTGCTGAACGAACGTCAAATTCTCTTATCGATTTGGAAACTAGGGAACGCACGGGTAAAAAGAGATTAGATACCTGATCTTATTTATTTCTTGATCAAAACAAATCATTTCTGAATGATTTTAAGCAACACTTATAGCCCTCACTCACGCCGAAGCTAAATTCTCTTTCTCAGAGTCAAAATGGTGTGTCTTCGAAATGATATTTAGGGGTTTGCTGTTATGGATGAATTATTCCAATTCGTTTCTGGCCCCCAAAAATATGCTAAAATTAAAACATTACTGAAGAAGATATTTGTTTTATATTTCTCACATCATGTGTTCAAATTTGAGAGAACTGTTTTTTAAGTTATTAAAGTACTTACGTGATTAAAAAGGTTATAGAGAAAAATACTAAACAATCTAACTGAAGTATTTAAATATTATGGATAAACATTAAGCTATTCTGTAAATGGGTTAGATTGGATTGTAAATGCAAATAGAATGTGACCGAAAAATATATTAAATGTGTGTATAAATAATTAAAAATTCTCGAAGATAATTGAATTTGCACCTTCAATTCCAAAACAGAAAACATTTCAAGAAGTACACTCTTTAAAATTTTAACTGCACAATAGCTTCGAAATTTTCTAATATTTTCCTACGTAAGCTGCCGAAGGAATTTAGAATAGAAGTAAAAAACGGCAACTCGTGATGCTGCGTCGAGGAATGGTTAGCCACAATATTTTTTACCTGGTTTTTGCCCAACACATTATATAAACCCCAACTATTCATATTTGAGAGAAATGCTTTTAATAAGTATTCAAAGTACTTACATGAATAATTTTTTTTAGTTTAGTTTGAATTATCGTCTAGAGCTACACGAGGGCTATTGGTGACGGGCGTCGTATTTTAGAACCACAGTCAAGTGACGAGCCACACCTGAGTAGGCACCCAACGCAACCGTTAAGGGCGACATCGTACGCAGCGTTAGGACTTAGAAGGATATTTAACGTGCACTCCCGCCATACGGGGTATTATTCGTCGGACATTTTTGGCTGCACGGGCCGTTTATAGGTCGGCAGTTATATTGGCGATGCCCTGACCCGAAGCTGGTACCTTCCGCATGCTAGGCGAATGCCTAACCGACTGGGCTCCCCAGCCCCAATAAAATTTATGATAGAAAAATACTTAACAATCTATTTAAATACTGAATTTTACACATAAACGTCTAGGTGATGCGAATAAATAGTCTAGTTCAACTTCAACGCAACTTGATACGTATAGCAACTCAGCCTTAATTTTTTGTGATTGCCAAAAGTCACAGAAAATAGGACCGGAACATTTATTACAGCTGTACTTAGGTGAATGTATAATGTTTGTCAGTTAGAGACTACAGATGTACCCCTTTAGTTCTGAAGCATAGAATTGATTTGCGTCCTCCGACCTCCTGTTTATCATCGCGACGTAAAACATTAATGTTTATTGATTAAAGTTCCACTAAATTATTCTGATAAGCACGTTTCCAAACACAGGAAGATTTTGCTATTTACTTGATTGATAATAATGTATGTGTTTAGTGAGAGTTTTGCGCATGAAATGCGAAGTTTTCCTTTATTGTTTTGGTTTGAAAAGAGGGAATTTTATCAAGAACTTTATCAGTGAAGTTCTAATCGAATCTAGTCACGCGAGTTTTTAAATTTTAGGCACACTTTTAGTTCGTGATGCTGAAATATGTATGAATTAATTTGAATGTGTATTGTTGATAAGAAATTTCGAATAATAAGTCACCATTAATTTTAAAAAATGCCTTCTTGAAGACATTTTCCAAAAATATTATAACTCAATTAATAATTTTAAGATCCGGATCCAAAAATTGTTTACACTTTTAGAGATTGGTGAGCATTTCAATGTTTGAAATTTGATTTTAATTTTTTTATGAGGGTTTTCTAATTTTGTGGAAAAAATTATTGTTATGAAGAAAGAAGAGGGTTCTAATCAACGTATAATTATTATTTTGCGCAATTAAATTTTCTAAACATTTTCAATATGAGGATCTTTTGGGAGAAAAGTTGTTCCTCCAGATCATTTGCCCAAGAAGTGAAATCATCGGCCCCAACTGCAATATGTAGAATTTTTTATGAATTTTTTTTTATAGAAATGTTATTTCATGATGGACTAGCAAACTAAAGCACGACCAGAACCCAAACTCCTAAAAAAAAGTCTTTGTAAAAAACTACTTGAACCCTCATTATAATTTTCCAATGCAAGGTAACCAAAAATATCAAAAATTCACATTCAAACGTTTAAAATATATTCTTTAAACTATTTGATAATTTTTTATCTAAATATTATTTTCCATTCACTCTACTGTAGTTTTTAGAAACCACACACTAACTACATTAGAGAAAAAAATAATTATTTAAATTATAGCTTTAAAAACAATGTTTTTTTTATGTAAACTACAAAATGTTTTCTTACTGACAGATGATATCAATGACAAGGCAAATATTTGTATGCCTAAATTTATATAATTTAAATTTATTCTAAATTGAATACACTTTTCATGCAATTTCATTTATTTAATGATACTCTCAGACATCTGGCAATGTTGCATTTTTTTTATAATGAACATTCCATCAGTTTATGTAATAGTCGTTTATTGCTTGAATAAAGATATATAGCATTGAATTTAGAAATTATTTCATTCAAACATAATAATTACAAACCAGGTGTTTTTCTTTTCAATTTTTGCACTGCTCACACGACAGCAACAACAATAATTACAAACCATTAACCACTTGTTAACCAATAGAAGATGGTGACTACGAATCAAATTTAAATGGTTGTTGCCAAAAGGTATTTTAGTTTAATTTAGTTTTTGAATTATCGTCACACTAGAGCTACACGAGGGCTATTGGAGACGGGCGTCGTATTTTAGAACCACAGTCAAGTGACGAGCCGACACTTGAGTTGGCACCCAACGCAACCGTTAAGGGCGACATCGTACGCAGCGTTGGGACTTTGGAGCGTATTTTAACGTGCACTCCCTCTACACGGGGTATTATTCGTCGGACATTTTTGGCTGCACGGGCCGTTTATAGGTCGGCAGTTATTTTGGCGATGCCCGGACCCGAACCTGGAACCTTTCGCAAGCTAGGCGAGCGCCTAACCGACTGGGTTCCCCAGCCCTTAAAGATATTTTAGTGTTAATAACTTTGAAAAACGATGTTTTCAATTCTTTTTAAATTACTGAATGAAATTTTTTAAAAACTGTTTTATAAAGTGCAAAAACACGAAAATATATATTGTGCATTTTTTTTCGTTTGAACTTCAGTCGCGTAGTTTCTCAGCCCATTCGTCACAAAAAAAAGACTTAAAAAAGGTTTATTAAAATTCATAAAAGATTTATATAAACTTCGAATATTTACTTAAAAAAATTAAAGGGGATTATATTACTGATTTTTAAGAGCATAAAGTATTGCTATTTTCCAATTATGGGTGCAAAAATGTCCCTTTTAAATTATACAATTATTGCGTAATTATATGTAATATACTTTGTTTTTGTTTAATTAAATAACATTTTGATTTTCGTACTACCTTACATGAAGGATTAATATAAAAGAACAATTGATGATTTTGTTTTGGAAAAAAATTAAAGTACCCTTTTCATATAACTTTGTCGTTAAAAGCGACATTAAAATTAAAAATAACATAAAAAGGACAACATAAAAATATACAACATAATAAAAATTACTATAGCCTTTCACCAGCAGTAACTTTTTTTCCTAAAAGTTAATCTCTAAAAAAACTCTTTTTTAAAAACATTGTTTATAAATAGAGAAAAAATGACATCTCCTATTTTTATTATTAGAAAAGGAAGGTAAAGTTTTTTTTTAAATTTCAATTTAAATGCTTTAGAGAGAAAAAAAAAAGTTCTAACGCAAGACTAATGTCACTAAATGTATTAATCTTTATGTTTTAAGCATATAAAAACGATAAATTACTTTAATTCTAATTAGTTTTTTTAGAGGGAAAAATAGTTAATTCTTCTAAAAAATGATTTTCTTAATTAATGATGCAAGTTAGACAGTTTGTCATTGAGACTTAACTGAAAAAAGTTATAATTTTTGGAATATGCGCTTTACTAAAAAGTGGTTTTTAAAAAAAATCGTAAAAAATTACATTTGGCCCGAAAGTTTTATGTTTTAAGGACTATTTACATTAATTTAAAATATATAGTATACTAAAAAAAGCTTTAAAATTATTTAAATTTAAATTGAAAACTGTAAGTAAAATATCTTCTCATTTTATGAGCATATTTCTTCAAAACAAATTACCCTTTAAGAAACTTCTCACATTTTTTGTGGCACACACTATCCATAAAGAAACAAAATAAAACCAACCTTTCGCCAACCCTTGACGCAAAAGGGCACGCCTCTAGAACAAAATTAATTAAAAGTTTTCCCTGCAGAATCGTCGCATTCATTACCACTGCCTAACAGCAGGAGGTGCCGAGTAATTTGTCTTAAGAGCGACCCCTACCCCCCTTTCAGTCTACAAGTTTCACAAAATTAAGGTGACATTATGCAAACTTAAACGCGTGTTCCACTAAAATAGATGCAAAGCAGCAAACTTGATGAAGGCGTTGGCTAGGTGGATGGCTTAGCTAACTGAGGAGCCCAGTAGGTAAGGCGCTTGCTCTGCATGCCTTCAGAATATGGTAATGCCCTCGAGGTAATGCCATCGTGTATAGGGATTGCACTTTGAATATGCTATTAAGTTCCAACAACTGCGTATGATGTCGTCCTTAAAGTTGCGCTGGGTGCCTACTGAGGAGTGGGTTTGTTACCGGACTCTGATTACCTGTCGCCAATAACTCTCTTGTAGCTCTAGTGCGACGATTTATCAAGTCAACCCCCTGGATGGTGTTGTTGATCATGCAAAATTAACGTGGCAGTATTCAAAACTTTCGCCAAAACCACAAGCATCATTGCCAACAACCCAATCACGCCTTTATACTACATTATATTGTCGTCAATGATATTCATAAAAAGTAATCAGCCTTTTGTCTTTAAAATAATTAACTTGTTTATTTAGTGACATATTTTTGTAACAAGCTTCTACCAATGAAACTGCGTATATTTTGGACAGAGATATCGGGCAGACATGATTATTTGCAACGAGAATACCGCTATCTCTTAAGGGTTCATTCTTAGGCAGAAGTTTATTCGCTCCAGCAGCAAAGAGTGCCGTTGTTATCATCCTAAAAAAACTCAGCAATAGGGTACTTGACTAAAAAAAATTTATTGGCTTAAAACATTCTTATGCTAAAAATATTAGACCCGTATTTTTTCTTCCCCATAAAAAGGGAAAAAAATGAATTTTAAAATTAGGACGAAAAATCACTCCCGAAAACGCTTTATGGCTGTTACGTGGTATCTATGATGTCACTAGTAACTATAAACAAACTTTGAAACACCATTTTGGAATCTACTTTAAGCAAATTTTAACTATCCGCTTCTGTAAAACATTCTCATATTATCTATATAATTATTATTTTAATAGTAAGTTAGATTAAAACCAGTTTAATTACAAACAAAAAAACATCACACCGGTTTGTTTATACATACTAGTGACGTCAGCCAAATCGACGTGTTTGTGATCACGTGACGTACCGATGAAAAAAAAAGCCATTTGAAAATGATTTTTATTAATTATTTAAAGATTTATTGTACGAAAAATATATACGTTTGTTATATTTGGGTTCAAACTATAATTTAATTAATATTGGAAGGTATTTTAGCGATACTGTCAAGTGCCCTATTGCCTCAACAAACTAAGCAATTCTCACGATAGTTCCAGTTGCAGGTAAGTGGAACCGAACCCAACTTATTTTTAACCTCTATTAAATTCAATTGAGCAATTCATATTTTTTTCAGGTTTAACATGGTTTAGCAGCACACACAATCTATTGTTTACAAGTTATACATTTATTAAATAAGAGAACAGAAATATATATGTGTGATTTTCAAAAAATTCATCATTTGCTGTCGCAACACAAAGTTAAAAATTTTAACCTTAAATTTTATTTTTTAAGTTTAATTTGTGCATTGAATATTATGGGGGCATCTGTTGGCCATCTACCCAGTAGCATTAAAAAAACCCCAAAATATAAAAGAAGTAAAATATAGTTTGGTGCCATTTAGTGGTGTTTTGGGGGTACTTTTGTCAAAAGCGGCGTTACCAAACGGGTTTCAAAAATAAATTCCCATTAGAATACTTTTTACAATTTATTGTGATATTTTCATTTCAAGTTTAACAATAGAAATATAAATACTTTTAAGTTGATCCACGAAAATGAAAACCTATCAATTTTTTTACAGATTAATTTGTAATTTTTTTTGTGTAGCTAAACACCGTCAAGTGTTACCAAAGCTTTTGGTCGTAAAAAACATTTTTAGCTTTTTACTTCTAAATATATTATGCTCTTAGGTGCTAAGAAAATATTTCAGCGGGAAACTACCGTTTTAAACGTTTAAAATTCACTAAAAATAGAAATTAAAATAATTTTTCTTGGTAATGTGCTTTTGATACACAAAGGAAAAATACGTTAATTGGTGTTTATGTTCAATTGAATCGGTTTTTTTTGTATTCCGGTTGACACCTGTTATTTTGTTTCATGCTTACGGATTTTGAATATGGCTTTCATAGAATTTAAAAGTGTTTGTTTTTCTGTAGAGCTCATTAAACTGTAAAGTTTCACGCTGTAAACGAATTAAATACCAACAAAGCCAAATAGCAAATAAAATTCTATAGGATCCTACAGTAGGAAAAGTGTTAGTTTAGGTAGGTAATTTGGTACATGTAGTTTCCGGTTCGTGTGTTTGATCAGACACCCGCTTATAAACCTTCGTCAACTAAGACAGACACATACAGAATTTTTACTGACACACAGAGAGAAAATACACCCAGGGAAAAAGAGAATCGAACCCGCACCCGGTACAGTGCGCAAGCTGTTAGCATAATGGGCCGAGATGAAACCCACTAGGCCACCCGGTCCCCAACTGTTAATTTTTGAGATCCCTTTTGATGAGGTGACGTCATATTTTGCGCGGTCGTTAAGTTTAGTTGCTTTCTCTGAATCTTTTAATCGAGTTATTTTCAGGCGGCCGCTTTGCGACAGTTCTAAAGGACCTCGTAATAATGTTTAAGGGGCTTAGTAATAAGGTTCTGATGGAAGGATCAACTTCTTAATTGAATTTTTGAAGCGTCGTTGGGATCGAAATTAAAATGGAGAACCTCGCTGCGGTTTAAAAGATAGTTTTAAATAACTACGTAGAGGTTAACTAAATTATAATGGACATAAATTCAGTAGTAAATACAAGGCCACTGTTAACGTCAATTAATTAAAAAAAGGCTTCAGATACGAAGGGTTTTTGGCCTTAATTTAGGAAATATAACACATTAAAAATTTTATTCCTAGAAATGATGAAAATTGAAAAAATCTCCAAATTTTTAACGTTTTAACCATAAATAATAATAAGCTTATTCACCAGTAATAACTGGGTTTATAATGAGATATTTATTTTAATAAAAATTCAATTGTTTTTCGGACAATACATATTACCGTAAAATGGTTAAAAAAATTATTTTCGTTACATATCAGAAAAAACACTGTAGTATTACAAAAATGTTACGCCAATCATTCAAGGACCCTAACCAGATCGTCTCCTTAGCATAGCAAATACTCTTACTTTGTCAATCTACTGCAGTTCATCTTACCTAAACGCTAAGACAAACCCAAATTGAAATTTGAAAAGAAAATCAAATTTATGATCCAATCCTATCAATTTCTAATATACCTTAACATTGAGTTCAAAATAAAATTCAATCTCATTACGCTGATCTCTTTTGTGCAATGTGAGTCCTGCTCATGTATATTTACAGCTCATTTTCCGCATGCGAAACCATCACATTGATTCCAATGCGAAATGTTTTATTTAGATTTATTGGATATATACCCGCTTCCAACATCGCCTGTTCAATCAATTTGTTAAATTGGTTTTGCTCACTGCTATGGATAAGGTGTTAGATTAACATTGATGCATCTAACCTTTTTGCTAACAAAAATGAGTTTTACATTGTGTAAACTCTATTTAAAATCCCTTGATGTCCCTATCTTGTCTAGGATACATATGAATAGACAAACAGTACATACATTTATACACGAGACACACTAGAGAATACATTTATTTGCATAGACGATGACCCCAGACTGAAACAAGAGGGATGTCTACTTTCTATTTGAGAATAAGATCTATTTCAGGCGAAAGTCCGACTTCTGTCCCCGGAGATACATCCATGCCTTATTGTTGTGCAGTTAATAATTACTTATGTAGTTGTAAAGGGGGAGATAGAAATCTGGTTAAAGCTATAGTGGATAGAATAAATGAAATAATTAGTTGTCATTGCGTTGTGAAATCAAAATTCATTAAATTCAATAGTTACAATAACCCCTGGAATAATGCAGCATGAGACATGGTTATTCACTAAAATTTAACCCTTTATTTGGCATTACGTTACAACATTTAAAGCATTTAGATTCTTAATTGATCCTGGACAACAATTGAGACATGGCAGACTTACCCCAAAGGATTAAGAAGGGGGTCGACATCTTGAAGGAAACACCACTGAGTTATGGCAACAACACAGGGACAGGCAGCTAATTCGGAGATTTCGGTGATACCTGAAGAGTCAAGGATACGCCCAGCATATCGGGTAGAAATCTGAAGAGATCAAGGGCTAAGTCGAAGGCTCCAAGGATTAGGTGACTTGGGAAATGCCCCTGGCATATGGGGTGGCTTACGGAGATGGTGACCAGAGGCGAGGTTAATAGAGTCTAAGATGCATTTCCTTCTGGCTATTTTTAACCAAGGAAGTATTTCTCCAAACTTATTCTGAAATTCTCTTACTCTGTATATGTTGAGAATATTATTCTATATTCTTTCTCGGTCATCCGCTATATTTATCTCAGTTTTGGGGTCCAGGGACAGAAATGCCCTTGGCCAATCGGAAGCAAGAAACCGCCCTTCGCACTGCCTCTGGTCAAATCGTAAGAGAACAGCTCCCCCAAAGGTCTGCCAGTGGTCAAACCCCGGTAGCCGCCCTCACTCTCATAGGTTCCACGGGATGTATTGAAATCAGGATGTGGGGGACATCTGCCCCTTAAGCCATTAATTTCAACCCCGCTTGACTGCACTTTAACGTCAGGTCGCACTATGATTAATTTGGATTAATTATATGAAAATTAGAAAGATGATAATTTTCGCGCAAAGCAAAGAAATAGGCGTTCTGATACAATTGCCTTGGTTTAAGTATTTGATGATTTGAGTATAGTTCACGTCAATGACTTGACCCTTGTATAAGTCTTTAAAAAAAAAAGACAATAAACAGGGTTGTCTCCAGTAGTTGACAGTGTGTTCTGGAATTTTTCTAGTGAGATAATAATTGATATTGGTCATGTGTTGCTATGTAAATAATAATACTGAAATTAATACATGGTTCTGACCATTATAGTTACCGCTTGAAAAATCTTGTGGTTATAAATTATTTAATATATCAAATAGATAAAATTTATTATTTTATCGTTGTGTACATTTTTTTATTTTTACTATAAAATTGATTCTGGACGGAATTTGAACATGGATGCTTGCTTTCAGCCCTAGTGATACTGTTAGCAAATGGACACCCTCCAAAAAACTGTTCACTTGTGCAAATTTCAAGACGGACAATATAAATGTGGTTTTTTTTCTCCTACCAGATAAGTGCAACATTAAACTAAACATCCCTCTGGACGACCCCATGTAGTTAACGTCCTTGGGGCATGGCTACACTAACATTTATCTATCCACAGGTGTGTTCGTCCGAACATTTTGTGCCCACGGAACCGCATTCATTTCAAAGCAAGAATGGACAGTTGGTTCCAGAAAATGTTGAATTCAGCTCCCTTAGGGCTAGAACTTCGCTTTCTGACTATGGATTGTCTGTGGAAACTAGACCAATATGTCCCAAATTTTGGGGGACAGAATTCAGACTGGGGTTGTTGCCACAGGTAATCTTTCGCTAGAATTACATTCAACGTTTAAGTACAAGGTGGTTTCTTTGTTATCAGAGGAAAAGACAATAATTGTTGAATTTCTAGCCGAAACGAAATGTTTTAAAGAAAAGCTTTGTTTAAAAGCGCATTCCCAAATAAGATGCACTAAGTTAGTATTCTGTTTGGAAGAACTGTCCATTGACTTACAACAAATGTATATATATATATCCTTCTAACCAGCATGTCGGCTTTAATTAATTGTTGTTGCCGACGATAAGCCTTCACATTTGGAAGCATTGTAAATAACTTATATATATATTTTTAATTCAATTTTACCTTTTGTATTTTCAATATGTTATAATAGGGGTACAATTGGTTCCATATCTTAACAACATTAGTTATTGTGTGTCTATGTAGTTTTAATCAACTTTCATGTATTTTATTTCTGACTATTATTATAATTCAACGTCACTTCCTGTGTAGTGTTAGGTGATGATGAATTAGTCAGTCTCATTGTATTTATTCCAAACATTATCATAGTTGGACTCAAGTTATTGTATGGTTCTGTTAGATTAATCAACTTATTGTATTTATCTTATTATCATTATATAACAACATACCTCTGGTCAAATCGTAAGAGAACAGCTCCCCCCAAAGGTCTGCCAGTGGTCAAACCCCGGTAGCCGCCCTCACTCTCATAGGTTCCACGGGATGTATTGAAATCAGGATGTGGGGGACATCTGCCCCCTTAAGCCATTAATTTCAACCCGCTTGACTGCACTTTAACGTCAGGTCGCACAAAGGTCCATTGAAAAAATAGTGTCAAAATCTCAGAATTATTAGGTCCAAGAATTTGAACACCTGATCCAGGAATTTGACATTGCCGTG
This sequence comes from Oedothorax gibbosus, assembly GCA_019343175.1. NCBI lineage: Eukaryota > Metazoa > Arthropoda > Arachnida > Araneae > Linyphiidae > Oedothorax > Oedothorax gibbosus. The sequence continues at coordinate 23,176,770 of CM033280.1, forward strand.
ACCCTCCAAACTCAGAGTGTGGTTCTGACTAATTAAGTGGTAATGATTGTTGGACGATTAAATCGTGCCAACACTTATCCAGGAACCGAACCCGAGTCCACTCGCTTTGTAAGCCAGGGTCATAACCACCATACTGGCTGGGCAGCATTTAAAATCCCTCAACTCTTTTGAATATAGTAAAGAAATTACTATTTTGGCCCAAGATTAAACTCCGTTTTCAACTAACTTTTTACAAGTAAGATAAGACGATTTGCTAAAGATAAAAGGCCCACAAATGAGTGACTGCAATGTCGGGTTATTTTGTATGAAATTTTTGTGTTGAAATTACTCAATTAATGCCCTCATGCGTTGAAGTTACTCCAATTAATGGTACGTGGAATTTTTAATAACCATGTTTGCGTTGTTACTTCGTGAGGTTTAAGCATTAACCTATCCATTTTTCATATTTTAAATTCCTCCATCAATTGTGTTTTACTTATGTACCAAAAAATTAGCAAAATTGAAAACTAGTCTTCCAACTTTTGTTTCATTTTTATAAAATAAATTTTTCAACTAAATGCAAACAAGTTTCGTATATCTGATTTTGAGTTTGGATAACTATCACTTCTTTGAAAGTCCTGAACAATTTCGAAATTTATAACGTAGTTATTTAACGAGAAAAATTCAAGAAATTGCCATCTATGTATGCCAGTAAAACGAATATTTATTTAAACACATATGAATTACGTTTAAAGTTTTTAAATTTATCGCAGTATGTTAATAAATAAAATGAGCTTTTCAATGCATCAATTTTTTCTCTATTCTAAGGAAACTATTAGCATTACCTAAACGTATTTCCTTAACTTAATTAATTACTTAATTATTAACTTAATAAATAAAATGAGCTTTTCAATGCATCAATTTTTTTCTCTATTCTAAGGAAACTATTAGCATTACCTAAACGTATTTCCTTAACTTAAAAAAACAACAACTTACCTATAAGTTCTTTCACTTACATTGTTATTTTATGATAGATTATTGAAACTTGTTTTCCTATTGCTAAGATACAGTTTTTTTCTCCGAAATTAGAGTCAACTATTCTTTGCAACACTGTCAAACCACCGAATCGCCGAATGTATATTTCACATTTTGCATTTAGAAGATCGTCTTTACGATATGGCCCAGACGTAATAGGATCTTATTTTTCAATAAAGAACCGTTTCGGATCATTAGTTAAAACTTTACTTCTTTTAAATAGACGTCTAAAGAAATGTTTTCAGTATTTTTGAAGGATTGGTTTTGAATGCAAAAGTCTGAATGCATGTTTAGCTTTCCATTTGTGTAATGGAACGTGCAAAGTTTTATTTAAAACGACTTATGGTTACGTAGATGTTTATATATTTAGTATATTTAAAAGCGTGTTTGTTTAAAGAAACCGACGTTTCTCTATTAAAAACTTTAAATGAAAAATAAGGGGAGACTCAAAGAATATCAATAGCATAGTTTGTAAAACTTTAATTTAAGAAAAGAACTGTTCGAAGTAAAAATTATCCTAAATTTAAGTATATTTTGAAAGCATCAAAATAGTTTTTCCTTCCTGATATGTTGCGTTGGGTGCCAATTCAGGTGTCGGCTCGTCACTTGACTGAGGTTTTAAAATACGACGCCCGTCGCCAATAGCCCTCGTGTAGCTCTAGTGCGACGATAATTCAAAACCTAACCTAACCTTCCTGATATGTTTTATACAGTTTTCCATTTCATCTAATGATAACTTCTGAGTAATAGTTTAATCCTCGAACTCTTTTAATCTTTCGAGTCGGCTGTTAAACCACAAAAAAATTCAAATACAAATCAAAATATATTGAAATTCTTATTATCCTTCTGCTTCTTCAAACCAACTCCATTCCACACATACAAATATAATTCTACTGCTGTTTGTTATTCTAAAAAATATAATTTAAAAATATACCAATAAGTTCATTCACTTCAAATCACAAAATATATATATAATAATAAAGTACCATCTTATAAAAGAGCTCCGCTATAACGTACGTTCTCCAGTACGACCTAATATAAATTAATTCCATTCAAAAACTCTCAGCACATAAACAAACATGGAATATATCTGATAGCATAACTCAAGTGGAAAAAAATGTCTGCATTGTGGTAAAAATTCCATCCCCGCCCCCTAAATAAATAAATAAATATCAGTGCGGCTCAAATAAATCAAGGAAGCTGCAAGAAACTTGGACTAAATCTAGAAATAACAAATCTTTTTCAATCCCCGACCCAAAGCCATATGTGCCACCTTTTCTTAATTTATCTTCAGCAAACTTGTTTTGCAAAGATTTAAGTTGCCCAATTTATTTACTTTATTTATTTTGGGGCATTTTTTTCCAGTAAAAGATCGATATCAAATTCCTTGCAAAAATAATTTCGATCCCACTTTAGAATCCAATGAACTTTATCAGAACCCATAAATTTTAAAATCATATTATAGCTCATTGTACATTTAAAAGAGGCGTATATTACATTGAGTACGCATGAAAGAAGCAACTTTCTTCCCACTTAATTTAATAAGTATATATAAGATCCCGCAAAAAAATATTAACTATAATTGCATTAATCTTTGTTTGCATCTATAATCTATGGAGGTAGAGATACCCTAACTTAAGTGCACTGTTTATGTAGCTATTTCACCCTGTTGTGGTTAATTTCTTAAAAAAGTAAGCTTCATTAAAAATAGTTAAATTGAAAATTATCACTTCCTTTTCAAAGATAATTTTATATAGAATAGAAGCAAAAATATTGCAAAGTTCTAGATCAACTAGATTCACAAAATATGAGGCAATTTTATGGAAGAATTTTAGTACTGTTTAGTTATGTTGTAACTATAAACTACATGGGGGGTTAATTTTTTTTAACTTAAGGTGACTAAAACTAATTAAGGTTCTTAAAAAATTTCAAATGCTAATAAATCAAAATATACTAACTAAAAGATACTTTAAGAATTAAATTATTTAACCTTTATAATCAATGAAAAAATTATTATATAGTGCTGAATTGCATAAATTAATCATTAACAAGTTTCTAAAATTTCAACTTATTGGAACCCACAATTTAATTCTATGTGTTGCAGTGAGGTATACGCTTAAGCTTTGGCAGTTACGTAATGAAATAATTCCCACGGGTACAGTTTGAATGGATTTTGATGGAACCTAGGTATAATTAATTTTATAAATTAAAATGGGATTTTGAGTTTTTACTTGTGTTGAGAAGAATCACAAGCGATTGTAGCCAGTTCTGAGCTTACTTCTAAATATGTAATATTTTATTGTGTGTAGTGTTATGTGTTTTATTTTTTGTTTTGTGTAATTTTTTAAGTATAAAAAATTAAAAAAAAAGCTATTATACTTTTTTTTTCACAAAATAAGTTTGGGTGATTGAAGCTTTTTTTTACTTTTCTTTCTGATTTTAAATAAAATATATTTTAAAAAAAATGTTTTTTTAGATACATTTTTAAACACAATGTAGTCTTAAAGCTTGTTTTAAAAGACAAAATAATTTTAAAACCACGTGTCAGATTTTTTCATGTAATTACATTTAGCACTTTTAATCATTGCACGTGTAAGTGAAAATAAATTATAACTATATTGCTAGTTTGTAACAGCCAAATACTCAAGTGACTATGTGGACAATAAACAAGTAGGTTTGTTACAGAAGCTGTCTCTTAAGCCGCTTCCACACAGAATTTGTGCTCAACAAAAAACGCACTATTTATACACCTCTGAAAAAAATTCGCCTTCTTAGCTTATAATTTATTTCGAATTCAAACTTTTAAACGCCAAAATTAATTATTTTCATTAATCTTCTTTCGCAAATTAATAGTTACTCATTATCGTTTGCTGAATTTGTTTGAAATTCGAAAAATAATGATGCAACATTTTGTAATAAAAATCTTTTAGTTGCCACAATTTCCCATATTCATTAACTTTCTTTCGAAAAAAAGAATAATAAATAATTAGTAAAATTGATGCTTTAAAAATAAAAGCGAACTTTCGCTTATTTTTTTAATTCAAAGTTAGAAGTCTCTATGCATCCTTCCTCATACATATATAATGAACCATCAAAAGAACTCTATTGTGATATTACAACAATCCAAACTAAATTATATCACATAAATAAATATTCTTTCAAGAGTTTTATTTTTAATTTAAATAAAGTTTCTCGTACGTTTGTCGAAATGGCAACAGTGAAAATATTGAATAAAAATGGAATTTGCATGTTATTTCAATGTGGATTAAATGTTTAGTTTTTTAAATATTAAATATACTTCTAGCTAAAAATTTTAATGAAACTTGGGACGTAGCTTAACCTTATGTTTTGCTTCAAAATGACGTATCCCACTTGTTTCTACAACTTGCTGTTCGTTTTGTGAAAGTGGGTGACAGATGGACAGACGGACGGACGGACTGAACGATTATAATACCTTCCACTTTTTACGTTTTTAACGTAGTGTGGAAGCTAAAATTGGCATGCGTCAATAATTTTTAGCCGTTGACTATTGGAACAATTTTTTGTTACTAGTACTAACACTAAAACATTGATTGTATCGTCCAGTCTGTGCTTCAGACAATAGTAGTTTGACTTAAAATCGATAGATGGCGCTTAAATTTTTATAAGGAGACTCAATTATACACGTAGTTATTATTTAATATGATGCGTCATTTTTATAATTTAATAAGTATATAAGATGAAATTTTGTGTTATTTGCATAATTTGTGTTAAAGTTTGAATAGTTAGAAGCTCAAAATATATCACAATGACAAATATGCAACTTTTGTGAATTATTATGGATATTTTTATTTCTCACTTCACTCATTAACTTTCATTATAATGGGGTTGTTTCACGGAGGATCTGGCAATAGCTTTACGGTTTTGTTTGCATGTCTATTTTGATGTTTTCAACAATGTTGCCAGCAGTTTTAGAAGAAAAACTACGAAAAAATACAATTTAATTCTAAAATTACAAAAACATACAATAAAAATACTAGCAAAGCGTTTCACGCTTTTTTAAAGTCACTTAAAAGATTCCAAAATGCAGCTAGTATTTTTACGATATTTTTTGTAATTTTAGAATTATTCAAAAATTAAAAAAAAATATCGTAAAAATACTAGCTGCATTTTGGAATCTTTTAAGTGACTTTAAAAAAGCGTGAAACGCTTTGCTAGTATTTTTATTGTATGTTTTTGTAATTTTAGAATTAAATGGTATTTTTTCGTAGTTTTTCTTCTAAAACTGCTGGCAACATTGTTGAAAACATCAAAATAGACATGCAAACAAAACCGTACAGCTATTGCCAGATCCTCCGTGAAACAACTCCATTAGTTTACTTATTAAGAAAATTGAATTACGTGCATTTTTTTACAAAAAAATGCATTTTAGTGGTCAAAAAATTCGCAAAGAAAACTGAAGTTCACTCCATACATTCGTATAATTATAATAATAATAATAATAATCTTTATTATTATAAAAACAAAAATGACAAACAAACAATAAAAAATATGGCACGCCAATGGAAAAAATTTCCCGTGCAGGCGAACAAATATATATATATAGTATATAACATAAAATTATTCCGTAAAAATGCAGTTTGATTTTTTTATGTCATCGGTTATCATCATGTTTTATCATCATACATCATCCAAAACTTTCAATTGACGAAACAAATGTTTACTTTTAAATAACTAAGGAAACAAATTGAGCTCAAAGGGAAATCCTCCTTCTGGAATACCTCGATATATTTTTCATTAAAAGTTCAATTCAAGAAAGAATTTAAATACAAGAGAACTATTTTCGGTATTAAAACGACGTTATCTACGCTTTTCCCATTCCATCGATGCACGTTAATATATATTTTTTTCATCCTAAAACTATGCAAGAATCAAAGATTTTTAAGCTCCCAAGGCAAAAGATCGGGCAAGAAGTTTCAAAGTAATTATATCCCGAAGCGGGACCGAGGCCGCTATGCTATGCAAATGACAATGGAATTCTAAAATCCAAAGAAAGACGAATTCATTATTTTTTTCCGCTCTTTTTTCCCGCTGGTTTCAATTAAAAGTTCTTTCAGTAATCATGCTAATGAATGGAGATTAGGCTTAGCGCTTAACGTTTCACAGTAGAAGAGTAATTAAAATATGTTTTGGAAAAATTGTTTGAATGCCTGACGGTAAAATAGAACGCCAAGAAGGGAAAAAGAAATCAAATTCTATCCTTCGATATTAAAATTACAGGTTTAAGTAAGATATGGTATTTTTTTATCGTTTGATTATGTCGTAGTAATTGCAATCATGAGAAATCTTTTTCTTGTGGATTAAATTTTTTAATAGAATTCTATTTTTAGATAATATTTTACGAATTTTTTAAAGGTATGTTTTATAATAAATGTATTTTGCTCTAAATAGATTTTTCTTATAAATGGAAAATAAAGAAAATAAAGCATTTCTTGCTAATAAAAGGCTATTTTAATGTACAATTAGAACTACATGTAGTACACCAAGTAATCTGTAATATCTACAGTTTATATTCACCTACGAGTAAGTCGTAAAACATTATTTCATTGCGTAAAACTTTATTTTTTTTTAAGAATTGTAAATTACGTGTTTTAAAACATAAATAATTATCTAATGAATGTTCGACCAAAATTGTCGCGCACTAATCCATTCTTTAAAGCTTGCTTTTAAGCACTCCTTAAACTGCCATGTTTTTTTTTTGTTATAAAATCGCTGCATAATAAGAGAACTTAATTTAGCCTATTATTGTAAAATAGTTGTAAATATATAGAAATTCTGTGTAATATGACTGTGTAATAACTCTATGTAAAACTTGTCACCCAAGCAACCTACATAAGCATTATTATGTAGTCGCGACATTTTTGAAATTTACCATAACCTTCTTCAAAACGTGGGTTAAAATATAATAAAATTATTTTTTATTAGAATTTATGTGTAATACGCACCCTAACTGAAGCCGATAAACTATAAAAAGCTTAAAATACTTGATTTAAAAAGATTAAAAAACTATTTAAGATAATGGAAGAAAAGGCAGAACAAGTAATAACACAGAGGGTACTCTTAACTGTCCCAATTAAAATTTCACACTATTAGAAAATGTATAAAAAAAATATTGAAATATAAATATCATAAAAAAATCCTAATTGTTTTTATTTATTTTATTTTTAAAATTGTTTAGTAAAAAACATATACATGCTTTTTAAATAAAACAAATCACAATCTAGAATATCAACATTTATAATTATTTACTTATTATAACGAACAAAAGAAATAGCATGTTTGTTTTTGTTTATTTAAATGAGAAGATTTATTTCTCTAAATTATCTGTTCAACTCAATTATTTTCACTTAATCAACAAACAAAGAGCCTGTTGTTAAATTAAATTATTTCCTTTTAAGTTTGGAAAATATTTCCAATAAATTAAAATTTCTCATTGTGATTTTTTCTTTAACTTGTTTTATCTAAGGCTTGTAGCACTGCCTGTCAACATATTTTGTAATTTCCATACTAATCTTTTAATTACACATAAAGAAATTGTATTTCCCGCTAAATTCGTTTAAAATTCGTTTATGTAAATATACAAAAAAATAATTTGCTTTTTTCCTTTATTCTAATCATTTGTGATTGAATAAATTATATTTTTTGGAATTGTTTTATTTTTATTTTTCTGTTTTCCATAAATATATTTCTTTGCTAGAAACGTAAAAAATTTATGAATAAAAACTTAAGTATATTTAAGCTTTCAAATTTATTAGCATTATCACGCAGCACTCTTTGTATTGACAAATTATGAATCATTAAATTTCTAAGCCATTAAAATATGCATATTACTTATACATTGTTGATGTCACAAATATGCACCACCTCAAAAAAATTTTAGGGGAATTTTTCAAAAAAAAAGAAAAGAAACACAAAATGTAAAAGGGCCGAAACAACTGACAAATTGCATGCAAAATGTGCACGAAAAATTTGCAACTATTTTACGGTTATATTCAAATATGTTTGTATTTGTGATTTTTTAAAGCGTTTCCTAAATTTATGAGAATGTTCAAAACAGCTTAGTGAATGTTTCTGCTACGTCAACTACATACAAAGTGTCCAAAGTAAAGGAAAACACTAATACCGAAATATATAGTCGAAAATTTTCGCTTTGAAAATCCCTACAAAATCCCTTTCACACTCTCAACTGCTCGGACATTGCGCATTCCGAAGTCGGTCAAGAGCGCTGATCTCAAAAATCCCTGAAAAGAATTTTCCGACACAGCTCTACTTCTAAGCTGGGAATAAAACTTTACACCTATGACAAAATTTAGGAAGTGAAAGAATTGCGCTGTATCGAGGGTTTCGACATGTTCTTTCTAACTGAAATAAGATTTTAGTGTATGAGGATATAAAATAAATCATGTTGTAGATTTTAGATTGGCATATTTTAAATGCTCTTTTTGATGAAAAAGAAATGTTATTAATAGATGTAATATGTATCAGTGGTTACAGATTTTGATTGTTTAAAGAGAAAATGTGTATTTTGACAAATTGAGGGCGTGAATTTTATGTAGGAAAATAACAAAATATTCTGTTTTCTAGAATAATTTTGTTACAGTGCATTCTATATGAAATCTATCAATTGTAGCGAATATTATTAAATCAGTTGTTAAAGTTGCTCAAAATCGAAAGGGGGGAGGAGGGGCTTATTGAGCGACTTTGTTTCTAGTTTTGTCCTTCCTCAAATTTCAGTTTTTTCATCATTTCTCATCAGAAGCAATGCCATGACTTACAATTAGGAAGATAAATTAGGAAGTTATTAGAAAGGTTTTTGTACCCCAAAATTACCTTGACCAAAGTTGCCCTAACTAATAGTATTTTCAAATAAAACGCATGACTAATATTAGGGAAAATAAAGCTATAAAAAATTTAAGAACATTGACTGAAATATACGGTTTTCTGAAAAGATCTAGCTCTTTATGAAGCTAACTTAAAGTTTTTGGGAGAGAACCCTGAAAAAGTCCATTTCCTCCTTAGGAACTGCAGGATTTTAGGCAGCCCGGAAGGAATATTGGTCCCCAAAATCTCTGGAAGACAAAGACAATATCACATTGTTTTTTAACACATATACTGTAACGGTTTTTGGTCGACATCATATGTATACGTGAATCGGGAGGTGTGATAAAATTTCAGTAAATAAAACAAAGTAATTTTGAATCCAAGATCAATTAATCAAGAACAATTAACTTGCAAAACCCGACATGACAAAATGGAATTTTTACTTTAAATACTAGCATCAATCAAACTGGATGTAATAAATGTTTATAAAAAGGGATTTTGTGGAAATTTAGGTAAGTTCAGTTCTGGTTGACAGTAATATTTAAAGCTTATCCAGTCACCCTTTGATAACGTCGTAACTACGTGGATTATTGAATCCCTTGAAACCAGGTTACACGAATATGTTTTACTTACCCAAGTCCCAACTTGCAAATTAAGATAAAATACTTCATATTATCATAAATATCATAGATCTTTGAATTCCTAGTAACCAAATTATACGAATAACTCTTAGTTACCAAACCCTTACAGAAAATTTATATTTAGTTGAACTAATGTCAAGCTACACTAAAGTTAATGGCAACAAAAACTATAATTTTAAACCACCGTAAAGTAACTAGGCCACGAGTGACGAGTTTTGTGGTGTCAGGAGAAAACTAGCTGTTCCTTGAAGCTAGGCGGTACAAAAATCGGTATTTATTGGCGAATTTTTTTTTTGTTCAGCACTATTCGTTAATGGGGTGTCTAAGACATAAGATGGACAGAACCCAAGAAAGTATCTTCCACGGCATCATTCCTTAACCCACCGCACCACGGCGGTCGTTATGGGCAGTAGTCATACAGGCTTAAATTTATTCTAACACAACATCAACGACGAACAAATACTTTCTTAAAAAGACCTCAATCCCTCCCACAAACAAGTAGAACAGTTTTCCTCAGTCAGTACTGACTTCCATTTCCTTTTGGCTTAAACCGTGTACGAGATTCCCCGGCAAGCTCCCTTTATTTTATTTCGCGTGGTCCCTTGCAAACTGCACTCTTGGGATTAGATTTGGGACTGAGATTATATATTTTTTGCTTCTGGCGGGGGTTACTGAGGCGAGCCAAATGAAAGAAACTCTACAATGGATTCCCGTGGTAGTGATTGGTATTGGTAAATAGTGATTGGGAAAGCCCAAGAAATTGCCCTACATGGGATCAGACTTCATTAGTGTTTCAGTTTTTATTGTTCAAAGAATAGAAATTCATTTAATTTTTATAAAGATAAATTTAAAACTTATTTATTTTTTTTCGATATGCATTCCATTAATTATAAAGTAACACAATTTCATTTATTTATTAACAACAACTTTGTGAGTATCAACATTAACTTTAAGTTTTTTAAATTCATTGTTTTTGGGTAAATTAAATTGTCCTACATAAACTTTTAAAGACTATGTCTTCATTTAACATAACATAAACGTTATTTGCTAAGCGAAAATAACTTTTCTACTTTTCTTGTTAATTATCCTGAATGGGTTAAGTTCTTGAGATTTCATTTCCAATGGTAGTTTTCATTGAAGAAAAAAGCTAAATTTTAATATATATTTACCAGAAATATTAAGTGTTGTATTTGCTAAACTTATAGTACATAATTAAAAAGTTTTTCTTGGTGAGAATTGGCTGATTTTGGTTAATCGGTTTTCAAAATCACAAATTCAAACGAATAGCAATTAGAGAGAGCAATTGAGAGTTTTTAGTATAAAAACGCATGTCACATTTTGTAAGTATGTTTCTTTAAATAAGAAATAAAGTGGCACAAGAAATTTATTTCAATATAAAAAACATGTTTAGTATAATAACATTGTTTGTAATAATAAATGCATTTGAACTTTACACCACGTTTACGATGATAACCATTTCCCACGTTATAATAATGGAATTTTATAATTGTTTTTGATGATGGATACACCTTATCAGCCGGAAACACCCTTTGACAATAACTAAATTCAAATTTTAAATGAAAAAAGTGCCTATGTCACGTATAACAGAACTTCCTTGATATGGTGATAAACCTCGACTTTGGTTCATCACAAGCGCGACTGATAATGATTGCAGAAGAACTATCAAAACTTTTGGTGTCCTGACATTTAAGTAATTAGTCCGGCTGATTAATGAAAACTTTAAGATCATATCTGCCCAAGCCATATGACCATTAATAATGTTAACAGCTTTCCACCTGATAACGTGGTCCGTTTTAAAAAGCACCGAAAGTCAATATTAAATGTAACCTTAACAAGTTCGTTTATGTTTTAAATTGGGTACAAGCGTTTTGTCTGCAAAATCTTTACATGTTGCTTCGCGTATCATTTATATTGTTTTTAATTTTTTAAAATAAAAATGAATTGTTAATTCTGAAACATAAACTGATTTATGCACACAATGTTTTTGTCGAATTAGTAACTCAGTTAACCCTACATTCAGAATTCATATGTCTATATGTTCTAAAAAAAAACTACAGTAATTTTTTACACACATAGTTGTTTTGTAGTGTAAAACACCTTAATAAAATTTACCCGTATTTTCTACATTAAAGTAGAAAATATGGCTATAATTTTATTAAGGTGCATTAAAGTTCTCTATAGTTAATGGAGATTGGTAAGTGATTAGTTTACTTTTGGACCAAACTTGCTGGCCACTGGCTCTTTGTTTGTTGACAATTTTTGTATTTGTGTCAGTTAAATAATTGTGTTAATTATAACACCGCAAACAAATTCAGGATTTGATACACAATATTAGAGAAAAACCGAATAATATTTTGTGTAACAATAATGAATTTTATTTTTACAATTGTAATGGAAATAATATAAATTATATGTGTAGTTCAATTAGATAAAAGGTCAACGGCTAAAAATTTATTTAGATTGAAATAATTATTTATTAATGGGGGGTCAACAATACGAATTGACATATTTTTACCATTTTTCGCATTATAATTTGGTATCTTCATGTTGAATGAAAAAAATTTGTGGTATTTAGTAAATCTAAAGAAATAAAATTACAGTTTTTCGAAAGCTTAAAATAAAAATCTATACTTTTAAATTTTCAATAAACAGATTTTTTACGAAAACTATTACTCTAAATTTAAAAAGGTAATCCAATTTGAACTCATTTTTAAAAAAAAATTCTTAATAACAGTACTTTTTCCTTTCATGCAGAATTTTTTTCATGCAGTAATATAATTTGATTGAATAACTAATTTAATATACTTTATCGAAGCGTTCCTCGTAATCCTGTAATCTCTTTCAATAATAAATGTATCAACACTTTTTTTTCACAATTCTTTCTTACAACGTCATAATTCGTTTTTATTTTAAATCAAATTATATAACAATTTATTGTTCAAGTACACTTAACTACTTTTATTCTAAAACAAAACCCTTTGTATTTTTCTTTTTTGTAATTTTTTCATTACTTTTAATTAATTTCATTTTACCAAGACACAATATATAATAAATGGAAAAGCCTTATAATTTTCTATTCTTTCTAATTTTGAAAAATAATAATTTTTGTATACACACAATTAAGTTTAGTGCATTAAGAAGGATTTTCTAATTTATTAAGTAATAAATTTTGAAGTTGTAAGACAATTTTTTATCTAAATATTTTTAGGCCTGTAGAAAGAGTGTTCCTACGTAAAAATTTTACCAGCAAAACAAGAGTTAAGATAAGAATATGTAAAACACATAGCTAAATAAAAACGCAAATAATCTTTTAAAATCTTAGCTAAAAAAATTCCTTAAGTTAATAATAGCAAAATTCCAGAAAGAGTGATTTTATTTAGTATAAATAATTTAGTATAATAATAAATTTAGTATAATTATATAAACTTTAGTTTGAAAATTTTCGTGTCAATTTTTTAAACTAATGCAGAGAGAAACGAATTATTATGTTTTCGTTGATATTGTATTCATTATTATTTCTTTTATATTCTTATTTTATATTCTTTATATTCTTTTTTTATATTCTTTCTTATTCTTATTTTGGCATCACAGGGATTTTTAACAAACATTCGTAACTATTTTTATTGTAAAGTAAGTTAAAGGATATTATTTGTCATTTGTAAAACAATTCTTATGTTTATCGCGCTATTAGTGCAGGAATTAAAAGATAAAATTACTTTGCAATTAAAATAACCTTTAAATAAACTTTTTGATGTTTTCACACAAAATATATTGTATAAATGATAATTTTTTTTATTTTTTATTTTTAAATATTTTTTTAAATATTAGCTCACAGTCATTCAGTACTGTAAAGTATTCTTTAAATGATATGTTAGTATAAAATCTTACTTCTAGTATATCTTAACTTTTTCTTTTATATCAATACAGCATTGCCAGTGATTAAACATGAAATATTTGTAGCAAGAAGGAATTTTAAGATTAAAACTTGAGCGCAAATTATCTATAGGAGACAATAATTTATGTAATTAAAAATGCTCAATTTTTACAAGCAACTTTTTCATAAGAAAATAAATTTTAAAATATAACCATAATGTATTTTAGTTTAGTTTTTAAATTCGTTAAATTAAAATGAAAAACTCCATTGAGAAATTAAAAAAAAGTTCATAATGCTTGTAAAAGGGCATTTTTATACAAAGTCTAAAGCCCAGTGACATATTTCTGTGATATGCGGTACATAAATGTAAACGTTGATGATACACAGGTTCCAAACTCCCTACAAGTTTGGTCCGCTTTACTTGTATTTTACTTCTAAAAATATTGATTCGGTTTAAAATCTTTCACTTCCTAACATAAATTTTATTAAAATGTCCCCATATCTCTTATTTAAATCTTTCATGAATTAAATGTAAAAGTAACACTTTTTGAGTGTTTTTCTGCATCTTGTAAGTGACGATTTATGCTTCTAGAGAGAGGTTGTTAAGTCAATTATCGAAGGCAGCCCAATAGGAGTTGGCCCTTGATATACACCCCACTCTCGCGATTCCCTGGATGCCCATAAACTTCGATCCCTTATTTCTTTCGCCACCCAGAGGACCAGACAGTATCAAATCTCTCCATTGTGCTTCATCTTTTAGAATAGACGAGAAGCACCCCCTATCCCCAAGATTCCATTCATGTCTATTGCGTCTATTCTTGGTGAAGATGAAGATGTCAGGTTGCTGGTAAAGAACAGATTTTTTTAGTTGGTGTGCTGCTTTTTTATGCATAAAACTTTGATGTTCCATGATTTTATTTTAAGATTTTCTGTTTGTAGATTACTTGGAGAAAGTACAATATGTTCAGTCTTTGTGTGTTTGTGGTGCGACAGGGTAAAATGTTTCAATTATTTTAAATTAAGATTTTTACAAGCCAAAATTAAACAGGAACAATCAAGTTTTATAAAATTAATAAAAATGTTTTCACTTAAAAGAATGTGATTTTAAGTTAAACATGGCACAAAAACCAATTAAATGAAGATCATAGATTCATAGAACATAGAATTTATATTAAAAAAAATCTTGTATTTTTTAAACTGAATGGAAAATTAGACTTAGGGTAAATTGTTTTAGGGACCTAATAGAAAATATTACCTCTCATAATCCATTATTTTAGAAATTCCAGCTCAACACAATGCTTTTTAATAAACACTTGTCAAAATGTTAATATTCTATTTTTTTAATCCCAAATATTTTTTTATCAAATTCCTTAACACTCTTAAAAATATGAGTATGAGTTAAAAACTTTACATTTATGATAACACGTATACCTAACCAGCAAAACAAATAAAAAATTTTAGGACTAAACAAGCAGGCTAATTTTGAAGAACATGTGAGTGAGATTTTCTCAATATCTATTTTCCAATTCCTAATTCTTAGAATAGTCTTCTAGATCGAAAAGATCGCTCCGTTGGTGTCATATGCTAAAGGATCTCAACGTCTTTTGTGGCCACTTTTATTGGGGGATTCTGAAAAGGGACTGAAAGGCCAAGAAAAAGTTAGAAAATAGGATTTTTCTTGTGAGCTTTCATCACCAGATCAGATTATTGTGAAAGGGGGCTATATGTCATAAATGAGCAACGTCTGCTCACTCGAAGATGTTATTGGAGGCTAACAAAGAATGTATGTTGGAATAAATAATGTTTATGTGTTCGGATGTTTTGGATGAACAAGTATTAGGCTCTGTACGGAAATGTTTTGGTATTGTTATAGTAGGGTTTCAGCATTTTGTTTATATAGCATATTTAGATATTTAATTACAACTTGTGTTATTGGGAAAGAGGTAAATGGATGGTTATACGGCTAAAGTATTTCAAAATGTATTTTGATTAATATTATGTTTTTAACGAAGTTACAAAAGCATAAAAATAAAACGATTGGAAAATACTTTTAATGAAGGTCATTACTATTTTCTAGTTATAATATTGTGGGCTACCTCTTCGGTGGCTCTGGCAACCACCTTCCATGGGATATCCATGGGTACGACAACAACAATATTGTGGGCTGTTTTGTCAAATCTTTATTTATATTTATTGATATCTACAGGGGTTTTATTGAGATTAAAGCACAAATATAAAATTTAATCCTTCTTTAATGACTATTCCATAGTGAACTCTAAATAAATAAATGGGAAAAATATTTTTAAATCTTGAATTGCACTCCGCAATTAAGCGACGTGATGCTGTTTTTAAAAACTTGATTTTGAAAGTACACAAATAGTCAGACTGGTTTAAACCAACCACACTCTTTCTGAAATATGCATTAAAAATACGAAAGCCAGTTAAAAAAAATTATCTTCAGAAAGTAAACAAAATGGCACTAAGATATATCTAAAAAAGGTATCTGCAAAAGGATTGGTATCTAGGCACCATCAACACCCATTAAAGCCTCAGCCTAACTGCATCATTTACTTAAAGAGATTGCTTTACCACGGACTCGCCTTAATATTTGTCTCATGCGTTACAGCTTAATTTCACCCATACTAATGTTCTTGGGTATCAAAGCAAGCAGACACGGATCAAACAGTCGTTTCACAAAACAACTTTATGCACTTTAGATACGGTTTTCACTCGTACACCCACTCTGGGCTTCAACAAAAGGGGCTGTAATCACTGGTAAAAGATCATTAATTATAGCTGTGTGCCTCGCCCAATATTTCGGATGGAGCTGTGGTATCTCTAATCAAATAATCTCAGTTCCTTAGGTGAATACTTTATATTAACAGTGGTATAAATTCACTCTTGTACACTTTGGAGATAGGGCGTCTTGGAGAATGGCGACCCCGTAGTTGTAGAGCGTCTCTGATAGTATCGAAAGCGTTTAGTGGTACGCTTGTTATCTTTAATAGTAGAAATAACATCGGTTAGTGTGAGTAACTATTAGTTTAATAACTATAATAGTAAGAAGGCAGTTAAACCACTGTTAGGATAAGATTGCATACATTAGTTTTATGATAGTTTAATTCTTTCTTAGTTAGAAGTTGGGTTTTCAGGGTGCCTTTCTTTCTCATGAATAGAGTTGGCAGGTTATGTTGTAATTACACTTTCGCATCATATTCAAACTTTAACCGGATTTGTTTCTTAATTGAAAAGGGAATGCGGGTTCGTGTTCACCTTAGTCATGCTGGTAGACTTTTGTTTAAATTAACTTTTGTGAAAGTTTTTAAGGATCAAGTTCCGTCCTTACAACATCTGACCCTGGAAGATTAGTTTCGCATTCTTTTTGAGATTAATTTAAAATCTTGAATAAAAATATAAATTATTAATTTTTAAATATGTCTATATCTTATTTCAATGCTCAGCAGGTGCTATAGTGGAACTACTGGAAAATACCTAACGAAAAGGGAAAAATCCAGGCAACTCTGCTGCCGGTACTTTTTCCGTTATTTTCAGTAACTCTTTTTCAAATGATACTAGTTGTGACACATTACCGATCTGACTTTTAAAAACTTCAAAACCTTTCCCAGTAAGATATCAATAGCAAATGTGGTAATTTTATTAGTAGTTGAAGCAAAAAATCGTTACTAAAAGCAAGAAAAACTAGTTTTTAAAGAAGCTATTTTTTAAAAAATAATATTAAAAAATCGTCATTACGCAAATTAACCACTTTCCTAATATTGGCTCTTATACCCGTGATCGCATAAATGATTATTCAGACTCCCTGATATAATCAATAGCTGCCTTACACTTGATATTAAATTATTATTAATGATTAAACATTTACTTTTCTTATCATGGTTATCAGTATAGATGATTGGATGTTTTTAATATGCTTTTTCGATCTTATTTATATTTAATGACACATTCAATCAATTTTTTTTAATGAATTTGATATGTTGGAAAAAAACACTGATTAAGGAATTCAATATATAAAAGAGTGAAATTGTTGACAAAAATATCAGATAAACATATGCAGCGTAAGTAAGATCTCGACTTAGTTAGGCAGAGCTTAATGGATAACTCTGTGCATGATAATAGTGAAACCAGTTAATGAAAACCATTTAAGTATATACTGATTAAATAAAAAAACATAAAAGAAATTGTTTAATTATGCAATACTAACTCTCTAAAAAAATATGCTGATAATGTCTTTACTGAAACTAACTTAACATTATTTTTTTTAATGAATTCTTAAATGAACTTTACTAAGACACCTAATTTTTAGTATATGATATATATCAAAACTTTCTTAATATTATAAATCCATACATTTTAACTTCAAAGTTCACAGATCAATATTTATAGTTAACCAACACATGATAACCAACATCTTTAAAATATTTAATTTTCCGTTAATGGTCTTAATGTTTGAATAGATAGTTTCGTGTTATGTGAATGACGTGCTTTTAGAAATTGATTTTCTGTAATGTTTCAAAGTTTTCAGAACTATTTATTAAGAATATTTACCTAGAAAACTGTTAATAGTAAGCTATTTTAAGTTGTTTCGTTATCAATTCTATTCTCCTTTTATTCTACCAAATTTCATATTTTTAATAGTACTCGTACTAAGGTTATTTACATATTCCGAAGTAATATAATTGAAGATTATCTATAATTATTTAACAGCATAAATTATAATATACCTATATTTTATTCTTAGAGTAACTAAAGTACTAGAGTAATTTTAGTTAAATACAGCACCAAGATTGCTTATTTCTTATTTACGTTACTAATTAATGCAGGTAAGGATATATTTGTTCATTTCATATGACACTTACATTTACGCAGACCTACCACGACCCCCTCATTCACAACCTGTACATACCCCGTTCATTTTCTCACGTGTGTGAAAAACATTGTATAAATCAAAACAAAAACAGAATACTAAAGCATGCGCAGATGCATGGGTGGGGACCCTTAAAATGACCTGTTTTTTATTAATTATTATCAATTCATTAGTAACATCAAACATTTGTTCATTATTATTTAATAATTAAAAATTCGAATAATTAAAATTATGAATAAATATTAATTAATAATAAAATTATGGATAATGCATAAAATTATGCGTTAACTATTATTGTATAAAATTGTGAATAATTAATGTATAAAATTACGAATAATTAGTAACTAAAATTAATTGATAAATAAAAAATTTTCATTTATAAATGGATGTCACCAAGACCGTGGATCCTGCCGTCCCCCAAATGAGGGATCCGTGCCTGTTTAAAAGACCCTTTGAGTCAAAGAGATTATCTGATTGCTCTAGTCGCAAGAAAATTCTATCCACTTTCACTATTCCCAACTTTTTTCATTTCCTCAGTATATATCCACGATGAAAAGAAAAGGAAACTCAAAAGCAAGGGGTTCCGGCGGCTCTTTCCAATCGCGTCTACGCGTGCGGAAACCGCTTAAGTCAACATTTTTGTCGTAAGAGCGTAGAAAAGATTTTATTGGCATTGATCACCAATATGAAGCGGCGGCACGGCATCGAGTATGCCACGTGGAATCAGTATGTGATATACATTTGTGATTGGCTTGCCAAAACTGTAACTGAAATTTGTGAAAGATTTTTAGTTATTTTTATTTTATTATTATGGATGGAGGCACATACTCTTAGGGAAAGTGCCTCGAGTTTGCGCGTTCAGATCTTCGAATCTCTCATAGCTTTATTTGAGACAAAATGTTTGTTTGAACAGTGCACAGTTGCAAAACTCACATTCTCAAAATATAACTAAAATAAGGGAGGCGGTATCTTCATCTGCAAATTTTGATAATGGTAAATGCAATTGGACGAAATCACCATTGAAGGGGCCGGCGCCCATATCTTAGTTATTTAGGTATAGTACTTTAAAGTATGAGAGTTTCGAAAGTGTACCCTTCAAATGACTAAATACGTGCATGTATATATACAGATTGCTGAGCCCTAATTCCGTTTCGTTCATACTAAGAGTCATCCTCACTTGCCTTGGGGCCTAAAATAAAAATTAATGGTGTATGAATTACAGTTTTGTAAATAGAAGCCAAAAACAGGCAGTCTCAAAAGCATCGACAGATATAAAAAAAATGTATAATAACCTAATAATATAGATGTGAAACGCATAAATTGTCCAAAAAAGGGCTAGATAATGTCGGATTTGTGGTTGGTCAATGAACTTAGGCATGAGTAAAAACATAACAAGAACACTTTAGCAAGATATTTATACAAAGGCACCCTATCGGTGAGAAATGGAAACCAAGTGATTTACATAAAGCGCGCTATCTTCTCCAACAATCTCCACCTGCGAATTATGTAAATACAAAAACAATTTTATAAAACTAAATCAAATTAACTTCTTTAATACAAAATGACAATTTATAAATTGACAAAGCTTTCGTCCTAAAATCAGAAACCATCTCATTAGTACTCACATAGTTTAACTTAATAACATTACTTTCTATTAAGTCCTTCACAAAATGAAACTTTAAATTAACATGTCTGGTTTTAGTTGAAGACTTATAACCATTTAACCAATTGATCGCAGATGTACTATCTGAAGACACAATAACAGGTTCTTGGACAAATTCTGAAAAACCCAATTCTTTAATGTAGTTTGTTATCCATGTTAATTGTTTGACAGTCTCTGATATAGAAAATAACTCCACCTCACATGTCGACAAGCCAACACATCGTTGCTTGTTGCTATTCCAACTTACTAGAGATGAACTAATAAGAATACCTCCCGAGAATGACTTTCCACCAGTGGCGTTACCCCAGCTTGCATCTGAGCTAGTTTGAACATAACTAATATACTTATAAAATAACACTTTCTCTTTAGTACCTTTAAGATATCTCAAAACCTTCTTTAATAACATAAAAAGGCGCTTTTCTGGCCTCTGTTGGTTGAATTGAGATAAATAACACATCACGAAAGATAAATCAGGTCGCGTCCGATTTGAAAGATACAATAGTTCACCAACTAATTCTCTATATTCCGTTTGATCTACCAACTGATCTGTTGGATCGAAACACCTATCCTCACCTTTCGCTATTGGAAGTTTCACACTCTTGCATTGATCCAAACCATACTTATTCAATAAATGATCAATATATTCTTTCTGCGAGAGGGAAATTCCAGTAGTGGAAGTGTTAATTTCAATTCCCAAAAATTTATTTGAACTAGTTTCTCTCAAATCGTATACACCTTTAAGTTTCATTAAAAAATGATCTCTAATCTTAGAATCATTACTAAACACAGCCAAATCGTCTGCGTAAACACAAATTACCACAAAACTGTCATTGTCGTTTAATAAAAACACGCAACTATCAGAAACAAGGGGATTTAATCCAATTTTTAAGAGTTCAGATCTTAGTTTTAGGTACCAATTTCTACTCGACTGTGGTAACCCATAGAGGCTTCGCTTTAATTTACATACCTTATCCTCACCAAACTGTTTTTCACATCCCGGAGGCAATGACATGTAGATAGTCTCATCTAAATTACTATGAAGATATGCAGTTTTTATATCATAAAATTTAATATCTAAATTAATCTTGGCGGCAATAGCTAGTAATATTCTCAAGGAGTCAATATTCACCACTGATGAATAAGTTTCAAAGTAATCTACATTTTTAACTTGATTAAAAGCAGCAGCACAAAGTCTTGCTTTGTACCGTTTTTGACTACTGTCAATGCCGTCCTTTAAAGAAAAAACCCATTTACTTTTGATAATTTTCGAATTCAATGGTTTATCTACAATTTCAAAAACATCATGTCTTTCTAGAGATCTTAATTCTTCCTGAATTGCGCACTCCCAATTTAATTTATTTTTACTTTGCTTAACTTCGGCTATATTCTGAGGAATGTCTTCGGAAGTTAAGTTAACACTTTCTTTCCCCTTTAAACGTTCTGATCTTCGAAGATTTAACTCTACCGCGCGTCTTTCATCTTCTAATCTACGCTGGTCAGATTCTTCCCGTCTCTTCTCGTTAGTCGAACCCAACGGTCTACCTGGTTTCTTAGAGTGATTAGGATTAGAATTCCGCGATTGACCATTCGGTTCCAGATTAAATTCAATTACACCTGAATCTTTGTTGTCATAACCATTATTTATATTCTGAAACAAATTATCTATAGTTGTTAGTTCACAAAGATTATTCTTTAGAAAAACACTACCATTAATTTGCTCATTGAAATTTACTGAACGTTCTTCAATCACCTTCTGACTTTGTATGTCATATACTCGAAATCCACGTCTTTGCATGGAATAACCTAACATTATGCCACGCTTACCCGAGGGTTGAAACTTTCCTCGCGAAGACTTTCTAATATGAAAATATACCAAACAACCGAATACCTTTAAGTAGTTTAAGTTAGGTTTTCGCTCTGTAAATAGTTCATGAGGAGTCGCGGTTTTCCCTTTGCGATATGTTAAGTTCGAAACGTGCGTAGCACAAGCAATGGCCTCAGCCCAAAAACTTAGAGGTAGTTGACTATCGTATAGTAGCGTTTTTGCACGATTAACTAAAACCCCTATAGCCCTTTCAGCTTTACCATTACTTTGGGGGTTAAAAGGAACAGTTAACTCTCTCACTATTCCCGATTGAGCCAAGTATTCATTGAACTCGCGATTAAGAAATTCCCCACCATTATCGGATCTCAACCGCTTAATCCTTACATTATACATGTTTTCATATCTTTCTTTAAAAAATTTAAATTTATCTAGAGCTTCACTTTTATATTTAAGAAAATAAGTGAAATACATCCCAGAATAGTCATCGACTAACACTAAAAAATACTTAGACCCACCTAAAGATTCATCAATTTTCCCACAGACATCAGCATGTATCAATTCAAAAATTGAATTACTTTGGTTACACTCAATACTTTTATGAGGTTTGCATTTAATTTTACACATGTTACAAGCATCACAAGTTAAGTTACTATCAACATTTAGATCTTTACAGTTAATCATATTTGCATTGATCATCCTAGAAATATAATCAGAATTCAAATGGGACAATCTTTTGTGCCATAAGAGACCAGCATCAACTTTCTCAGCATGATTAACAACACATGACTTAGTGATTACATTAGGAGTCATGACTATTTCCAAACGATTATTCATTAGTTTAGCAGTTAATATAGTATTACCCAAACTATCAATTATAAACACTTTGTCATCTTTAGAAATAATCTTAAAACCTTTTTGCATTAACGTTGTTAAAGACAACAAATTATTTCTCAAGTCATTAACAAGTAATACATTTTCCATACTAATTGCAGAACCATCACAAAGTTTAGCTTTTACAACACCTATACCCTCGGATTTCAAGTTGCTATCAATACCAGCCTGAAGAACTAAACCGTGATTACTTTTAAAGTCACTAAACCATTTAATATTGTTTGACATATGCGAACTAGCACCTGAGTCAAGTATCCAAATATCAGACATACCTCCAGCAGATTGATCAGCAGCGTTTAGGGCACATTCTCGGCGATCTTCGTATGCTGGATTAGAGTCTGGCTTGTGTCTAAAGGGATGCTTCTTGCCCTTTTCCTCTTTGTTCTGTACTTCTGGCTTTCTCTTCAGAAAACACTGTCTCGCCAGATGTCCTCTTTTATGACAGTTCCAGCAGATCACACTATCCTTACGGCGTCGCTGCACAGATCCAGTCATGTAGGCTCCTTCTTGCCTCGGATTCCGATTTAGCTCCAATTCCTCCTCTCGTAAAACCTCCATGACCTCCTCAAGAGTCTTTTCACGTTGAGTCTTCAACATCTCCCGGATCTTGCTGAACTTGCCTTGTAGACCACGCACTGTATAGAACACCAGCTCTCTATCAGTTATCGTTAGTCCGAGTGAAGCACACTTGACACTTAAGCCTTTTGCTCTTGCAACATAGTCTTGAACAGACTCTGAATCAACAAGTTGTAAACTTCTAAGTTCGTTGCCAGCATCAAGCTTTCTATCCTCTAAAGTACCGGTAAAGTTCTTTGCAATGCTACCCAACAGTTGTTTTGCATTCAACTCGTTGGCGTATTGTAATGCTTGCTCATCACTCAAGGACAGTTTGATGTAGGCTACTGCCTCAGAGTTCTGCTTGGACCACTCAGACTGCTTAGTTTCATCGGTAGGCATATCTCCTTTGATGACGTCGCTTAGTCCACGCAAACATAGCACCGACTCGATTTTTAGCTTCCAGACCAGGTAATTCGTACCTGTCAAAACTGGTATAGCAGGATATCTATCCATGTTCCAATGCCTCACAATTAACTACACGCTAATTAAAATTTAGCATTTACACTTAAATGACCACCAACCAACAAACCCGACGAATCCAAACCACGCTCTGCTACCAAATGTCGGATTTGTGGTTGGTCAATGAACTTAGGCATGAGTAAAAACATAACAAGAACACTTTATTACAGTTTAGCAAGATATTTATACAAAGGCACCCTATCGGTGAGAAATGGAAACCAAGTGATTTACATAAAGCGCGCTATCTTCTCCAACAGATAAAGCTTTGTTAAACTAACAGGACAATATTTCTACGAAATTCCCAATGGAGGGTGGGGTACTTTTTTATATTATTGTTGTTCTTGATTTATCTATATCCTTTGGAAGAAGTATTTTTATGGGGATTTTTTTTCTTGCACGAAGTCAGTTAAAGATAGCTTGGGTTTTTACTACCTTTTCCATAAAATTTCTTCGCTGGGAAAACAAAACGAAAGAGAAAATGCCTAAAAGAGGGTAGAAATGTATAAATGTGTGAGTAAAATACGATAACTTTTTCTCAGGTTGGTAGCTTCTATCTTCTATCCAGTCTAAAGACTTGAAGATATATTTGAATGAGTTCCCTATACAACGTTTGGAGTAACGTTACTCCGTAAAAGCGTTGGCAGCAAATACTGCCTCCAGTTTAAAGGAGTAAACTTTCTTAAGGCCATGCTCGACCTTGCGATCTGTCGATTACAGGAATGTCGCTATACCGACTGCTCACTGCCGACTTGATGGAATCCACAATTTCTTCATAATCAATTTTGGTTCGTAACATTTATGATTGCGCATGTGCTTGGGAGCTTGGGAGGTTACACCGGGTTACACAGTATTTTTGGAAGTTTTCTCACATATTTGGAAATGAGTAAGCCAACTCAAAATTTGGGGTAATGTTACACCTTAAAAACACAAGGTAACATTAAACTATTCTTTTACAGTGTTGATTCATGGTTAAATTAAAGAAAGGTTGAATGTCATTTACCAATTTTGACTAGTACGTCAGGTTTTAGTTTATGTATTAAGTTCCACGGGAAGATCTCGAAGAAACGAAAGAATAATTTAGTTCTAAAAATTTAATTTTATCACTGTGTGAACGTCGTAATCTATATGTGCTTGAATTAAAAACAAAATTATATTAACATTGTAAAATTATTTATTTAAGTTAACCTTTAAATTTTCAATCATTCAATACAAATACTACATAAAAAGTTATTAAATTATGTTGAATTCAGTTTTTTAAAATTATATTAATTGATAATTAAACTAAGTTGTAAAACAACGATCAAAAAGAATCTTTATCGTTTATCACTAAGCAAAAATAATTTTAAAGGAAAACGAAAATGTAACTAAATTGCCAGGCTTTTTTTGTATGATAGTCACTACATTATTTCAAAAGCTTTCATTTAATCCCACACAACTTTAAAAATACTCAGAATGCTTTTGATATGGACACTTGCGTTGGACAAATGCAGACTTTTACAAATGTCTGTAATTAGGCACTTGCAAGATAAGATAATGCTTCGGTATTTCATAAATTTGTGGGTGCTTTTAAGATTCTAGTTTAATCATGAATGTGGGCTGCAAAGATAATTTACTTAAGTTTTAGAATCTGTATAAATGACTGCGATAAAAAGCTTACAAACAAATAAAAAGGGATTTTTCCATCATACTTTTTTATAAGATTTTAAATGGGCGTTGTATCTTTTTATTATGGCACTTTATAGTGGAATCAACGAAATTGAGTGTCATTTGGTGTTTTAAATAGGGATATTTTTCGGAATTTGCTTTTTATATTTATTATTATTATTGGGATGGATATAGTTTCTTTTATTGAACGTTTCTTTCTTCATTATAACAGCTGTATTAGTACAGAATAAATGATTATTAAAAATAAATAAAAATAATATTATTAAAAATCGATTTATAAAATAACTTTAATATGCAATATATATTATTAACTTATAATATATTTTTTCTTATAAAACCTAATGTTTGCAAAAAAAACTTTATGTATTGCTTTTTTACGGTTATTAAAAGAATACACAATTTTAAAGCATAATATAAAGAAGTATTATATTTCAAAATGAAATATAAAGGGAATTATGCTATTGCAATTAATTCAAAAAATGTATCCATTGTAGTCGCTTTTATATTTTTATGAAAGAAATTTTTTAAAACAATTTATAAATAATGTTACAGTTTGAGAAAACGAACCAATTTCTTTCTATAAACAATATAGTAACATACGACCCAAATAATTCTATTAAATACAAATCTAAAATATTAATGTATAGATGTTTGAAAGAACATCAAATGAATTTTAATATCAAAATATTAAACGCCATCTTCAATAATCAGCCGAACCTTCAAAAACCCAAAGATGGAAACGGACTGGAGTATAAAAAAAATAAACGCACCCATGTGAAATCAAAAGAACAAAACAATTCAGTTTTTCCCATCTTAAAACCCACACCGCCGACCCAATCTTACTCCATGTATCAGTGGAAAGAAATATAATAAATAAATGTAAGACACAAGAACTTTTAGGAAAGACCATGGATTCTCCATCCCGTATGAATCTGCAGATAAATCCATCACTGCCGCCAGTTCGAACTGGACTTAAAAATCCTTTTTTTTATCCAGGGATATGGAATTGTTATTTCTTAAGAACTGTTACATTTTGTATTTGGGAAGTCCTTAGTTAAATTGTTAGTTTGCTTAGAGCTATTAATTTTAAAGCAAGTGTTTAGGGGATGCTTTTTGTGTCGTAATGAGCGATCACTACAGACAACCTCAATATCAATCGTTTATTTTAATTGCTACGATAGTCTATTTCAATTTTACCTCATTTAATCTTTTAAATCTAAAAATTACAAGTTATATAAATATATTTGTCTAAGGACAGTTTTTCCAACTTAGTATACGCTTTCAGGAAAATGTTATAACTACCTTACATTTTATTATTAAAATACACTTAATTGGCTTAATAATCAATTGATAAGAAATTAAAAGAGTACACTTTGCTTATAATTTGTTGAAATTATTAATGATTAATAAGACTTCCAAATAAAACTAAACACCATTTAATACTCTTGCTAGGCAGGATTTTTGTTTCCGCATAATATGTTATAGGAATATCATTATCGAATCCTTAGTTGTACGACCGCCTGGGCCGATTTAGAAGTAAAAAGGTTAAAAAGAAGTGAAGCATACGAGACAAGTACCATTGTTTCTTTACCAGTTAAAATAAATACATTGCACTTAAATTTATTATCAACTACGAATATGCAAGTTTTTAATTACTGCACATAGAAAAACATTTAAAACTGAAATAAAAGGATTTTATGATGCTTTATTTTCATCCCTTAATAACTTTCATCCGATACTAAAAAGACTATTTCATTAGAACACACCAAAATCAATTACCATTCTTTTCCTTCGCATCCGCCTTCAATCCCAAGCGGCCAGGATTCCCGAAAGTTGTTCCGATTTTGTATCGGAGGCAGCTGCTCCATTTTTCTTCATGATCCCGGTCCCTACAAGATTCTTCACTCTCACGGATGCCGCTAAATGCGCGCAAAAACAATTCTTCCATTAACGGTTAAGTGTTGTTCGCGCCCACGCCAATGTTTGCTTTTGATCACGGATAGAAAATGGTTCTTTTTGTTGTTCTGCCGAAGATGTATGTTATTGAAACGGTACAATGTGTGGTTCAAAATATCGATTTTATATAGACATTAATTGGTTTCGTTGATATAAATGAATCGGCGAGGTGCAGAAACCCCTTCAGTCACAAAATTGCGGAAAATCGTTTTTGATGAAAAGTAGCTTAAAAAAGCAAGATGAGTGTAGTTTGCAAAAACCACGGTAGTCTGTTGACTAGTTTCATACGTGGAAAAAATTGTAAACAAAGGTTTTTAAAAATTTTTATTAAAAATCGTAAATAATGTCAAAAGGTTTCGTTACTCTGTAGCTATGTATGAAATAATAATCTAACCAAACATCCTATACTTCTCACCTGCCTCAGATATACTGAAGAGAAAAACAAATTTTACTTAAAAATACGGGCTTATAAGCACTCGAAATTTATGGGAGATGATTTCCAAGAGGGTTAGCCATTAGATCTACATCCCCCTCTCAAACAACCACGCCACTCCTCACTGCACCGCGTGCAATACTCCTCATTCAAACTCCGGCCCCGGAAGGCATATACTTTTTATTATCATTCCTCATACCTGCCCTCCTCTACGGTCCAGGATTCAGGACAATAGGATCCATGACGATGAGCATCTGCACATCCTTTTCAAAAAAAGGTACCGGCATATTTGCCCACGGGCCCATTGTAGGCTTTTGTCATGTACCCCATGGGATACCATTCTGGATGACTAAAGATCCCCATTGTGTTGTGTGCGTTTGTGATCAGTGATCGCTTTTAGTAGGGGAGGGTCCTATGGGTGACCGGCCAGGTGTAAATGGTGTGTGAGGGGGTTGCCTTGACTTCAAAGTCACTTGCTGGAATCTAGAAAAGCAAAAACACTAGTCTGAATCTAGTTAAGACGAATGATAAAAAAATACGGATACTCATTTCTTTTTTAAATAAAATTAGCGCATTAAAATAATTACAATATCTCTTAACGAAATTGGAATTGTTTTTATAATGTTTGAGGTCAGTCGTACGGGGGACCAGCCAGGTGTAAATAGTGTGTGAGAGGAGGGATGCCCTGACTTCAAAGTCACTTGCCTAAAATGTCTGAACGACGAATTAATAAAAAAAATTCTGGATGCTTAAATTGTTTTTGAGTTTACATTGGAAGTATTGCAATTGGCCATAGTATCCAAAGAGAAGTACCAAGATAAAGGTGTTTAATTAATTTTGATATATAAAGCCAGAATAAATAATATTTAGTTTTTAAATTTTTAAAACAAAAAAGTTCCCAGTAATGAATCACTCAATAGAAAAACGTTATAATGGTATAATAACATGTTTGCCAAGTATTTTTTCTGAGTAAATTTCTTTAAAGGAATACAACTTCAGGAAAGTGACACACACAATAAAATAATAGGTACTATTTTATTTATAAATAAAAAGTTTAATTAATAGATATTTTTATTCAAATTCTGTGAATAATGGGAATGTTTCTTATAATTTCACGCTCTCCATACTGCGATTTCATTGGTGGTTTTGTTTTCTTTCCATACTATGTGAAACAAGACCATTAAATAAAACTTGCACTGATAGAAATTCATGATTTTATAGAATGTGCAGTTGTAATTATTAAAATAAAGATAAAATACAGATTATAAAAATATTAAGAAATTTATCAATAAATAAAACTTTTTATTTTAATTACTTCCCCCATTATTAAAATGTCACAAACCATATAATTATATACTGTATAATTATATAGTAATTGAAGAGTTTCCTCTCTACTGCAATCCATATAGAGGACAAAACTCATACATCGAAATATTTCGTAAACATAATAAAATCTAAAAAGTCTTTATTTTTTCATGCAATACAAAACCGCCTAACAGAAGATCAATGCACAAATATGGCATCTTGACACGGCGATCGTTAGTTTAGCTTACCTATGGGTAAAGAAAAAAAAATGAGAAGAAAATCATTGATAACTTGTCAAATAACTGAAGTCAGTAGTCAAGAGGAATCTTAAATGATGCATAGTAAAAAAAAATGAGAGGCGAGTGCCTTCAATATGATGGGATCCCTATATTTGTAAAAACGATTATACTTAGGGGTTCTGTTGGGTAGCTCATGAAAACACGAGGGCTTAGGAAATACTATATCCGAAATGCAAAGTTCGAGGAACTCCACATTTGTTGTCTGTTGACCGGAAAGATATGTGTCATAATTTTTAGATTCATCATTCATGCTAGTTTTTGATTGAAGTCGGCATTCAAAATATTTTGTTCAATGGGGAGGAAGGTGAATGAAATATTTATATAAAATATTTTATTGAATGTTAGGTGTTTAAACGTTATTTAGTGGACTATTACTTTATTGTTACTCAACTATATAACCGGGTTAATTATTTTTAATTTTGCTTGAATCTACTATGCGCCATAGGTGTACACTGTACACTGTTAAAAATCAAACTCACAAAAATGAGAACTAGGATGTTCTCATTTTATATGAGAACTAGGATGTTCCCATTTTATTGTGAAAACAATATTCTCAAAAACAAATACTTTGAATTCTCAAATTTGAGAAAATTAATTTTCTCACACACACACAAAATCCAACAACTTCAAATAGCTTAAGCACCCACTCTCTACTGGCGATGGAAAGGCGCAGTTAGACTACATACTCCCCTTAGCAGTGTGGATTCTAACATCGTGGGTTCGAACCCAAGTCGGATATAAAATGTTTTTTTCAATCACTGTCAAAATGAGAATATGCATCTTTTCTAAAATGAAAACGTTATTCTTATAAGAGAGAACCCATTTTTAACGGTTTAGAAGTATGTTCTACACATGTTTTATGGTCTGAAATCTTTGAGTGCTTCATTTAATTTGTGGAATCTTTGGTTTGAAAAGTATTCGTTGAAGTGAATAGTTGAAGATAATATATTCGTAATTTAATTTGGTGATCATTTGACCTTAGCAGGGTCAGATAATTTGATTTTGTCTAATAATTTCAACATGCCTATAATCGAGTGACAATAAACGCTTTGCTAAGATTTTTTTTTACTGACAGGTAACCGTCCAAACTTAAATTGTTTCTCTGCTGCAAATCATAGAATGTGAAACGAAGCTCTCAACATATACATCTGATTAAAGTATTAATTAAACAAAATTAATTTTAGATTGGATCTTCAATCTTGAGAATATAGAGAAAAATTAATTAAAATAATAGTATGCTTTTAATGCGTGGCGACTAAATATTTACTGTAAATTTACAACACTTAATCATGTGCCTAATCCATTTTTATGATGCATTGTAAAACATTTTATCCTTTATTGGATATCCTCACAATACAATCCACTTCCTTCTACCGTTAACCATCCCAGTGCTAAAATTAAACTCTACTTAAGCAATTAAATCTTCTTATATTCAAAATCCAAAATGAATGATCCTCGCCATTGGCCGCTATTCTCCGAAATCACCGTTTCGATTTCGATGACCAGCTCAAGAATCCACCTAGCGATTAGGATCTTCCAGACACGTTCTTCAGAGACTTGACCTCTGTTCCAGCGAGTAGTGGTGTGTTTTTTCTCGCCATCCGAAAAAATAAAAGGCTGCAAACAAACAAAAAGCTGCGATTGTGCTCACCAAAAGGGACGAGCGGAACCCTAGCCTTAATTGGCCGGTGAATGGGATAGTGATGAAATTCATAGATAGGTACGGCCATAACAAAACTGGTTGGGAAAGAAGGGGAGAAAATAATAAAAATGGGATTAGCTAGGTACCTGATTGCTATTCGAGATAGGTTGGGATGAGAAAGATAGAATAACCTTGTTCTGTTTTAACCTTCACCATGCATGCTGTCGTCTGTTTACCTGCATGTACAATTGACTCTGTGAGTGCAGAAACAACTTCAGTCACTAAAATGCGAAAAATCGTTTTCGAAAAGAAGTTTAGCCAGACAAGATGCATATTGAGTACAAGAACTACGGTAGTATGTTGAGTATACACTGTTAAAAAAAACCCTGAAATTACAGGAGAAAAATTACTGATTTTAACGGAACTTTCCCGTAACGACTGAAAACGGTTTTTTTCCTTCTGAAAACGAGTTTTTCCTTCTAAAAACGGAAAATGTTCGTAAACCACGAGCGGAAAACGGAATATTCCAATTTTTAGAGCTGCCATACTTTTATTACCCTATCGTAGAATTGGCGATAATGCACTAAGAATACACACGTCGAAACTCGAACATCAAACACCTGTATTACCAAGGCCCGTCCGTGGCCGAGTGGTTAGGGCATCAGCCTAGAGATTCAACCTTCTCAGGAGTGCGATGTTTCGAATCCCACTACTGCCAGTCATCCTATAAATCGGATCTGTGCTGGAAATAGTAGAAAAATCCTCAATTCACGGATGGGCCCGAGTACACTGGGACAGACGTGCTCGTTAAATCAGTGGAGTCCAAAGTCCCGACGGCGTTAGCGTACGATGTCGCTCGAAGTTCCGTTGGGGGCCCGCTTAGGTGTCAACCTCGTGACTTGACCAGGGTTTTAAATTACGAGGCGTTATTGGCTGTGTTAAAGCTCCTAAAGGAGGCTAGAAATAGGCAGCCGGAAACGATTACCTTACCTGTATTACCTGTACGGGGAAATGCAAAATGGAAATTTTTAATAACGTAGAAATAAGAAACGGAACTTAAGTAGAAACACGGGAAAATGCAAAATGGAAAATTTTAACAACGGAGAAATTAGAAACGGAACTTCTGTAAATACACGGGAAAATACTTAACGAAACGGGAAAGTCCCGGCAACTCTGCTGCCGGTACTTTTCCCGTTAATTTCAGTAAAATTTTTTACAGTGTAGCATACTTTAGATATTTGATGTCTTTTTGAAGTCTTCAGATACCTGCACCTTGCCGAGCATTCGACGGAAGTGTTTTTTGCACTGACGGATTCAATTGTACATGCATCATAATTGTAAATGATATTATATACAAGTATAATAATTTCTGCAAATTTAAATCCCATTTTGTGTCCAATTTCTATTATAACTTACAATGTTTTATAGTTTTACACGAAAGTTGATATTTTCATGACGTAGATTGTCACGTTAACATCATTCTTCAATAGCTTGTTAACATAAAAGATCTTTCAGCAACTCAATCTTAGCACAGTGCAGGTCACAACCTTCTCCACGAAAGACCGATTTTATGGTATTTTAACTATAAACAAACAAAAATATTAAATTTAAAAAATTATATTGACATTAATTAATTATATTGTTGATGTTAGTTATTTAATTGCATTAATTTCATTAGTTGGTATTTAATCTTTTTTAAAACAAATATGTAATGATTGTATACTTCTTTAGATATTTTTGCTGCGGCACAGTATAAATACACATTTAATTATGGCCGTTACTTTATAGTGTACATCATTACTATATTATAGTGTTTAGATTTACAGAAAACTAAACACAAATTGTACAAATCTATTAAAAGAATACATATTACCATTTGTTTATTAGTACTAGGAAAGTTTGAATCTCGTACTTCTACTAATTGTTATACCTATATTTTTATGTTATTTTTAATAATTAATTGTTTGTATTTATAATATATTGTGGAGCCAGTGGGGCGAAGATTTCGGAAACTCTATACTTTGAACTTGGTAACTATACATTTATTCCCCCTAAAGGCTTTTAAACTACATAAACTTCACCTTAAAGTTAGAGAAACAAAAAGAACTATTTAAAAGAAAGACTTTTAGATGCTTAAAATAAAGCAAAAACTTTCTTAAAAATAACCATTTGTAAAAGATCAAACAACAATTTCTCGGGGAGAAACAGAAATAGAAAACAAATCCTTTTTTGGAAGAACAAGGGAATTACATCCCTATTTCCAGCTTCTTCGACGAATAAAAGAAAAAAACGACGAAAGGGTTAGAAATTTTTCTGCATGATTGTATTGGGTGGACAATGTGAGGATGAAAGAAAGAAATCAGAAGAAAAATTCGCGTTTTTCTATTCCTTTTTTTAGCTTCGCATGTTTAAACCCCTATTCAGACGTGCTTTATAATTAGCAGAAAAATTGATGCTTTTGAGATAAGGGAACAGTTTGGGATAAACGGAAGGCGTATGCTCCATTGTGAATTGCAGATCATCGCTTGTAGAAGAATTCCGTGAAATTATATAACTGTTATAAATTATTGCGGAGATTTGGCAGTGATTGATCATCTAAAATTCAAGAGTCAAATCCTTAAATAATGCAAATATTGATGAGGTAAGTTTTTGTTCGTACAAAAGTAGGTATACTTAAAAAGCCCTGTTAAGTGCTTAAAGATAATATTTGGAATTAAATATTTTATTATTTAATAGCTTTTAATTTGCGTATTTGAAAGAAAATTATCTACACAAAAGATAAAAAAGAGTTGACAAATGCTTACACATTCATAAAATAATAACAATTAGCCATAAAAATGTTTATAAATCAAGCTATTGATTTTATACATATAAAATAATCAGTATTTCGTTCAGGTTATCATTGCTTTACAATTTCTTTAACGTTCATGCAAAAATATAATCTGCTAGCTTTTTATACTCGACGTTGCAGGGGCGTACCCTTAATATCTCTTATATGTATATTATGTAAACTTCTAGTTAATGCTCGTTCCCACTGGTCAGTACAACATCCGGAAATTATAATTACCCCCCCCCCCCCCAACCGCATCCCACTGGTCTAATTGTAGCATAAATCTTAAAAAAATGGAAGTAGATTTGGACAATCTGGATCTAATTCTCGACAAAATGTCACACAATTAATTTTTAGACTTCTGTATTTCTGTACCATACATGACAAAATATAGAGAACGAACAGACATGCAACATCTCCTGTAGTTGGAAAAATTAATGAAGTACACTCCCTATTAACTATTTATCATGGAGGAAAGCTATTTATGCGTATATATTCCCCACATTTTTATTTCTTAAGATTCACAAACATAAAAATTAAATATAATGATAGAATTCGAATCGAGTTAAGTAATTCTGGTTAAAAAAAAATCAAATACAGGGTTTGAATAAATAAATTCAAATAAAACTACACAACTCTATCCAATACAGTCATACTGTTACAAGTCAAATGTTTTCTAACTTTTACGGGGAAATATTATCTCAATAAATTTTGCATCTCCGACTTAAAATTGGGAATAAACAATAATAACGTCAAAGTTATTTCCACCTGCACACATTTGTTGAAATAACCGTTGAGAAGTCAGGATCCTTAACCACAATTCATTCGGATAGACGAACCTAAGCTGACACATGAAATGCTTCGTTCTCGCATGGCATGACATGAAGTGGTCTGTCCTTTTTCCTCAAAAACACCAGAAAAAAAATGCCACACACAGCAAGTTACCACGGAGGAATGCGAGTACCCTTCCAAAAAGAAAAACTCTACCTTCCATCAAGGAGAGAATAAAAAAAATAAACAACGGCGGTCATTCTTTTTCCTTTCTAAATTATTCTGCTTTTTGCACTCTGTGGTTGCTTAAATTTCAATGCAATGGTAAGATGTGTTGGGTTATAATACAAATCCATCGGATTCGTAGTTGTTGATTTTTTTTACAGAATTCTTCGTTATTACTACTAATAATAAATTTAATAATTTTTTACAATTAAGTTTTTGTTATTTTACATTTCACAACTATTTACGTTGCATAAAAAAATCAAAAGTAATGTGTACTCATAAAGCTAGAACAAACAACGCAAATAATTTAATTGTAACTCCACACTATTTAAAGGAGAAAATTAAACAAAGAGAGAAAAATAATTGAAGTGTTAATTTTAATTAAAACTTAAATACTAAAAAATAAAGATAGGATTTTCAACTTCAATAGAGCCAACTAAAGTTTTATATCGCTTTAAATAATCCAGCTGTTTTAAACCGAAGTGGATTTTGTTTTTGTAGTATAATTTTTAAGCTGTAATTAATATAATGAATAGTTTAAGTGCTAGCTTATATTTAATATTTTATGACGCAATTATTTCAATTTATAATTATTATTTTATGTTGGACTATATATACTATTTAAGAATTTCTCGGGGAAACTACTTGATTCCATCAATTTCTAAAGATATTTTGAAGCAACTTTTAAACACTTCCAGAATCTTCTGTTTTGAATAAGAAAATTATTGCATAAAATGCTTCTCACTAGAAATTAAGAAAAAAATGTACCGTAATTCAGTTTCATAGTGGGATTCACATTAAACTTTTCGAGCAGAAAGTGTGGTCTTTTCATCCGTTTCCATTGGACTTGTGGTAGTTATTGACCCTGTTGACCTTGACTTAAGAGTAGGAGTTTCCACCTCCCCCCCCCTCACTCTATATTTACCTGACAAATTCGCGATCGAGAAGGGCATAAAAATAAACACGCTTTGTTTGGTGTCCGAATGGAGGTTTCGGAAAAGGAAACACCGGCGGCTGAATAAATACGGTGCGAATGAAAATAAAATGGTAAAAGTGGTCTTCAGTTTATTTTTACTTTAACCGAACGTGAATGGATTTCTCTTTTGAAAATATCCCCTGCATTGACTTTTGTGTGATTATTGTCAGTTTTGATGGGTTTGCTTCACAAGCCATTTTCAGAACATCGATTTTAAATCGATGGTGTCTGGAATGGTCCACTAAATTCCATCTATATGTAGAATGTTTAAGAATTCCACTCTTTAGCTTTATTTAAAAAAATATAAATTTTATTAGGCATTGTTACAAGCTTGTACTGAAAGCAAATGCAAAATTGATTACATTAATTTATGTCTGTTTTAGAATGACGAAGTGATATTTAATTCATTAAAATTATTTCAATAAATTTGTATCCTCCCATCCCTCGAAACCATATAAAATACTATTCTTTAGAGATGTACGTTAAATAGTTTTGAGCAAACGTAGAAATATTTGTTAGCATTTTTGTACAAATACATCAATGCATCAAACTACGCATGATAAATAAAATCAATTACTGAATTTCAAAACTGTGATTAAGGTATGGATGTTGATAAAAATATTAACATATCTGTTGCATAATGAACATATTAAATTATCGTAGTGTTAAAAATGATATAGTGTCAGTATCGTAAGTGAAAAAAATTATGTCTTACAATATATGTAATATCCGTTTGATGATTTAGCATTCAATTCCAGAAAGTAAAAAAAAAAAGAAAAGTTCATGCAATTTTCATTCTATAGCTTTATCTATGACTTGTAATGGATTAAAAAATGTTATTATAATTGAATGTCGAATATTCTACGATAAAAGTATTAATTTAACAACTTGTTGTTTTTATATAAGAAGGATTTACTTAGTAAACATTAAAACCTGATACTAAAAAATAGCTCAAAAATTGTTTAAAAAATTTATATTTATGTAAATGAATAAATATAAAGTATTTATTTGTAAATATTAGCGTAAGAACTATCTTTTAAGAGTAAACATAACATAATATTTTTTTGCAATTTACTTTTTTAAAAATAAACGTTGAAATTAAATATTTGTTCATGGCAATATACTAGAGCTACATATCTTGACTGGATGTGATGAATTAGTTATCAAGTAAATATTTAATTTTATCTTTTATATTTTAACACATATATACTTATCCAAATTATTGTAACATAATATATACTTAACCTACAAAAAACACAATTTGAAAAGTAAACACAAAAAAATCTACGTTGTTTCTTTCGTGAATCCATTAATTCGCGAACTTTCACCAGCGCTTTTAGAGAAAAACATTGGAGGAGGGGGGATCTTTTATTGATAATTTTTTTTCAGAAATTTCATTTAAATATAAACAGAATATGTATTGGTTTCAAAGTATAGTCAAAAGTAACTAATTGTATTTCAAATTGTTTTTAAAATTTATCTTCAAACCATTTTATTATTTTCTTTAAAGAATATTTTTTCGTGACAAATATAGATTACTTTTATTAATAAATTTTTTTTTATATAATTTGAGTTTTGCTCTTTTAAAAAGTTTACGATAAATTTGAAATGCATATTACTTTAAGCCAGAATAATTATTGTGGTAATATCTTTAATTATTAATGTTTTTGGAATAATTGTTAATGACTCACTATCTAATCTAATTTTTTTCTCAGAAGACTTTGTTTTATAAATTAAACTTTTGATTTTATTATTCAAATATTCGCCAAAAACTACTGAACTCCTAATCAGGCAACGCATTTATAAGTGTATCGTTTCCCATTTTAGTAATTAGTCACTCGGTTTCGAATATTGTACGAATTGAGTAAGACGCGACGCATAACATAGTGACTTTATAACATGATAAGTACTAGAACTGCGTTCATGTATAAGGGAGTCAAGAAAGTTTCTTAAACAATAGATGAATTCAATAACTCTCCAAAAGGAACAGCTATCATATTTTGAGTGCCATAGTTTGTGGCTCCGGAGCTGAGAAGCCCTTCCGTCACTGGAAGTCTGGAATAGTTAAATTACACGTTTGGGACTTCGCAAGGAATTTCAAGGGAAATGTGTAAGTTTAACCTTTTCTAAAACATTGATCTCAAAGAGCGTTCAATCCGTGCATCTTCCAAGGATGCAAAAAGAATATCAGGTATGGTAGTTCACTGATTTATTCATTTACTTTTTTATAAATGGAAAGATTCTGAGATCTTTTAGGTCTATTTTTGGATATGGTACATCGGCTTGTAGAAACAGTGAAGCTAGTTATTTTTACTTTTCAGAAGCCGATCTATAGTAAATCGACGAGAGATATAAAAGAATTTATCAGGATACAGTTTATCAGAACGTTTATCTGGCAGACAAAATATAATTCTTCATATTTATATTCTCTAATTGTAATTGATTTTGATTGGTGATACCGCAAAATTAACCATGTAAAATTAGCTTGATGAATGATAATTTATCATATCCATCATACTTGTTCTCAAAATGACAGTATAGAATTAAAGGACTAATAACATTCATAGCTTTTTTTTATTAATTCATTGATCTGATAGCTATAAAGATGCACATCTTCCAAGAAGTTTGTATGCATAAGATAATTGTAAGTACATGCATAAAAGAGAATTTTAGGCCAGCCTTTATAAATACATTTTTATCAATGCAAAATTGGGATATAAGTATATTTTTGATCTATTAAAGTGGTGGATATTCATTTATGAACGATGTGTATTTGCTGGTTCTCTCTTATATTGCACACCATAATTCATTCATATTTTCAATATTTTGTTCTCTAGTATAAGGGAAACTAGGGATACGTGACCCAGGGCCTCTTTTTCATAATTAAAAATAATTTCACAAGTTGGAAGGTATCACTTCTTTCCTTTCATCTAACTAATTCCATTGGGAACATTATTATCAAAGCATCGTATAAGTTTTTACAATATAATACAAAATAAATATTTATGCTCTGAAAGTTTTATATATATTTTTATTTTTGTGATTCTAAAAAAAAACAAAATATGCATTTAGTGAAGTTTCGTGCTTAAAAACCGATAGCTCGGCAAGCATATCTTATGACGAAACAATTGTTTTAAAGGACTTTCAAACATGGGGTAAGTCATAAGTTTACTTTTTCATTTTTATTGCCTTCATATTATATGAACACTTTATTTTATTTCTGAAGAGCAACTAATTACACTTTAAACAAAATTATATGCTGGTTGGATAAACATAGCTTTGATCTTGTACATCTTTTTTAAGTCTTTATTCCATCACTGGTTGGAGAAAATTGGGGAAAGTGTTTTGTTATTTGAAAGCAATACATATTGGTTGGAAAAACTATCGTAATGAATAAATCAAAATAAAGTTTTTTTTGCAACAAAAATATCCTTATACTTGTTTTTTGAGTAAGTAATCGTAATGATAGATTTTTCTTTTCAATCATGTATCATTTCAATATTATTCATAGACATTTTCTTTATACTTAAGTTGATGTACGGAATAAAAAAAATCATGGATTTGAATGTTTATTTCAGTTTTTAATGAGTTAAGTTATGAAAAGACTTTATGTTATTTGGAATTTATTTATTAAATTTAAAGGAAAAGCGTTAGGTCAAAAATCTATTTCCACGTCCGTTTAAAAAAAAAAAACCTTTAAGCGATTAAATATCCATAATTAAGAGGAATTAAAGCAAAAATATTCAATGTTAATGTTTGTATTTTTTTAAATTGCTTGATTACTGCAGGTGCCTGAATTTAACTTTGATGAATGATGATAATATATCATAAATATAATACTAGTACACACATATTACATTAATTATAGTAATAAAAGGACCATTTCTGAGTTTTAAGTCTTTTATTGAAGCATTGTTCTTTGAAAGAACTTTTTCTATGCATATTTCAAGAAAGTTGGTTGCTAAATTCTTTTAATAAAACGCGTTGTTTTCAATGTATGCACTTTTTAAGATGTTATTAAGAATAAGTTTTGAACAAAGTAGTATTCAATTAGTTTTGACTGTTTGGGTAAGTAAGTTATAAATATATCTAAATATTTCACTTTAAATGTCTAAAGTAATTTAATTTATAATTGCTTTACACTTCCATAGCCATAAGCTTTGCTTTTGAACCAGTGCAACTCCTTTCCTTGAAAATGAAATCTTTTTCTTTAGTTTTACATAAAAAACGCCTTTAACTTAAAAATAAGCTTGACTGAATATTTTATAAAGTACACTTTTATAACCCTAAAAATATTCAAAATCCTCCCAAATGAGCCAGATAAAAAAATATTACGTTATTCATTGCTACTAAAACATCTTCCATAAACCTGTGTATTTTTTGTGTATATCACTGCACCACTGCTAATCAAATATTCAAGAAAACAGCCAGCTACTTCTTTTTGCGTTGTGTATACTAAACATTGTCTTTTTTTAT
Source organism: Oedothorax gibbosus (assembly GCA_019343175.1). Taxonomy (NCBI): domain Eukaryota; kingdom Metazoa; phylum Arthropoda; class Arachnida; order Araneae; family Linyphiidae; genus Oedothorax; species Oedothorax gibbosus. The sequence goes on from CM033280.1 coordinate 23,217,099, forward strand.
ATATAGCGCTGGTGTTGGAACTAAGTCCACCGGGGTGCGTTAAAAATGCAAGAGGCGGCATCAGGAAAGCTAACGGAAGCCTTTAAAAGGATAATTACTTTAATGTTCACGTTCAGGAGACTAGGTTTGAATGACCGATAAAGGCTTAGATTCCTTCTATTCGCTTTGCCAGAGACTCAAAAAGTAAAGCCCCGTGGGCTTTAAAAAATCGTTCCTTAAAAACAAAAGGGCACTAACGGGGGAGTAGGATTGTAAATGGCTCTCGTTTTCGCTGGCCATTTCACTACCTTTTTTCGATTGCTGGTATGGCAAAATCTTATACGTCAATAAAAATATTTTAAATGCAATTGTTCTTTAAAACCCATTTTGATGAGGTTTATAAAATAATAATTACTTGGAGGACATTTTGGACACTTTGGAAATGATACTCTTTATAACTTTTTATGTTTTGTAGCTATAAAATTTTGTTTAAGAATAATGTTTATTGGTGTGCAGTCAGTTAGTCAGTTACACTTTGTTCAAACGAATCCAGAATTTTATTTCTTGATTCGTTTTGTATTCTGTTAGAGAAGTCGTGGATTTTCGAATGTTAAAATGTATGGCGATTCTATACGTTTTTTTGGTGCTTTAAAAAATAAATTTTATTTTACTGAAGTATCTATCGATTTGTTTAATTTACGAATTGAAGAGGCTGTTAAAGGCTTTGATTGCAATAAATTGCTACAAATGCTAATTATATTTTGAAACAACCACTTAAAAGAGTTCGTTATGAATTTTCTCCGCATTTCAACTTCCTACATAAATTGCTACATCTTTTTTTCACGGGTTGATCTTCAGAATCCTCTCGATTAATTCCCTTGGAGGAAACTTATCCCAATGAGAAGAGTTAATCTTGGCGAACCACTGGTCTGAAAGGGAGAGGATGGTCTGAACGAGAAATTCACATGCCAACATCGTTGCATAGCAACGACCATCTCCAAAGTTCTTCACGTAAAACGAAATTGAAAAAGTTGTACCTAGCAATTGAATGATTCATTGAAATGAAATTTATTGAAACTTTGTTCATTAAAAATTATATAGGTGATCATCGCAGTGCAAAAAGAACTCATTTCTTTTGCTTTCCAATGTGACCACCTTTAGTCGCTCAATAGTTTTGTCAATTTTGAAGAAAAAAAACTTTGAATAAAATAGACCCTTAAAGTTATGATAAAGTAGTTTTTGTTCTCGTACTGAGCCTCTGCTATAAGATCTTGCTGATGTCTTGATGGCCTAGAACTCGAAATAAATTGATGAGTTTAAAATTTTTTTAATAAATTTATATAGCTTCACAAAAGACCACGCATCTTCACGCGAGGCTTTGTTGAAAAGTATCAGCACAACTCCATTTATATAAAATTGTCTTCTAACAACTTTGTCAAAACAGTATGCCACGTGTTAATTACGGTCGGAGGCCTCTATCTTCAGGGGCTGTTGGAAGTGAAGAAGCTTCAAAAAGTTCAGGTTAGGTATAGACAACATAACATTGGTGATTCAGGGTCCGCAGCGGAGTGGAAACATACTCAACACGCGGCTGACTTTGGGTACGCCCTCCTTGCTTTCCGCTTTGTCGCCCTCTTACTACAGACCTGCAGCTAGGTGGAAGTTTGAGTGTTCCCTGTTGAGGAACTTAAAAATATCGAGATTTAAAAATGTAAGTGAGGAAGTAAGGAATGCGAGAGGAAGTTTGATAATTAATTAGTAGTATGTTTTTTTAGTTATGGACCTTGATTGAAGACTATCTTAAGACTTGCACTCTTTTAAAACTACTTTTGTAAGGCATGAGATTAAAAATGAACAACGTATAAATATGCATTAAAAACATTTTTGTCTCTAGCAAGCTCTGAATTTACATATTTTTTCGACGCGTTTTTTTGTTTTCGAACAAACAAAAGCCAAAAAACCCCAGACAAACAGTAGCTATACAAACAGCATTTTTATCTAATTATTTAGGTACACGCACATTTAAATTTTGTTTTAGTTCTTGATTGTTTTTATCTCTGAATTCCTCGTAACTCATTTCGCACGATATTTTATATTTCAAGAGTATACACTTTTTTAGATACAAAAGTTGAAAATTTTGTCATTGGCATAATGTTGAAGTTGGACATGAATGGTTGAATATATCGTTGGTGGAGGGGGGGGGGGTTAGAACCATAGATATCATAGTTAAAGTATTATATTGGCAGATCACGTCACCCCCAATGCTAACGACGGGACGCGCATGGAGACCAGAGTAAGAAGGCAATTTGGCCAGTGTTGCCACCAGTTTTAGGACAAAAACACTACGAAAAAATACCATTTAATCTAAAATTACAAAAAAATACCATAAAAATTTTAGCTGCATTTTGGAATCTTTTTAGTAACTTTAAAAAAACGTGAAACGCTTTGCTAGTATTTTTATGGTATGTTTTTGTAATTTTAGAATTAATAGGTATTTTTTCGTAGTGTTTTTCTCCTAAAACTGGTGGCAACACTGGCCAAATTGCCCTCTTACTCTGGTCTCCATGCATTTCCCGTCGTTAGCACTGGGGGTCACGTGATCTGCCAATCTAACACTTTAACTATGATATCTATGGTTAGAACAGTTTGATTTTGTAAATATGATTTGGTTTATTTTTTAATACATATTAACATTTGATAATAATAAACTGGCGCAAACAAAACCTTATTTCTTAAGTGTGTAAAAAAAGTGGCTTAAAAGACCGTTTTTGTCGTCTCTCCAGCCTATGCTGGTTATTGAAACAGTGGTTATTAACCTTCTGAGGGATACAATCGTACAAACCCGACACCTAACTATCAGGTTTTCCAGCAATACAAATAATGTTTTGGAAATTAAAAATTTATTAAATTCAAGATTTAAAGCATGGATTTGGTATGTATAACATTTTACTACAAAAACAATGTTTAAAAGAAAATTAAAAATTTACTTATCAGTTATAAATTTCCTTTAAATCACATGCGGTGAAAACAAGTTTACACCTCGGACAATTTTCTTATCCTTCAGAGGGTTAAGAAAATAAAACTAGTGGGGAAAAACTATTGGTTTCAGAAGAACGAGTATTTCATGCACCATTAATGCAAAACACTAGTTCAAAAATGTTGTGTTTAAGAGAGCTGTAATGACGACTTGACTGTGAACTGTATAGTGTGTTGCTTTTTCAAGAGTAAATAAATTACGAGAAGGAAGTGAAACGGAACCACAGTGTGATACTTCAATTAAATTTCGACGATTCTGTTTAACTTTGATTATTTGTATGCTGTAATCCGCCATATATTTTTTTGTTTTAAACTGTTTGATGTTAGTTTAACAATAGAACCTAATCTATACAAGAGGTATTTAGATAACGATTAGATTAACAATCAGTCACCTATAATCAGTTGCTATGCATTGCAACGTATCGGTAAAGTTTAAATAACCAGTGGTATTTAATTCAAACTTTATTAAATTAACGTAGTTGTTATTATTTAACCAAAAACTGTTGCATACGAGCCATTTAAACTCATTGAAACGACGCATGAATTGTTTAAACAGGACGCAATCTTACGCAAGAAGTTTAACAGAAACCTTTTTACTAATCAAATATTAGTTTTATACTATGTATTCTAATACTTAAGTAGTTTGGAATCAAATACACCTGCCAAAATTGTAAAATTGTATGGGCTTGAAACTTGAAATACCTTGTTTTCTATATTGGAAAGGTAATGATAATATTTATGATAATGTAAAGTAATGATATTTGTCACGTATATGATATCAATAAAGTTAAAAAATAGTTTAAATGGATATGATTGACCTAAATAAAATAAAACTCTCCACTTGCAAGTTTAAATCTACTAAACAATAACTTCGATGAGTAGTGATTCTGTAAAGTTGCATTCATATAAATATGTACTTATATTTAATAATCATCACAAGAGGAATAATATAAAGTCCAAAGAGAAAGGATCAAATATATTTAAAGAGTATTATTTTTCTTTCTCAAAAGAAAAAAAAAAAATTACATGCAATCGACTCATAATTCTTTCGTTCTATACATTGTCAGAAATAAGTGGTCTTTATACATTAAATTTTCGATAATTTTTACAAATAAAATTTCCGTTTTGATCATAGAATTTATATTTCCGTTATTTGACGAAACGTTTGAGGTCTTAAAAAGAAGTGCTCATGTGCACTCGTGAAAAACAAGATGATGTCAATTCGTGGAATTTTTTCAAGAACAGAGTGGAAGTATATTTAAAAGTGTATGTCTATCACAATTGGGATTCAAATGTGATTTTTTTAGTTTAATTTTTTCAGTTCAATTTCATAATTAATGAATGAAGCTTTTGTGGTTTTATGCTTGAAGTATTCTATTGAAGCTGGATGCTTGATAAAAAAATAAGTGTAAAACTTTTTGTTATTAATAGCTCTCTTTCCATCAACCATATTTACATACAACAAATGTTTGTCTTTGATATCATATTTATATATTAAAATAATACCGTGGAACAAGAGCCATGAGGGTTCAGTTTATAAAAAATTTCCATACTAACGGCCTTCGGAAATTAGAATAGGAGGTGGGGAGTGGTTATATAGCGGAATCTTCGAAATAATGAGGATTCTTTATCTTTATTTCCTATGACAATTACGAGAATGCGTCCACTTTAGAATCCCACACGGATTCAAGATACCATGACGGCCCGTAACAAGAGCTTTGTTTGTGTGGAAAACGCTGTCAGGAGAAATGAATATGATGAATTATATCAACTTCACCTGCGCTGCAAAATGAACAAAAAAAGTATCGCGTTTTTTTGACGTTCCTATGAATGAGGTATTTTTTAAGGTATATTTATAATTATACATCCATTTTTCGGGTAAGGGCAGTTGTGTTTGCCAATTTATGTGCTTGAACAAAAACGTAGAGAAAAAATGATTACACAAATTGCGGGGTAGAGTACACAATACACATTTTATTATGAGTACCGTTCATTGTAATTTGAAGTCTTCATTTTTTTGCAATCGGGAAGACAAAACAAAAGGGTTGTGATTATACTATTCTTTTTTACAGTGTTTTTTCATACGGGAAATAGAGGATTCTTATTATCCCCTTTATAGCCATCAAAATCAGCTACATGCAATATAAAGTTTTATTGAGAGTTTTTTTTTTGTTTAATTGCAATCCTTTCACGAAATGAATGGCGACAATTTCATTTTCTCCAATATGAAAATTTACTTAAGCATAGCCTTTAATTGGACAATTTTGACTGTGTTAAGGGGGTTCTCACTATTGTCACTATTTTATTTACGGCATCAAAAATTGCCAAATTCTGTCGATTTTGGTTTTTATAATAATTTTATATATTTAAAATAAAACCTATATTTAAAGTTTTTAAAGAATTATTGTGAATATTTTACAATAAGATGTTGAATAGAATACTTTTTTAAGCTTTAAAAGAACAACAATTTATGTGAATCTTCATTGGGTAAATATTTATTAACTTTCAAATACTTTCTATACGATGCTATTAAAAATGTTAAACTTTCAATGCATTTCAAAAGTTAACCTAACATTCCAATATTCTGAACAAATATTGTTCACAATTAATGGGGCACTCCTATCTCATATTAGAATGAATGGTTTTCCCACTGTATTTTAATTTACTAAACTTTTGTCATCGAAACAAATAAAGTTATGCACACCTGAAAACATGTTTTTATTAACCATGTTTCAAAATCATTGATGCGCATAATTTCATTGTCATAGCCTAGCACATCCCTATATCATATGATCATATTCCGGTATCTATAATATGATATTGACTATAGATAGATACCGGATCTCTTATATTGTGTCATAATATCGGAAAACAATCGTCAGAATATCGTACGATATATTTTGCCAACCAACTAATAACAACTAAGCCAACCAACTAATAACACTATACTGGAAATAGTTTTGAAGTTTGGTGTAGATTTGTGTTATGTGTTCATATGTAATTATTAAGTCGTTCTTTGTATAGGTATTAATGCGGTCTTTACTATGGCATTCTATTATTACAAATTAACTTCTAATAATTATAAAATACAAAAAAGTTTATAATAGTGCCCAAGGCTTGAACTTCACAATTGCTTTTATTTTATATTCAAAAGTTATTTGTTTTTGGAATACAATTTGACCGGTATTCTTATTTAAATGACTTAGCGATAATTCAAGTGACACTTTTTTTTGTGCTCTATAAGTATTATTATGGCCTTTTCCAGAATTGCGCATAAAATTATGGGTTTACTAACTAATGGTCCTCCCAAAATTTTTTTCACTGGGGACTTCTTTAAGAAAAGTGGTAAACCTAAAAAACACCGTGAAATTAATTTCATTAAACAACCAATTCTCTTCAATACAAACACGTTTCCTCCCTCCCTCCCACATTGTAATGAAAAACCTATTTGAATCCGGTTTGTAAGGAAGAACTAACAAAAAGCTAACCTTTATTCTCTCCCGCGACCAGAGTTGTTTATAAAAGCACCGAACACAAACCGTTTTCGAAAAAATAAAAATACATGAAAACGAAGTGATCTGAAGAGAAGATCGAGGGGTGGGCGGACTGGGTTAGAAAGCTTTCCCGCCAGGTAATAATTAAGTTAATGTTTCCCGTCGGTGTCTAGCTGCAACCGTGAATGGCAGGGTCACGATCCTTGGTGTCGGAAGATTCACGCGCCATGGAACGCGCTAATTAACGTGCTGATTTCTTTTAAGAATTTCTTTTTTAGGGATGGCATCACTCTGGTATGGCGTTCCACAGCGCCCCTTTTTATTTTGGGGTTTGGGGGGATTTGTGTTTCTATTCTTGCGAGAAATGGGCGTTTTTCTTTTGCGGTCACTCTCGAAGACGTGTGGGGTATTGTGGGTAATGAAATTATTTATTGCGTATAATAGAATGGAGAAAAATAAATAAAAAAGTCCAGTGAGAGGGGAATGTAGAGATAATTTGTTTTTCTGCTACCAAATAGTTTCGTACAAATTTGTAATATTATATTTTAATTTTTTTTGTAGTAAAATTTATCACTGAATAAATATTGTTTCATTAAAAATTATTTTTAATTGATACATCAAATAGATTTTAAATGCATTTTTTTATGAACTACCCTTTGCCGAATTTAATCCTATCCAAAAAGCATTTTTAAAAGTGCAACATAATATTTTTTCTTGCCTAACATTTCTTCTCTTTAATAGGTCAAGTTTGGAAGAAAAAAAAGCAGAACATTGATCACCATATATTTTTTCGTCATTGAAATACTTTTGTATAGAAACTGTATGTATTATATAACCTTCACTAAAAATATTTGAAAATTAAAAAATAAAACTAAAAACAATTATACTGTTTTACTTAAATTACAGGCAGTAAAAAATCAGTTTAGCATAGAATATATTATACCATGCTGGAAAAAGTGGCGTATTGCGAAAAATATTGTTTTTCCGAAAAATGGTCTGAAGTTTAACTTTGCTATTGAATTTCGTTAACGAAAATAAAGAATAGTCTAATTGTTATTTCGATCAATTTAATATTTGTTTCAAATGCTATATCTTCAAATTTTGAATATTCAAATATTCAATATTCAAACATTGAATTCGCCTTTTTAATAGAAAAACTCATATTTGCCGATCCGTCCCTTCCCGCGCGTAGTGCTATTAGATGGATGTCGTCCATCTAATAACATCAATTGCGAATTTAATTTATTCCACAGTATATACAGTTTTAATTTAAAACATTGAAATTAACCCATTTTACTTTTAACAATAAGCGAATTTTAGTGAATCACACATTTATTTAATTGGATGGTCTTTAATTACTAATTTGCCTTGGGTAAATTAACAAACTGGGCAACTAACAATGTCGGTGTGCGTTTATATCGAAAATATACAATAATTCCTTAATAGTCAGGCCGCCAAACCCCGATTTCTGGCCGAACCCTGCACTGAGAGGTTAAGTTTTTTTAGTGATGATTCTTATAGATTCGAGGGTGTAGATTACGAATCTGGAAGGTACTTTTTTGGTACCCTTGAGCATTTTTAGTTATTCAACATGGCGTCTCCGTCATCTTGAATTTTGTAATCTTAATATTCGACGATTTATTACTACTTACTATCTTATTACTATCTTATATCTACTTAATATTCGACGATTATGAATATAGAAGATAGTTTTTTGCTAAATTTGAGTATTTTTTTATAGTTAAGATGGCGTCTTCCGATTATTCTTTCTAATTCAATATTTTGAGTTGTTTTAGGCCAAAATGAATAGTTTTTTTTCTTTTCTAGGTACATTTTGTCGTAAATAATTACCTAAACATTCAAAAAATCCAAAATCAAGATGGCGGCTTCCGCCATCTTGGATTTCTTTTACCTTCTTTTGTTGGGTTAAATATAAAACAAAAATATTAAAAGTGAAAAAAACCAATATGGCGGATTCCGCCATTTTGAATTTTTTATTTTTTAGTTTTTCTTGATAATTGTGATTCTTTATTACTAAATGCATCTATAAAGACAAAAACTATTCACTTTTGTCCAATAGATCGTCAAATATTAAGATTACAAAATTTCAACGCCATCTTGAATAACTAAAAATGCTTACGGGTACCAAAAAAGTACCTTCCATATTCGTAATCTACACCCTCGAATCTATAAGAATCATCAATAAAAAAAACTTAACCTCTCAGTGCAGGTCCCTCCCCCTTGGTGGCCTGACTATAAGTTATCTACTCGTAGTTGGCTAAAGTTAGCTTTTAATTTGTTAGTATAATCCATAAATTACAACCTGATGTTATTGAAAAGCTTAATTTAAACTGAAATTTATTACATTAGAAAGGACTTGGTGTTGACAGGTATAGCATCGATTAACATTATTATTGTTGTTAAATTCTTCATGTAAGCTATTGATTCAACCTTATTTGATAATTTATTTGAAGCTATTCGCAATGAAGAAATAATTAAGAAAATTGAATTGTTCGTCACATACCTTTGTCCTCAATTAGAAAATATTTATGGACATAAAATAAATCTTCCCCTTATTAAATATCAGCCTTTGATGTTAGAAATGAAATCAACTGGTTTTAATTAAGATCAAGTCCCTATAGCTTGATGATAACAGACATTGGATGGCTTTTAATAAACGAGATTTTTTCACCCCATAAATTTTACTTATGGCGCGTCACCTCTGATGGCGAAGATTTGATTTACAACGCAATTAAAAACACAACATCTAATAGTTTTCGTATTAAAACCATTTATTAATATGATAATTTCAACTATAGATCACTCGTAAGGAAGTTTCGTCATTGAAAATATGTTGTTGTGCCTCGGTGTTTTAAAGGACTGATTAAATGCGTGACAACTTTGGGCATTTGTTGAATGATTGAAATTTTGCTTTTTCATCAACTGGTTTTAAAAATATGATTTGAATACCATCTAAAATTTATTGTTTATGTGGGGTGGAGGCACAATAACTACGCTTTAGTTATTTGCATTATAAATTGCCATTGCCTGTAATAAGATGACCACATGGACAATTGCTTAAAACTGAAAGGAAAAATTTTGAATAAAATATGAGTTTTGATAAATGAAGATTGCTTATTATTTTATAAGTTTCTCATTTTAGTGCATTTGTATTTTGTACGTTCTCTAATAAGGACCGCTTATGTTTGTATGAGATTTTTTCTCCATAAAACCAATCCCGTCAATCGAAAATTTTCTAGGTTTCCATTAACTGATCATTTAAAGTTTCACACAAAATGGTTATACTCTTTGTATTTTTAGTAGATAATTTAACATGGATTTGTATTTTTTTAAATAAATTTCTGATTATTTTTTTTTGAAGACGCTAATTTTGGAACTTTTCTACATTGCATAACGGGAGTTCTTATAAATTTCATTTATTTTTTCATTCTTGTTATATTCTTTTTATTTTCCTATTTCAATAAATACTCATTGCTATTCTAAAATCTAAGAATGTATCTTTTATTATTATAACTAATCTATTATGCAATTAAAATTGTTAAATGAATTAATTTTTACTGGCTTAGTTAGCAAAGATTTACATTACTATCTATTAAAATCTTATCTAACACTATTTCCCCTTATCCAAATATGTCATAGGTAGAAAATAAAGATATGTTTGATTTAGTCAATATAACTAAGAATTAATTGCATGACATTTAAATAATTTATAATTACATTATGAACTACTAATGATTTCAGAAGGCAAATATTTGAAATAATCTTTAAATTATTAATTCGTGTTAAGTGAATTTATCTAACTTTGGGTATAATTCAAATTCACGTAACCATTTATTTATTTTCACGAGTACTTGTTTTTTAAAAAATATATATTCTCCCCTTTAATAAATTGACTAGATTTTTATTCCATTGATTTTCAGGACTGGTAAAACAGAAAAAGGAAATGTTTTTTTCCCCTCCTGTCTGACAAAATCAATTTCTTTCCCGTCGTTTTGGTTCCTCGTTATGTATTTAAAAAGAATCGATTCAGAGACAAAAGTTCTAGAGCCCCGAACCCCTAAATCCCCTAATCGTATCAACTTCACCAATAGATATAAAATATTCCTTCTAACCTCAGCGCAATTTAACCCCTAGTTAGTCGAAACTGCAATCGGTAAACTTCAAAAGATTCCCTTTCTTTTATTTTCTTCATTTCGTTGTTCTCTTTTGTGCGGTGTTTAGGGGCAATCAGAATTCCCTTTATTATTTTTTTTATCCCTCTTTTCGTCCCTTTTAAGATTCCGTTTAGTTGGTACTTTTGCTTTCCTTGTTGATTACAAAGGACCTTATCTGGTGGCTTCTTCTTTCATGCCCCTGGTTTCACTGCAAATAGATTAGTACAAAAGACCAGTATACAGGAGAAAAAATCCCTTAAAAGTTTGTTGGAAGCGAATTCATTCGGTGAAATTGTGCCCTCTAAATCACTAGCAATTTGATGCTGTAGTTTGACAAAATCGTAACGGGCCGTTTTCGGGGAAAAAATATTTTTGAACTTGTTTGGACACTCAACATGCTTCTTCAAATAAACAAATATGATATCGACGCATAAAAACAATTCTCGTGAACTAAAATGAATGACAATTTTTCTCCATAGACTGACATAAAATATTATTTTTATAAAACTGACTTTGCTTATTAATACCATGGATGTAAGGTCCGTTATAATCGTCCCAACACAAGGGTCCGTTATTTTTGTCTTATTCACATGATGATCACAGTGGTATTGCTAAGTCAATTGGAGTTTTTTCACTGGGCGGGAAAAAATAATAATGTAAGTATCGTTTTTTAAACGATATTTACTTAAGTCACATTATAACTTAACTAGTCAAATTGTGTACTTAAAGTAAATCACACTTAAGTACATTGTTGACGTCATGTTTAGTGGTTACGTAGGGCAACATATTTTACCATCGATGTCAAAATTTACTCCACTTGTAATGTAAAAACTCAATTCGCTTAACATTACCATTGCTTGAGTTAATGTCGTTTATAAAACCGTAAGAGCGATATTTTTTTAGCGCTGCATGTGAAATCTCCAATTGATTTAACAATACTACTATAGATCATGCGTTACCGTAAGAACAGCTAAAGTTACCGGGTATGTTGTGTGGGAAACGGACCTAAGTTACATCTATGTCAAACCTTCTTGGAAAATTTTATAGCCGCTGTAAAAGAAAGTTAGAAACTGTTGAGATGGTATGTATTTGTGGGTGTTCAATTAAAGATCTTTTTTCAGAAAGATGTGTTTCATACGACAGGAAATTGATTTCTTTATAAGTATTTAGTCTTACTAGGACAAAGGCTAATTGTTTTCCTCCGGAGTTCACTTCTTACGACACAAAGATTGGAGACTTTTTTTATAATAAAAAAGTTTTATTTAATTTAATTATTTATATTTCGTTTTTGAAGTTTATCCCAGTTTCTTTTTGTGTATGCATTTTTTTGTTACATCATTAACTGAATTGTTTTGAGAACGCTTTTAGTCAATTTTATCCATATTTATAAATTTTATAAAAGCAATAATAATAAAATCTGATGGTATTATAACTTTACAAATTATCTGACGCAAAGTGGAATTATAAAAACTTGAAATAGGTTTTTTTAAGGTTTAGATTTTAGATTTCTTAAATTATAAATAGAAAAGACAATTTTCACTAAGATTATCAAATGTAGAAATAAAACAAACGATTCCTAGTGCTTTTAAAATAAAGTACTCTAAATCTTTTTTTAAGGACTTTAAATGTAAGAAAGTTACATTTTCAGGAATTTAAAATAGTTTGAATAAGTGATCAGGTATGTTATTAGGATCAATAAAATGTCGTTCTACTCTAAATTGTATATTGCCTTCAAAATTAATGATTTTTCAGCACATGAATATTTATCCCTAAGTTAATTTTTTTACATGCGATGTGCTGAAACAGTAGTTTAAATTTCTTAAATTTAATAGAAAACTTATTTTTACTTTTACATGCTTTTAGCGAATCATAAATATTTGGTGCCATTTCTCATTAAAAATATTTTTACAGTTTTCTTTAGGCGAATGATTAACTACACTATATACTTGTATTAACACAGAAATAATCCATATGCTCTTCATTTATCATTAACTATAAAGAAAAGATATGATATGAACTCTCTTTTCGACATGTTTTCTTTCATTCAACATTTAATTACAAAGCATTATATAGCCTTATTGATTAATAAAACTATTTTACAGCTATGTTCCTTCTTAAACAATTACAACACATTTTGCATACCATCCAATATCCCATAAAAGCAAATTTATATTCAAAGACACTGGCATTGATGCAAATGCTAACAGCTCGCTGCACTACCTCCCATATACAAGAAAGGGCATATAAGAGATTCTCCATGATTTCCCTGCGCAGCCATTAAATCTTGTTTATGTTGAAAAGCCCCAAAAGAATGCCTTATCTTTAAACAATTCCGTAAAATTGCCTTATAAATCCTAATTTCGTTTTATATAGCCCCACCTTTCTTCAGGTGAGATATTTGTGTTCATATTAGAGAATGAATTCTCGAAGTTACTGTTATTTTATAAAGAACAATTTTTAAAAACTTAAGTTTCAGCTTAAAGTGTTTGCTTTGTAAGATAGTGAGATAGTTCTTAACACACAAACACACACATTCTTGTTGTTATGTGTGTTCTAATTTAAATGTAGCTCTAATTTTTGTAGAAGAGTACACTAACAAACTTTATTTTTAATGCCAAGTTATACAAAATTTTACTATGACATTGAATTAGGTTAATTTCTAGATCTTCGTAGCACTTAATAGCTTTCATTATTCATATTTCTTATTCGTTAGCTTACACAATAATTGTTTTCACATTTTGAAATGTTATAAAATAAATCCCATAAATGTTCTGATTCCTAAAACACTTTTGACCCCTCCTCTAACTGGAAAAAAGAAATATTTTCCATAAGTTAAATTCCATGCTGAATTTTTTACAAAATAATACAAATTTGCTTTTAAGGTATTTCTCTATATAGACTTCGTGGAGAAAAGGGTACGTGTTATGGAGATGAACCACATAAGTATAACCTATATAACGTTATACCATTTTCTACCTTTTGAATTTTGTAAGAAAACTAATTTTATACCTATCCATATTTTCTCTTTAAATACCTTTGCGTTCTCATACCATACTCAGAACAAGTCAAAAGCACAAAATATTATTCCGTATCCCCCCTCCCTATTCCGTTCCAGATTCAGAATCCGATGGACTTTACCGGACTGCAGATATCAGGATGCAAGGTCACGTCTTGGCAAAGACCCTATCTGTCTTGACCCAATACGAACAATCGGGTCCTTTTTAAGATATATCCGTATATAGGTTGTATAAACAGCTCTCCCTATGTACATACACAAATATCCTTACGCTGCTAGTTTTTTCTTCTTCAACATTCAGGACTGTTTTTGCTTTTGGAAGTTAGATTTTTCGGGTTTTGTGTTTGCTTTGAACTCGGATGGTAATTTTTATTAACTTTGTCAAAAATGCTTTAATGGCAATGTTTTTATTGAATTAGGAATTAAATCGGGTCGTAAATTGTTCTTTTTTAAAAAATAGGAGTCTATATTTTTCTAGTAAAATGTATGTATACTTTTTGTTTTCATTAAAATATGGCCAAAAGCTATGGATTAGTAATTTTCAATAGTATTTATTAAACAACAGTTGATTGTTTATTAGTTCTTTTTTTTAGTTAAAAATATGTAAGAAAAATAAATTTTAGGAAACCTGTACAAGTTGTTACGCAATGCTCACTAGAGTTGTCAAGTTAGCAGAGGGTGATGAAATGACAGTTTTTTCTCTTAAAAATATGTACATTTACTTATGTCCAAAAGTATTTTACATGGCATTTGTTTCGGATTTTTTATCGTATCATTTTTTAAAGATTAAAAGTTTTTGTATTTATAATATAATTTAAAATACTTATATATAATTTGTTTAAATCTCCATTTAATTCTAGTGTTTGCCGAATAAAAAATAAATAAATGCATTGTGAAACTTGTTTTATTATGAAATTATCCATAAAAAAATTATAAATATAAAAAATACTATGTGAAAATATACACTTAAGTGTTTAATGTATTTAAAATGCTGTTTACTGTGAACTTTATTTGTTATGCATTTTTTTTCGACTTTTAAGGTTAAACAATTTTCTATTTTTAAATTTCTAACGGGTGACCAATAATTGTATTAGAGACATAACATCAAAGTACTTAATGTATAGTAAAATAAGGTATTGCGTTTTGAAGATAGCTCCTACTGAACATAAAAAGTTTCAACCGTATTTTTAAATTATTTTTCAAGATTAAGTTATTAACCGTTTAATAACGACAAAAAAATGCTTTAAAAACAACGTAAATTTAAAGTCATTTTAGCTAGCATTAAAAGCTTTTAAAATTTTCTTTAATCCCGTTTGTAATATTGGCTTCCGATTCTTTCTAAACAATGGGAAAAATAATCAATTTAATTACAAAATATTGAGAGTAATTTTTTCATAATAGATCGAACATCCTATCCAATATTCATTTTAATCTAGTTTATAAACAAGACATGAAAATGAATAAACTACTTTATCTAATATAATATAGATATTTTTATAATACAATTAAAAAATACATTATCTTCAGGGATCTCGTAATAAATTTTAATTTAGTTAAGGTTATCGTTATTTTTTATACTTTAATACTTTTTAATACTTTGCTTCTATGGTAACCAAACAATTTTTTAAATAGTATTTTTTTGGCTAAGCCTCTCAACTGTGGTGGAAAATATTTTTGAAAATTCATTTTCATTTCAAAGCCTCTTGAAGAAGGAACATGAGGGTTTTTTTTAAATTTTATTTCATATTATTTGGGCGTATAGTTTCGCTGTCGATACATAACACTCGCTAATAATAAATACATTTGTTAAAGTTACTAAAAACTTTATTTTGAAATTAGTCTCTTCGGGTTTTCTATCATCTAATATTCTTATATCTATATCTAATTATATATCTAAATAATATTTTTTACTCATCGTAAAAACTGTTAAAATCGCATATAAACAAAATCATTTTTTTAAAATGTCCTTAAGATCATATCAGTCTACAATTTTTTCATATGTAAATTTAAAAACAATTTGATATTCTATTTAAAAAAACACGTTTTATGAAGCACCTATAGTATTGTACATTACAAAAAGCATCATTTACATAATATGCTTTGATGCTTCCAAAACAACAAGAATTCCATGTTGATTTTATTCCACACTCTAAATTAAATAAAAACACGCACACGCACGAACGTATAATTTATATCATACGATTTTATATAAATCCATGCAGAGTCTTATAGAAGAGACGGCAAAATAACCATACGGTTAGGGTGTGGCTACAAAACACTAACAAAGAACCTGGCATTTATTTAATCTCGACGAAGGCATTTAATGATAACTTTTAGAACCGCCGAGATATCGTACTTGAAATCCAATAATTCGTTTTTATTCAAAGCGGAGCTTGACCGTGATTCCATTGGATAAGATTACAATGGAGGGAATTGTTGTGTTATCAAGCAATCTAGGAAAGGAATGAGCGGTTGTCGGAAAAGATGTGTGGATTTCGTTTTATTTTGTACATTTCAATGGTAATTTCATTTGATAAGAAGTGCACGAGACTTACCGCATTATAAGAAAAGACACCATTTCCGTAGTGTTGGCACAAAAATGTCGGCATTTAACAAACACTTGTATTTCTTAAGTTGAATTTCTTGGGTTTGTTTATTAATGTACCAAAGATTTGCTTAGAAATGGTACCAGTGTTTTCTTGTTTTATATTGTGTATAAGAAAAAAATAAAGAGTACTTCTTAGTTTCATTGTTATAGTATAGGTTTAAAAGTATTTAAAATTTTCTTATTATGATTTAATATAACAATTAAAAAATACCGTTTGTTACAAGTTTTTATAAAATGGCATGCTTTTCCCAAATTTACGAATGTGACACTATGGTAAATAGGAACTTTAGGATAAGTTTTTTCTTACCTAATTAGCAATAAGTACCAAATGCTTCCGTTTTCAGGTAAACTGCAACCACAAACAACGAATTGGAAAATTTTTGCCTTTAGACTTTCATATCGTTGCCAGACATTCTCATCGTTTAGATGTATTAAATGCTTACAACAATGGCTCAAGTCATTAGCCTAGAATAGTGCAGTTTACCCACTCTCGGAAGAATATGTAGTTTCACCTTTAGAAAGTTTATAACTTCAACTTTTAATTCAAGATTTTCACTAAATGAGTGAGTTTTTCACTATATTTTAAATTTTAATATGGTACAATGTAATCTATCAATGTATTAAATATGTAACAATGCATTATTTTTTTTTTATCATATTGTTAAAATATACTTACAAAGTTGACAATTAGTGTTCTGGGACATATTTTAGTAATAATGCACTATGTGTAATTATTGTTAAATAACCGATCAAATAATGTCTACTTGCAGTGCATTGTTGCCGAAGGATATGAATATAATGTTTATTTGCAAACATAATTTGTATGTATGAAAAGCTTGTTGAAAAGTTATATTTCCCAAAATACAATTAAACTGATGATTTTACCTTGTGACGTTGTCTTAAATTAAAACAATTATTACATATGAATATTCAAAAATATCGTTTTTTTTCTTAAAAAACGAATAAAGGAACATCCCAACCTAATTTGGAATTCCTAGGTTTTTAGATATTTGCATTTTATTTATCCAATAATCCCTAAAGACAAAAACACACAGCTGACCTCCACTATAAAAAAAATTTAAACTTTTGAGATGTATGCAAATTTCACCAAAGAAGTAGAAATAAACAAAAGAAAAAATAACGAATAAATGGAAAAAAGCACGTAATTGGATAAAGTCGAAGAAATTGGATTTTGCGTTTGTTCCTTTTCCGAATAAATTTTGGCTTGAGCAGGTTCGAAAGTTTCCCTAAAGTCTAATGCACCTGCAATGCCTTGCTTAAATTCTTAGTTTTTCAACTTCTTGAATAAGTATTATAAAGCTGTAACTTACGTGTTTTAAACAAGTGTTACTGTTATACTGTACAATTAAACATCCTCAAAACATTGAGTAAAAATTTGCATATCTATTTTTCTCCATAAAACATGCAAAAAAACATAAATTTCTAACTAATATATTAAAAAATATTCTTTTATTATTCAGTCACTTTTATTAACGAAGTGTGGTACTTTCAACAATAGTCAAAAGTAAGCGTTAACAACAGTGAATTAGTTGTAACCATTTGTGTCCATATAGGTGAGGCTAAAAAATGTCTATTTACCTTTAACCCTTGTTACCGTTTTCTATAAGGTTTAACATTTCCTTCTAAGGTTCAGTGCTAAATTACACCAAAGCAGTAAATTACGTTACATCTGTGTCAAACTTAATATGCAAACTAAAAGTACCAAATTCAACTGCTATTGATTTAAACGATTTTTAACAGGGGGAAACAAAATTTAAATCCTTTTTTCCCTACCCATTTTTAACACTTTCCCCCAATACGAAGACTTTTCTCCCCGGTTGTTGCTTTAGTCTCGGGTTATCTTTGCGAAGCTCTCAATCATGCACTTAGGGAGGAAAGTGACATTTCTGGAAGTGTCGAAGCCATTAGCGTTTTTTTCTTGAGGAAAAATGTTGAAATTCAATAAAATCCACCGATGGTTGAAATCGAGTTATTTCTTTGGAGACAAAGTAACTGTAAACATGTCGTGGGCACAATATCAGAGAATTTTAAAACGTATAACAGGAACTTTGTTACTTTACGTTAAACACTTTAAGAAAGTTTTTAACTTAAAATTTTAAGATTTTCACTAAATAGGTCGGGGTTTTTTTTTATAAAGCTAGACAGTACTATTACAAAGTAAGACAATATATTGAAAAGTTTACTTTTAGGGTTATTGTTCATTTGTTAATCCAACATCGTATAAGATAACTGAATATAGATTCTTTATTAGTTTTTAATAATCATTCCATTCTAACCAAAATTAATATTTACTATAGTTATAAACTAATTTATATACTTTAAAGCAACCGTTTTTAAAGGTATATTTTGATATGGATTGCTATTTAATCATCAAATGATTTTTAAACTACTAAAATGAATTTCCTTTTTTTAGCAGTCTTCAAACTTCGTCAGTCGGCGGAATCAAACTCACCAACTAGAAAATTTGTCATGAACATCACATTATTTATGTTAGAGTATTAAAATATAAATCTTTTACCTTCCTTCTTACCTACCTTAAAATATAAACCTGCTACCTTCAAATTGAAATAGACAAACGAATTTCTATCAGTAAATACCAAGTTATGCAAATCTGAATTCCATGTGGAAATTTATTAAAGCTTTCTGTAGAAAATATTCCACGCAGAGAAATATTCAACCCGTTTCCACATATAACGGTCAAAGTGGTCATTTGGTTGAATTTTTCAAAAAGATCGGCAAACCCTTTGAGTAGAAATGAAAAAAAAAGAAAAACTTTTATTCAAAGAAGGGAGTAACATGATTTATAAGAGAATCACGTGCAAGTGTTCTCAATGGAATTCATATTGAAATATATTTTTTTTTCTCTTGAAATGTTTCGTTTCAATTGGATAGATAGAAATAAATAAATAAAGGTACTTCGGATTTTTTTTTAACATTTGTGACATACAAGATACAAACAAAAACATAAATTAGCTAATACCAAATTTCCGAGCATTTTTAAATAACAAATATGTATCTATAATTCAGAAATCAGGAAAGTTTTTAAAAACAGCTTTTGAAAGTTCGATTTTTAATGTTTTAAGTAGTTGTTTTGTAACACAAACTGAAAAAATATTTGCAAACTTATTACATTTAAAACATATTTTTTACAGTGTATTCGATTATGAAATGTTACATTTTTATTTATGGGAGAAATCCTTTTTTAAATCCAAAAAAGAAATCGTTCAATTTAACTCTTACAAATTGTTTTTTTAAAGGATTGTCAGCTTCTATAACTTATGTTTCGATAAAAGTTAATGTTATGTCGGATTGGATTTAAATCCTGAAAAATTTTATTTACATTGTCTAAAGCATATTTCTATAGAGCTTTAATGTTTCTTTATATGTTTTTTTTATGTAACAAAATAAAGGTGCAGGTTAAGACTATTAAGTTTTATTAAAAAAATCCGCTTTTTAAGGTTATAAAACAATATGAAAAAAAGGTTAAATATTTTTAATTTATAAAAATACCTAAATATAAGAATTAGCATATAGAACATAACATATAGCCTAAGAATTAAAATATAGAACCCTTAGTTAAATTAAACAGTATTTTTCTTAACTTGAGGATTCCTTATTTATGGTATCTAATTTGTATTGGTTTAAGTTCCATACCATTATATATTTGACATGCTAAAAATGAGCAATCCAGCATAACAATATACATATATAATTCCCCACAGCACATATAACATATAGGTATTTCAAAACTAATCCTTTGAAAATCTTTTGATCTGCGATTCCCATTCAATATTCAAGAATGCTTCCTTTTAATTACCAAAGCAATCTTCACAACAAGCTACCTTCATCGCAAGGTGAGATCTTCTCATTAAAACCCTCTTCAGTTTTCTCACCCCAACAGGATGTATTCGAACAAACAACAGCGGCGATTTACCTTTTGAAAACCCTGGCTTATCGATAACAAAGCCAACCAGGCGAAAAATACCCAGGCCTCGGAAATCCGAAACCAAAACATACCTCATTACGAAGTGCATTGTCGACCTAAAACCCCATTAGGGGTAGGCACACAAAACATCGGCCATTCAAAACGGGTAGGCAAATTAATAAATCATTTCTAACACCACAAGGATGGCAAAAACAACACGGCCTCTCAGTGAGCTTTTTGTTAAAAGTGTCTAACAGGAATTGGCTCAATGGTCTGCCTCGTTAGACCACCGTGGGGAAGATGGGATGGCTGCATCATTGTTATCCCTCCCTTGGTTTTGGCCTCCTGGGGTGCATTGTATGCTTTGGAGCCGGAACAGACTAAGTCCATTTTGCTAACACTGCAGGGGACTGTATAAAAGACATATGATCTGATGTACTGTTTTATTAGTATAATGCTGGTAGAATTTGTGGGGTGTACAGCTGTGGCTAATTTTTAGGGGTGTAAAGTAGTGTGTGTTTCTGAGGGTTTTCTCTATAATGTTATGTTCTACTTATAAAAGTACATGATGACTATAATTAAAGTTGCAACTTTTTTTAATTCGGGAAATTATGGTAAATTTAACACAGGCCATGTTTTACGATAATTCATAGAGGAATGGAATGCGTCCAAAAATCCCTGACTAATGTCGTGCTGTCAAATCAGGTAAAAATGCCTCATACGGCACATTTATGGGGAATATATTGACCTACTATTTACCCAGTGCTCCATTGATTTAAAAAATGAACCTAAATTTTAATTCACTATGACTAGTAGTTTAAACCCAATTTGAAAACTGACAATTTCTACCATATGGTGATGTGGTGGTTAGCACAGTGTATAATATAATAATGTATAATAAATAATGCATAATATACTAATGTATAAGTAATGTTGTGCATAATATACTAATGTATAAGTTATGTTGTGTTGGGAGCTTATTGAAATTTCTGAACCTGATCAACAAATGTAGAATATAGAGCTGGAATTTAACCACAGAATTCAACTATTTGCATTGGTACTTGTGTGTTAAATATTCGAATTTAAAACAATGTATCATGATTAAATTACAATATTTAATCCTACATTTTGTGATGTGTACAAACCTTAATATTTTTATATAAGATCTGTACCATACACCATTCTTGTTCAAACCCAGAGAATTCTGAAGTGGTTTGGGGGCTATCCGATAGATAGCATAGGTAGTCCAGACAGAGAAATTGAACGGCCCGGGCAAAAAGAAGTAAGCGGATAGTAGTTTATTCCTCTTTTCCCCAGGTGCGGATCCAAGATTTGCAAGATATAAATCTCCTATCTCAGGATGGGCCTAGGGACTTCTGTGCTAGATTGGAAGAGGGGCACACAGTGCTATTGCTTTTTTGTAGAATGAAACGGCATTTGGTTTACTAGAAGGTATCTTTGATATCATTGCCAGTGAAACACCTATGAGTAGGTACATAGTAAAAATGTAGTGTTTTGTCTGGTTTCTGTTACTTTCCACTCAAACTATTTAGGTTTGTTGCAGATATCGGACATATTAACGAAATATTTCAATTTTTTTAGAGATTTACTTCAGAGGTTTCAGCTTTTTCTAGAATACTTACATTGCGCTAGGTTTTTCAATTGCAAAAGTATGTAGAGAAAACCTCTCGTTAATTATGTAATAACAAATTTAATCACTTAGTAATTATTATTGTGTGCCTTTTTTAAAATAAACATTGTGCTTTTTAACATTATTCTTAAGGTAATTACTTGTTAGTTTCCATATCCACCATTTTAATTCTCGTCAACTGGTGAGGGCCATTTAATTCCGCCTAGTGTATTACGGACATTGGTTCTTGAGGGAAAATATCACATGAAAATGTTCTGATTTCTTAGCATATGTAGAAGTTGATAAATTTTGATGGAAAACAACTAAAATCTCTATGGTATGACAAGCAGTTCACTGTTCCCCTGTTTTGAATAGGAAAGAACACCCACCAGCAGCGAATTCCGGTTTATATTTCCGTCACGTAACTTCATCACAATCAGGTTAATCTTTTTCAGGCTACCAATGCGAGAAGCAGTTAGCGGGATTGATTCTTCAAAGAAGCTTTGCCAAGCTCCTCACGCCAATACTAGCCAGGTGGCGATGTACTTTTACCGAGCCATTCTTTTAAGGATGTTTATAAAAAAATATATTTTCCCTAAACATGTTGTTATAAAAGGAACAGGAATATACTGTTCTTCAACTTTAAAAATATCTTCTTCGGATATGCTATTTCTAAATTTCAAAGGCGGTTTCGCGGCAAGCGTGTACAGTAACTAAAAATTATTTATTTTTGTTTCAATTTGGTACATGATAATAAAACATGTTTTCCGCTGTAAAACACATTTAATGTCCTTCATAAGTGCATCTTAGTAGGAAGTTTATTTGTTGTAGTAGAAAAGTTTTATGTGTTTCGTGTTTAAACTTCTTTGTTTTACAACCAAAGGAGGCGGTGTCTCAAATATTTGTTTTTGAGTTCCGACCCTTGAGTGGTAATAAGCGGCACTAGAAAGCACAATATCCGCATACTTCTAATAACTAATATTATTCACACTTTAAAGTATTATTTTTTAACTTATAATATTGTTAACTAACTTTATTTTTTAAAGAAGCTTACAAATTTAATTACTCTAGTTATAAATTACTTGTGTACATTATTCTTAAAATCTTTCATGTTATTCAATACACAAGCATGTTACGAAAATGTTTTGTTATGATTACATGTTATTCAATCCTCAAACATGCTACATTTAGAAATGTTTCTATACTTATTCTGTTCAAAAAAATCTCTAGGCCTTGATTCCCATACTGTTTGCTAAGTATTCTATTTTCCCTTCCCTTTCCATGGGGTATTTTACATAGAAACGAAGTTAGTATGGTAAGTCATTGAAATAGAATATGTACTTAGATTATTTTTATAATCTAAGTACATAATTTCAATGACTTACCATACTACATTAAGAAAAATTGCATAATACTATTAATTAATTAAAATACTGACATTAAGAAAAATTACTTAAAGAACAAAAATATGGAACAATATTTCCTGAAAAGAACTCTAGCACCCCACCCATGCCATTCTTGACGTTTCTATCCAAAAATCCTCCCCCCAAGATCCTCCAAGCAGATGTCTTCATCGTTATTTTAATTGCGGGGTTTGGTACACGTGTTTTCTTTTCATCACATCAAATACCCTTGGCAGAGGGCAGTTTTATTGAATTCCAATCGCGTATAATAACATAGTAGCGGCCGTCACTGAATAAATAGTGAAAGATTGGAGCTAGGACTGCTAATTTATCCAGGTTAAATTAGTAGGTTGTCGCATTGGATCAATTGGTGTTTAGTGGTTGTCTCGAGACTGATATTAGATGCCGTGGTAATTTTGTTGCAGACGAAGAAGGATGGATCTGAATGAGTTCTTTGAATGGTGGTCTGCTTTTAGATAAAAATGTTTAAACATTTTTGAATAAAAATATATTGTTGTTGAATGGTTTCTGGTCTTAATAATAGTTATTCCTTCAATAGTTTTAGAAATGAAAGTACAATGGAAAATAAATTATTACAAACAGACTAAATTACTTCACTGTTTCTTAACAAGCTTAAAAATGAAACCAATTTTTAATTTCGGGGAACCTATGTAAATATGAATACCAAATTGGAACTAAAGTTTTCATATTCTTATATTTTTTACCAGGGAAAACTCACGGGTAAATGACTCCAGATTTCGATAATGGTTATTTTAGGAGTATCTCTGATGTAGACAAATTTAGGACATAAGTTGATAGAGTGACCTTCTAATCAAATTAGAAGGTTTGACACGCTTAAAAAAATCAAGTACATAAGAATATTAGTTCAATAAAAATTCCTTGGTGTGTAAAACACCCCGTGTGCGTTCTTCCGAGATAAGATGGTATTCAATATAAAAAAAAATAATTCGTCATACATGTAAGAATATAAAAATTCTTTTTCATCTGTTTAATCCCTATTCTAGTTTTAGATGATAACTGTGGCGCATAATTGTTTTATTAACTATAAATTATAAAATGTTAGTTTTGTTTTTTCTAGAACTTTCCATTAGTATGTGCTATAAATTTAAATTAGTAACTATGGAGAAATATAATAACTGTAATTAAATTATAAATTAATTGAACGCATAAGCTGATGAACGCTACAAAGTTGCTGACAAAAGAGTTGAAAGACAAAATAAGGAATAGTTAAAAGGTCACACACAATTATTAAAAAATCCACGGACGGGTTAGGTGATTTATCTCTGTTTTTTCTCATTTTGTTTTTGTTTTGTTAAAATTGCGACAGTTTTTCTTATTTATTTCTCTCAATGGCATAAATAATGGATGGCAATAATAATGGCAATTTTCTATTAAATATGGTTTTAAAAAAAGCAATAAAAGGTCTCAAAATTAGAAGGAAATCACTCATAGTAGTTTTGGTCTAAAAAGGAGTGGAAAAAAAGCTATTAAAAAAGGAGTGAAAAGACACTCGGCTGGCATATGAACTTAGTTCAAAAAGGAGCGAAAATGGCCGCTCAGAAAGGGCTTATCAAAAAAGGAGTGGTGAGAGTAGCTTATAAGAAAGGAGTGGAAAAACCACTCCGCAAAAAGAGTGGCATTCACTCCTATAGGGAAACTGAATTTTTAACACTGAAAAGGAGTGGGAATTAACTCAGACTGAGTTAAAATCGCTCGTTTCTTTAAAGAGTGTATAATACAATTTTAGACAAAATATAGGTACAACCAACAAAAATGTTACTAGGGGACTAAGGGTTTATTCCAAGTTTTCTTACACATTTTCCATGATAAAAATAACCAATACATTTTCCCACTGACTCAGAATTCCAATCGCTGAAACATAGTCGTTTCTTTTCAGTTAAAGGTGAATAGCACCCGAATCTCCGTTAAATTTCGATGTATTTGTACTTCATTTTAAAAAGAGATCACGGGAGGATGAAAGTCGGACTTGGAAAAGGAAAGTGGAAGGAAATGAAAAAAAAAAATTCCTGATTTCCGTGGAAGATAGGAAAGTCCTTTTCGCAATTGTCTACCTAAATAAATCATTTGTTGGAGTCCCTTTTCTAGTTCCGAAGTTAGACTTGTCAGGATTCCTGTAGATTGAAATGTATTGGACAATAGAAGTATAAAATATAAATGTACTCTTTCATATGTTTGACATTACGGATGATTGAGTAATATGCAATCAAATATAAAAGAACAATAGGATATTCCTCTTACATATATTTTACTGCATTCACAAACATATAAATATTTAATTGAAATAATGCCATATTCTAAAACGTACACGGCAACGCATAAATTTTGTTCGTTTCTATAATGTAGTATATTTAAATATAATAATATGCTTTAACTTGTATTTATCATTTTATTTAAGAATATTAAATTGACTTTTACTTAAAAAATGAATCAAAACAGATGGATTTTTAAAAATGTACATAGTAAGCTTATAAATGAATAGTAAAAATTTATAATATCATGTGGATTTCTTCAAGTTTTTTTAGAGTCAAATTAAAAAATTTATATTTTGTGCCTAATTTTATTATAAGTTTAATTCTTAAAGAACATATATTATGTTCTAATTTAACCAAACAAAGGTAGAAAATTCTTTTTCTTAAAATTCCAGTAATCCAAAATTTACAAAGAAAAAAATAACTTAAATCTCTGAGTTATTTACTTTACAAGTAATATTGGATTTTACAACCTTTATATTGCAATATCAGTTTTCGATTTTCCATAAGAAATGATCTCAACTATTTTTAGCAGTTCACTAACTGTTATTCGATACTATAACAGGGACCCTTTCAAAACTTAAGTTATTCATCACACATGGGTAACCTCTGGTTAAACAAAAGCTTAACTGACAATTTTGTTGAAAGTCTGGTAAACCAAAACAAAAAAAGCGTTTTCTATTTCCTGGTGTCGTCCTAGTCACTTTACCTGGGTTCCAAATGACGAGACGTATGTAGGCTGTCTGAGCTAACACAACTCAAAAAAATACTGTATGATTCTAACTAATAGAGAACCAGTACACCAGCTAAAACAAAAAACCAAACCCTAGAAATTACTTGCAAAGAAAAAAAGCTTTAGTGTGTCAGAAAAATAATAGAAACTTTCTATTTCCGTACACTAGAATTAAAATTTCATTTTCAGTAAAGCACATGAGATAAATAATGACTATCATGTTAGTTGCCTTTTGGTCACACCAGTTTTGCTACTGGTTCAATAGTTACATGAATAATGAGTTAGTTTTTTGTTATCCAGACAATCAAGGCGGCGTTCCTATCATTTTCATGGATGTCGCATCGACCTACATGGTAATGAGGAATCCTCGTTTTTACATAAACTCATTAGCGGCGTATATGAAGATATTAATGAATCAAAATCTTGTCAGGGCATCATTACAAAAGAGAAAGTTTCAAATTATCCTGTATTATGTCTTAACGCGTTGGGTTTGTTGCCTCAATCATGAACGTGAAAAATGTTTGGACCAACACCAAATCGCCAAGTCAAGCTCGCAATATATATAAAATAAATTTTGTTGGAATGTCAAAGAAATAACTCGCATTTCGATTCAAATTTAAGTTTTTGACAATATCTCAGCAATGTTATTTGTCCTCGAACTTCCAACTGGCATTCTGGAAAGGTATGGGGAAATATACAAGACTGGAAAATTAGCTGAAAACCGAGAAAAGAAGCGACGACTAGGATGAGCTATCGAAAAATCTTCTTAGGACAAGGATTATGTGCTCTAAAGAGTGCTAGATCTGTGGAGAGAGCACTTTGAATTCTGACCATCATACTTGTTGTTGTGGATTAAGCCATGATGCCCAGATGAGAGGCGAACTGTGCAAGCTCTACTGGGATCCAGGGCTCAACTGCTCGACCTCCAGCGGACTGTACCTACCTAGAACACTCTTTGTTCACTTTGTTCCTTTGATCTTTGTGTCCTTTACTTCTGTTCTACTTATTTTGCTCATTTTCAGGAGATTTATTTTCTCCAATAAAGCCATAATAAAATATTTGCTCTTTTTATCAGCAAACTTTGGTTATATCAGTCTGATGACAGTAGATCTCCAAATAAAGTTCTAACAATTGTCCTTTTGTCTTTGCAATAGTCTATATCGAATTTTAACTTGATATTAGATTAGTGTAAAATAAGTCAGATAGGTGTCTGGTTTCATTAAATGAGGATCGTTTTTATATAAAGCGGAACAAGATTCTTACATCTTTAATCACCCAAGGGTCTTCTGTCTTGGAACTGACAGAGGTTGCATGGAGAAAAATCGGAAATAAGAAAGATAATGTTTTTAAACTTCCATTATGAGCATCCATTAAAACTGAAATTATAAATCCGTGTTACAGAAATGCCATACGTTACAACCTTATCAAATCACATTTGAGATTCTATAGATTTTCAAAGACACTATTTTCTTCAAAAACTTTTAAAAAAAGCACTACTTCCAAAATTATACACTAGAAACACTTGAATCGAGTATTATTGTAATTTTATTTCTCTATTTTTTTACATGTGACTTCCCCTTCCACTTTTTATGTTTCCCATGACATTGATAGATTGAGACAGAAACGTCAGTGTTCTCCCTCTAAAATACACCTTACCATTCCCTCCTTCACGCACAAGCCTAATATAAAAAACAATGGTATAAAGAAAAAAAATCTTAACTTCGATCTTTTCCAGTAGATTGCTAGGAAAAAATCTCTTATGTCGGCACGTTTCTTTTTCGCCAAGTAATAATTTGGCTCGGTAATAGTATAGTGTGTATCTAACGGAAGGTGTGTTTTGGAGCGCCGCTTTGGCTACATAAGAACAAGTTGAGATATAATTTTTTTCTCTCTTTTATATAAAATATAGATATTTCTGCGTAAAAGTAGTAATGGCTCTTGAAAGAATAATTATGTAAACTGTCAAAAGGGATTTCGATCATTTGTTTGGAAATATGCGATAAAAAAGTTTCGTATTATTCTTGTAGTCACTAACGCAGCCTGGTTGTGGTTGGATTAATGTTTCATGGAGATTGGCTATCATCGAAAGTGCTCTCGTAATTTTAGATCGCAGTCATAGTCTAAGGTCGCCTCACCCAACGCAACCAGCGATACCAAGAGAGACGTCAGACATTAGAAAACGGCAGAATTAACATGCACCACCCTCCTTTAAACTTTAACTTTTAGTTAACTGTGTAACAAAACGATTATTTTATACTGTGACAGTTCTATCTCTATTTTCTCGCGCCCTCGCCATCAACCAAGACCTTTCCAGGTGTCAGTGTTGCATCAACCTGTGTATTATGACTAAAGTGTTTTAAAATTTCATTCACTTTACTTTAAAAATAAATAAGTTTGAGAAATTATATTAAAAAACTCATCTTACCATTTTACACAATAAAGATAATTGTTAAATCTGTTTAACATTAGCAATATCTCAACTTATTATTCCATTATTTGAATTGTTTTAAAGTTTTTTTTTGCATTAATATTCCTGGCTAAAACCGAAATTCGAAACATTATTAATCTCAATATCCGAAGTCTTTATTTAAATATTTTTTAATGTAACTTCACCTGTATGTACCTTTTAGTGCAACTCAGTTTTATTTTATTAGTGAGAAAAAATCTACTAATTACAAAACTTTTTGTTAAATATACTTTTGAAAACAAAACATAAATATGCATAGCATAATAAAAGAATGGGAATCTTTACTGCCCCCAACCTAAACATAAAAAATAAAACTCAATAAGCCTCTTACTAAAGATCACATTTTATTAATACGATAATAAATATAAATTCTTTTAAATATACAGTTTGTGCAACATACTATGATAAATAACAACAACAAAATATCTTATCTCATTAATATGTAAGTATTGTTGCTATTTTGGAGGCAAATTTATAAATGTCGCATATAAAAAGTTTAGAATTTTTATACTACACAAAAAAACGTTATCGAATCTTTTTTTTGTCACATTCATTGTTGTAAGACATTCTCAATTAAATGTTACCATTATGAATTTGTTTTGCTTTACGATGATATTCAAGCATGGAAAAGATTTACTTGAAAATACTTGTTTTTTTTTTCAAATTTCGTAAAAGTTTCTATTTTGTTTTTGTTCTAAAGAATAGTTTTGAAGGAATGCTTTTACTTTCATTTGATATGCAAAACAATATTTTTTAATTGAATTTCTATTTTTAATTTGTTTGTTTGAGATATTTTCAGCGACTTCAAAATTTTGCCTATTTTTCAGAACCTTAACAACACGTCATTTTGATTCGTGGTCAAGTAAACTTGGTGAAAGACGGTTGACTTGGTATCATCGTAAAGCAAAACAAATTCATAATGGTAACATTTAATTGAGAATGTCTTACAATAATGAATGTGGCAAAAAAAGATTCGATAAAGTTTATTTTGTGAGTATAAAAATTCTAAACTTTTTATATGCGACATTTATTTATATATTTGTTTGTTCAGGAATTTAACAAAACCTTAAGCCACGGTGCTATCAGGACTTTAGACCGCAATTATTTTAGGGTGCACCAGCCATTTCTACATATTTATTCAACGATAAATTAATGATTTCTTTCCTGAACAAACACATTTTTTTTCCAGATCAATGTGACAGCAAAGAGATTACAGACGAGACTGAACCTGCGAAGTCACATTCCATTGTATGACGCGTTTACACACAAGGAATTAACTAAAATGACAGAGCAAAGCCAAAAATTAAAATCGAACAGCGACCAAAAAAAAGGGAGAACCGTGGCAGAATAGGCACCTTAACCGTGATCTGACCAAAATGCTGTACTGAATCTTCAGTGGCCAAAAGGGTCTTCTTCGATCGATGGACTAAAATCGTGATGTGCATTTCTCAATAGTGAAGATGTGGCCCAATCCTTTTATCGCTTCCCATACCTTGAAGACTTGTAGAGATAGTCGAAACCGCGGAAAGTTTTAAAGAGCAGTTGGACCCAGTTGCAGTCTATCAATGTTTTTTTTAACTCTTGAGAAAGATATCAGAGTGTTTAATATTGTTTATTACATATTAGGCAAATATTAAAAATTTCCAGTGAGTATTAAATATTAAAAAATGTTTTAAAAACTAGCTATAAAATTTTAGTTTAAAAATGGAGTACAAATTATTAAGGTCGAATTATGAGTCAGCTCCCTTAACAGTTGGTCATCTTCTAATTTAGTGTGTATGACATAAATATAAAACTTACAGTAAAATAGATTGCATTTAAAAATTAACATACGCGAATATTATTTAGATTTTACTAATTAATTAAATGCATTTTTGATAAGGCTTGAGAGAAAAAAATATAATGTTGGTTGAGAGGTAAAAATGGTTAGATATGGAAAAAAAAATCTTGTTTGACTAGTTATTTTGATTGGGGAATTAATTAGTTGCTATTTAAAAGTTGGAAAATAGAAAAAAAGTTATGATTTTGAATGGTAAAGTGATAAAGGTTCCTTAAACTGTTTCAATAGAATAATACTGATTAGAGCTTGTGGTGCTTAGGAGAAAAATAGAAACGGCGGTTTCGTATAATTTTGACTTGTGTCTGGATTTGTACTCTTTCTTTTCAACATGTTTAAAATGGTTTGAACATTAGACATTTTCAAAAAAGTATATTTTATAAACATATATATTGCTCTAACGTTTTCCCATACTAAATGAAAAAAAGATCTTGAGACTTTTGAACACACAACATAAAAAAATTGTAGTACTAGTTTGAAGTTTCCTCCACATTTTTACAACATTATAAATTTGTTTATTAATTACTTTTGTCAAAGAACAAATCCAATGTACAACAGGAATTATTGTTTAGTATCAAAATATCTGAGTGACATGCAGTCAAATTTTGCTTACTTCTACGAATGGGTCTAAAGAGGTTTCCCATAGAATAGACCACTAATGGGAAGTGTCTGAATCCTGAATCAAGTATCGTCTGTATTCTATTTTAATATTATTATTATTATTATTATTATTCCATCTTTCTGCAGCGGCATATAGAAATCAGAATGCCTTCCTTCGTCACAAAGGATTGTTGTGAGCAGTGTGAGGGATTTTGGATGGGCGTATGGGGGTTAATAATAGGTGTCTGGGTGCTTTTTGTTGTGTAGAAAAAGTATGGTTTCCATGTTGTTGTAAGATTTTGCATTGGATGGAACTGTTTAGAAAAATGACAAATGATGCAAATGAATTGTTCGCGTGTGGAAAATTTTGAGTTTTATGAGGTGAAATAATGATTTTAATTATAATTAATTATATTTAAAGAATATTTTCAATTTTAATCGAATTGGGTTTTTTATTATTGCTTTTTTATATTTCTAACTATGCCGTGGCATACAATCATATATCAACTAGGAATGTATAATTAGGTGGGCCGAAAAAAGTAAATTTTCGAGTACAAACTTCTAATAGGACTCAAAATTTGTGTATTGCCATGCTGATTATTGGAAAAATAATAAAAAAAATCCAATTAATATTAATTGCTGCCTCAAAGCGGTTGATGTTTGAAAATATGCCAAAAATCAACTCATTTTAATTTTACCGCCAGAATTTACTGGTTACATTTCGTGCTTAAATAAATAAATAATATGTTTCGGTTATATATCGGTATCATAAATAAAATATTATAAAAATACTCTTCAAAAATTTAAATTGGTGAAATTTTTTTTAATAATACAAGATTTTGATGAAAAATCACAAATTTATAGCTTTTTAAACTGAACCTGTTTGGAAGTTTAAACAATAAAAAAGTGCTCTTATACACATAAATGGAGGATTTATAGTATGTTTAACTGGCATAAGCAGCAGCATAACAGTTATTATGAAAAGTCAGGGCCGTAGTGTGGGTAATGGGAAAATTTGCTCCACTATAGTTCAAATTGTAAAAAATGCAAGTTTGCAATCTTATTATTACTATTATTATTTATTACTATTATTATAAATACTATTTTATAAAAACCAAAAAAAGTAATCTAAAACATACTATTCAAAACGTTCCGTACTTTATAGCTATTGTCCCTTTCCATTTTTCCCTTTCGCAAATAACCTAATATTCATCAGGGAGAGGTGGCTGCAATTTAAGTTCTACTCGCATTCATTCGCTTGTTTCGGTGATTCTTTTCTTTAATATTTTTTGCATAAAATTAGTATACGTTAACTAAAATTGGAATGTATATATATTTTTAAATATTGATAAATAATGTGCAATGAATTTTTGGTTACAAAAAAAAATATTTAAAAAACCGAAGAGGAGTAGGAATTTGAAAAAGTGAAAACACAATTGATAAAAAAATTCAATTTTGACAATTATGCACATGTTTTGAATTTTTTTTACCAAAAAGTAATTTCTATCGGTGTTGCTTATTTAAAGAAAAAACTGCAAGTGTAAAAATAGAAATTGTGCGAAGTATCGGACCCTTTCGATTAGTTACTTGTTTAGTTCATGCTTTTAGCTACAATTACATGAATGATAGTGTAAATGTATTTATTTGCAAAGTACTTTGTTTCGGGGTTATAAGAAAAAAAGTGCAACTAGGGCTTCTTGACCCAAGTCAATTAGGGATACGTGACCCAAGTAAATAACAATAAAATAGGCCGAAGTAGACCAACTAATTTTTTTTTAATCACGGGAGTCCTAGAAAATGACTGGGTGCTTATCAAACTGATGAGCCTAGAACTCTCTTTTTGCAAATAGAATAGATGGAAAATGTTTTAAATGGCCTGAAATGGATAATATATCCCAAGTTAATAATGATAAAATATAAGCGAATCTTGAACCACCTGTGTTTTCTCTGTAAGATAAAAAGATCCATAGTTTTGTATTTAAAAAGTCTTTACGTTCAAATTTGAGTAGTTCGTTAAAATAAGAATAATTAATGCGATAAAAATAGGAAGTCATAATTTTGTCAGACAAAAATAAAAAAAACATACATATAAACTTTATATGATGTTAGTTTTGTAATAATGTAACATTATTTTGATAATTTTAAGTCCTACTATTAAATATATGGGTCGGGTCACGTATCCCTAACGGGTGGGTCATGTATCCCTATACATTGGGATACATGATCCAAAACTTAAGTTTTAAATAATTTATATTTTACTAATATTGCAGTTAATACTTCAGAAAAATACTAAAAAATATTGTGTAAGACTTATTAAAGTATAAACTGACGGCATTTTCACGTCCGTAAATAGTGTTTTTAAAAAGTTTCAAGCCAAAAACTTCAAGTTGGGTCATGTGTCCCTGGTTCCCCCTACATAAAATAGTTACAATAGCCTAAATTTTACAAACTTAAATAATCTTAGTCATAAATTTATGAGGATTTAAAAAAAAGAACTTAGGTAAGCACACATATCCCCTACAATTTGGGAAAATTATTTTCAATTACTTCTAGAATATTTAATTTTTACTAAAAAGTCACAGTAAATTTTTATTTACCATAAGAAATAAACTTAAACGTTTAATAAATTAATAAAAAATTCTGTTGCTTATAAAGTTGTAAAACATAAGACAAATTAATACCCTATACTAGGCACCACATATTAGGAACTTAATGTTTGAAACACCGAATTTTATACATTAGTTTTGTCCTCACAAATTCGAATAATTCAGTTCTTTAGAATTCCACTGCACAAACATCATGTTTCCTAACAAAGCTATCCCAAATCAGACGTATACTTAAATGACGTAGTCTTTTCTCATTTTCTCAAGTGCTATTTACTTGTCTCAAAGTTTTTTATGGAAAAATATAAAAAAAATTCCCCGTCTCCATTTTCCGTGTGCATCCATCATCTTTATTTCGATTCTCCGGAGTAATTTCCCCTAATGACGCCACCAAAAATGGAAAAAAAATCGAAACAGAAATGAATATGAAATGACAAACTTGAAGAAAGTATCGGAAACTTGGTGGTTCGTGTGGCTAATAGCTGTTCGGGGTGGCGGAAAAGTAATGGAAATTTCAAATTAGTAATTGAAATTAGAAAACAATTGCAGCCAAAAAAATGTTTTCTGTAATTAGGGTTGGTATTGTAATTTGGTCAATTGTTCAATCGTAAAAAAATATTTCTCTTTAAGCAAAAAAAAGTCCTATTTATTTTTAATTAAGTGTTTATTCAAATTAATTTGTTGGAATAAACTGTAAAAGAAGGATGTAAATATATTTATATAATTTTAGAAGTTGAAGATGATAAAACCTTTTAATTTCCTTCAGTATGTTAAATGGATATTATTTTGACTCTCATTTAGAACTCATTACAAAAATATCTTAGTTTCTAACTGTATAAAACAAATCTAAATTTTTAAATAGTTATTGAAGAAAGCCCAGTTAAGACCTTAAAAAATTAACGACAGTTATTGGAATAATTTACAATGATACCAATGTTTATATGAGCAGGTGAAAAATCGTATCTAATGAAATGTATTTGAACTAAGCTATTATTTTATAGGAGTTTTAGATGAAATTAAAGTGCTGAATTTTATAGCAGACAATTAAAACATATATACATAAAAAATAGTATTTGAAAAAATTGTTTACAAAATGAATAAATTAACAAAATATATATTTAAAGTACAAACAACTAATTATAATATCTATCATCAAGAAAAAGTTATTCAAAACGCCCCAAACTATAACCAATTTTGAAAAAGAATATATTACTACGAAAAGAATAATTTTTGCTTTAAAATAAAATTCTTTGTTATCTTTTTTTGTTTTGTACATTTTTAAACGGCATACTGAAGAAAGGGATAGTTATAAAAAAATGAGTTTGCCTGTCTTTCCTCGAAACGGGTTTTGCCTCGAGAAATTTTAAAACTCTTTCTTTCAGGATTCTAACTCTGTTGGTTATAAATAACTGTAACCGATTGTCGGTTTTACAGAAAAACAATAACAATTAACAAAAAGCAATAACAATTAACAAAAAGCAATAACAATTAAATAACATTAAGACATAAAATTACAAGCAATAAACAATTACAATGACACAAGCAATAACAATTAACATGACACAGCAATAATGCACAGTTAAATGAACGCAATAACAATTAATGACAGTAACAATTAAAAACAAGCTATAACAATTAAATAACAATTAACAACAAGCAATAACAATTAAATAACTATTGTGATAGATGCTAGCTAATGTAATTCTGTAGCAGTCAGCAAAAATACGTATTATTATCCAATACCTACCGAGTAATTAAATTGTCGTAAACGTACTGGACTTGTAAGCAAAAGGTGCCGAGTTTAAAATTTGGTTGGCCCGTACTTCTTTATTAGTGACATGGTTTGACACATAGTGCCAGAAATAGCGCACTTTTGGCAACCATCATGTAACCTATACAAACTCATGATACTTATTTCAAACAGCATAAAAACAGCATCAATCGTTCCTTCTCCAACTCTCTGGAAGGGGAGTATTGCAGCAGTCAAAACAAGTACCCACTACTAGTCCTCGTGACAGGGTAAATACTTTGTCATAGGCGGTTCTGTAAATGGCTTGCATACAAGCGGTGCCGGGTTCAAATCTGGGTCGGCCCATACTTTTTTCATTTCCCAGTATATGGGGATTATCTCTCTACAAATAAAACTAATCTCCTTTTATTTTGTTTGACGAAAATATAGTTAATAAAAAAATACTCGTATCAGTTAAAATTTTGTCAGCCCGACAAATATTTTCTCCTCATTCTTAGAATTTTTTCACCGCATTGATGTGTCTTTACCGGGTTCTTGTGATACCGGCAAGTCCAAGATAGTATTTGGTTGCGCTAAGTCCCGTAGCAAACACTCAGTAGTGTGTATTTTCTCCGTAGTTTTTTAACAATGTAAAAATCCAATTTTTACAGATTCTGCTACTTTTGTGGCCCCACTATAAGAGGAGACTTTCTTTTTTGTCCTGGTGCCTTCTTTTGTTGTTTTACGAGAGTAGGACGTTTTCTGTTTTATGTTCAGTTCTTTCAAGGGTTTAGAGAGGAAATGGCCACTTTCAAGACCGAATACTTTGAATTAAATTCTTTTGATGGAAACAACTTGTGATGCTGGCAGGCAAATATTTTTTTTGGCAATGTTTCTTTAAAGTTGCGTTAGCGGCGTATTTTTTTACTACTGGTTTATTTACTATATTTTTAGGTTTGCCCTTAAAATATAATTGTAAAAGAAACTATTAATTAGTTTTTTAAACATATATATTTTCAATTATATGAGTATTTGACGTTTTTTTAGAGGATAAAAATTAATATCATTAAATGTTTGTTTTCTAGTCACACGAAAATATTTAGTTTAGTTTAACTAATTTAACTATAATTATTGTTTTAATAGTAAATTGGACAATTCTCCCATAAGTGAATAATTTGTGTCTCTTGGAGTTAAATATATTAGTGATTTGTTAGAGTTTTTTGGTTTACTATTTATTTTCTAATGTATTTCTATAATTTTAAAGGGTATTTTTAAGGAATTAGATGTAAATTTTACTTCCAGATAATTTTAAATTCAAAACACGTGTCCATTGTCCCACCATGTACGGATGTTCTTTAACATTCTTAAATGCATGAACATTTTTGAAAAAATTTTACCACTCAGAATATAAATTTCTAATTTACTTTATTAAATGAATAAGAAATTTTGTTAAATTAAAATTAATAAAATAAAATAAAAAAAAATTATAAATTTATTCATTGACAGTAGTATCTCCTCTAGTTTTTGGTCACGATACTGTCTTCTCAATTGGTCCTGTGACAATCAGGTGACCAGTTCAGTTGACGTGTACAGTTGTAGGAAATCATGTCTCATCCTGGCAACAACAGTTTTGTTGTTCTTAGCCTTCAAAATAAGTTGTAAGCGTTAAATGGCTAGAAATGTAAGAATATCTTTTATAAGTCACTACTAAGCATAACTGAAGTTAATTTTATTATAATACACTGCTCAAAAGAATTAGGGGAATGCATGGTTTAAACCCTTTCACCCCCAATGATTCTATTTGGAATCATCACTTGCGATTTTTTTTCTCACTAAGTTGGGCTCGTACTTATTTATCGTTAGATGGAAGAATTATCACTTTTGAATAATTAGATAATGTTTGTTTTAATTAAATGAAAATTTGAAAAACATTCTAAAATAAAATGCACTCCCAAAAACTTTTATGAAAAAAATTTACTCTAAATTCTTCAGGCTTACATTCTTAGATGTTTAAAAATTGGTTTTAACTTTTTTTTAAGAAATAAAGTTTTGAAAAAATTATTGTTAAAATTTATTCAAAAGTTATAATTCCAATTTTCCCCCCATAAATTTTAGTTAAAAAAATTAAGATACCCCCCCCCCCCGGTTTTTTACCATTTCATTCTAGATGCATAATGAATCTATTTCACAAATTTTAGATTTTTAAAATAAAAAATAAAAAGTTGGAACTGAAAGAGTTAAAAAGAGTACGGAAAGTGCTACCCTAATTGTTTTGAGCAGTGTATATAGTTATTTTTGATTTAGTCGTTACATCATATTTTTGCGCAAAGTAAAAATATTCTGTTGTAGTTTTCCTAAAACTTATAACGAGTCCAGAAGATATTTGCTACTTTTTTTACTACGGTCCATGACTAATCTATCCCAAATTGACATTTTTATAGGGACCAGTATAGTAGGGAAAATCCTGTTAAAAGTTCATGACCGAATGTTGCATATTCCTCTGAACACGTTTCCTTAACTATTTATGGCAAAAAAATGAACTTCTATTTTTCACTCAATCACAGACTGTAACTACTTTTACTACTTCTACTAACTATACTTTTAAAACTATTTATACAGACTTTAACTTTTAGGTGAATAGCCCGTATATCCTACAAGAAAGAAAAAAATAACATCATTAAAGTTATGATCAATACAGTAGCAAGCTTTCAATTGCATAATTTAACAGTAAATTATTTACCATATCAGAAAAAAAAACAGATTTTCAATCTTATCATTTGAAACGTTAGCCCTTTTTCTACTACAATACAGATTTAATGAGAAACATTACAAAAAACAAATAAAAAAAGCACCCTTGACACCGGTTAATTTCTTAAATCTTCAAATGTGCCAACCTAAGCAAATGGATATAAAGATATATTAAGATAAGTTAACCTTTGATAACAACAGAGCTGTCATGGATAAAAACGAGAACCAAGTCTCACAATATTGCCTCGTGTTGGCACAAGAGTGATAGGAGTCAAAGTGTATTCGCCAGGCACAAAATAAAACCATACCACTTCTGACACATCCGCACAGATTCCCATCAGAGATAACCCACGCACCGAGCTGCTCTTTCAAAATACAGTCACGACCCCGCCAGGGAAGAGTTGTCCAAAGAAAGGAAACATTTGGGAACTTGAAGGAACAAAAGGTTTGTTATAGCTGTATGAAACACCTTGAGTTAAATAAGTTTGATTTTCATTTTATGTATGGTCACTGGGTTATTCACCCTTTGGTATATCTAAGAGGCAGAAACTGATGGCGATTCACATTGGAGTACTTTTATTTCCGAAAATAAGAATTACAATTGGGGAATAAATATTTTTTCTTTTGAACAGAATTGGGTTATTTCAGGTGACGAAATTCCTTTCGCCTTTCATTCTTGGTCTTAATACAGGTATCGGCTTGTCACTTGATTGTGGTTCTAAATTATGATGCCCGTCTCCAATAGCCCTCGTGTCCCTATTGCGACGATATTCAAATTAACATAACCTTGGATTTCCAGAAGAAGGTGCTCCGATTGCTCATCTGTACCCACGTGACATAGATTAATTGATTGAGAAATAATTTCTTTCCATTTTTAGCATTTCTGTTGCCACTCTA
This sequence comes from Oedothorax gibbosus, assembly GCA_019343175.1. NCBI lineage: Eukaryota > Metazoa > Arthropoda > Arachnida > Araneae > Linyphiidae > Oedothorax > Oedothorax gibbosus. The sequence continues at coordinate 23,256,291 of CM033280.1, forward strand.
TACCTGAAACATGCCCATACTTGGTATTTTATAACTCAGTATAGAGCTTTAAAATAGTCAATAATCATGTTACAACTTTTAACCCTGATAAAGTGACAAGGTCGATAACTATGCTGACATCAAATGCAATCCAAACATTTATGAACTTAAGATGACAAACACTCTTTGTGTGATCAAGCCTAATAAACACTAAAGAAATTATGTGCTTCCTGCAATTTTTCAATGTTCATATATTTATTTATATTCTACGTTTTAAAATGGTAAAGACTACGACAAAACAATCTGTAAAACTAGTTTTATCTCGTATAGATCAATGGTAATAACAAAATACCCCTCCTCCCAACCCCCTTATTGAAGATAGACGCTAATTTAAAGATAAAATTCTGGCATATAGGTTTTCAAAAGTTTGATTTGGATAACGGTGCATTGGATCTCTGGGACTTACCACGCACAATGATGAAAACGTTATTTGAATCACTCAGGTTTCGGCAAGGAAAATTAGAAAAATATCATTATGCACAAGGCCATTGAGTAAGAAAATTTCTTGTTTCAAAGCTGTTTTGAACTAAATTGGGAGCGTAGGAGTTAATATAGTGTTGATAGCAATACAAGTGCATTGTTTTGGACAAATAATGCTTGCAACTTTGTCATAACAAAACGCTGAGGGACCGCATGTCTGACATTGTAGCTGCGTCAGAAACTAATACTATTATGCATCTTGCCCATCCATCTAAGTCAAAACACAAAAACTCATTAACTAAGGTAAACATCAGGGGGCCAATGATTCCAAAGATGGTTTCCGGAGTAATTTGACAGAAAACACCTGCCTGGAAAACTGACAAAGATATGATGAATTATTGGGATGAATAATTTTAGTAACTATCTTCTGACAACATTTACGTCTGTTGGTTTAGTAGTTTTTGTAACTTTCTATAACATTCCGTAATTTAGCTATCGGTGCAAGTAAAAAAAAAATGTTTGAATTATTTTGAGAGCTGGTAATTGTTCATACAAATTTAAATACAAAAAACGACGACCAACAACATTAAACAGACCCAGAAAGGTTAGCTGTCCCGAAAGGTTAAAATTGAAACGTCATTTGTCGTGTTTTGTATTTTTAACCATAATTGAAATGTATAGCATCTTACACTCTTAAAACAAAAAAGTAAAATCCAGTCCTATAGAGGAAGTGCATTTTCGGCACCGGAAAGAAGTGGAAATTAACTCAGACTGAGTTAAAACCGCTCGTTTGTTTTAAGAGTGTAGTATTTACACATGTATTTGTACAGGGTGTTTCAAAATTGGCCGGAAATTTAAAGGATGCAATTCCGAAATATTTACCCAACCCCTCCAAAAACTAGTACACAGCCAATTGGTCACGCATTTTAGTTGTGGTTGCACCCTTGAACTAGGGCAGCACAAGAATGCGTTGACGAAGTGATGCATTCGTTTTGAGTTTGGTTTGGTTGAATTGACATATCGCCTAGTAATTTTACAGTTGCAGATTCTGTTACATCACAGTTTCTAAAACTACTAAAAATGATTAGTAACTACTAAAATGGAATTTTTGTGTTTGGATTTCATTTTAAATGATTTGGTGTGTTTCAAATTTGAGCAGGATATATGAAAATTCAATAAACATTAAACATTTCGCAATGGAAATGTACAGTTTGTCGAAATGAGTATGTGTTGGGACAAGACAACAGTCAGCTTTCTGGTGGACAGGTTTTTGAAATTTTTAACAACTGATATACACGTATTTGTATAACTGTATCTATAGGTGATTTGAGAGATTAATAAAATAACGCAGATTGTGAGATCGCCATTATGTAAGTCGCCTTTCTGCTGAAAGCGTGTGCTGTTTACTAATTTTCTGTCTTTTTTTTATTAATATAAATAAGCAAATAACAATAATTGTTATGTATCGACTGATGGTCAACATCAAGTTTTGTAACAATAATGCAACACATCGAAATGAACAGCCTCCTAAAAAAGATATGTGTTGAAAACTTGTTGAACCTGTAATTTTAACCAGATGTAAATTCAACCAAACCAAACTAAAAGTACTACATTCTTGTGTAGCTCAAGCGCAAGCTTTCATGCACGACCGAAAGTGCGGCCAATTATTTAGCCGTTTTTCATTGGCGGGGGCTGGGCAAATATTTCGGAATTGCATCCTTTCCATTTCCGGTCAATTTTGAAACACCCTGTATGAATTATGGCATAAAAATAGATCATCATAATATTTTGACTAAATTTCGTTTGGTTTCTATCTTATAACTTTAGGAATCGACTTAAATTATTATTAACAATAAATAATGCGTATGGCTCATTCAATGACTGAAAATGAAATGGTGTAAAATTACAAAATACATTACACTCCTTCACGCATAGAGAAACAACCTTCAAATCATATTTTTTCCTAAATTTTGTAGCATAATGTATTTTTAGAAGTATTTTATTTACCATATTCTATTTTAACTTGAACAACCTGCCCTTATAACATAAGAACCACCAAACGGTTGTAGATGTATATATATAGTGATATAAAATGTATGAGATTGAACATTCCTAAACAAAATTTTATAAAATGTTCCAAACACAAGTTACTAAAGCTTTGCCAGGCTTTTGCTTTAATTTTGTAGACAATGTCTTCTATCAATTATGTATTAGCCAATATTTTATGCTGATACGTTATTTGTTATATTTTTAAAGAACTTAATAGTTTATTAGGACACTCCTTTCAGTCTAGACGTGTGTAGTAATAATTAAGTTTATAGCAAACATTCAAGAAGGCGGATGCATTCAGTTTTGACTGAGGTAAGTGATTGATAAGGGTAGTTGCTGGATGAAATTTTTTTTTATGTAACTTGATGTAACGTGGCTCGATAAAACTCGTATAAACTAGTTTGATGTAAATAGTAGCCTACATTTTTTATGAGAAAATAATAAATTAAAAATGAAGTCTGATCATGATGATACCAGTTTTATGGAGTAACATTTAACTAAATTTTTACAGTGCAAGTTTAACCACATTTCCTTAAATACTTATTCAGTTTTTAAGTTTATGAAAGAATCTTGAAAATAAATTGAAAAGTTGAGATTCGGGCCAGTTAAAATTGTATTCCTTCAAGATAAGTTTATTTAAATAACACAATTTTATAGTTGATACATGGTAAAAACACTTTGAAAAATAGATCAACATATATAACTGGTATCTTTATGTTTTATGTTACGTTGGCTCTCCTTTAATTTAACAAAGTAGATTATTTATTAGTCATATAGACCAACCTTTCTCGCAATAATCTGAATTATTTATTGCTTTTCCTAGAACTTATTTCAAAGGCTCTGTTTATTCTGTTTATTACCCGGTTGAAACGTGCGCATAATTATTTACGTATAACTAACTGCACACAATTGTATTTATATTTTAGCTTTGACCAACTCAAAAATGCTCAAGTATTTTAGACAATGTTGTAGATGTAGGTGATCATTAGAGAAAAAAAACCTCATGATTCCACAAGAAAAAAATTCAAGTAAATTTAATTTACACTGTAAAACTTCTGTTTAATGTTACTCGACATTCATGGAATAAATAAACACCAAATTTATGGAGTAACGTTACACAAATAAAGAGTTTACTCCTTAAAATCAGTGGCAGCAAGTGCTGCCTCCAGTTTTATGGAGTAATGTTTCATGAAATTAATGATAAAATCCTACACCTCAAAATAAGAGTAAACGTCTCCTGTTTAAGTTACTTCGTAAATTAAGTTTATGATACTCTATAAAAATGGAAAGAGATTGACTTCCTCCAGTTTTATGGCGGAACGTTAACAAAGCATGATTTCACTGTGTAGAACCTATGATTCAGTCACTCCACGCTCTGAATGTGTAAAAGATAAAACTACTACACAAATCTGATGTCTTTAAATAAAAATGTTTTACCTGATTCACCTTCTCTTGACTTTTCACATATCGTGGACAAGGTCAAAAATCCATTATACATAAGACAAAACTTTCTGGCCTTATATATTAATTATTTCTCGTCTTTTCCCAGAACTTCTTGGTTCAGTGGCACTGTTCATAGCTCAGACGTGTGCTGTAATAATTAAGTACATTCTTAGCTTATATCCACGCAAGAAGGCGTATTAACTCATTTATGATTGGGGTTTATGATTGATAAGGCTAAATGCTGGAAAAAGTAAACTTCGTTAGAGGGCATTTTTCGTCTTTATTGCTCCTATGCCGTCGAAATTACAGTAATTGTAAACACGATTCGGTGCGTGCTAACTTCGTATAACAGGAAAATGGGATGAACTATGATGTTTTGTCCATTGTTGGATGGTCTTAAAATTGAGACGGAGTTCTCAATTACGGCACTTAAATTGCACGGTTGCAGCATGCGCTTAGTTGTGGTTAATCACTTTGCGTTTACTTAGGGGATGAAGTAATAAAAAGCTTGTTTGGGAGCAGCCCGCCACTTTTGGAAACGAGACAGATATTCATGGAACAATCTCTATTTTCAATTGGGACTAGTTGCATCAACGTTACAGTAAATGTACAGTGTATGCTATTATGACCGAAAATCTTACTAGAACATTTATTATTTAAAAAATAGGGAAATATATAAATTACTAGCTTAATCTACCCGGTATTTCACGGGTGTACCCTTAAAAATGCACAATATGAAATTTCCATTTATACATTAATATTCCTCCGTCTTTCCAGTAGTGAACTTCAAGATCAAATGGATTTCAAAAATATAAGTAAAATCGTGTTTACTAGCCTATTTTTATTACGAAAAAAAGGGGAAAATACTTCACTTTATACACATAAAAGATTATATATTTCTAAATTTTTTATTCATAAAAAGGGACTGTTTAAGTATGCTAGTTTTATGTTCGAATGAGAAATTAAGAAGCATTGCTTCGTAGAAACAACATCCCTGAGTAATCTTTTGGTTTTACATGCAAAGTGTTAAATATCCACAAATTTTCGTCATTAAAATTTAAATATTCAAGAATTTACCTTTTTTATGTATGAACTACACTTTTTACGTGAAACACGTAGAGTTATTTTAAATACTACAAAGAAATGTGTAATTATAAAATTCACTTAGAATATAAAAACTAACAATACATTAGCCACTGCAAATTTCATATCATTCAGAACTAACTACACCCACACTCATTCAAAGTAAAAATATATATTACGTATGTTAAGTTGATTATTTTTATGAATTTGGCGGCTTAGTTCCTGAGTCTACATTTGTCACAAAAATTGGAAATAACAGAAGATGCAATAAAAATTTAACGTGAATATAAAAAAGCTTTTATTTGTTATGTACTATTAGTTTAAAATAATATTTAATCTCTCTTCTATACTAATTAAAATATATTCTATGAATACTTAATCTAATTTATAAAAATTTATGTGTACACAAATAATTTTATTAATGTGATATTTTTACTTAACATGCATAAAAATAATATAATTTTAATTAAAATAACTTTACAATTTTGGTTCTTTTAATTAAAATCTCCTTATTCAAATTAGTGAAATATTTCATAAAAATAGTTATTAATGGAAATTTCCGAAGCGTTATTTAAATCAAGTGTTGAATAAATATTAGACGTCCTTTTACAAACAGAAGATTTCAATTTAACTTTAAAAACAAAAAGCTTTTTAGAAGAAATAAGTTCGTTGCTTGGTTATACATAATATCAAGTATTTCTGTTGAATTTGCGCGCATTATTTCACAATCCTAAAAATAAAAACGTGTTTATGTAAGGATAAACCCATTACCATTTATGTTTGGTGGGCTTTGTATGTATTTTTAAGAAAATAACTGAACAGGAGAAAGTTTTAATTTAATTATATTGCAATGTTAAACTGTGTTCGCCCTGTGTAAATTCTGGTTAAGTACAAATATCCGACAGCACTTTTTATTGACCATAACTTTGAAACGACTTGCTACTTGCGTTTATTAACATTCTTCAATAAATTTAACGATTCTGTTGTAGTTATTAAAATAACACTTTTCCTATTAGCTAAATATGTTTGGACAATTTAATAAACGCCAGTTAATGCTGTTTTTGTAGCATTCTACTCCAATATTATACTTTGAAAAATTCTAATTTTAGAAGAAAAGTTACCTTTTAAGACCCTGTATTCTAAATATGTATCTGCAAACCTTAAAAATATTTTGAAAAGAAAAAAAACTATATTACATTCATGGCAAGTTGATAGTGAATCATAATAAATGGGTTGCCAGACTTTAGCCAAACACACTCTGTATTTGCACTACTGTTTCCCAGGTTAACAGAAAAACAGATGAGAAATTAAAGTACTTTATTATTTACTGATATTTAGAACTAATGCGTCTGGAGCGTCTAAGTAGTTGGTTACTTTTTTGTGGTGCTCGTAATCAATCGTGCCAAATATCACGCGGTTTTGTTTACTCAGCTTCGTTGGGCAAATTGACTATTAGTACATAGTTTGTCTACTTATAGTATTATACTCAAGCTCAGACTATTTAGTATTTTTTTATTGTTTATTCCGACAGATCAGCAGGACATTTGTTTAACCGATATTTTTTAGGAAATACTTCTGTTTTAGTTAAACTAAAAGCATTAAATTTCGTATTTTTTATATACTTTTTAAATAATAAAAAAAATATAGATCCCTTGACAAACTATTGTCTTATACTTTTTACCAAATAAACTATTTTAAACAAGTATATTTATAATTTTGGGTTAAAAACCTTATGAATCAAGCCTCACTATGATATTATAATTGCTATTTTAGATCAAAAGGACAGATTATCTATATTTATAAAACAAGAAGTCCTGACTGTTTGGCTGACTCACGTACCAACGCCCAGCCAAAATTATTGGAAGAACAGATTCAAAATTTAAGGAGTCAATTTTTTTTAAAGGAAGGCACCATTTCAGAAGCGATTTTTCGAAATTCGCAACCTAACAGTTCTAGGTAGGTAAAATGTTAGTCGATTTCTCAATAGGAATAGGAATTAGGATTTATGTCCATTTTTAATTTGAAAGAAATTTACAAAAGAGCGTAGGTTAAGTATAAGTACGAAAATAAATGCAAGTTTAATATGTAATATGTATTTCAATTTAACATTATTTGACTTTTTAATTATTAAAAATTAAGAAACTAAAACTATACAAAATCATAACCAGAATTCTGACAATTTTTTAAATGCACTCTGGGGATTCTTGCTGGCAGATTCTCGTTGAAAATTTGGAATATATGGATAATGCTTCATTATGCAAATGAACCGAATCCTTAGAAGAATCCTTATATGTGGCTGTTTTTCCCGCAGAGTCTTTCAAACGATTCTGACGCACGCAGAAAACGCAAATGCAAAATAGTCTTAATGCAATTAAAACTACTTTTTTTTCATTTATCTGCTAATGAAAAGTCGTACAAGTGCTTGTTGCTACTCACTGATATTTCTAACACCTTCGCGATTATCCAATATGACAAAGAGTTAAAAGAAGGGGACTAATTAAAAAAAATATTAAGCGCTTACTAGAATTGTAGAGTGATTTTCTATGGTTTCTAGGGTTTTGTTGCAGTTTTTATTTTCCGTGTTAAATAAATTTTCGTCTGTTACACTTTTTTCAGAATGTTACGCTGTTTTGTTGAACTAAAAAAAAAATGTTTCTGAATATAAGGAACAGCTCTCTGTAGGGGTGTAAGTAATTTTCAGAAAGGTTTCCGAGCATTTTGAAAATCTTTTCTGTAATATTTAGAAACATTTTTGAGCATTCAAATATTCCAAACCAAATTTAACAATGTTTACTTGAATATGTATTGATATTTTGTTCATTTGAAATCTCTGTTGCACACACATTTATTTTTAATATTTTACCTTATTGTAGCTATTTTGCTACAATAATTATTTTTATGATAGTAATTAAATACATAAATTGTTATAACGCTGAAATTGCTTTATTTAATGGCCTTTATTAGTCTTTTAAAACTTCTTTAATAAACGTTTGAAGCGAAATATTGAAGATTTACCCAATATGAGATATTTTGATTTGTAGTTAAATTTTTATGCTTTTAATAAAAAAAGTATAGTTTGATTATGTTCTATGTTTTATTTATTTTAGTATTTAAATTCATTTATCTCCTCTATAAAACGACACTGTTATTTACTTTTAATATATAATTATGGTTTCAATTGCATGAGCAATTAGTTTGTTAAATGTATTTAATAATCAGTGCACAATTAATAGCCGAAAACTTTTTACTTATTTTAAAACGATACAGAGGTTTAGGACTTGTGAGAGGTTTAACTCTTACCATTTTTTTATATTTTAAGTTATAGTTACAAACGCGATTTATCTTGATCGAACTTCACAAAAATCAATTTCAAACAAAAACTTTTGACAAAAGGATTGGTCCCCGATTCTTGAGATAAGTATCCGCCATTATCTATATCCTAAAAACCAAAACGAATACTATTCCGCTCCACTTTAGATATCGAATTCGGAGACAAACTTTGTAGATCGATCAGATTCGAGCATTCGGTTATTTGATTCGTACTTACATTTTGCTGGACGCTTTCAAACATTAGTTTTTTTAGTAAATTGAACTACTTATTATACTTTACAAGTACTTTCTGTAGCTATTAAAAGTAACTGGTATTTCTATTATTTCTGCATGAGTCATTATTTGCTTATTTCTAATTTTAATATAAGTTTTCGTAGTTTGTTTTCAAACTTGCACCAGAGGATGTTTTCTTAAATATCTAAGGGAGAATGGGGAGCCTTGGCCATAAGAGAGACTTGGCACACCTTTAAAGTTAAGTATTTAAAAATATTTTAGCATTTTCTCAATAGATGGTACTCAAAGCTACTGTTGTCAGCAGATAGCCACCTTAGTTTTATTGAGCTACTTTTTTGCATTGAGGAGAAAATAAAAAAAGAAAGTTTCTCACCCCAAAAAGTAAACATTTTAGACATAATTTGTAAAATTTTTTTAGAAAAACCAATTCAATTAAGTTTAAGTATATGGTATTTTTTAAAATACTGTTATATTAAGGTTTAATTTTACCTATAAAGTGTGTGCAATGAAGTAGGCTTCAAAGCACCATGTGCCATTCTTTACGAAATGTCTAGGGGGGGGGGGGGGGGAAGGTTGGCCACTCTATGTAAGGGAGGGTTGGCCACTGGACCAAGGCTCCTTAAGTGAACTAGCTATGAAAATCTATACATAATGTTTATCAAATACACGGTTAATAATAACGTATTATTATTACTTTATGAAGGTAATAGATTGATTATTAGTATTTGTACTTGTTTAGAATAAAACGAAAACCTCAACTAAATCAAACTTATCATTTATGACCAAATATCAAACTTTTTCTGAAAAAACTATATAAGTTATTAATTCAAGTATAATTATACTCCAGATTAATATTAAGATATTATCAGACTTTTTCTTTATAGGGGGAGGGAGGGGGGACGAACGAGTAGCTTTGAAAGTGCGCTTTGACTTTTAGTTTTTGCCGTTAAAATAAAAAAAATTCAAACTGAGGCTTATATCTTGTGCATTTTAATGTATGTACAAACTGAATAAAATATATTTAACATAAATATAAAAAATTATTTGTTATAGACAATATTAGAATTTTTAATTCATACAATACTAGAAAAATGTATTACTCTAAATATTACGGTAAACATGATTTTTAAATGAGTTCCAGAGTGTTGAATTATAATATAATTTTTTTTTACATTTAATGCTTACAAAATTAATTTGAAATATTTATTATTTTGCCCTTTAAAATTAGGCATTTTTGCATGGGCCAAGTCTCCCTTACCATGGGCCAAGTCTCCCTTAAGGAGACTCGGCCAAGTTTCTAAGTTTTAAAACACAATATATTTAAAAAAGAAAAATGCATTATTTATATTATCACTATTATATACTTGATGCCAATAAAAATTTCCTTTAATATGTGCTATTACATAAAACTTTTAGTGCAAAAATAAAATTGATAAAAATTAAATTCTAAAAGCATGGCCAAGGCTCCCCATGCTCCCTTAAATCAATTTATGTACACTTTAATTTCGGATTATTATTTTAAAAGAAATTTCTGTTTTCTATTATTTTAATTTTACTTCTATTATAACAAATGATGGTCTGTGCTATCTAGCAGTTTTAGTCTTAACGCTAAATTTTGTATTTTGTCAGCAAAATTACCCAAATTCAAAATTTAATAATCGAACTGAAATTGTACAAAATTCACCTTCAATTACTGGATATGTAGTTTTTTATATTGTTATACTTGTTTACATTTCAAAAATTTCTTATACTTTCCCCGGATCACATTCTTGAGTGCCCAGCCTTTTCCCCACCTATTTTACAACTTGGTATGCGTGCCACTGGCTTCAGAACTTCGAGAGGACCTCCTCAGCACAGACGCATTGTAATAAGCGGATGCAGTCTTAAAGACACACGAAGCCATTTAATTGACCACAGACACGATAAAAAAAAAACTTGCGAAATGTACCCAATTCAAAGTTGATCTATATTATTTAGTCTCACAAATCAATATTTCATATAATAATTTGAAATCTTGTTGTTAAGAAGCAAATTAATACAGCCCCACATGTAGGTTACTTTATTTTACTTCTAAAGCCAGAAATTTTATATTGATTATTGGGGGTGCTTTATTTCACTTCCCTGCCACCCCACCCTTTAAAAAAAGACCCTGCTTTATTTCAAAAAGGACGTTTATTAATAATAATTTTCTTGGATTTAACGGTTTAAGGTTTAGACATTAATTCTTGAGCAATTTCTTAAAAATAAATATTCAAATAAAGAACTACTTGAAGAAAGTTATAAATATCCGTACAAGTTTAAAATTATAATTTGATAATCAATACCCTTCAAGGCATTATCTTTTGTGAATCACCCTTGTTACTTTATGTAAATTAATTTGGTGATACTTAAGATTCTGAGCTCATTAAATGGATTTTTGATGCATATTAAAAATTTTAAATGAAACGGAAGTTACGGAAAAACACTGCCTTAGGCGTATTTTTTTAAATAAAACTTTGCTTTGGGATTTGAGTTAAGATTAATCCATTAATGTATAATGAGGTTTACCTAGAAACAAGTGTTTTTATTAAAACATTGAGTTAATTTTAGTATTATTAACGCTTACACATTATTAATAATTAAATAAATAAATCGATTAAATAAATTAAATTTCTGGTGTTAGTTGCATTATTGCACTTTTGATTGATAAAATGTAAAACTCGTATAATTATTGTATTGTTATAGAAAAACAAAAGTAGAAAGCATCTTTGCAACAAATTAATATAAATGTTATCCTTTGAACCAAAATTAATGTAAAGTACTTTTATCGGAAGTCTAATTTATATTGCGAAATATGTACGAAGTTTAAAATTGGGATGTACAGGAATTAAAATAATGAAGCTGTAATGTATTTATAAAGCCTGATGCTGTAATTAAAAGTTTTCATTAAATATAAATTTTATGGTAATTCGTGCTTAATGGAAGTTGCTAGAAACATAATGAAATGACACAAAAGAACAAAGGTGGTTTTATATTTTTGCTTCAAGCACATTATTTTGCTTTTGGGTTTTGAAAATGACATTTTCAAAGCAAAGTGTTGCAACCCCTTTAGTGAGTTTGCTTTATTTTTAATATAAATGAAATATTGTTACACAATGCCAAACGCAATTTTGTAGCTCAATCGTGATAGTTTAACGATTCAACTATACACAGTTTTCAACATCAGTTTTCTGTGTTTAACGAAAAAATAATACAATACATACATTTTTGTATATAACTTATATGTAATATAGTTTATGCAAACTCTTTATATAGGAAACAATAAATACTAGTTATGTATAATTGAACAAAAATATTAGAGATTAGAATTATGTATAATTGAACAAAAATATTAGAATGTTGGTTTGAAGAAAGTCAAAAATAACACAAAAGTCATGGTTATAATAAGAAAAGAGTTTATGTGATAGTGGCAGATATTTTATTAATGTCACAGTGACCAAAATAATAAAGGAAATTTTTATATTGTACCGTTTTATCTTCAAATATTTCCCAAACGAATAATTTTGTATAATTTTGGAAATTATTTGGAAATTATCTTTTAACCATTATTCTGTAATCGATTCCTTAAGGTTCTAATTATCATGTTTTGTGTAACTTATTATTATAAATATTAAGTAAGGAGTAGTTAGAATGTCTCTTATTTTGTAGTACTATATCGTTCCTGGCTTTTTGCAGCTAATATAAGAAACTTTACGAGAAAAGATATTTTAAGTAGTTCATGTTATTACTTGAGAATCAACAGAAACCACCTTATTTAATTTATTTTTCCACGTATAAAAATATTTTCGGTTGGAGCAACGTTAATCCGAAATTGTACAATGTATAAACAAGGGAAGGGAAATCCATCAATTTTTAGCCACAGCTTAATCAACTTAATCAATCAGGGAACGAAACGACGCGACGGTTTAAAATATTGAATTTTCATTTTTACTTTAATTAATGAATTATGCCTCTACTAAAATCTTATTCAAATATAAATTTCCTATATTATATAAGTATTCCAAAACATCATTTTTTTCCCTTGAGGCTCACTTTTTTCTTTTCCTATTTCACTTGGAGGGTTGAAATTTTTTGTGATATTTTATACATGGATATTCAACACAGTGAAGCAAAAATATTTTTTAAAAACAATAAGTGACGAAATTTTTTTTTAAAAAATAATAATTTTAGAAATTGCGCAAAAAATTTTCAATGTAAAAAAATAAAATAATTAATGAAGTTATTGATTTAATTTATTTATAAATTTAATTGTGATGTTCATTGAGTTGAATGGACTATTTTTCTATTTATATGTTAAATTATTTTCAGATACACGCAGTAGTTGTGCTGGAAAGTGGCCCTAAAATCTGAAAATCGGTGTTTTGAAATAATGTCCTTTAAATCTGGCAACAAAAGTGAGTTTAATATTTACAACCATCTTTGCCAACTACATCACCATATTCAGATGTATTTTTATAAGCTTTTTTGTGAATAGACATTTAAATAATAAAAGTTAAAAATATATCTTTTGAAGTGTGTTCTCTTTCCTCTTCATCCCAGAAAAGCAGTCAGTGCAGTCACAGTTTCCGTCCTGTTGGAATATCAGCTCGAAAAGAAAAACCATACGTGTTGGGAACATGTAAAATATAGTCGGCTATGTTGTGAATAGATTCCATTCTTCTTTTTTGGAACATTCACCACTCCGAACTGGGCAGAAAGTGAGACTTCATAAGGAACTACTCTGGCCTTAAAAACTAAGTGCCATGCTTTATCTCATTTCCTTTAGTTAAAATATTATTTAAGAAACACTATTAATTATATACTAAATATAAACGTAAGTCAAAATAGACTCATTAGTTTTAATGATTTTGCATTAACTTAAGACTGTGGATTGTTTTGTTAATTTTTATAAAGTTATTTGTTGATATTTTATGCAAGATATTTAAACAAAATATTGAATCAATAGTTTGAATGAATTGTTTCAGGTAATGTAATTTCGTTCAGCATTAATATAGCCCCTCCTGCTATCGGTGCTCTTATTGGTGCGCTGTTGCCACTGGACAAAGATTCACCAATCAAAGCTTGAGAAAGAAATTATTTTCATTCAACATTTCTGTCTGTATTCAAGACCAGAAACATGCCCCTTAAAATATCTTAAGTATAAATTGTTATTAAGTTAAAACTGCTACTTTTAAATAATAAAATAAAAAATAGCAATTTCTATAATGATTGAAATTAGATTGCATTTTATTAATTGATTCTTACCTACCAGAGAGAGTATTTCGATACCTAAAGTAAATGATTCAATAGAGTGGCCAGGAAAGTATTCTTGATCTCGCTTTCAGCTCGCTTTTATTGTCGATGTTTGATGATGGAAAGGTAAGAAATCAATAAATGAAAAAGGCGGAAAAAGTACAAAAAAGCAAAAAGTTCGGAGCATAAAAGTGAATTTTGCAATAAAAATTCTTTTTTTATAAATGTAACAAGATATAGAACTATAAAAATGTTCCATTTGAAAAAGTAAAAATGTCCGAAGAGGAATCTTTCAGTTGTTTGTTATGACGTTCGACCTTATACGCACTTATCTCTTCCCTGCATTCCGCTGAAACCTAAATCCCGTGATTTTGAAGAATGAAAAAAGGTATATATACCAAAAGAGAAAGATACAGATCTCTAAATAGAAAGGCAACGATACGCGGAATTTTAAAAAATGAAACAGTATCCTGATTTGGCGTTCAAAAGCAAACTTGGCTTTTAAAATGTCGGATAGAAATATTTTTCTTTCTTGTAGCAGAAAGCAACTACTATTGATGATCGTTGCATTACTGTGATAAAGCTGCAATGGACATTTTCTGTAAAACGAGTTTTACATTTGTAATGAAACTTTAAAAAAAGCTCGATTAAATATATAAAATTTGGTAGAAGGACCGCTGTTAATAGATCCAAGGTTTGAACTTTAGACCAATGACCCCTCCGCTATAAGTAGAACATAAATAAGTCTTTAAAACATCTCAAATGTAACCGTTTGCTGTTGTTACGAGGTATAATTCTTTCAATCGAATGGTTTCACAAGCCAAACTTAAATGAAAAAAGAGCAATTGAGAGATGAAAATGATTTTAAGAGACATGCTAATTAGTTTTTTTTAGTACTTCAAGCTATGATGAGAGGATTGTCAATTCTTGATCATAAGCAAATGGAGCTTTTGAATAAGGGTGAAGAAATTTATGTTGCTTTCTCATTGTAAAATTCGGTGGAATGTATGTCGTGAAGCTGGAGGCAGCGCCACCACCACTGGTTTTGCAGAGCAACGTTTCACTCAATTTTAATAGTGGGTAAAATAAACATTATAATAAAGGAAATTGTAAGCTACTATTTTTAGAGTTCGTTTCCTCCAGTTTTATCCCGAGTAGCGTTACAATAATTCACACCAAAACTTTATAGTGCGGGTCGACTTAGCATCTCCTTAAGACAAAAATACTAAATAGCTCTTTATTCAGTTATTAATCGAAAATTTTGAACTTGTATACGATTATATCTTTATAGATCACCTTTTTATTTTTAAGCTCTAAGTCCAATATTTAATATAATAAAAAATAATCATATTTCAAGAGTAAAATTGATAGCTGTTTAGGAAATTATTTCGCAGTAGCCATTCCAGTAGGTCCTGGTACAGAAAACAATTTTGCAGTAGCAACCTCACACACAAGCCACATAAAATGTCATTTAAAGCTTTGTCAATCCCATGTAGTATGATGTTATGTCTATGTCGAAAAGGAAAAGATTTTTTTTTCTCCTTTTAAAATATCGCAAAAGAGCAAACAGAGGCTTTGTTATGAGGTATTAGGCTTGTTGGGAATACATCCACACCCCTTTTGCATCAAACTTACAATTTATTTTATAAATTTATATGGAAAACTTTCTTTTAAATTGCAAAATTAAAAATTTAATTTCTCACAGCAAAGAGTAGGTAGTTTATAAAAAAATTAGTGTAGACGTTTTAATATTCCTTAGTTCCTTAGTTTTAAGAAAATATAGTATATAGTTTAAAAGAAGAGTTAAATTTTATGCTGTAATTTTACATTTAATGAGGTTCCGATTTTTATATGTTAACATTTATAAGAGGTTTGCAAAAAAAAGTTTTAAAGATGCTGTGGTGGATTTTTTTTTGAATTTTTAAATATCTGTTTATTCATTGAATAATTAGAATTTTGTATTATCTTAAGGAATATGTTTTAACGTTGACTTTTTTTTAAATCTACAGTTGATAAATCTAGAAACCACATGATATTAACCTTTACTACTAAAAGTTATATTTTTGAATTTGTAATCAAATAAAAAAATATAATAAATGCAAAACTACTATATATAGAAGGTACCAAGTTGTTTAAAACTTTCTATATATCGAATTAAAAACAAATACTTTAAATTATTTTATATTTAATATATAAAATGTTAACAATATATTTAATAATAATATATTTAATTATATAAAATAGTTTATGTTTAAACTAACTTTTTAGCCTATTTTTTAAAAAAATTAAGAGGTTATTGCAATATTCATTTCCTCTTGAACACATTCTCTTTGTCTGTTCTCTTTGTTAAATTTTCGTTTTATCCTATCAAATTATACAAAATCCATTGTTAACAAAGGTACAAACGGAATAACTTTAGCGATTGCACCCGTTTCTCAATTAAAATCTCAAAATCGGTCAGCGTATTCTGTGTTCCATTCATTATTACTCCACGAACTTCTCGGAAACTACCTTTCCAGTGGATATTCCTGCATCCTTGATGAAACTGCATAATGATAAGACGAGCCACAAATCTATTATCATCTTCCTATGGACCTTTTTTTATGCTTCGCCGGACTACAAATTCAACCAGAAAATGAACCCCTGCCTTGCGGACACGGCCACGGATTTAATATCCGTTCTCATTATACGGATTCTCGGAATATTTCAACAATAGATTTAGGCCGCCCAACTTTAGTCCAGCGGTAGACTAATTCTGGGTCTGTATTATCGAGTACCAGGGAGACTCGAATATCCATAATTGCCGCAAATGAGGTTCAAGCCAAAATGGAATTTTGGCAGTTGGGTGAAATAGCTGAATTTGGCAGAATATTCTGGATTTGGCTGTTTTAAGGTTTAAATATAAAGGATAAGTTTTATTTTAACTTAAAATTAGTAAAAGTTTGAGTTTAAACAAAATTTAAATTTTTATCGAGTCAAGTTTGTTGTTTTCAGTCGAAAAATATTTATATTAAATTACATAAAACGATGTATTTTAACGCCAATTTTTAACATTAAGTTAGTATATGGTATATATTTCTTAGAGGTTCATCATATCTCTCTGAAACATCAATTAATTGACTGAATATTGTTTTCCTTAAAACAATTTCAAGTGGAATATTTTTTAAATATTGTTCATTACGGCTCCCGTTACAGGGTAAAGCTACAAAATATTTTATGTGTACCAGTGTTTGAGATATTTGTTATAGTGCCGAATTGGTTCTATCTTTTTCTTCTAAATTGATTTTTTTTAAAATTTCAGTTTTTAAAAACGTTTTATAATGGGATCTGTATCACTATTAAAATAAATTTTGTAGGTATTTTTATTTATAAAAACCTTTTATAACTTTCAGAATACAATACCATTTAACAATCTGACGAATTAGTAGAAACTCAATTTACGAAATCAGTTTGCAAAATTCGAACTAGAGTGGCTCTACTGAATTTCACTTTCAAATGTTCGAAAGGTCTTGGCGATTGGTCTTTTGTCGGGTAGCTTTAGTAATAGGGACTACAGCAGTCCTAGAGTTTCCTCGGGAAAGGGTGTTGGTTCTGCCCTGGTGTTTGTGACTAGGAGGGGGAGGTGAGTGCCACGCGTAATTTCATTTCGTCAATTAAGCGTGGACAGGGGTTTCTGTAGTTCTGCATGCTCACACTAATTACGACCAAGAACGAAGCGAAGGAGTTGTAGAAGGAACTGCATGGGTCTTTGTGGCCTAGAGAAGAAAGTTGTGGATTTTGTTTGGTTATAACGTTTCCGGCTGCCCATTTCCAGGAGGAGTATTCAAAGAGGAGCTTTAACACAGCCGAAAGTTATGGAATGCTATCATGATAGTAGCACCTTCTACATTATTAGCACATTTCTACATTATAACTACTTCTACTAATGCTATCATTATATCTGTGGCGTATAAAGTCTTGACGGTGTTAGTTTGCACTCGAAGTTTTGTTGAGTCGGATCAGTTGAAGACCTCATCCCTTGATCACTTTTATAAATTACGAGTCTTAGGCAGATTTATTTAAGCTCTGTCAACAGACAAAAGAGGCTAGAAATAAGCAACGGGAAACGACTATTACTGTACCTTACTATCAATGCTGCTGCTATTAATACAATATACTATTAATGATGATGAAACACGTGCAATGTCTAAAAAACTGTGATGCAGTTTTTAAAATTGTATTTATTGTGTAGATAAATATGGAATGTTATTTAAATCGTGACGCAGTCCATAACAATTTAGTTATATAAATGCTTACAGTTATATTCCATATATTGTTTTTAAAAGTAAAAGAACTTATCTGGGGTAAATAGTGACCATCTTTTAGTAACAAAATACATAAATCTCTATTGTCATTTTTTTGTATGTAATAAGTAAAATGTACAAATAATTATTCATATTACATCATTTATTTTTCTTAATATGAAAAGAATTTTTTAATTTTTTTTTAATACACTTTCACCACTTGTATAACAAAAATGTCATTAAAAAAAATCTCTCAAGAAATATATTAGAACATTTTGTAACAAAATTTTCTGCAATTTTACAAAAAAATTACACGTGTTAGATTATTTCAAGTAAATCTGTAGAAAAATCCTCATTACACCATACTTAAAAAAAGATGTGATGAAATATTATTACGTACGTAGATTATAAATCTTTGTATTTTTCAAAATTTTCCATTGCAAATATTTTTCTTTCCTTGAATATTAACGCATGATATTCCGAAATACATTTCAAATTTCGCATTTCAAAGTTTATTCAATTAATAAAACCTTTTATCAAAATTTATTAAAGATAATTGGGTAATTTTTAAATTATGTATTCGCATAAATTTTCTGTGAAGCTCAAACTACTACCTAACTATTCTCTTTGAGAGTTTAATATGAGACAATGTGAATTTATATCAAAGGGATTTCATGATCCAGATCAAAAAGGTTTTTTAGTTCTATGTGATAGTAAAAGTAAAGAAATGTGTTTATATTTTTAAACATTAGTTTTTACGACAGTTTTAATTATAAGATAAAAAAATGCGAAATATAATAAAGTAGAACAATTTTGTACTAAAATTATATATAAGTTCTTACTTCAATAACATACATTTAAATTAACATTTATTTTATATTTACAAAGCAATAAGAAAACAAAATAATTAAAAGCAATCTATTTCTAAATGTTCATTTAAAAATGCATTTAAAAATCATGAAACAGTTGTACGTTTTGAAAATGAGAAAATATTTCATTAAATTTTGTTTTATTCCACTGCATATTTATTTTGTAAATATTTAATAAGATTAAATAACCTTTTGATTGCTATTGCAATTATCTTCTAAAAGAGTTTATACACTTATTTTTATCTAATAATTGGTATAAAATTAGAAAACGTAAAATGATTGTAAAAGAAAATAATATAAATTTATTTTACGTCCTTTAATTTTTAGCACAAAAGAATTTATAATAAACTATTGTATCTAGCAAGATTTAAGAACTTCTTTTAAAACAGATTTCGATGTTATTGTGCATAAAAGCTGATTCAATTAGTTTTAACGTTCAAGTGTAATAAAACATTTATACTTTTTAAATTTATTTGTTACAAAATTAATTCGAAATATCTATATAAATATTTTTGAAATTACTTCTTTACTAACTCAATTATCATTCTTTCGATACAATTTTTAGTTTCCGGTATAAAATTTCTTATCGTATCTTTTTTTTTCATTTCCACTATTTTTATAAATATTTCCAAGTACAATCATAAATAAAGTATTACTGTTTCTTCAACAAAATTCTTCGACCTTATCTTAAATAAAATTTTCTGATTTAATTCCATTTAATATAAACTACTACCGAATATTCTAGTAAATATTTCAGTATAAACTTAAAAACTTAATATAATTGTTACAGTGTTATTTATAGAATGTCAAATTGTAATATAAAATCAGATGTAAACCTATTTTATTTAAACCAATATGCAATGCATTCATGAATATTTCAAAGTTCTCTTTAATCAAATATTATTATTCCTCCTACAAAGTTTTGGGCTTTTGATATTAAATTTCTTGACATAATTTCACCTTAATCATTATTCTAAGGCCCTTTCTGACACTACACACACACACACACAACCTACTCTTTAAAGCTTCCTTATATAAAGCTTAATCCCCAGAACGAAACTAGTCTAAGGACTTTTCAAGTCTGTCTCTGATATCATTGCACACACACTTGAGCCACAAACGTTGGTTCAAACGTTAATAGGACTATAGGATAAAACGAGAAACAATTAATTTGGTTTTTAAATGTTCTGGGATGCCCTTTCTATGTATACTTTATAGAGGTTTAAATCAGGCGCCATAATCTAACATTATGTTAAACTAGATTTCTAAATCCGGTGTTGCACGGGAGTACCCTTAATAACAGTGACGTGTGTGTATGCATTAAGTAAACTTTTATTTTATGACAATCTATCCCCCTCCCCACTGGTCAGCAAACCATCAGGATATTATAATCGTGTTATACAGATGTCAGCATTATTTTTTTTTAACTTGAGGGCTACCTCGTTGACCAACGTGAAAATGCATATTGTGCAGAGCTGGAATAGTTATCGCCATCCAGCCATGGGACACTGTAGCAAATATCACCCAATCCTCTACAACATATCTCACAATTCCTGGACTTCCTCAGACATCGTATGTACCATACCTCACCAAAGACGGAGAAGGAAGCAGACATGCACTGTAAACTGTGATTGAATTTTTTTATATAAAGTACAAACTTTCTATTACTGCATCATTAATCCGAATTGGCGGATGGTCTTGCAAAGGCGGGCTGTAGTCACCTATTCCCTTCTTCAAAACTCACCTTCCTTTAACTTTTATTCCGAAAAAAATCCCTTAAAGAAGGGGGGCCGTAGGGAGCTTAGTGGTCAGCGTCTCGGTCTCGAGATCGGAAGGTCCCGCGGTGTAGTACCGGTACCACTGAAGACCCACCGAGTATATGCGGAGTACGTGCTCGTTAAATCTGTTGGGTCCGAAAGTCCTGTGGTCGGTCATTGCGCAGTTTACCACGGGTACAGGTCCCTGGAGACTATTTCCCTCCCCTTCAGGAACATGTTTAAATTGTGGAGGTGGCGATGGATGGCAGCATCTGTCTTGTATGTGTGTGTATGCCGTGTCCGTCCTTCTTGACGAAGGTTTATAAGCGAGTCTTTGTGACCAAGCACACAAGCCTGAAAATATATGTACACCTACCAACTACCCTTAAAGAAGGTTCAAGTTTCAAAACTCGCATTCGCTCAAAAATAACTAAGTTATAGGGTTCGGACCGTTCATCGGCGACATTTGACGATTGCAAATTCCATCAGATGAAATCGTCAATTAACGGGCCGGACTTTGGAGAATGTGAGTTTTGGAACTAGACCCTTCAAATAAGAAGGTCTAGCTTGTGTCCCTCATTCCACCACTGGTATATGGGTAGAATGTCAGGTTTGGGCTCTAAACCATCAGGCGTGACAAGAAATCCAACACCAGTGGTATGCTTCGTCAGACTATATCGAAGAGAACAAAATTTTCAAGTCACACGAAACAGCTGTAGGGGAGATGCTAAGGCCTTTGATCTAGGACAATCGTGCAACTTAGGTCACTATCCATATATCAAAAATATTTGGTTTTAATCTTTGTTACTTATATGGGTAAATGCTATTTCTCCGAATGCCTTCATTTAAACTGCTTTTAAGTCTTGGATGAGAATCATGTTGCAAGTTGAACGGAAAAAAATGGTTTTGGATGGTCAATAGTAAAAAAATTAATTCTTTATCTTTTTTTTATTTTAAAAAAAGTTCAATATTTTTTTATTGAAATGTACCAAAAAACATTTGTAAGCTCGTGTATCAAATTACTTACTTATTTTTAATCATTTTCACGCAATTTTTTAAAATTATTTTGTATAAAATAGCAAAATCGTGTTCCTAGGACCCTTATCCGAATGGTACCTAGGGTCATGGAAGAAAACTTCTTATAACATGATGTATAAGTCTACTTTTAAAAGTTTAATTATGGATGACTAAATTCAGGACTCTTGCAGCTTTGTCCAATTGTACTTACAATAGTCAAAAGTCTCCGATGAAGAGACAGGACTATGTATGTTAGTTATACTTTGGAGTATGTCAGTTTAGAAACTATACTCTTATAAATTGTTGTTTAATAGTATAATTGTTTTCACAAATGAAATTCATTTTCTAATTTTTAAATTTAAACTCTCTTTATCTCTTTATGTCAGCTTTCGCGGAACACCTCTTTGACCTAATCTTGGAAGCAATTTCAGAATCTGCGAGCGTGTTTGTCGCCTATACCTTGTAGACAATTAACACTCTGCATTATAAATTTATCAATAAACAAAATCTATTCAAGGTCACAGTAGGATTGTTATCGAAGCAGAATTCAAATTTTTCCAACTTTCATCCATCACACATTTCCAAGCGTACTAAACCGCGAGATCCTTTATTGTCAGGGTTCAATATTCTCTACAATAAGAGAGCAGTTTTAAGTCTCCACGCGTCTTTATATTCACAATTCCATTCTATCAGCGACTCGCTAACTGCGTTTTAAACTGGAGGGAACTTTAATTAATGAAATTATCTTGGCATTTCTCCATGATTTCTCTTGGGGGAGACGGCGGAAATTAAGGTTTCTTCCAGAGCCCTAATTGACGCGAAGAGATTATTTGGTTAAAATAGTTTGGCTTAGGCATGGGGAATGAACTGAAAAATTAAGTAGCACAAAGCGGTTTAGTAATTATGATTTTTAAAGAAATATGAAAAAAATTAAAAAGTAAAAGTTTAAATATTTAAGAATGATATTTGCCGTCATTTGTTTTCTTGATTAATCTCTATGTAGAATACATTTTGAACAAAGTAAATAACGGCCTTTTATAAAACAATATTTCATAACATGTGCTTCCCTAGTCACATTGCAGATTTAAAAACTGAAATAATAAGAAGGAATTTTTTTTATTCTATTGAAGAATCTTTATTTTTTCTTATTTATATCTAAATAAAACATTTTAAAATCCAATTATGTAAACTTATTTTACTTTGAGCAAAGTTTTACTCGTGTTCATCATCATCATTATTTTAATACAAGGTAAGGATAATACTTTTTCTTTTGTGCCAATTAATTATTTAAATATCAAAAGCATCTTACTAATGACTAAATCTGTTAAAATTTAAGCATATTTTTATCTAAGTAAAGATGTAATGACTACAGTTTACTTAAAAACCATTTCCTTATAAATCACGCTAAAAAATTTATGCAGAAATATTTCAGAAGCCTTAAAACACCAACAGTTTCTTTTACAATATCACACTTTCTTTATTTATACCTTTCATAAAATTTTATTAAAACTAAAATCCTTTACAAAGGAACGTAATATTGAAATTTTATCTGTTAGTCCTTGGGGAAACAATCGTGAAACTCCTTCCATATTAAAAACACAGCAACGCAACTAATTCGCAGAAGAATATCTTTGTTTAACAGAACCGTATTTCTCACTTAAGCAAAACATTGCCGGGCTAAACATAAGCATGGCCCACTGGTGCATAGAAAGAACAGAGCTAATAAAAGAGAAAGCATAGGGAACACTCGCGCGTTTAATCTTTTATGCGATTTTTTTACGTCTCCTGCATTTCCTCTTCCCTCTCACTTCATTTGCCAACCACCCCGCTTTGGCCAATATAGTTGGTAAGAGAAGAGAATCTGCAATAAATCGACAAAACACTCACATAAAATTTGTTGGTTTTATGCTCCTCGCAAAAAAGTTGCATACATCTTTTTTCTTCCACCCCCTTAAACTCTGGAAAAGGGATGCCAAGTGCTTATTGTTTGACAATTGCTCGCCAAAATTGGATTGGACAAATATACATATGATTTTATTTGAAAAGGGTTTTGATGGAATATTGTAGTAAGTATTGAAAATTATGTCTAAAAAATATTAAATGAAAAACACAAGTAAAATCTAACATATATTTCTTATTTCTAACTGTTTAACCACAGATAACTAAACAACATACCTCCTAAAATTATTAATGTTTCCTGTCTTTTGCACGCAAACTGCAGTAACCACAACAATGAATTTTACCATTGTTGCCCTGAAATAATCAGTATTTTAGTATACTTTATCTTACAGGTTATGACTTATTACTTTCTTGGTGGGGGGCAAGTTTTCTCTTACAGGTAGTTTTCTCTTACAGGCTTACTTATTGAGTGCTTGCTACAATAATCCAAGTAATTTGTCTAGATACTGTCACCAATAGCCCTCGTAGAATGTTGGCCATGAAATCAGCCCAACACACAGCATATATTTATATTTTTTGTTACATTATTTTTCTTATATTTCAATATGTATTAGATGAAATATATTAAATATGAATTTATTATGACCAAGCAGCCATTACTTGGAAAACCTGGTATGTTAAAAATTAAATTAGTGTTTTAAAATACTTTCTTAATTTAATTATTTAAAACCACTCTTAAAGTTATAGTTAAATTTGTTGGTATAGCGGTAAACTTTTATAAGGCCCACGGACACTTACCGGCCAAAATATTCGCCAACGTGGCAGCTGAAGAAGGAAGTTGAGCGGGGGAGATAAACCCCAAACTAACTTTTACAGTCACCACTTACTGAGATTGGAAGCCCTCAAGTGTTTTTCGCCATATTTAACTTATCTGCCATCAAACTTTTTCCCCATCCTCCCTAACTCCATTGGTTGCAATAAACTCTTTTACTCCGTACAAATTCTGTAGTTCAGAATCAGAGAGGCCTAACTCTAAATTGAAAATTCCATAGTTTATTCAGTTTTAGGTACGCAATCGAAATTTAAAATGAGCCAAAAAAGTACATATTTGTAAAGTCAGAATCAAGAATGTACTGATAGATTAATTATACTGGAATTGTATTTATAAATGTTCGAATTTTATGTTAGTTTTTATAATTTCTTGTAAAGTAGGCAACTAGACTTGTATCCATTTAGCTTTTAGCTACAGAGAATAGACATGCCGCACAAGAATGAAATCACGTCTATCACGTGATCGGTAAACCCGCATTCGATTGGTCGAAAGACATTTAAGTCGCGTAGTCCGTAGAATATAAATGTACAACCTCTTTCGCGGTCTTCATTTAGGTAAGTGCAACAACTGTGTAATCTAATATTTGAAAAGATTTTAGCGGGTAATTTAGTGCTACTTTCAGTTGTATGTCCGAAGAAAGTATTTCTTCTTAATGGTCGAAGCTTTTACTTAAAGAAGTGCAAACAAATGTTTTTCTTTGTCTAATGAGTACTTCTTCTTGTCCATGATACTAAACTTAATTGTCGTTAATTTTAATAGGTTTTCTTAGTACTTCTTCTTTTTTGCAAAGTAGAAACAAATTGAACGAGTAGAATCTTTGATTTCATTTTGTAAAGTAATGCATAAATATACATGTGTAATTAAAATATGGAGTTGCATAAATCTACTAAAAAAAAGGGGAAACCTAATTATTTGCATTTCATTAACAAATTAACTTTCACAGTCTTATACTATTTTTCACAGATAGTTATATAAAATAGAGGTTATAATATTTTACTGAGTATCCAGCCTATTTACATTATAGACTGGTTACTCGCTTTTTCGAAAGCGATACATCACGCTGTATGAGGAAGGCAATTTATATTGCACTGAACGTGCGGTTAGCTGCACATAATAGGCCACTGTCATACCACACAAAAGTCTACCCCTAGTAATACTCTACTTACCACTGACCCTTGTCCACCTAAGCGTCCATTGTTGGTCATCTAAATACCCTGGTCCCACCAGGTGCAAACTACTAACCCGGGTAAATCCTTGACCGGTGAATCGCACCGCAATTTGCTTTGGAAATGTCGGGGCATTTATAGGGGGCAATCTTAGATGGAAGGAATCTGAAGTTGGCGGAACTCATGTGGAACATTGGAACGGTCAATGAATATCTTAAGCCTATTGATGGATTTCTTTTGGGATAGAATGGGGAACGAGACTTTAAAAAGGACTCTCTTTGATCTGCTCATGGTTTGTTTAGCTCTGACTTATTATCTTCGAGTAAAAGTTTTGAGACGTGAAATTAGATTAGGTGTCTATGAGAACAGTCGGCCGCTTGTGGAACGAAACGGATATTTGGATAAGCTGGTTTTGCTGAATACCGAGTGGAAACGGAGTTATAGGAAAGTTTTCAAGTTTTATAATAATAGGGATATATGATTTCTAGGTTATATAGTTTAATGAGTGTTTAACAGCAAATAGAAAACTAAAAATTAACTGCGGGATTTAGTAGTTTTGGTTGATTACTTATTGGATAGAAAGAATGTGTGATTTTAAGATGGGTTCTTTTTGCTTTGCAAATGGTTTGTTAGGTTCTGACTCAATATCTGCGAGAAAAATTTGGTTTAAAATCAGTAACTTCATCAATGTTTTTAACAAAAAAAATGTTTTATTTTATAAAATACTATTTTTAAAAAATTGATGTTAAATTTTAGTCATTTTAGTTTAGTTAGTTTATTAGTTTGTTTAGTTTAGTTAGCTAGTTTAGTTACTATCATTGTGACTTTAGACTAGTTACTTGTTGGAATGTGCTAACAAAATTCATGTTGAAAAACCAGAATGAATCTAATTTCATCAGAATTGAAATTTTGTACTTTGAAATTTTTACCATCAATCATAATTTCCCTTTTATCAAAACAGTCCTTTTAACTCAGTAATATACATGAATTTAAATACAGTCATTTATTTAAAATATAATACTTGGATAAACTCCAAAATTCAACTTCCCTCTTCAAAAGTTATAAGAAAATAAAATAAAAATCATACTAGTTTCTTTATGAATTCTCTACTTTACAGAATCCACTCAACAGAACTCGCCAGAACGAAATAAAAATTAATTCATAATTTAAAAAAAAACTCACTGTGGTAAACTCAAGCGACAACTACCTTCTTTCTCAAGCTTCAAGAAACGCCAAAATATAAGAAAGAAAATATGAACCTTCTTCAAGCTGAGGGCCCAAACCTCTCCTACAACAATATCGTGAGGGGGTGCCCCTATTCGGCCCTCTTCTACAATGCACCTGGCTGTTCTTGTCCATTGCTGCGAATAATAGCAGGCTTTTTCGTGTTTTTTTGCAATGTCTGAGTTTTGAAGTGCGGGAAACTTTTTTCGTCTGTCTCTAACTTCTGGAATATGTGCGCGCTTGTACGATGATTTTTGGTTTGGGATAGTATTGATCGGATGCTGGTCGATACGTTAGACTTTATAGAATACTTGAAAGGTAGAATTTGCATAACTGTGCACGCTAAAAAAATACAAACATTTGCATTTGGTATAAATATTATCTCTTTTATAAATATAAAAACGTTTATCAATTCTTTACATAGTTATGTTTAAATTATCTAAACAAAATGTAATTTATAAGACATGCATTTCGTATGAATTATTTTTAATACCTTGTATTTTAACATTACACTATCTAATTCTGGGTAGCTAAATAAAGACACGCATATTGATTACCATATAAATGAACTGATTTTATAAATGCGGACTTTTTGATAAATACCCAAATTTGGCATTTGGTTTCACCAAAAATATGGTCCCCGGTAGCTGCAACAGCTGTGTGGTGAAATGTTTCATCAGCTTTTCGGTATTCGGTTGAACTATTTCTCGCGCTTCCCCCAAAACCTGAAAAATGGTTATTATCGAATATATAATGAAACATTTCCCCACACTGCCGTTGGATGATTATTTGTTTAATTGTAGATAAAAGGATGCATGTAAGATTGTTATTTTTAATTCTTCCATACTCTTTTATTTTATTCAAACTGATCACCATTTCTTCTTTCATCTTAATCTTTTAATGGATCTTACGGAATACGGTGTTCTCCAACCTCACTCTTGTAGCGGAAGAAACGTTACATTAGCAAACATCGTAACATTTACCTTTACATCTAAATACCTCAAAAGATGGAAGGGAAATACACACAAAAAAGTTTTTTTCTCAACACTTTTATTTTTTCCATTGTGCTTAAATATTCTCAAATATCAATAAACATTGTTTCGTCAATACAAATTATATTTACGGTGCTATTCAGTTTTCAGGGGCAACCATTAAAAACGGATGGCATACATAATAAAAATTTTATTGTAATAATAAAAAATTTAACATGTGTTTAATATACCCTCTTACTGAATATCAAAAGGCTCATTTTCAAATTATATTGAAATGAAGAGTCTACGCTTGCAAAAATAACATTCTAAAAAGTAAAACCAAGATAAAGTTTCCGATCTGTTCATTGACAACTTTTGGTAATTGTAAATTCAATTGGACGAAGTCGCCAATGAACCAGCCTAACTCTATGTCTTAGCTCTCATTTGGAAAATGTGAGTTTTGAAACTAGACCTTTTATATGCATTCAATAATTTTATTATGCAAAAAAGAAGTAGAAAAGTATGACTCATGGTACAAAGGTAAATTTAAAAAAAAGATAGTTATCATTTAATATTTTTTCCGATGTGTTAAGGAGTCTTTCAGTTTTTTTTATAGGTTCTCTCTACCGCTGACAATAGCAGAAACCATCAACTTAGTGAATACGATACAATCTGTCACAAAACCGCAGAATATCTCAAAAGTCGGGAGAGAACACACATAAAAAAAGAAAGGGGTTTGCCTGATCCCCCTTATTTCCCCTTCGGCTAAAAAAAATCCTTTGAAGATATATAAAAGCCAGAAAAGGTTTCAGGGTTTTCTGTAATATTTTAGCTTTCATCTCATTTCAGATACCAATTCAATAGTAAAATGAGTGTATGATTTAGAAAAATGTTGTTAGAAGTAGAAAATGATTTATTTTAGTAAAGAAATAATAGTAAAATAACCTTTTCTTAGAGTACACTGTAAAAAAAAAATCCATCACACTGTATATATTTACATATAATGTAAAATTTGATGTGCAGTATCAGGGAAAGCGTATATTTCATTGGCAGTCATGGGATGTAACCACCTGTCAAAATGCGATTGAAGTAAGTTGTTCATGTGACCCTGTACGTCGAGTAAACATCAATTTGCTCTAAAACGAACATGACAACACTGTGATGTAAAGCATAACCGCCAAATGTGCTGTATTTTTACAGAAATGTTTTACAGTGCAATTGTAAATTTTTAGAAAATAATATAAAAATGAGTTTAATAAAAGTAACTATAATGTTTTTTTATTAAACTATATGTTCTGTTGAATTTTAAAAAAATTTTTATTTAATTTTTAAATGGTTATAGGGGGACACCAAGAAACCCATTAAATTAGCGCAGATCATCTTCTGTGTCATAACAGAGAATAGAATACCTCAAAGTCGGAAAGGAACACAGAGATAGAAAGAGTGTTCTGATCCCCCACATTTCCCCTTCGGCTAAAAAGATCTCCCCAAACCCCCGATATAACAGCCTCAAAAGATTTCCGGGGTCACGGAAATTTCACCCACAGCAACACAAGTTTCATATTTTCCTTTCTCCGCGATCTTATCCAATATAATGCTGCATATGAGCAAGGGAATTTCGGGCAACGTATTTTATTATTATTTTACTTATATTGTTATGCCCGCAGCAGCAGCTTTACCCCATGCTGTATTCCTTGTTATCGTGTCCGCTTTTATTTTCTTTTGTGAAAAAAACGATTGGTAAGATATGAATTGCCTTGCCATGTCCCAAGGCCAATTATTATTGGGGTCCTCCATATCGCGTTTCTGGTTCGCAACAATAGTCGAGTTTTTAGGGGGGAGGTTCCTCCGTGGCTGTAGGATGTGAGGTTTACCGCGGAGTACAGGGTTCCATTGTGGGGTGGCATGAAGGGTGGTTTAGTATTCATAAGGAGGGTTATTATGTTCATGTTGAAAACCGCAAAATGTTTGATGCGATGTACGAATATTTATCGCGAAGCGTTATCAAGTTTCATAAACAGAGAGGGTTTGCTAATATTCTTACGTGTTAACACTTTCTCTGATAAAATATATTTTTCAAATAGATGTTACACATTTATTTTCCAAAATGCATTTTAACTAAACAGTTTTTGAATGTATAGCTTTATAGTTCTTAGCAACAAATAAAAGTACTGTAGTAAACAGATTAACACATAAACAGTAAGACGTGTTTTCAACTTATGTATTTTAATGGGTGACTAAGTAGGTCTAATATTTACAATCGAGTACATGGTTAAAGTATGTGCCAATATGTAGGAGGTGTTTATTTGTATGTACAAGGAGGATTCTTAAGTAACACCAGAATGTTTTAAGTGTACGAAACGTAAACTAGGTAATTTTGAGCGTTTCTATAGAACTATGTTTGAGTTAATTATACATATGTCTCTTTCCATTGAGAAATACGACTTTGGACCTTGAATATCTTTCTACCAATGTGTCTTTCAGCACTCCAGTTTTTTCATGCATTTAAAAATTGAGATAGATGAATAAGTTCAAATATTTACTGTATATCGACAAACACTTATAAAAAAATCGTAATTAAACCTTGTCCTTAATGGATATCTTGTAAATTAACGAAACTCGATAACTCTAAAATTTCAAACCACAAACTATTAGCAACTCCTTGTGCGTTAAGAAAACAGTTGCAAAAGTTGAAAACA
Source organism: Oedothorax gibbosus (assembly GCA_019343175.1). NCBI lineage: Eukaryota > Metazoa > Arthropoda > Arachnida > Araneae > Linyphiidae > Oedothorax > Oedothorax gibbosus. The sequence goes on from CM033280.1 coordinate 23,286,877, forward strand.
AGAATCTAGCATCAAAGTATAGCAGAACGATACAAGCCAGCTGAAGATGAAAATTGAATTAGCAGTTTGAAGAAAGAAACAACTTCTGTACAGTAAATCCTCGTTCTTATCCCCTTCTTCAAAATGATAATTCAATTGGTTTATTTCCCAAACTCAAAATTCCTGTCCCCCAAAAAGGAAAAATACAAATTTATATTCAAAATGAAATTACCATCCTTCTCTCCGAGAAATAATGCGCGCCTTAAACCGTTCTGAAATTTCGCCCTCTTGAAATGTTTCTGAATTGTGGAAATACTTCCCCTCCTTTTAAATAAAGTACGAAATCCAATATCGTTTTTAAAAGCTCTCTGGAAATTCCGGACCGAGACTGGAGAAATTCCCAAATGAGAGAAGAAGGTTGCTTCTTTTAAAGAACTTTATGGGAAAACCCTTTCCTGCTGGATAAACCCCAAATCTACTAGTGATACCATTGGTGATACTTCCTAATTAAAAAAAGTTTAATTGTGTATGCTTTTTAATTATTACTTGATTCCTTGTTTTATAAGTAAATTGTTATTTTTTTAAAGTATATTAAGAACTGTGTTTATATGACAATGTCTTATTTATACCGTACTTCTGTAAAAAAAAAGGTGATGCATCGACAAACATACAATTTTTGCAAGAGATTCGTATGAACTGTTGCATTTTCTTTACATGAAAGTCAGTATGAAAGTTAAAAAAGAAACTTACAGAGCCTAACTATTGCATCAATTAATCGAAATCTTGCTTTGATTGAAAGATCTTTCTTTTTCTTTCTTGATTTTATTTTAAATTTTAGCTATAAAAGTCGTATTTGTCATTCACCGACTCTCTAATCACGTATTATATACAATGTTTAAAGTACACAAATTTCATTTTTAAACTTTAAGTAGTTCATTTAAAATGTTTATTTGTCAATGAGTAAATTCTTCAGAGACAGTGGGCAAGTCATTACATTGATAACAAAATAAATCCATTGTAAATTATTTAGTTTATACTAAATAATTTACAATAGATTTAATTTGTTATTAATGTAATGACTTTAAAAATACTTTTTTGTAGTTAAATGAAAGTATTTTATCCTAAAATTAATAATGCTTTCATTAAAAAAAAAAATCTTGAATTGAAATCAATGTGGGATTTGGATTTAAGGTTTCTTTCAAAGTTCCAGGAGCGGTTGAAATTAATCTTCTTTAACTAGGCGTAAACAGCTTCCGAGAATTTTTTTTTTAATTTACATCGCTGTTAAAAATGTTAGCAAAAGGAATTGTTGGACATTTCTTTAAGTACAGGGATGTAAAGCTATATTTTAAGATTCTTTGCTTAGTTTGGAACTCTTCGGTCATTCTAAATAATTTATAATTTAAAATATTACCCTCACTGGTTCCAAAAGAGATAAATTGGAAATCTAATTATTAGCACGAAGTTTCCGGCATTGTCTGTTATATTTATTAATTTTCGATTATTTTCTACAATTTTATATTTTTAGACGGGAAAACTGAAGATAAAATAAAACCAAATCACGTAGAAATGAGAAAGAATATTTATTGTGATTAATTAGCGATCTCTGAGTTTTCGTCTTTGCTAATTACCAAAAATTTCCTTCATTAATATCGGATAACAGCATGTAAGGAATAAGGATTTATTTTCTTAAACTTTTTCCATTCAGATTTTTTTTTGAGTCATTAAAATGGAAATTATGCTCTTATTTCATCTGCGTTCTGCTAATGGATAAAAAATACGAAAACTTTAACTTTTTTACAGAACTAAATCGCCGTATAAAATAGTTTAATATTTTTATTTGTCGTTTTGTGACTATTTTTTGTGGGGTAAACGATCATTATGCGTGGAAATATTTGGAATTTCAGAACTAATAAGTCGGTAACTTGATTCTTTGTGAAATATTTTCCCATCAATGGCTTGCTATATTTTCATGCCAAAGATTGTAATTACTTTCATTTATTAAAGGATAAACTTTTTAATTTTGCTTTATTTTATAAAGTGTTTTTTTTCGATTGGTAGGGTTTTGGTATGCGTTTGGTTTTTTTTTTATTTAAAGTATTCTGCGTGTTTTGTTGGAGATAACGTAAAAAGTACAAAAAAGGTACAGACAGATTTCTTTTAAATTTAGAAAATGAAAGTTGTTGTTGCCATTTTATTGTGCTTATAAATTCTATTTCGATAGGTTTATAAATTCAGTTTCTAAACTTAGTTTCTCAGCATGAACGCTGTCTAAAAAAATTGGTACACATTTTTGATATTTCTTATAATAGTTAAATATAAAATAAGCTTTTGTTGGAGTTTCAGACAAATGTGCAAAGTTCACTGTAAAAAAAAAATCAAGAGTGTTTCTGAATGTATAGGGAGGTAATTTTCCGAGTAATTCGAAAATATTTTCTGTATTATTCAGAAACATTTTTGAGTATTTCACACATTTTTCTTTTCTACTATTTTCCAGTACGTATACGAACAACTTTTTTATTTTTTTAATATTCATATAAGAATGCAACAGTTTCTCGTATGAATTATAGTCTGAGTAACAAATGCTGAGTATCTATTTAAAAAAAAACTTTTAACGTATCAGGCTATCATAATTTTTTAATTATGGTAAGGGAGAGTGGGGGCTATTGGGACAATTTTTTTTATCAACCTCTGTATTTCAGCAAAAATACAAGCTTTTTAATTTCTTTTTTGAAAGCTCATAAACTGAACATTCGTTACGTCATTCGACAGATCTTAAAACATTATCATATTTTAGTTGCAGAGCATTTTAAATAAACATGTAAAGGTCCCATTAGCCCCCATATGTGGGGTCCAATGGGACAGGATGCAGGGCTAATGGTACATGGTAAATGTTGCCTTAATTAATGTATCAAAAATTGGAAAAGGAATCAGAAAATGACTTGAAAATAAAATTTTAAAGCAAACACCATTTACATAATGAAAAATTATTCTTTTTAAACAATTATTACCCGTTGAAAGGTGAAATATCAAAGTTAAAACTCAAAATCGAAGATGTTCCCATAATTTTTGTTGAATCACTGGAAAGGATAGTTTTGTAACTAAATCTTCTAAAAATTATCTCAAACTTGTCCTCTTTCTCAAATTATGTGAATTTAAAAAGAAAGTGTCTTTATCTTCAAATAGCTTACCCTCCAGAGTTCACCACTATCTATTTCAGAAATCAATCCAACTTAATAAAGGATAGTTTGCTTTCTAGCAAATTTTACCAACAACAAATCATTTATCTTCATCAAGCTCTGTCAGATGTAATTAATAAAATTGCAGGGAAATGTGGAAAAATGTGTCATCAATAAAGCTACTTGAACTTTCACTTATTATACGACGAAAAAAGTTCAAAAAGTTTAAAATTAAAGTTTTAAAAAGTTTTTGGTAACTTCACTGAATAAGATATTAGAGATTTATATAGATTATTCAAGAGCAGCATACAAAGATAGGTTTATTCATGTCCCATTAGACCCCACAGTTTCTGTCCCGTTAGACCCCACAGTTCTATTTTTTATAAATGATCCAACACAGAACCACGTGTATTTCAACACAGTATTTGACATACAATATCTTATTCTATGATATGTCTTCTATCTATAACTATAGTTTAACTCGGGAAAAGTTTTTATTTAATACTTCAAAAGTGTAAAAATAGATGCACCTGTAACTTACTTTGGATTCTCTAAAACAACAGTTCTCCACTTGAACACCTGCTTTAAATGGCTAATCTTTGGTTGTTAAAATGTGAAGTCTAACTGTTATAATGTTGAAGTGTAGAAATATTTGTAAAAAAGTATATTTTTCTCCACTTTTTGCCCCTTGTCCCATTAGCCCCACTATCCCCTATTCATTACTACTTCTGCGACATGAAATACATCTTAAGATATTTAAAATCAGTTTGCAAAACAAAAGCAAATGTCTCTTGACTTAGAGTTAAATGCCGAAAGAAATATCAAAAAAGTTTTTTGAATATATATGTATGTATTTTTCAGAAAGATTTTATTTAGCAAGTAAAATAATTATATCATTCAATCGTTAATAACAGTCAAATAATATAAAATATATTAATTTTTCAAAGAGAATTAATCTCTTTGGTAGCACTCTTTGGTACAACACGTTGCGATCCTAATATTTCCCTCTAATATAACAGATTTCGTTCTTGGAGTGTAAAATCTGTACACATATCAAACTAAGTTTTGAAAAAAAAATTTACTAATAACTTTGTCACTTTAAAGAAAGCCAATTTAACATCGATTATTGACAAGACCCACTAAAGGCCAGTACTAACAAAATTTGACACTCAAACCTACTATGTATATCTAAAGTACATTTTTACAGAAATCTTCACGGAACTTTTCGGTGTAGTGCGTGAGTAATGTTTGTACTTTTTGGAGAAAACTTATCGCCCCCAAGTAATATAGCGGTAAGTTTAGAAGTGGTGCAAATATTTTTCTTAAGTTTACCATTTGAGGCGTAGCTAAAACAAAGAGCTGCGCTTTCATTTAATCTTCTTTTTGAATAGAGTAACCTTATATCGAGTTTTGTTTCGTTAAAAATTTATATTTTGACTAAATTGTTGCTTGGCCTAGGAGTATGATACAACTTGTACATTATTCTACTCATTTTATTAACTTGATCTTTCACAGTCTGCTAATTTTAGATCTATTTACAAGTTCAAGCATTGTTTTTTACGCTATGGTAAATTTTAAAATAAATAATTAAATTGGCTTGGCAAAATATAACGCAAATGATAATTGCTTGATGACTATTGACGAAGTTAAGCCATTGAAGATTGGGATAGAATTAAAGTTTCAACATACATTTTAAAATTTATACAGATAATAAATTATTGATGCGGTTTAATTGGTGTGCGATAAAAGTATGATATATTATAATCTACGTTACTTGGAATGCAATTAAAACATAAACAAGCAAACAAAGCGCTTGAAGATTCACAAACGCTCGAAGATGATCTGGCTTCTTACTTCAGCAATTATTAATTGGATATTTATCGATTACTAACATTTTTACCAACTATTTGACAACGGGCATATGTAATTTTTTAGGTTTAAAGAATCTCCGAAGAATTGTATTCTGCCAGTTTAGTAATTATTTTCTTTCAGGTAACGTATCTTTTTCCAGCTTTCATTCCTGCTGTTCCTTATATCGGTGCTCCGATTGGTGTTCTGTTACCACGTAACCTTGATTCACCAATCGAGGCTCAAGAAATAATTTATTTTCATTCAGCATTTTTGTTGCAATTCAAGACCTGAAACATGCCCATTAAGCCACTATTCCTCTCAAGGTGCGATATCTGTATATGGCATTGCCGACTGATATGCATTCGTACCAACAGCAGTTGTGAGACCTTCCTAATTGGTTATAATTGCTCCGGAAGAAAAGTTTCTCAGATTTCTGGAGATTAGACGAGGAAATTAAATAAGTATGGGAAATATAATTAAACTCAGATGTGGAGAATGCAAATTAGATCACAGGAAAGAATGGGGCTCGCCAAAAAATGGCGTCGATTTCAGAATTTGGCGTTCTTTTTATGCCTCGGATGGGTTGTTAATGATGATGATTGGGTTTCTTTTGTTGATTCTTAATTACATTTGATTAAACTTTCTTTTGGGATCAGGTTGTGAGATAAAGGCGAGTCTTTTTCAGATGGAGTGGGACAGAGGTGTCTTTTGTCCCATTGGTAATAGGGAATCATGAGTCAAGATAGATAAAAAAAATGTCGTTTGCATTAATTTAATTATTGTACGCTCTGGAAAAAATTGCTGATAATGATCACACTTTGATAATGACTATGAACAATGTTGGTGGGTTTAGTTACACAACATGCATATAGATTGGGGCATTAAATTCGAGTGTATCAATTTCTCAATCTATGATGATTATGTCGTCGTTTTGTCTAAGTATAGCGTCGTAATTGCCATATTAATTTTATGATAGGAAGCAAATAATAATACTTTTTATTTAGAAGTTTAAATGAAGTCAATTTAATTACTTGACTATTTCTCAAGTAACTAGAGTTTAACTTTAGATGAATAGGTTGGTTGCATCATCCAACAAAACTTGACTCAGTATATATATTGACAATCAGCCTAAAACATATAAAATAAATAGTCAAATACAAGGCTTACTGACGCCTGGTTTTCAATGATCGAGTTAAAAACTGCCATAGGCAGGCGGTATCTAGTTTATTAGGATTTGGACCATTGTTCTAAGAAATCAACAACTTTAACCTACAAGTAAGTATACTAAATGACTGATTATTTCACCAAATTGACCTGTATCAGCCTATCCTAAATGACCATGAAATAATATTTCCTTTAAAAGGTGTCCTATCTCCGTTCTTTTATTTTTTCTGAAAACGAAACATCAAAAATATAAATGAAAGTACTACGGTAGTACGGTTGTTTCACGTAGTACGGAAAGAAAATGAAACAACCAATGAAATCGCAGTACGGAAAGCGTGACGTCATAAGAAACATTCCCTGGGGCTGTTTCACGTAGTACGGAGATATAACAATACAACCAATGAAATCGCAGTATGGAGAGCGGGACACATTAAGAAACATTCCCATTATTTAATTTTGAATTACTTTTTTCCGACGGAGACATAATTTCGGTGTCTTTCTATTTGAATCTTTAAAAGACGTCAGTTGGCAACAGGGTTCAAACATAATTAAAAATGTATTATATGAGATTTAAGAAATAATTAACTATGAAAAAGAAGACTCTGTTTTAAAAGAAAGTTTTCTAGAGTTTAAAGATGAATTAAGAAACATCAAACATACATCAAATATACCCTTACATTATTCATGAAACCCACATAAAGTTTGGTTTAGCTCCCAAAACTATTTAAATGCTAACCTATTCTATAACTTGATACAGACAAGGCCATGTCTGCTAGGCACCAGAAACTTCCGATAACATAATAATATCTCAGTATTAACTATTCTCTTGACAAACTTTAGTCCCATTGTCTTGAGGTCAAAAAAAAATGTCGAATATTTTGAACTGGCGACACAGCATCCTGTGCTTCCAGAGATTCAAAAACAATTAAAATATCCAGCTTAATGATTGTAGTTATATCGGGTTTGCAGACTTTTGGTAGACAAACTTCGATGTCAACATTAAAAGGTCACTGCGGTTGGTTTGACAACGTGTGATTTTGGTATAGCACAACGATTGCAATAATGTATGTATTTGTAATAATTAGCACTAATGTTATCAATGCTCTTTAAGCGATAAAAGACCCATAAGAGGTTATTTGAAACAATCAATGACCAGAATAAATGAAAATCAAAATGTCGTTTCTTCAGAACAAGTTTTGGCAAAATTTTAACTATTACTGTATTTCTAGTGAACAACAATACTGTATTATATTAATCGTTTATAGTATTTAGTATTTTAAGTGGACTAGAAGTCAATTGGCTAAAAGTCGGCTTTAATTCATTTAGATCCTTTTTTAATAATGTTACTACCATTCTCTAAAAATGATGCAAAAAGAAAAATGTGAAGAAGTTATACGAAAATATTGCATAATCTAGCGAAAACAATAGATAAATAATACACTGTGGTGGGCTAGTAAACTGCAGTAACCACATAATAAATTGGACCAATTTTGCTCGGAAATAATCAGTCTTTCAGTATACTTTCTTATAGGTTAGAGTGATTAAGTGATTGAAACAATGATCCAAGTCCATTAGTTTAGATACTACAGTTTACCAGCCCACGGCAGTACACGCAATTCGCCATGGTCCAATGTCAGGTTCTTTACTTGCCCTCCAGGTCCGTGTGCCAAATCCCATGTATGGGCTTATCGAGATGTTATTAAACCAAACTAAACCATTACATAAAATCCTTTACATAAAATTTTTGAGGAAACTACTTAATGTAGACATTATAATATTTTTTAATTTCCATAGACATGCATTAAGGATTTTATTAGCTTGTCCATTTTACTCAAAATCCTTCGAAGAAAGGTTAGTTAGAACTTTTTCCATACAATAGTGAACTCAGACGTCTAGACGAAATACATCGATATCTATTTGAAATGTAAGATATTACTTCAAACACAATGATAGATATTGTTATAGCCCATTCTAAGACATGGAATAACATTTCTGGGAAAATATATTTCGAAAAGTTTTTGAAAAACTAATCTTCTTTATTTAAAACTTTGAAGAAAACTATATTTGATAATTTAACTGAGATGAAAATCCATTTTTTAAAGAATTTATTATTATTTGAATTAAATGTGTTTCTTTGAGAATTAAATGTATTAATATGCACAGTAAAAGCTTGGTTATTTATATGAATAGCATTACTTACAGCAAATTATTTCTTGAATTTTACAATTCTATGTGCAATTCTATGTGTTGGCCTTTATTCTTCCCATATATATTGGTTAAACAAATTTTATAGAAAATAATTACAGTTCAGCAGTCAGTAAATCTTTTATGAACTAAAATAAAATAAATCAGTTCTGTAATATGATTTCCCCAGTTACCATTAAATAGCTTAACGTAATTTTCCCTAGTTATGTAAACGTATTATGTACTTATATACATGATAGAGAATTTGATTATGTTGAATTTTACTAAAAGGGATTGTCGGGGATTATTTTGCGAAATGTTTCTGATTTCTTGATTTTCTAGGAAGTGAAAACTGATAAAGCGTTTTAAATTATAATTCTATGATGCAAATAACTTAGTTTCTTGATTTTTACTGTTCGTAGAATAATAAATTAAATCTGATGCTTTCTCCTAGGGTCCAGTTGCTCCATTCCACTACAAAAAATATCAAATATTTTCTCCAAAGTTTATATTGTATATTTGAATCTTATGTGTAACTATGAATAGTTATCATTTTACAATTGAAACAAATGATGATAATCTTTGTTCCTCTCTCTCTCTCTCTCTCTCTCTCTCTCTTTTGAATAGAAAATACAGCCATAATATGTTTTCTTACTTTTTCATAGATTCCAATTATGAGAAGTTACCAAAAATTGTCCAGACCAATTTCTCAAATGTAGCAATACTGTCACCTTTTCATAAATTATAACGTTCCTTGTTTTATTTGTTTATAAATTATTTTTTATTTATACTTCAAGTAGCAATTTGTAAGTCCATATTTTGAAATGTATATAAATTGCTAAAGCCCAACTAAATAGTAGCTATGATTCTTTTTATTGTAACAAACTTTTTTTTAACGTTCAGTCTATCTTGTAACTAAAAAAATACATTGTTTAAGCTAACCTTATTTATTCTCAATTAATCATTTCTCAACTTGATAGGGGAAGGTCACTTGTTACCAGAAATAACCAGTCTAATCATTTTAGACCGAAATTATAACTTCATCTTGTCGTAACTTTTTTCCCCCGATCTTTTCCCGTTTTTAGACAAATTCATCAGCACTGATCGTCCATCAATTGCGGACTAAAAATCCTCTTGACCAACCTTGCAGAGATGGACTCTACAATCATCCATCATATCAGGTCCCTACAATCGGGCGTTCCGGGCAAATGGGGCACAACATTTAATTACAGTTCTGGGGGACCCCGCCCTTGGATGCAAGTCACTGCCTATTTTCGGTTCGGCACATGGGAATATCAAGATGGATTGAGTCTTTATTTACTTTGATAGACCTCTGGCATAAACGGCGTATTCTGGACTAAAAGTTACTTGATGTCGTACTTAGGCACTGATATCGGGGATGATGAGATTTTGGGTTTGTCCATCGGTCAGTTTATGCGACTGTGATTGTCATTTATGGATTCGGAGAATGTTTGTTCCGATTGTTATTTGAGTTAATATATTATAATCGAAATTTATCGTAAGGTAATTTTTAATTTTACTACACTGTTAAAAATTTTGTGCTTGGTTTCACCATGATATTGGTTCCTAGTAGCTGCAACGGCTGTGTGGTGAAATGTTTCACCTTTTTTTCGGTGTTTGGTTGAACCATTTTTTCTGTATTTGGAAACAAAAACCTGAGAAATGGTAGAACCGAATACCAAAAATATGGTTTAACGTTTCACCACACAGCCGTTGCAGCTACTAAAAACCATATTTTTGGTGAAACAAAGTGTCCAATTTTTAACAGTGTAGTATGATCTTTATGAAAAATTGTAATCCCTGTTGATCATTTATTTACTTCTATAGAGCGAAAGGGAAAAAGATAGAATTTAGGAACTGGAAAGGCATCTCAATCAAGATTTTTAAAAAATAAATTTAGTTTTTGCTTAATTTGATAAGTGACTGATATAAAGTACAATTTTTTTTTACAATAGTTGATGTTGTTTAAAGACAGGGTTTTCAAAATCGGGAAACGCATTGGCTATCCTTAAAAATGAGGGAGTGTTTTAAAACAAATCTGTCTGCATCCAATGTGGACTTGAGTGTTTGTGGCTTTGAGATACTTTAAAAAATTTTAATCCTTAATTTAAATTTACGCTTTAGGTACACAGTTTTTCACTTTTTAATTGTGTAGGAAAGATTATTATTAAGTAAAATTAAATAAACTTAGTAACAGAGTAAATATTTGAATAAAGAATAAAGTTTGAGGTTTGTTTTAATTAAAGTTGTACCATGTTAATTATTATAAAAAACATGCTATTAGGTACGATAATATTGACAATTCATACAGAGCGCTTGAATGTTCATTTTTTTTTTATCAAAGTAAATTTTTTACGAATCATTATGATTTAAATGTTAATAAAATGCAAGTTTTTGAAAGACTTAGATTTTAAATAAAACGTTCCTTTGAAATAGTTTACTTAAAATAACATCACACTATAGATCTGCACACAGGCAATTGGGAACTTGCCTCGTAACTTTGAATCACAATCAAGTAAAGGGGCCAATTGCGCACCACCATCGTCAGAGTTTGGAATATGACTGAATTAATGTGCACCAGGATTGATACACATGGCGTTACTAGTGGGAATTTTATATCATTGTTCATCAAGATCCGTTTATAGGATGACTAAGAATATTATAACAAGGCACCAGAAACAAATAAAGCATCTGAAAAGTAATCAATGTAAATATTATAAATAAAATGGTTCGAAAATATTACCCTTTTAAAGTTTCAAAATAAACTATGGCAATAAATGTTTGCAAAAAAATACACTTGGAAATAATTTACGTTACTGTTGATTTATTATGCAAATTATAGTATTAGATTAGATGTTCCATTAAAGTTAAAGGCAAAAAAATCCACTTGGTTAAATGTTCCGCATTTGGATATTGCCATACTACTCTTCCGTTTGTTTATTGTAAAAATATTATTCCATAAAAACATTACAATAATTTATAATACCATTAGGTTTAAATTATTAGTACGGTTTCGATTGGTTTTAATTTTTTACGATTGAAAGTTTTTGATTGATCGGATCCATTACTGTCTTTCTTCGCAGAAATTTCCATATTTTTAAAGCAACGTATTCGAATTTATATCACATTAAAATAAGAAGAGTTTAAAATAAGTTATTGAATAAAGTAGTTGAACCATCATCATTCATTTCAATCGATACATAAACAAGAAGTTTAGTAAATAGTTAATGTAATAGACAATAGTTTTATGCATTAAGAGACATAATAAAAAAGTTGTTGATAGAAGTACATTTGAGTTTATTTCATTACTTAATTGGTTTTAAAATTTGGTTATTGAAAATGAATAAAATAATGTAAAGTTAAATAACAATCTTGTATAAATATACCATTATAATGATTAGAAAAATGTCTATACAAGTGTTCCAAAAAGAAACCGGCAAGTTCAAAGATGTTTATAAAGATACAATTGAAGAGCTTAGTGGAAGAAAGTGCTAAGTGACATTTTTGAATAAAAATGAGGTTTTTATGTAAGTGAACATACTACTAGCTGCTTTAACGATAAAAAGTTTTCACTTTTTCAGAAAATTTAAGTTTAGCATAGTGTTTACGGTTTGCAAGTTCCGATTTTAACAGATCTGAGTGCAAACGAAAAACTTTAAAGCTTATTTTCTCGTTTTCACCTTTTTGTCACTTAGCACGTTCTTCCACTAAGCTCTTCAATTCTCTGAGTATTTTTATGTAAATAATACGTTTTTTGTTTATGGGATTTTAATTAAGTATGTTATATTTTTCTGAAATTTGATTCCTGCTATTAGAAAATATTTTGCGGTTGGTAATTTCTTTATCACAAATTTTCTAACTTCAGTGGAGTTGGTTTTAATAATAGTCTGGAATATTTTTTTATAATATTGAGTGAAAAGTATATCATATGTTTAAACAACTTTATATATCGTTTGTTGATGTATTTGTATTTCCATCAACAAGACGATTGTATTCGTATTATTCGAAAAATGGTATTTCTTTAAAAGTCTAAAAGTGTAAATAATATGCTTCACGAATATTTTATTGAAATACTTCTTTAAAATAATAATTTTAAGCGCTGCACGCACTAACTACAAAATTTTAAAATTAAAATTAATACCTTACCTGCATGAAAGGAAAACCGAAACTTAGCACAAGAAAAAGCCAAAAATAAAAGAGTACCTCACAAAATACTTCTTCCCGAAAAAAATAAAAATACAGGATTAAATCCCCCAAAAAGTTCACATAGGAACTTCCCGATCCGATTAAAAAGAATTCACAATCCTGTTTTCGGATGGGACTAAAACTTCGAAGAAGGTTGAAACAAGAGTTCTTATATAAATAATCGATGTTTTATATTATTGTTAGTTTTTGAATTAATCGTATTTTAGCATTTTCATTCCCATCAAGGCAAAAATGATTTTTTTTCAAATTTCAAGTTTTCTTACACATATATTGGTTACTTACTCACTTAAATTAAATATTCATTCATTTATTTGTTTTTTTTTAAAGCAAAAACCTCACTTTTATCCACGGTCCGTGATACTTTGCATTTATGGAAAATTATAAATCAATAATAATGAACTATTAAATATTTTGGCCAAGAGTGGTAACAAAACTTTACTTACAAAACGTTATTTGTTAAAATTTTTATTTCTGCAGTAAAATAACTTCTAAATAAATTGACTTGCTTCATGTACTTTTAAATTAAAATTGAAAATTTTCCACTTCGAAAAGGATTAATGAAATAAAAATCATTGATAGAAAAAGTATATCCAGTCAAATTAAAAAAACATTTTAAGAGAAAAATCTTGAAATGCATTTAAGTTTTTAAGAATTTAAAATTGTGCCGAAATCCTTACAGTTTCTTCAACCATTGATTTTATAAATAAAAAATAAACACATTGACATTTTGGTTTCTTTTAATTGAAATAAATTATTTTTTGTCTCAAAAATAAAACAACTGAAACACGGAAATATATCGAGGCACGCACATAACTTAAATCCGTCATGATTTTGAGAAACACCGATCTTGTAAAACGTATTCGTACCTAAAAACTGGCTATGCATTTAACAATAAATAAAATACAACGACTAGTTCTTTTTTTTACATCCCTACCTAAAAGGGGTAAGAAAATACGGTGTTCTCTAACCCCAACCCACAACTTCAAGTTGCCGCCGGTACCCGCTAGATGTCGCTAGCCGACGATCATATAAAGTATTCTGGATATACCCCTCCGGCATTTCAAACAACCCAGCCCGAATCATTCGAACTGTGTGACTCAGCCTGTAAGGTCAGTTCTCTGACAAGCTCTGCAAGTTGGGAAGCTGTTGTAGAGGAAAGTTGGTGTCGCGTTTTGCGGCCCAGCTTGAACTTGACATTGTTGTGCTTTTGCTGGGACGGTGGATTTTTGTGGTTGTTTTTGTGCTTTGTTGTTGCTGTGTTTGTGTTTTTTTTTATGCACGGCGTTTTTGCTCATGGACTACGGAAATTGAGCATATACTCTGGTGGGACATTTTTTTTTATGAATTGCTGATTTGGTAAGTAGTTTTCGAAAATATTTTTGTTTGTTTCAGGGATTCGAATATTTTTTATTCGAAAGTTTATCGTAAAAAAATGGTTGGTTATGAAATTAAAATTGTTTGCTAAGTGGATATAGTTCCCAATGTTTTTTTTTTAGTTACTTTTTTCTAAAGGTTAAATTAAAATGAACCGAGTTTTAAAAAAATATATATATTTGAATCAAAATCACTTAATAACAATTTGAAACAAATCAGGTAAAATATTAAATATATTTAATAAAATGTGTTTTTAATTTTACAAAAGAGCGAAAAAAACATCTTTGATTGTTTATTTGTGTTATTAATATTTGTATCGTAGTAAATTTTTTCATTATTTTAATGAATATAAAACATGTTTATTATTAATAATAATTTAAACTAAATATTTTAAAGATATTGTGTGGCCGATTACGTTTTTAAAAAAATAATTGTGTTCATATTTCGCGTAAAGCGCGTTTAAGAAGCTGATTTTAGTTATACATAAATATTTATAAACCAATATATCTTATTTTCTATAAATATATATATATATTATTCCAACATTTAATTCGAAAATAACATTTACGTTACCCGAATAAATTAATCAAACATGAACTCTGCGCTATCCAAATAAAACAAACACTTTATCGCCGCGATACTCGCAAATATTACAACAAACCAAATAAATAACAACTATGCCACATTCCTGATGTTTACAATTTCGTGATTCACAATTCCTAAATTCTACTTATTACACAAATAAAACCCGGGACATCTTCGTTCCCACATTCAATGATATTATTTTTAGAATGATAGTATTCAATAGAAAGCAGTGATAAACATGCCCGTGAATCCAAAAGATAAAATGTCATTAGCTGCATAATGGGTTATTGACGTGCAGACTTTGCAAACAGCATCCGTCTCTATTCGTTGCGGAAAGCGATCCCCTAAAGGACGTATTCTCGTCTTATTATCAATAATTATCATTAAATGAAGACGTACATGTGAGACCCTTTCACGGGAAGATTTCTTTCATTACGTAGTACGTCATTATAAAAGGGTTTTAATCTCAATATCGGAGCTTTCATTTTACAAACTTTTTGAGAACCTGCATAGCTTTTTTATGCATAGTTAATTAGGAGGAAGAAAACATAGATTAGACATACAAAAAGCCTTCGATGATATTCAAAGCTGTAATTTTAAAGTTTTTGAATGGCTTTAGGTGTTTGAAATAACGCCGTAATCCCCCCGATATTATTATTCATGACATGAACCGCCATTAGTATTTGGTGCTAATAACTTTTTTTTTCATTTTGATTGAAGCTTTAAAAATATATTGACTTTCATTTGGTAGATTTTATGAATAAAACTCATGTGCGAGTTATCTAAACTCAAAATTTATCATAATGTCTGGTATTTTAGCTACTAGGACTTTTAAATTTACTATTTACTTTTATGCACATTAGAATAAGATAATTAAAAAAATATAAAAGAACGATTAACTATATAAATATAATTTTACTGAAACTAGTATATTTCATGTTTTCTTTTTTTTTTGGTTGATGGCAATTCAGTTGTTGTGTAGGCCATCATTTGCGGTTTTTTAAATGACCGCATTCTATTCAAATTGCACCGCAGAGTCCCGATTACGTTCGTGCAGTATTCTTCCACTGTGTTCCTTAACTCAAAATTCCTGTAAATTGAATCACGAAAGCATTTCCTAATACCCCCTACTTATTCTGGATTTGAATTTAAAATTCAAAGTTGATGACTAGACGCCAAACGCTGAGATTATTCTAAAAAGCGTTGTCAATGCGTTGTTTTTCTTAGTAAATCCCATCTGTCAACTTGTCATTCAATGCATTTTTCCTTT
Source organism: Oedothorax gibbosus (assembly GCA_019343175.1). NCBI lineage: Eukaryota > Metazoa > Arthropoda > Arachnida > Araneae > Linyphiidae > Oedothorax > Oedothorax gibbosus. The sequence continues at coordinate 23,302,690 of CM033280.1, forward strand.
GTCCTAATTTAATAACGCAACCAAAATTTCAAAAATCAAAATCTCCTACTATTGTGGTTTTCGCCCCTGGCTCGATTTTGTTTTCCCATGCGGGTACTAAATACGGTAATGACGGCATGCAATCATTGCAATTGGAAACATTTCTGAAGCCCTTTTACTAATGGGATGGGACTAAAACGATTTGGGGACGAAAAACTCTTAACCGAGCTCTGTAATCAGTCAGGTTATCAGTCAAAACGGACTAAAATTACACGAATTAGTATTGGAATTGTATTCTGTTCGAAAGTCATTCAAAGGAATCTATTGTTATGCTTAATAATAAGCTCTTAAGTCAAAGAAATAGTGGACTTAACGTGTTCCGACTAACCGCTTGTTTATTTTTGCCGAAGGATATGAATAATTCTTACGCATTCACCTGTTATATTAGAAAGTATAATTTTCAACTGAACCATTCATTTATTCTGAAAAAAAGTTTCGGGTAATAATTATAGGAATAGCATTTTCAGCTTCGCGATGGCATATTGTATCTGTGATTTATCTTGTTTACCTTGTCCCAATTCCATCGGGCAGGTGCAAACAATTTAGAAATTCTGATAAATATCACTTTGCTTTTTTTAAAGCCCTAATGTTGTTTATTTATTATTATGTCTTGAATTTGAAAATAAGGATAAGTCTCTATATGCTGGATAAATTTTAGATGCAAATGGATATTTAAACAAACTGGGTACCCTGTAACTTTCGGAGCGATTACTGTCCCTTCTCTGTTTAAAATAGCAAAACAATGATTCTGAAATACGTTTGAATACTATTTTTTTTAATTGACACAGATTTAGTTTTTTTGGAAAGCTTCGATTCCTCATATTTTGTATATATATAGTAAGGATTTAGCATTACCGCAATATTTAGATTTAGCGTCTTTAAAATCCACTTTACATTAAATACTACGATATTTATAACTTCTCTGACTGTTTATTTCTTAAGATCTGAACATAAAGCATTTTTTTACAACCTCAACCGTTATAAATATGACGCTAAAACGGCTACATTGCGGCCTACACGCCCAAAAAAGGCAACCCCAACGAGACGATCTGTTAGGAGAAGATTTACAGTGGACCGACCGACAGGACGACGATTTTTTTTTTCAAGAAACGCGAATAAAAGAAAGATACTGCCTGAATAATAGCAGCAAAAAAAGCAGAATCTTCGCCTGGTGTGGTCCTTCTTTTTCTATCTCAACTCTGGGAAGAACAAACTTTGAGGAACCTAGGCGCCCCGGGGTTGGGCACTGCGGGGGATTAACTGAATGGAAATGCCCGTGTAGATATATAGGCAGAGCTCAGGTGGAGTTCACTACACCTTTTGATGTGGCCCAAGAAGCTTAGGCTGGAGGATTGCAGAGTGTCATTGTCATACAAATTTGTTGCTTATGCTAAAGGAATGCTGAGGGGAAAATGCCATGGTGGTTGAAGTGTGTAAGTGCATGCAGTGAGTCTGGTGGGAAAGGAATTCGGTGGATGGTTATTTGGAATTAGCATGGATAAATTGTAATAGGGGTTCGGATATTGTTTTACTTCGCGAACTTTTATTTTAAGTATGTTTAAGTTTGATCCAAGGCTGGAGAACGCTTCACTCGGGTTTCATTCACACGTAATGTGTGGCGGTATTTACACTTTAGGTTATTAAATGTTAATTTTTTTCATATAATAATAAAAATCTTCCTCAGCAAAAAAACTAAAAACCTTATATTTTTTAGGAACACACATAAAAATGAACACTAAGCATTTAATTCTCTTATAACAAAAGTCTAAATTCTTTAATGATAGTTTTAGGATATTTATAGTAGTCATTATTTCGTTTGTTTGAGAAACAAGTTATTTGAACATCGAAAAATCTCAAATATTTGGTTAGTCTACTTAGCAAAAGATTCTTATCGAATACTTACTTTCGACTGCGTAATTAATCCTAATTTTGAAGTTAATTTTTTTGTACTCAAATATTTGCGATTTTAATAACTTCAAATGTTTATTGATGGAAAGTATAAGCGACACCGACATAAATGATATACATGAATCTGGAAGTTAATGACATAAATGTTGACCCTTTCTTATCTACATTGAAAATGTGTTTGAATAACATTATATACTTGTTTGTTTTATGTAGCTTGCATGATTGCTAGAAAATATTTAAGAATTTTTATTTTGTTGAATCGGTTATCACTTATATTATTTAAAATTATTATTGATGGTGACATCTGTTTTGTGAATAGTTATTTGCATTTTACACCATTTCATTAAAAACAAATTCTAAATTATTAAAGTACTTGGCAAAGTATGAAATAGTTTTATTATTCCATACACAACTTTCTTTTTATAATACAAATGGAAATTTCGAAGAAAAAGTTAGTGACTTCAAAAAAATAATTCTTAATAATATGTTAATGAAACACAAAAATACATTACTAAAATAAAACAATAACTCATAAATCATTATATTAATGTAGAACATGTATAGATATTGTAATTGCACTAAATATCGTGTATCAACACAGCTTTTTCTTCCACCTAAATCAACTCACTTTGATGGATCCTATAAAAAACTGATATGCCAATAAAAGCACTTAACTCCGTAGCCATTATCCCTTGTCAACCTCCAGCATAACACGGTATAGGTCAGGACCCCGGCGTATCTTAAAAGTATGGCTTTTTGCACTCTCATTTCGATACGTAAGCTGTAGGGAGTCAGTGATAAATATCCCTACCGGCTTGATGTCGGTCATTTTATTAAGGGAGATTCATCGTCACTCGAAATGGCACTTAGGGTCCCTAAATGGATGTTTATAATGCACTAAAAGTGACCTTTTTAGGCACTGATTTTTCATTTTTGTTGTAGTAATGTAATGTAATCGTTTCCGGCTGCCTATTTCTAGCCTCCTATTGTTGTAGGGTAAGAATGGAAGAATGAAATGGAGTTAAAGTTTTGTTTGTTTTGGTTTAATTTTAATAGTTTAAAAATAAATAGATATGTGTAGGTTCCGGGGTTCGCTCCTTGCCTTAGCCATCCTCTAAACGGATCGTGTTGGACCAATGCCAAACTGAATAGAATATCAGTTCTGGACATACAAAAAATAACATTGTATTTAAACCAGTCACATAGAAAACTACTTCACCGTATTTCTGGCATCACAGCTGAACTTTATAGGAAGGATCTTCACCGTCCCGAACGCTACTCGAGGCTCTTTGGATTACTATTTCCACCCCTTCAGTCGAGTGTCACTTTCACAGGGGAAGTCCCGTCCATACGCTGTCATCACGCAACCGCTTGTTGTAGAGGCCTGATACTCTATTTTAGTTAACCCTGGTTGGACAAAAATAATTCCACCAATAAATAGCTCGGTGTATATGAGATTGGTGCACATTAAATTTATCGTAGTCCTAAGTCTTGGCCGCTTTTACGATGTCCCTATAAAGTTGCTTTTGGTGCTCCTGATGTCGGACTTGTCACGTGACCACTACTCTAAGTCACGAGGCTCGTTGGAAGTACTCCTTTTGTAGCTCCAGTGCGTTTAATGAACAGTATGCAGGGGGAAAATGGTACTCCAAATGTACCATGTCAATCAATGGTTTTATTTTGTCGTACAGCTAAAATGCATGAATGTTTTGTTTGTTATGGCATAAAAAGTACTTTAGTTAATAGTTAGAGTAGTTTTCTAATGTGCAGAATAATTTGTGCATTTTACTGGTTTAATAACGAGTGTACTAAAATAAAAGGTTTCCTACGTTCTGTGTCAATTAGTGGTTGATATTATTGATTTTTTGCGCTTTTAATTTTAACTTAGTTGTTATGCACTAGTAATAGGTTTGTAATATGTTACTTCAATAACTTTTTGTTCATGCAATTACTACTCGCGTTTTTATTCTTTTAATTTTGAGAATACAAGACTCATTAAGCTCTTGCATTGCATTTTATGTTAGGAGCATATTTTTCATTTTATGTTTGCGTTTATAAAAACGCATGTGGAAAAAATAGTTTACAAAAACATGTATAACTCTGTTTTACAAAATTACATTTGCATGCAAGCATAAAAACATATTTATTCTCTTTCGGCTTACCTAGTACTTCTAATTATTCTAGGATCTGCTCCTAACACGAAATTGCAATTTGCTGCTTGTGTGTTCCCAACCCTTAACAACCGATATTATATTACCCCAACACCCCGTTTCTCAGTCAGATCTTAGATATTTCAAAATACACCTTAAACCGCGATTCGTGGTCAGATTGTCAGAAAGGCGCCATAGTAATGGCGCTTGGGCCAACGGGAGGTCCTGTGCATCGTATATTCCATCGGAAAACAGGGAATGTACAATTCATGTTTTTTTACAGAACAGTTATTCTTGTGTTTGTTATATGTTTAAATAGAATTATTTAATCTATTTAATTGTTTGTGAAACCTTCTAAATACTAAGCAAATTTATTTGTTGAAATACACAACCCTACATCTGTTTTCATGCTAAGCTCTTATTGATAAAACATTTAAAAATTTTTAATGGTAAATATTAAATCTGAAAATATTACTTTAGGTTTTAATTGTAAAATAATTAAAAAAAGTTAAAGAAGTTTCCTCCATTTAATGAAATTCTTATCAACTACATTCATCTCATCAAGGAACTGTAAACGATCTAAATAAAAAAGAATTGCGTTAAATTGATCATTACGATAGGTATGTATGAGACACATGAGGAAAACCGTCGAATTCTAACAAAATCCTAAATATTGTCGAATTGCAAATATAGAAGTTTAATCTTTCTCATCCATATAACACATCCAATTTTGTCTGATAAGCAAAGTCAGCAGGGCGATAAAACCGTAAAAGACGTGTGCTTGATAATTAGGTGAGCTCCTCAGGACTTAATTTCAAGTTCGTAATGAATTTCAAAATTCGTCGAGCTGGGCATTAAATCAAGCAATATTACACGAAATTTGAATTACATTGAAGTGTGTTGAGGTTGAATGATAATCAGGAAGTTAAAGTTTTATTTATTTCATATACTTATTGCTGACTACTAGCAAGTTTAATAGACAGGTTGGTATAACTTGTAGTATAAGTTTGCGGCAAAAAAATACACTCTCATACATTTATACAAATAAATATTTAAAAAAAATTCTATTTCTGAAATTATCATTCATAATGGAAATATCCAACATAATATTCAAAGACAAAATTTCTATCGAATACTTTTCTATAATTAAATTGGTTTCTTTATAAAGAAATTCAATTTCTACTACATCAGAAGAATTGAGAAGGATCTTATATTTCAATTTAGTTTTATGTTACCCGATACATATTTTGTGAAATATAACTTTGTTACCTTGAGTGCATGTAACAAAACTACTGTATCTCTTTTGAAAACATCTTAATTCACGCAGTGCCCTTATTTAAGTTAAATAAGAAATAAACTAAATAACAAAAGCTTCGGGCTATAAGAAAAAAGTGTAGATTAAATTGGCTCAAACAGAAATAATACTCCGAAGCGACCGAATTCCTCAATAGGGATTCAATGACGAGTCTTATTAATTAAAACCTGTATAATGAGAATACGCTTCTTTGAACGCTAGTATAACACTCGTAACAATGGTCTGGTTCTCAGCTAGATTACTTGAAAACATGTACCTTAAAACCTTGTAAGCCAGAGTTACCTTTTCAAATCAATTAGTTTACAAACGAAGAAGCATTTTTGAATTTATGTTCATTGTTTGCATCAGCGCGGCTGTGTTTTTAATATTGAATTAAGGATAACTAAATAAAAATAGCAAAGTTCAAATCTGATTCTCAAATCTAGATGTGTATAATAAAAAAAATTAGTTTAGCTGTTATAAATGTTAAAATTTCCGTTTAGATTCAAAAGTAGATTTTTTATGTTCGAATATAAAAAGTTAAGAATAAAAAAATTGTATAAACAAGGAACGACATGATATTCAAGTTTTAATTTTACCCTTGTAAATTTGTAATATTCCCTCAGGTTCCGAGTTACTTACAGAAATGTAAACAAATGGGTGAGGATTCAATTCAGCTTAGAAGGGCATTTAAACCAGTTTTAAATGTTTCCTTTATCGGTTTACTCTGAAAATCCCGCTTTTAAATCGTCTCAATTGAAAGCATTAAAAAAAATAACATTTTAATCTCCTTAAAACAGTGTGTTGTTTTATTTATACTTTGTTTAAAATCCGCCTTTGATAATATATGGGAAAGAGCTCTGCCGCGTTTTCTTGTTTGTATATTTTAGATATTCTTATGATTGTGTTTGGAACTCTTATCAAGCCCAAAATAACTCCTTCTATTATTAAGTTATTTTAGAAAGGCGATCTTTTTTCAGAAAATTCAGTATATTTTTTTCAAAGAAGATATCGGATTACATGAATAACAAAATGTAATTTTATTCATAAGATTGTTTTCCATAACAAGTTTTGATTACTTAAACTTTTTCTCTTTTAGTTTATCTATGAACCGTGGAAGATTTTGTAATATATTTTTAAAAAAAAGAAATTAATACTTATTCGAATGTTATTATTTATTAATTATGAACTAAACGTATTTTATGGTTAAACTCATATTCAAAGACTAAAATATGTTTATTATTAATAATATGCTATTTAAACTGCATGATAAGTAACATGTTATAATTAGATACAGAAATTTCATACCAAAACCATAAGTACATTCATGTTTTATCTTCGTATGGAATTTTGTCGGCTGTAGAATATAGACTCAATAATGTGATACTTTCGATTGAAATTGATTTAAAAACTTGAACTTTAGTTAACCGCCATGTTGAATTAACTTAAGTTTGAAAGAACCGAACACTGATACCTCCAAATTAAACTTTTCATCCCTTCGTTTGATATTATCTCAATGATTTTTGATCAACTGATTCATCACAACCAGCAACACCCTTTTAAAGTCTCCGAGGGATGGGCTTGAAAAGAATAGAGCGTAAAGATGATGGATCCTTTTTAAGCTTTTCTATTGGGCGTCATATTAGTCATTGTCAGCTGTTTAGGGAAGGGGGCGGGGTAGGGTAGACCCCTACAAACTAAGGTCCGTTTGTGTTGTCAAAAACATGCTGACATATCTATGTATTGCTGGTAGGAAAAAGAAAAATTGTTTTATAAGTGGAAAATTATTTTTTCCAAATGGTAGGAACTAATTTGAGTTTTTATTTACTTTTTTGTTCTTTATTATAGATAGAAGTAGAACAGTTATAGTTTTTTAATAAAAATTATTTGAAAGTACGACATTATAAAAGTTCGGTTACGGAATTTTTTATAATTATTGATGCATTTTATAATATGAATCAATATGTTTATATGCGTGTTTTAAATGCAATCAAACTATATTTTAAACTATTTTAGGCAATAATTATAAGTAAAGTCACAATATTAAAAAATTAGTTGTCGTATTTGTTCAAAATTCAATGAAATGTTATGCTATGCATTTGTGAATTGTAACAAATTTTGAACAAGATATACAAGTCTCTTTGCTTCCTTTTTAACCTTTACTTAAATATAAATTCTCTTTAAAAAATAATACTGCAGATAAATTACAAGAGCACAGAACATATCAATTGCACATTTTTTGAAAGAAATTCAATGCTTCTGTTTATTCTGCAGCTGCAGCAAAAATGGTGATGGATAAATAAAAACGCCCTGAATGTTATTTAATATAATCAAACCTTTTCGACATATTTTCTCACACAAAGTACCCGGATCGGGAAAATTATGCTTTATGTAAAGTTATGCGATCCTACATTGTAACAAACATCCTGTTCACCAAAAATCAATAATAACACCAAATGCTTATTCCAAATAGAAATATGTACTGGTCGACAAAAAAAAAATCAAGATACGCCGATGAAAAGCCGAACATACCTCGATGATGGAGCGCCCTTTTTGGAATGACCGATTCCTCCGGCTATTTTGCGGCCGCAGCAAAAATGGTGATAGATCGTAGCACACCATAAATCATCTGCAGCGTTTACACAGTCATTAGAAGCAGTTACTTTTGCTCTGCGGATTTCATTTCCATATGCGCTGGAAATATATCTATCTATACGCTCACGTCAAAGGGTCGAGTCGTATGGCTTTTTTGTCGAGCAGTTTAAGTCTGGTACTGTTGTTTTCTTAGTTGAAACTCCATTTAACCTTTTTATTTCTTGTAAAAAAACTATTAGAGTAGAACTCCGATTATTCGAATTCAATCCAATGGTATCATACTGCTTCATACATCCATTCATACGTTTAACATGAACAGTGTTGCCATTTAATTTTATTAAAACTCGTTTTCATATAAAAAATGTTTTTTATGTATAATTTTCATTATACATACAGTATATGGAGTTCACCAGCATCTAAAGTTGCCAATGAGCGGGCCGGACTCTATATTTTAGTTATACTTTTGAAAATGTGAGTTTTGCAACTATATTCTTCATCGGAAGGTTTGATTGCTGGCTAGGCTAAAAGTACGTCACAATAGGAGAATAGATTAAATTAGAATTGTTACCATTCAATATAATACCAAACTTACGAAAAAGATATTGAAGGTTATACGATTAATATTTAAAATCATCCAATCGTTCAGTATTGTGATGTTTACAGTGACAGTTACAGAGACAGTTCATGTTGTTTGTTCGTATTTGGTGATACTATTTCTAATCTTTGTTCTAATTACCAACTTTTGTGAGATTTTATTCAACCTTTCTGTATCTAAGCCTCTTTACCTAAAATTGTTTTTATTCTGGGGTATGACTTCACTGCAGAATCCGCATCTCAGGAGCAAAATTCATCTTTATTTTAAAGAACTTGTTCAAATACACAATTTGTTCTTGTGTTTAACTTACCTCTGGCAGCCAAAGGTGATGGATGATTGCACCGCCCATCCATGGCGAATACGCGGCAACAGAAACCGCGAAATTGACCAAGAGCTTTTTCGAGCAAGGTGTTGTAAAAAATTATTACCTTTTTACCCATCTCTATCTTCAAACAGAGATATGTTTTTCTCACGCTAGTGAAGATGTGACTTGGTATGGCTAGATATCGTGACGATGTAAGGCATTTAATGGTTTCATTGAAATTGATAGATATTTAATAATATCGTAAAAATCATAATTAGACTAATGAAAGTTTTAAGAATAAAAGACACGTTAAAGTGTGTGTAAAAGTAATGAGTTATAAATTTTGGGGTTAACTACTTAAGTAATAAAAATAATTTGTAATTTGAGCAATAGTTTCTAATTTATAAGCTTAAATGCTTATAGATGTGCAGTTAAGTAACTTCTTGTATCACAATATTTAAAATTTAGAATAAAAAATTTCATTTATTTTTAATTTGACCAAACATGCAGTACTCACCATTCTACATGTTCCACTACATGTTTCTTAAATTCTGCATTTAGTGAGACATTGGAACCTAGAAGAATTTTATCAGTCTTAAGTGTTCCTGAGTTATTTTTAAGAAATAGAGTTTTATTGTTGAAGTTATATTGTAGGGAAATATTCAGTAAGCAACTCTTTCGTTGATTGATGGCTACTTAAGAAAATAAATCGCATTACCATTCTAGTGTTATTCATACACATGCATAAAAAATAGACAAAAGTCTAACAAAAAGCGATGTCTTTCGCATGAATAAAAAATAAAGCGTCCAGCTTAATGGAATATTTCCGGAACTATGCTGCTAGCACGCGAACTGAAAGTGCATGAAATCAATGAGTCCGTTTTTTTTTAAAAATGAGGAATACTTGAAGGATGACCCGCAAAAATCGTCGGGTTCTTGTACGGTTCGAAAAAAAAAATACCGTGATGTTTTTTCCACTATATATTAGCACTATATAAGATTTTGCACTTGTACTTGTGCACTTGTTTAATATAGGTGGCTTGGGATAATCAGTATAAAATAGGCAATTCAGATTATATAGGATTTTGATGAATAAAAAAGAAATACGTTTGTTAAATTATCCGTAGATATGTAAGTATAACTTTTATTCTTACCTAAAAGATTTTTTGTTTGGTTTACCTAGCTTTAGATAACACACTTTAGATGCGTGTTTCTGAGAAATAAAATCTGCGTTCCCTTTGTACAATTTAAGTTATGGATCCCTCAGTCCTTTTTAAACTCTCTATAAGTTTTTCAGTACAAAAAGGGGGTATAAAGAAGTGGAATCGAATCGTCTTTGCTCTGTTTTATCCATATGATATGCATAGGGAGTTTATGAAAAAACTTTTTGTGATAAAAACAAATATCAAAAAGCAATTTCTTTATTTTGTTCCTGTATTTACTATTAAATTTTCGTTTTCTCATACAGAGCGTTATTCCACAGAACTTGTTGATGGCAGTCGTAATGGTCCATCCACAGTACCGTCTGTATGTTGCGCTGTAAACTAGATATTTAAATTGGCTTTTTGCTACATCCAGTATAGAACTGCAACCATAAAAAGCGAGCGGTAAATATGAAAAGACCGTCGTAAATATTTATAACCCTTCTAAACTATTTGTGAGGGGAGACGAACCGTTACATCTATGGCAAGAATTGCTTTTAACATGTAAACTTGCGTTGGAAAGTTTAAAAAAAAGTAATTTAGAACGTATCTGAATGCCTAGTTCGAACGGAATCGACTTCTTTTCGATTCCCTTAGAGAATTCGATGAAAAATTGTCCCGTGAATTAGCTTGCTAGTTTTTGGACAGCGAAAGGATTGGAAATAGAACACAGTAAAAAATAGAATATAGTAAATGTCTGTTAAATTCCCAAGTCAATATTTATTTCACTTCTAAACACACAGATATTTATAAATTGAACTGTTATTCTAGTTCAGATATTTGAGTTGAATTCGACATTAAAAAAATATTGTTGTAAACTTGTTGTTCATGTGTTGTATTTTAAGCTTAATAAGTATAAAAGTTATATATATATATATCCCATTTTATTAATTTAATAGAAAGAAATTATTTAAGTTTGGAGAGATGGTGAAAGAAATTAAATTTACTTACTTTTCTAGCAAAGCCATTGTTATTACTTTGTGTTTAATTATTATTGTGTTAAATTGCTTTAAAAATTTTCTTACTAACTACTATTTTTTTTTATGTCGTCTTGACGTAAATACGTTAAAAAACTTTAATTTGTTAAGCTGAAACTTCTATATTTTGGAGGGCCGTCATCATGAACTGTTTTCTTTTTCTTGAACTCAAGAAAAATGCTAAAAGCTTCTCCTTTCAGCACATGATTGTTCTTGCAGGATTAGGGTGACAAATGAGGCATACGATCCATTCCCATGAGCACACGAAACAGATAGAACGACCTTTCAACCTCCATCTCAACACAATATACATCCAAAATAGCTTGTTGCTCTTGAACCACCCCCAAAGACAAAACTATATCTTGCTGTCGTTCCTAAAAAAGGTTAGATCGAGAGTCAAAAGTAGCACGCGATATAGCGTGTCAAATGGGAGTTATTGTGCAAAAGTTGTGCCAAAGGGTGGAACAGAAGAACCAAAGGTGCATCAGCTGTATACACATTAGGTGGCAGAACTAATGAAATGCTGAGTGATTCCAGTTCAGGCCACTATCTGATTGGTGCTCGGTCCATTCCGATGGTTTTGATTGAGGGAATTGAGTGGGTCACTTTGGTTTGGCACAGTAGTAACATGTATGATTATGACGTCAAGCGCGCATGAATTATTCACTCCAATGAATACTGGACTAACCATAGTCCTAGATTAAAGTTCTGGCGGCTTGCATTTAAACTGAGGCCTCTACGCAAAGCTGCAGACCAATGCATTTCTGTATCATAATGTCCATGTTCCAAAATTCTTATATTCAGTCACATTTCGCTTATTAACTTTAAGGGGTCGGTTAGAACGGTTTCAAACTAATCCAATAAGTTGCCGAAGCATATAGGGTGGGATGAGGTTGCCTAATTGCATGGGCGCGACCAAAGGTATGGTCATTGAAAGGGTCCTTTCTGCATGGGATATGTTTTGGATTCCTCTGAATTGATGATTTAAGATCTTTGGATGTTTTTTAATGATCTTTACGAATACTTGCTTAGTTGTTTCGCAATAAAAAAAGTTATTTCTAATATTGGATTTAACTAAACTGCCCATACCATAAACTCCATTTTGGGATTTATTATGAATCTGGTAAATAGTTAAATAGAGTTTTTTTAATGCCTCACGCTCATTGTTTAAGAGTCTGTCAACTTATTTATTTCATCTAAATTATTCATGCATCGTGAAACTGCTAAAGACTCCCAACATGCATCACTATGAATTTAAGTAACAACTCATAATTCCAAAACATAAAACTAAGTTATAACAAACAAGGAAATGTCGCAGAAAATTTCGAAGAAAAAAAGTTTTAAGCGACAAGATAGAAAAGCTTTACATAAAGATCATGAACTTCGCAGAGTGCTCGCTTCTCATACACGTACAAGAGAATAAAATAGCACTTTCCCTGCGTGGGACTTTTTTCCATTACTGTTAGATCAACCAAGAAGCAGTCACAGCCTCACTCCTAACGACTTTTCTACGAAATGGCCACATTTTCTTTTCCGTTTACAAGGCGCTTTGCATCAGAGCCCGTGGGCAGAGCAGAATAAATGTTTATTTTCATGCATTCATTTCAAAGTCAGTTTCTACGATGTCCCTCTTCACCTCAGGGAAGTCATTTTTTGGGACATTAATTTCTTAGCGACGAGGGGTAGTTTGCACTTTAAAAGATTGTCGCCCTTTCTTTTTCATTACCTTTCCTCATTCACTAAGGGTTTCTAGCTTGTTAGTATATATGTGCACATGTTCTTTTGCTAAAACGCCTTCGGTCTTATGTAAATGCATGTTATTGATTTTGTCATTATTGCGAACGCGAGATTTTGTTTTTAACTTTTGAAGGTGCGAACTGTATTGTTAAAAAGTAAAATTGTCGAAAATGTGATATATATTTTAGAAAAGGGTTTTCATATAATTTTTTTTATGTATCGTTTATTGTTTTTAAAATATTTAAATAATTAACCAATAACCGAACAAAGAATTAATCAAACTAAGAGCATATGCATATTATTCAAAGTACACTTTATCAAGTTTAATAATTTATTTAAAACATTATATTCATTCCAAAGTCTCATTTAAATTTAGTGCCAATAATCTTAATGGAAGTACTGATTGGCTTAAATCACACGTGGTTAGTGCATTCATCTTTACACATAAAAATTTCCAGTTACATTTGAAAAAATATTCTACAAGATTTCTGGAATACCACCGATTTACTTAATGTCATTTCTTATTTCCAATTTTTGAAACCATTAGAGATTGTATTAGTCTTTATTAACTTCAAATAATGTCGGGATAAAGGGAAAAATAGATTTCATTGGATGCCATTAACTACACCCAGACACTGTACGTAACGATCTGCGAATCATTCCCGTCACATCATCAAATACAATGTCCCCGAAGACCAGTCCCTCAAGACATGCAAGAAAAAGGTTCGAAGTATCTACCAAACGATAAAAACAAATAACTTTGTAGCAGATCGCCCCCTTATTCCACTCTGACACAATCCCTTAGAATAAAAAGATGCTTCTTCAATCTCCTGGAAGCTGTAATTATGCAGTTTAACGATTTCATCGTAAATGTTGCAAGACCCCCTTCTTTGGGGGTAAAAAACCATGTCGTGTTAATTAACTCTGATATAACTTTAAAAGGTATTGCGATGGAAGTGTGACCAAAGAAAAACGATGCTAAAAGACTCCAGTGTAAAAAAAGAGCGGTAAATAGGATTATATACTTTGCGATTATAGTTGCCTTGGCCCTTGGGAGTTTTTGCTGCTAGCTACATGTGACACGATAACGAAGATTGTTTAGGAGTGGATCATTTGTGATGGGGGGGGGGGGGGGGTAAAAGAACAACCGATTTAATTATCTCTAATTTATAATGATCAATTTTGCTATTTTATCAAATACGCTATACATGTCGTGCGTGTAATTTCGAAACACGTTAATTTGAATCATATGCCTGTAAATATCATAACAATTTATTTAGAACGGATTTTGAAATATTGTGTGGCACTGATAATCAATGTACATTTTACACTTTTGATTAATCAATAAGCTAATAAAACCAATACAGAAGAAAAATAAACAGAAGAGGCGAAAAATATTTTGTGGTTACGGAAAAATTGCATTGAAATTTTTTGACTGACCCCAGTTATTATAGTTGGTATTTCCTTTATTACACAACACACATTCTTTGCCTTCCTTTCATCGATTAAAAACCCAAAGTTGATTAGTTGATAAAAAATATTAAGTTAATCTTATTTTTTAAAAATATCTTTCAACGGAAGAATTTATTTTCCTAAGTAGAAACAACCGCAAATATGCCTAAATGAACAAAATAATCATCAGTGATGCAGAAAATGAGTTTCGCCTGAAGTATAACGCTGTAAAGGCAAAAGGTGCATGAAAATGAGTATAATTTTTCTTGATACTTTGGCCAAGAACAATATGTAGCCTGACAAAAATGTAACAGACATATTTTTAACTATCAAATATTACAAATTCAGTATTAACACCTTGTGTTAAGTGAATATTTTTTGTCAGATTTAGGCGAAAAACTCTTGAGTTAGATCTCATGACAAAGTTTCATATTGGCATGTCCCGATACTGCAAATTCTAAAACTTATTTTTGTAAAACAAACCCAGCTTTAGCTACAATTTTGTTAAACTCAGACATCCCGAAGAATTTTAGGAGAAGAAAGCTCAATTTTCGTAGGAAAATAAAAACTGAATATTGAGGAATCGTGACAAGAATGCAAAACGAAATAAAATAATTATTTTTCTTGGAACTGTTAATTCAAGTAATGCAGTCTCTAAAACGGCAGAGATACAGAAATTGAAAATATATAAATTGGACTTGTATTTGAAGTCAACTTATTCATTTTTTCTATTTTATTGGCATCCCAATGTTTACATTTCATTAAGAAATTATTTACCCCATTATCATTAAACATTGATACATATTTATTAAAGCTTTTTTTTGCTTTAAATATAAAAAGTTAATTACTAAGTAGTACGAAAAAAGGTTGATTTATTAATTCAATAATTTATCGATTCAGAGTGGGCACATTATACATATTATCAAGCATATTACTAGCATATTACAAGTATATTACTTATCATATTACTAGCTTATCAATCAACTGCATCATTACCTTTTTTACTTCAATGTCAATGTATCAATTTGATAAAAACTTTTTTTGCAATTTTTGTTGCTATCAATAATTTGTAAATAAAAAAAAATGTATTAATCATCCTAGTAGGTATACCAAGAAAAATTACTATAAGTACAATAAACCAATTTAAATATGATTGTAACCATTTATATCATAGTGCGAAAATATTTTTTACGTGATCGTATGTTTTCTAGAACACTAATATAACAAAACAATTGCAGATTGCAATTCATTTTCTAAGTATCCGAATGAGGTCAAGCGTTGCGTGCAGACAACTTTACTTTGCTGTCATCCAATCACAAACACTTTTATCCAACAGGCGGTCCCATTTATCTTCATTTCTATCCATTAGTTGCACGTATAATTCACCCCCAAAGTCGACCCTAATGGCAAATTAGATTACCCTCACTGTCCCCCGTCACCCAATAAATATCCAGCTCGTAGACGTTTAATCTGCGCCGTATTACCCAATAACTTCTAAAATCTGTCGGAGGTCGGGGCCTAACCCTTTGGGACACAAATCTTGTAGGCACGCTAATGTTCAACACGCTATTTCCTCGTGCAATGTACATAGGGTACAAGTGGGTAAAAGGGTAGGTTAATTTTTCATCCACTTTTGCTTGCTCATGAAGGGTAAAACAACAGAAGTCCTTACCCATTATTGCAAGAAAGACCAAAGAGCGCCTCCACCTACTTTTCCGCATGCACATTTCCATTCTAATTTGTCAAGTCGATGCCCGCGTGCTCATAAACTTAATCTGTTGCCAGGGTAACCTAAGGGCGTGCGCTTTTTGCTTCTGAACAAACAGTGTGGTCAGCCTTTGCCGTTATTACAGAAAGCCCCTTGAGCTTATGGAGACTTATGTTAATAGTGGTACAACATTAGTTTAAACAAAGGAAGAGTTATCACGTTTTCTTATAGTTAAACGACTAATTAGTTTCTATAAACGAAACCCCAAGAAATTCTACTAAGTTAATAAATCATCGTATGATTCGTATGTAAGCTAATTGGGTTATGCAAGATTACAGCACAAGCAGTTTTTATTTTTGTGACTTTATGTTTCAAAGCCAAGAAGTTCAAAGTGAGGATTAGTATTACTTTGTTTTTTTTTCAGAAACACAATGAAAAATAGCTTGAATAACCATATAAAATAAAAGTAAACTTAAACACTATACACAACCCCCTAGCATATTATGTTATTTTCTTATACGCAGATGTAAAGTAACTTCTTACGATTAAGTTTGTGTATTGAGTTGTGAAGGAAATTGTACGATTTATCTAGGACCAGTTAAAAGTGGTTCCACTAAAATTTGAAAAGTCCAATTGGTCTTTTTTATTGTATTGAAGCTGGCAAAATAAACTTTTATTGCCTTCAAAGAACTTTACATGGACACCGTATAACGTAGTCTTACGACACTAAATCTTTAAGACCCTCGATGTTAAAATAATGGACTTGAGCCGCTGTTAAAAGGATCCCTTCATATGTGTGTATATGTAGACGCTTGTTAATGGTTCCTACACGCATATTACGGATCATTGTTGGGGCTCTTTAGGACGCCAATCTATAACGTCGGCAATTACAACTCGCGTGGTATTTCGCTTGGTTCTGTAATTAGAAGTCACCTGCTCTCTGCATACATTTCTTGTGTGTTTGATGAATGCCATAAGTATACTGTGAGGGAGTCATGAGGTGTTGAGTTCGTTGTTTACTTTGTTAAGTGCCTAATTAAGTCCTGAAAGGGATTAAAATGGTCACAGGAAATTGGCCTATAAATGAGTTAGCAAGAGAATCTTTGAAATCGACAGGGGATTGTGTTTTCGTTTTAGCTTCCACACTACGTTTATAACGTAAAAAGTGGAAGGTATTATCACCGTTCAGTCCGTCTGTCTGTCCGTCCATCTATCACCCACTTTCATAGCCCAAACTACAAATGCTACAGGCAAGTTGATACGTCAAAAATTTCAGCGCATCAAAATTAGAAGACATTGAAAATCTCAGAAAAAAATTCGAATTCTAAGTACTTTAATTATTTAAAAAAACTGCAAAATTTAATGTTCATTTAAAAAGCATAAGAAGACATTTTTATTAGAATTAAATCACCATTGCCATTCGCTACAATCACTCGAAAAACTTTAATTCTTTTAAATAATAAATTAAAAGAAATTTATTTTTGCGACATCAATCAGTTTGAAATGACGTCAAATATATTTCACTAAGAGATTCTTTGTTTGTATGTTGATATGAGAGAAATGTTTTGGTTCTATTTAAAAGAGAGGAATACTACATATTTATTTTTTTAAAATATAAATTAATTTTTTGCAAACGATAATAATTATTGAATAATTATTGAAGAATCAATTATTGAATTTTCTAAATAAAATAAATGATACTAGCCAAATTTAACGTGTAAATGTTTATCATAGAATTAATATTGTGTTTGGCGACTTTTTTCCTGTTGAATACAAATATTGTGTGGAAGCGGGCTGAGTGACAGATTCTGTTACAAACCTACTTGGTTTTTTTATAGTTCCTTGTATTGGCGTTTAGATTTCGTTACGAATTGTTGTTAAAAATAAGGTAATTGCTACCAACTAAACTATAAAAACTTAAATGCCTTAAACACGGCAATGCGAGTGGAGAGTACTCAAAGTATTCTCCCTTTTGAAAGATAAACAAAACTTGCTTTCATTGAGTTGTCAGTTTGCATGAAAAGATGATGAGGTATAAAAGATAATTAACGGCAGCTGAGTTGTTTGCACAGGGCAATGCACCTTGAGTTTAAATGTGGTTTGCTTAATAGCTAAGACATGGGAAATAACAGCTGGCGAGTAAAAATTTAATTAGTGCAATTACTTTAAAACTAAAGTAGGCTTTTTTATTCATTCTTTACATGGTGTAAAAATACTGTTTGTATATTTGTATAATTTAACAGTTAGGAAGGCAGAAGTTTTTATTTCTATAAACAAGTTGTTTTTATTGTAGTAAAAATTTTCAAGCAATGAAATAAACAATCGTCTTATATTATAGCCAACAAAAATATCACTATCACTTCCTGCAGTTCAAAACAAATAATTTTATACCCCCATCACAAACAAAATCCCTAAATTCCCTCCATAAAAAAGTATATTTCTCTTACAACTCTATCCGAACCATTCCTCGCAAAACAATTCAAACGAGTCAAATCCCCATACATTCCTATGCATTTATCGCCCAGTACCCTTCTGCGAGAGACACGTTAAGCTGTATTTTAGCCCGGGCAGTTTGTTGCCGTTTTATCTTGGCCTACGCAATTCGTTTCTTGCTTTGGCCGGTCGTTTTGGTGTTCCTAAATCCGCATTCCGACATTAATCTGCAAGATCCGATGGGGGGAAGTTGTTTTTGTCTGACAGACAGTAGTGGATGGAGGAATTTCTTTTGCTGTTTGAGACTGGGAAGGAAGATGTTACTCGTAACCTTCAATTAGTTTTACACGAGAGGTGGAAGATGTGTATGTAATGTAAACGTAATTGTTGATACAAGACAGAGTTCTTTAATGTGTTTCCCGGAGAGGAAAAAATTGGGCAATGCGAAAGTTGGTTAAATTTTGTAATACACTTTTTATAGGCAAGTTTTAAATTACAATAGCATACAAGGTTAATTAATAGGAAACTTAATAATAGGCTATGCCTTGCTATGCCTCATCTTAAATTGACATCAAAAGAATCATTTCTACAAACTGCAAACATCATTAACATTACTCATAAAAGTATGCTGTTTTGTTAGAGTATAAAATGAATACTTTTAAATTATTGGGAATATGTTTCACCAAATACTGGGTGGCATAAAATGTAAAGTATCTGTAACCTTTTAAAAAGTGGATACCAATGTTTATATGCATTATAATCTGTATTTAAGTGTATTATATTACAACTATAACAATCCAAAATACCCCTTCATGAGCTTATTGGCTTGCAGCCCACGTTTGTATAACTATTTTTACTGGATATATTAATCATTTAAAACTTTACCTAAATTCATAGATTAAAATACACACAATCTTTACCAGACTTAACAAACAAAATAAAAATTCACTCGGTTACTAAAAGGTGGCAAAGAATTTTAAAAAAACGGCCGACACTTTTCGCTTGAGCTCCACATTCTTTCATTAATAAGAACCGAAATGATTAATTATTTTTTAAAAGTCTCGCTGTCCCTAACCATCAAAAGCGTACCATGTGTAATGATCCCCATTTTGACCGTGGGGATTTAATCTTTTACCATTAATTAATGTATAACTTTAAATCATTAGTCACTATTTGCGTTTTTTCTTCTTCAGAAAATAGGAATAAAAAAATTGCTGTTTGTCTTGAAGTTTGGAAAAAAAAATTGGGGTTCACTCTTAAAATAGTCTACATTTACTTGATTAAACAGACTTTTCGTTTTTAAGATCGAATTACTTTGGGGCGTTTTACGGTCGTTAGTTTTGGAGAGGGACAGCAGCGAAAGGAGCTTTGCACTATGGAGAATATGTTCATCCAGCTAAAATAATGAGGGAACGCGGCAGAAAATTTAACTAAGCGTGGAAGGAAGACATGATTGGTTGGGAAGAAGCCACGAAGCTATTTTTATTAATAATATTATGAATTAATTACATGGATTATGGGATTTATTTTCTTAAAACTGATCCATTTTGGGAGGATGGCTGAATAGCATAGTTAGGCATGATATGCGTCGGATTTCGTGAGATGAATTAGAAATATGGTTTTCAAAGGTCAATAAAATATAATGAATGAATTTAGGAGTTTTGAAAGAGAGGAATGATATTATTTGTGTTTATAGTTGACAATTAGTTAGAAGAGAAAACTCCTTTATACGTTGCTGGAAGGAATATGTAACTAGAATTTTGCAGTTTATATTTCTAAAGATATGCAAATCCAAAAACATAAAAAAATATATTTAAATCATTAATTTTAATTTGTTAATAATGTAGTTTTTCTATTTGTTAAAGAGAATGGTTCAAAAGGGAGTTAAATTGTTTACAAGCCATTATGATAAAATAATTTAGGAAAACAACTTTTTATATTTGGAATATAACCCATAATTAATATAAAAGATTATATCGATAGATTTTACGTAACTGTAAACTATAGAGCACCATGTTAAAGAAAAGGTAGCGTTTCTCAGCCATCGTCCGCTTCTTCGGACACCAGTGTCAAATCCATTCTCTTATTGTTTGTCCTCATGGAACAAAACAAAAGGAACGTTTATCCTCTTTCCCATTTTAAATGTTCAGCAGAGCGTTGCCATCCTTAAAAAAGAATCTTTTTGCACATAATGCCACCGGTTACGACGAGGGAAAAAAATTCGTCTTTCCATTTCATTTTTTCTTTGTGAACTGAAGTGAAATAAGTAGCCCTAAAAGGACAGGGATTTTTGTTTCCGGATAACTTACCATCTTTTAGAATGCGAAAAAATAACAATATGCTTAGGGAAAGGCAGTGGAACGGTAAAAGAAATAGATTCAGCGGCTAAAATATATTATTGTGCATATGGAAGTAGGGATGCATGGAACAGTATTTTTTACGAATATTCTTCAAAAAAGTAAATGGTTTACAATTTATTTACTGCAATGGTTTTATTTGAATTAAGCATTTTTTTTCATCATATTTTTGAAATCGTTCATATAAAACTGCAAATAAATTTCCTATATTAGGCTAAAGAGGATTTAGGTTTATTCTTAAAAATATTTTTAATAAAATTTCGGGTTTTGTAAAATTGTTCTAAAACAATTATTAGAGCGTTAGAAAAAGTTTGAAATGAAAAATAATGTTTTTTATCGAGTGTAATAAACAAGATAGATTGTATATCAAAAATTGAAGAATCACATTTTCGATTTGTTTCAATCGAATGGTATTTTAATAAATGTATTGTGTTAGTATAACTCATTTTATAGAAGATTCCCAAAAATGTTTTGTGATAAAAACGTTAGATCAACTATGAGTAATTTAGAAAAGTATCTGTTCCTTGTTTCTTTTTCTCATACATTTCTAACATTCTCTTTCTTTCATTTGTTATATTTTTCTTTCATTAATGATACATTAGTACGAAATAATTATAACATGATATTACTTATTAATGGTAGGAATTTATTCCGTCCAAACACCAATACAATTTAAAATACCAACGATATATTTAAAAATGAAAAAAGACCTCATATCTTTTCCAATAACTTAAGAACATTTTCTCTTAACCTAAAAGCAAATGTAAATAAATTCGTTTTGAAAGATAGCTATAAGTTAACTTAATATTTTTATCTCTAATTCTTTAGTTTTTTCTCTTAAAAGTTAATTGAGTTGCAAGAATCGCAAAAAGAAAATAATAATAATTACCCAAGCAGAAGCATTCTAACGAATCTATTTCAAATCTAAGCCCCACTTCTGACTTATTTAGAGTAATTTGTGACGTACCGTTAAATCCTATCCTTTTACGATTTTAAGTTTTTACTTTTAAGCTATTTTTAGTCAATTTGTTTTGTGGGGAGTTCGTATTAGCTTTTTACAATGAGTTTCCAAGTCATTGGTCTCGAATAGTTTCCTCTTTCTTTAAAAGTTTATCCTAATTATGTACCCATATTAATTTTATACTAAGATATATATTCGAGTCAAAACCTGGATGTTATTTGATGGGGTTTAACCACAAAGTATTTTATTGAACTTCTTTAAGTTGCATTTAATTTTCAGCTTCATTAAATCAGATTCATGAATATAAAAAAAATGATATTCAGTACTATGTACCATTAAAAATGTGGAAAGTCTATATGCAATGAGGGACCCCAAAAATCATTTTTTTGTAATTATATTGATTGAATGCTTTATATATCAATAATTTTTATATTGAATAGGATGATGAAATTCCGTCTATCTAAATAAAGATTATAATTATTTAATGTTTTAGACGAATATTAAATTTAAACATAAAAGTTTTTTTTTTTCATTTTCCATCATATTGAATGCCATACATTGAAAGATATTTAAAAAATCAATTCAAATGAAATCCCATTAAAATAAAAATTAAAAACATTTCTATTGAATATATCTGCCAATTCAGCTTCTGGAAATCACCCAGCAGAAAAACCAAATAAATCATTCACAATAATAAATTTCTGCGTTTGAATTTGATAAATGATCTAGAAGGATATTTAAAAGAATTGAGCATTTAGATGTCTTATCGCAGCAAAGAATAACTTATCACAAATGCATTCGAACTTTTCATTCCCATTCTTGTGGGTAAAAAAAATCCCAACTCTGCAAAAAGCTTTTAATCCAAAACTTTTGCAACAACTCGGTTGCCGCTCCGCCCATTCCAAGCCCAGTCTGCCGTGCGTTATCCATCAAAATGTCGCCAGGCCTTGACAAAAAAAAATGCCAAAAATGAGACAAAAAAATAACGCGATAAGAAAAGAAACAAATAAAGAAACCTACTAAATGAATCGGAAGGCGATAGCGATAACAAAGACATGCCTCTTCACACCAAGAAAGCGGATAACTATACAAAATTGTATATGAAGCCTTCTCCAGAAGAAGAAAATCGGTAGCAAAAAAATGGCCGGCGAGCCATACATCAAGCTGCTATCACATACTGGCAGACGTTGTGTTCACTCAATCGCAAATTCTTTGGACGCAATTAGAGAAAAATAAAAAACGGTTGAAGTCTGGTTGTTGATAGGGAAAGCCCTCAAAACACCTACACGAAAGTTCTTCACTTTGTGAGATTAACTATTCTTTGGAAATTTATGGAGACATTTAGAACAATGCTGACCATAGATAGATATAAGTTAATGACACAAAAAACAAACATTGTTTACAATAATAGTTTATCTCAGACGACTAGTTAAGAACCTAGTAGTCGTATAAACTTTAAAAAAAAAAAAACTTATTATACTTTGAGCAGGAAAGCTTTTACTATTAAAGGTCAGGCCGCGTGGAGAACTATTAATGTAAGCAGCAATTATTTTTTCTATTTTAATTACATGCTTATCCAGATTTTATTTATAATTTCTGTGTTAATTTTAAATTAAAATGAATGCATTGCAATTTAAACATATTAGTTTCAAAATTCTGCGAGATTTCTTTAAGGGATGGGTGGGCTCCTTCCCCTCTCAGCGAAAGAACATTTTATACACCATAGCAGATTCTGAATAAAAGTAGTAACTATAAAGTTAAAGTAGTAACTAGTTTATATTTGAAGATCTAATTTCTAACTATATAATCTTTAGAGGCATTGTGCTGTTTTGTGTTACTTTTAAGATTAGTCGCACATATTTATTTTTTTCAAGTCCAAGAAAAACCACTGTTTTATCTTTAGAAAGACGAATTTTTTTGAAAGAAAAAACCTGTTTTTATTTACTTTAAAAGTTTTTTTTTATCCGACAAAAACATCCTAAGTAATCAATTATCGCATAAATCCCTTTCGGCTCCGAACTACAAAACATTTCCTTTTCTCAGCACACGAGGGAAGGAAACCGTGATTGAAATTGAGAGAAATCCCCATACAACAACAAAGACCTGAATAGAAAACGAAAACTAAAAAAAGAGATTTCGCTAACGAGAAAGAATCCTCAGTGTAGGAAAAGGTAGGAGCAAAAATTGCCCATGGGATATTTAAATCAATTACTGCGCCATTGGATGGCGAAGTTAACTTTGACATCGACCCCCTCAGATCCCAGATAAAAAGAAATGCAAAAACGACGCAACAAGCGGGTAAAAGAAAAGAAGGATGTGTACAGGATCAGCGGAGAACAAACATTACATTTATCAGGTTAGAACACACACAAACAACAACGGAGGCCTGGAGACATTTTGCCGTGCTAAGTGAGAGAATTCCTTCCTTATTTCTGTTTCTTATTCGTTTTCTTTTCTTTGATGCTCATGATAGAATGGTCTTGCATCGGAAAATGCACACGCGTTGGATTTGTTTCCAGATTTATATGGCTTTTCGATTTTTGGGTTATTTATCAGCTTCGATTTGAGAAAGTTGTACCAAGTAAGAGGGTAAATATGAGTTTTATACTTTTATCAATACTATAGGCATGTTTCACGTTTTGAATGGAAACAGTTTCACACAGAAATGAAAATAGTTTCCGAATGGTGTTATGTGCCTACGTGAAATCTAATCAATGTAGTGGAAGGATCATACCAACAATCACCGAAACTACCAGTGTAATCGCGGAATGCAAACGGGAAGGATCTACGTCACGTTATACATGCCAATTAAATATGTTTAAAAAGTGCTAGTTACGCGTAGAAAAAGCATGAGTTTAAAAGTCTTTAAATTGTTCTATCTATATTAGTCTTCATTAAAATTTAATACCAATTTTGCCAACATATGATGATTTTCAGTTACAACTGTTTGGAACAAGCGCAGCATCTTGCAAAAAGGAGAACAGGGATATAAAAATATCCCTCACAGAAGATTATTATTAGGGTAATGCTCAACTTTTATTCTAAGCATAGGATTCACGGTAAATGCGAGTTCTATGTTTTACAACTGTCTGGATAAAAAAAAAATTATTTTATTTTTCTAGTCAAAACGGTTTTCTTGTGCCGAGAAAAAATGTGATGGTTAAATATATATTTTATTGAAAAACATTTCACTACGATCAAATTTGCATATCAAATTTAAAATCACGTTCAGTATTTCTATTCGTAAATAATGCTTCAACCTACATACACAAAAAACTTAATTTAAGGTTAAAATCGATTTTATCACATTTATGTAACTTTTTATAAGTAAAGGAAAGATGGCAAGACATGACAGTCGAAAGTTAAATTTCATAAAAGAAAAGTCCAACAAAAATCTTAGAAATGTCTAAGTTAGTTACGCTTGATCCTTAAAGTGGTGAAAGAAAAGCTTTTAGCGAGGAATTCTCGAAAAAGAGTTGAAAACAGGCAAACTTCTTTCTTTCATGTAATCAATTATTCTGAATGGACCGAAGATTCTGATTTTATTTCCAGACCTCACGGCGGTCGCTTAAAATTCATTAACTTTTTTTAGTACATTTAACTCTTTTTCAGGTAGCTTGTTGTCGTTGTGAATTAGGAGCTTCGTTCAAATTGCATGGATAAAAGGATTTTTTTCGTGTTGTTAAAACGTAATGGGCTTAATTAACAGTTAGTTCGCTAAAAATACAAATGTTTTATTTATCTAAGAGTCATTCATTTACTAAAGTACTTAGAACGGCGGCGATGAGATTGGAGTCGCATGTGCAATAGGGATAGATTCAGAAATTGCGTGATATGCCAAATAGAATACCCGTTTTTGTGTAAAAAATGTTATATTTTCTGAAAGGTTTATCATTTCTGTATTATTAGATATTTTTGTAACTGTCACTAAAGATAAAGTTGCGAAAAACAAACGATTAATGATATGAACTGTTTAAATGACAAAAAAAACCGAAAACATTTAAGTTAATAAAACCTTCGATGTTGTCATATCTTAATAATATTTTTCAAAAAAAAATTATAAATGTAAAATTTACTTTTTTGAACTATGGTCTTACTGCAAAGCTTTTGTGGCATTATTTTGAGAATATAAATGGAGCGATATTTATAAGTAGCTAATTAGGGTTATAAATAGCTCTTAAAATAGCAAAAATTTCATCGTTAATAAGCGACATCGTAACTAAAATCCAATTTTCCCATACGTCAAAAAGCGATTAATTTCAATCTATGGTATCAACGTAGCTAAGACGTCTTTAATCTGCTTTAATCCCAGCAGTACTTTACTGCCATAATTCGACACTTATTTCGGTCCTGGCTTGTTAGCATAAAGTACACGTCTTTTTTTTATTATTATTTACTTGTTCATGTCACGATGAAATCCCAATTTTTCCTTCACCAATTCAGCAATAAGTCATTGTACATAACGGTAATTCTTAGATACTTAAAGAATGTGGAAAATCTTAATCCCTAAAAGAGCAATTACAGCTGGTTTTCTTTGGTAACTAGATCTCTAACGAAGTTAATCTCTTCTTACATTTAGAGACTCGAAATGTTTGAAACTTCTTTGTAAAAATATACAGTCCGTTGCTTTTCAGCTGGTGTTCTCATTAGTATTGTTAAGGATTGAAAAGGATAAGCCGCAATTGCTCAAAGGTGATAGAAGTCCAGATTCTCATGTGAACGTACTGGCTACATGGTTAATTAGTGAGGCGTATTACGTTTATTTATTGACTATTCTTTGTAGCTTACTGGTCTACCGGCAACAATATAAGTAGCGGAAAATGTATTGTAGTATTATTTCCTCCTTTCTCACGATATTTAACCGTTGTATCGCAACAAACTTTGAATATTATTGGATTTTGTTCCTTATTCAATCAAGATGAGATGAGTATGCAATATGATGGTTTGGTATGCAAAAATTGAATAACCTAAACTTGTAATTTGTTTTATGGGGTGAGCTGAATAACTTTTTTGCATATGTTAAATGAACATCTACAATAGAAAACATTCCACATTGGACCATTTAAATGTCGAAAGTGCTGACATTATTTGCCGTTATACATGCTGTTAAATTGCATTTTAAATGTTATCTTTAGCTTACATACGCTATCCAAAAATGAAACAAAACTAACAAATCATATTATTTTAACGAGGAAGTGGTTTAAAAAGGATGTGTTTTACAATTAAATAAATGCCTTTACAGAGAATATATGTTTCATTCTGTAGCATGGAGTGGAGTTATTCAATTATCTTAAACGTTTTCATCGTATTTAAAAAAATTAACGTTATATCAGTTGACCAACCTATTTGTTTGTGTGAGCTTCTTTAATAGTATATGCCTTAGGCATCCAAAACATTAAAAGAAAATTACTGAAAATTCTTTCTGGGAGATTTCTTTAAAAATGATTACGCTTGAAATTCTTTCAAAATGATTATACTACATTAATTCAACGCGTATATAATTCTCAAAAAGATAACATCATAGCCAAAAGTTTACAGCAATTCAGAATCGGCCAGAAATTTACTCAATTGAACAAGTAAATATTTTTTCAAAAAAAAAAAATGTTTTCATCAGGTTTCGTCTTTCCATTCACCTGTCACCAGCAGAAATATCCGAAAAGGTACGAGGAAAACCAGAAAATGAAATATACCAGAGAAGCGGATAAAAATGGACAGCAGCACTTTATAATTCAAGTTGCAGTTCTTCTCTCCAACTGCGAGTTACTGATACGCGTTTGTTGTCGTGAGACTTTTGAAAGTGTGTTGGTCATACACAACCCTTAGCGTTCAACTCATTTTTTTCCTTTTCTGTACTTTGGCTCAAAAAGGACCTATGTCCTCAGATATACAGCAGAGGACGGTCTCATTTTTCTACGGTGTAGATTTTCTCTGTTTAGAAAGTTGTCCTTTCGTAATGGAGGTTAGTCTCTAAGGTAAAAGTCAAAAGTTGTTTAACGGAAAACATGTTTTGATATAATGTCATATAAAGTTAGTTTTTAAAATAAACTATTTTAAGAAATACTGATATTAAAAATATTAGGAAGGGTTTCCAATAACTTATTAAGTGGATTAATGTTCAATGTTTAGTATTTTTCCTTTTTTTTAATAAAAAGTTTTTTTAGTAGGTATACTTTAGGGTCAAATAAAAATTAGATTCTAAAATATAGTTTGCATAAAGTTTTGAAAAATTATGTATATCCATATTGATTGATTTGTAAAAAAATATTTATTTGCAGATTTAATTTTAATTTAAGAATCTTTGTTATATTTTTGCACAAAATTGATGAACATAAAAGTAAAAAAACCCCAAAACATTTAGTAAATTATAAGAGCATTCAACTAAGAATGTTCAAATAGCCTCTATTTTAATTCAAAAGCATTAAAAGATAGTTTAAACTTTTAAAAAGAATCAAGTTCTAATCATGACTTTGGAATATTTTGTTGAATCTTATCTTCTTTTATTCTTTTTTCCACTTCAAGAAATGACTTCGATTATATATTCATAAACATCGTTGATTGATTATTTCTAGCTAGTTTCATTTATTATTTTTCAGTGTTTTTTATACTTAGTCAACGACAATGGCCCATTAGTCAAACTACAAATAACATCCTTTCGGAGCATGAATTTCCATCCTTTAACTATCTAAACGGAATCCGAGAGCTTCTTTTAACAATTTCAGTCCAAATCGAGAGTTTTCTTCGCTCCTTATCATCGAAGGGAAACCTATTTGAAGGGATTACTTATCTACTAGACTTATCACAATCTCTAATAGTCACGAAATGGAAGTAGTGCCCCAGGATTTGCCCTGAAGTACACGTTTAGCGGATCCTTTGCCTGGGGAATGGGACATTGTTATCGGGATATTTTTAGGTAAAGATTTAGTAACGGTGAAGTTCCAGTCACGGATAGATTTATTTTCGTGATGTGGAAGTTGTCGATTTATTTAATCGTAAAATTTAATGTAGTGGATAGATGATAGGTAGGGCTAAATTTAGGATTTTATTTGGAGTATCCAATCATCTTGATAGTACTAAAATTATTTTGATTAATTTGTGTTCATTTAATGTAGTGGATAGATCACGGGTAAGGGTTAATTTGGGATTGTATCTGGAATATCAATTCATCTTGATAATATTTAAAATTTGATTTGGCTAAGTTGTATTTGTTCTCCTTAAGACCTGATAGCATTAGCCACAATCATAACCTTAACTAGATTAGATAAAGCGCGATTAGATTAACTAGATAACTAGATTAGATTAACTAGATTAGATAAATTAATTCACGCGATATGTGAAGAGATAGACCATTTTAATGAAATTAAATAAGAAATTAAGAAATTGCTAATATACTTAATCTAATATTATAAATGAAGTTTGTTGTTTGTGTTACCTTTAACATTTATTAAATGCTATTTACGTAAAGTTAATTGCATGCAAGCATTTAATCATCTTGAAGTATGCACTTAAAATAAATACGTATTCTGAAATAAGAAAATCTATAATATGGATTAAAATCATAACATTAAATTGTTGCTTTGTGATGAAACGCGTAAATTTAAAGCAGCTTTTCGTTATAATTATGTTATTGTATTTGAAAATAATTCCACAGTTTATTTATATTGGTTAGGTTTTTTTTCTTAAACGCATCCTTAAAAGGATTTTGTTTTGCATTTTTTTTCAAAAAAATAAAGAACAAAGTTAGTTTTTTTATTCTTTAGAGTTCCTTTGCATCATTAGCATTAAAATACCAACGGCACGATACGCTAAATGTAGGGTAGAATTTTTATTCTAACGTTATAGTATTTCCTATTTTTTATCGAATGTTTACTTAATTTTTTCAGTTAACTTGATGGTTAATTAGTCTTGCTAATCGTATCGGTTTAGACAGGTTGTTTTTTCTCTTTAGTTTTGGCTCTTTGAATTTTTTTCGTGCACTTTTCTCTTCACCAAGTATATTTAGTTAATGGCTTTTATTGATCAACACGAAACTGTTGCCATTTTGAATGCTCTTAAAGTTTTGGTGGTAATGGCATGAAAATCAGCCATTTGTGTTCCTGTGGCATCATGAAATTCATATTAGGAATGGAAGTGATTATTAATGTATCAGTTCTTTTTAATGACGTATTTATTGCCCATTACTCCTCGATAAATTATGGAAATTGTCATATGTTAGCGAAATATAAAAAATGGAATATTTAAAGACTAGTTTTGATGGTAAGTTCCTGAAATTGTCCATTAGTTCTCAATTAAACTTATTTTTACAACTTTTTGTGTACAATTTTAATTTAACTTTACTGTACAGTCCCTGGACAAATTATTAGACACACTGTATTTTTTTAGGAATGATGAAAACATACCAAAGAATGCCATATCATTAAAAAAGATGTCGATATATGTATTAACTATTAAGTATAGCAGATAGTATTTTCTATTCAATAGCTTAAGTTTAGGAACACAAATGTCCTTCTAAAGGTATTTTGTTTATCATTGATTGATACATGAAATCTTGCAGTGAATTTGTCCAGGGACTGTATACTTTCTTTTATTTTTTATCATTTAAAGTGGAAGCTTTTATGAAGGCTATGTCCTCCCGTCTGTCCATCAACCACTTTTACAACCCAAGCTATATATGCTTCAGGCAAATGTGGTGCATCAAAAAATTCAACACATCAAAACTAGAAATCATTAAATATCTAAAAAAAGCGAATTCTAAGTACTTCAATTATTAAACAAAAATAGGAAATTTCATACCCATTTAAAAGCCGCTGATTTAAATGGAATTAAATCACCGTTGCCACGTAACAATGGGACGAGAAACTTTATTTATAGAGTAAAAAATTTAAAGGAGATATATTTTTTTTGATATAAATCAGTTTGGAAAGGCGGAATAACGTCATTCTTTTTTAGATGCACATATTGATGTCATTTACTGAACTTTTGTGTTTATCGGGTATGGGAACAGTAATGTAAAATTATTATTTTTTTACGGATCGTGGTTCTTAAATTATTGCACGGTTTCTAGGCATTTATATTTATAAATTCCACTTTCTCAACACCTGCTAATAATATTTCTCAGAAAATTTCCGATTCTTGTACAGGCATTTCCTATGCAATCCTTGTCAATAGTTTTCAGCAAATTGTTAATCACTGGGTTGGTTTAAAAAAATTGTAATTGATGCTTATCAAATTTTCTGCAAAAAGATGTTGAAAATCGTAATGGTAATGGATGTATTTGCATATAAAGATATTTTTATTCTTTCATTAATAAAAACTACAAAACTAGATTTTTTTTTATTATTAATTGCTATAAAATAGTATGGATATGAATTTCCAAATAAGAGCCAATGTAAGTGAAAATTTTCTACAAAAGTGTTAGTTACGTACTTATCGAACTCGATATACAACAATGTGTTAATATTTCTTAGAAAAATTTCGTTCTTGGTACAAGCATTTCCTATCCAAACCATGGGAACAAACGCCAGTGAATTGCTTATAATGAAGTCAAGGTTCAAGGTCGAAATTTCCTTCTTGAGACGTTACCATACGTCTCTGTACATTAATTCAAGGCCTCCTTACACACGGAGCGGGGTTGAATTAATAAGTTCGTTAAAAAGCCACGCTGCCTAGCCATTAAACGGCTGTTCCCGCCCATTGCTAAAGTGGTTTGTGGGTGCAGTCTTGCTTGTTTACTGCGTGAGATAACAATAATATCCTCACTTGTAGAACTCTGGTTGATTTAGGAGTACAAGGGAAATACAATTCATAAATAAATATTGCCATACGGTAATGAAACTGCGCAAAGTTTGAAAAAGAAAATAAAAACATACACAGAATGAGGTCACTTGTTAGTATTAATTTATTTTACAACAGCACGATGTTGGTTGCAATAATTATTTGATGTGTTTTTTTAGTTTGAAAACTAGGCGATAAAATTGATCATACCTGTTTCGATTTGTAAATGCTAATAGAATATCACATTTTAGCCGTTTAAAGATACGATACAACGAAGTCACTGATAAATGAAAAACAAAATTTAAAATTTGTTTTTAAGAATTATTTTTTATATAAAATTATTTTTAACACCTAACAACAATTTCGTATAAAATTATATCATTTTGTACGTCATCAATCAAATTCAATGCTTTTATTTAAAGAAAATAATAATTTAATTTGAATTCCTTATAACTCATGGTTTATTTGTATGCATACTATTTAACTACGTTTAAAGGTCCGAATATCAGTAATTTAATTCATTATTCATAATCTAAGCAAGAATTTTTGTCATAAAATTATATTAAAATGATTTTTTTACATTGTAAAAATAATTAAATATATATTTAATTTTACAATACACTCTGTATGTTTAGCTTGTCTATTAGTTTAAGGAAAACGTATTTATTAGGTTTAATTTAATACATTTCCTTCGGAAAAGCACTTGTTTATTTTTTAAATAAATTAAATAATACTAGATGTTTCATTATAATTCAGATTTTAATAAAGTCAAAATTGAAATCTTCAACCCTATTCATTTTTCTCGAGAGATAATAAATAGAAAGACATTTTTCATGTGTTTTATTAAACTTTTCAAAGACGGGTTCGCTTTGATGAATATTATATTTCTCGTCTTATCCTAGATTTAGCTTACGGTCTCTATTGAAATAAGAAGCCGCTTTTAAAAAGATTTTTCAAGGTTTATTGTTAAGCAAGATTTCCGGTGCTTGTAATTTAGTTTAAAGCCAGGTATTAAACATGTAGTTCAGATATAATTTAAATTAATTACTCTTGCTCTGAAAGTACCAAATATCTTTTGAAGTTCAAAGGTTGAATGTTATTATTAAAAATAATATTTAATGCTGAGTAAAATCATTCAGTCTATTTAATCCTCTGTCTAAATACAGCATAACTATTACATAAATCAATTACTAGTTTAATTATTAAACCTTAATTTCAATTTTTTTAAATATCATTAAAAACTAAAATGAACAAAAAATAAGAAATTCCGTCAAATATTAAATTTAACTAATATAGGTTTTAATTACAGTTTCATAATCGTATGTGTACTTGAAAAATAAATTTTCATAAAAGCTAAAATTGCTTCGTAAATAATATCAGTGAAAGAGATAGTTTTTATATGCAGACTACCTGTTATTATTTATGGCATAGATTTTAGATACGCATTTAGACAACAATATTTTCGTCATTAGAAGTTAAAAAGAATAATAATTTACTATCCTAAAGATAAATTATTGGACCTTGACATTAATTCTTCCTTGAATGTTATTAATAACTGAACTGAAGAAAAATAAAAATTCCATTATATTTTGAATTTAGCTAATATATGTTTTAATAATACGGTCATAACCCCCCCCCCCCCTCCGTATACGAAAAAATAAAATTTTAATAAATCATATATTGAAAACTTCAAATCATATATTGAAAAAAATATCCGTAAAAGAGATATTTTTTTGCAAACTACCTGTTTTCTTTTACGTCATAAAGCTTGATACTCATTTAGACAACAGCATTTTTGTCATTAGAGATTATAAAAAATAATTTACGATCATAAAATATCCCAAACTTTTTAATCTAGCCACATCATGACGAAAGTAACCCGAATCGCTTCCCTGGTTCCGATGACGATACCTTGAACGGAATACCCAAAAGTAATATCTGATACCCTTATTACCAAAGTTAATCATCGCATGCTCGTTGGAGCGCGACGTTTAGATGAAATTTCAGCGCGTCAAAAAACGTACACGTTCATAAAACGAAAGAAAGATCTTCAAAGAAGGTAAATGATACACCTTGTAATGTGGATCGGAGAGTCATCGACCAATGAGAGATGATAATGGATGTTTGTCAATGAGAATAATAATATTTTTTATCCTAGCCTGACGTCTTTATGGTGAGCTTATCAGTTAACTATAACTTTGGAAAAAAGTCAATAAACAATTTTTTACCATGTATAATATATATGTAAAATTTACTGTGACTTAATAATGCGGCTTATTTTTTATAGTGGTGTTTCCAAATGATAAAGTGTGTTTTTATGTTGGCTTTTTGACATGTTTATAGTTTATGTAAAAAAAGAATGCATAGTTTTATTATAAAAAAAGGTGTAAAATATAAGTTTCTCGCAACTGTAAATTAAAAGCATTTTCCGATTAAAAGTTTAGGAGTTATCTTTGAATTTTACAATGCATGTGTAAAATAGAGTAATTAAAATGCAACACATTGCTGAATTTAAAAGATATTTTGTGTTTGGACTTAAGAATTCGAAAAGGATATTGAACAATAAACCAAATATTTAAACTGAAAAATTAACTGACTTAATATTACTAGGAAATATGTTAGGCTTTAATACCATATAATTGCAATTTATGCAAAAGCCCGCCTCCAAACCCCGGGAATCGTCTAGATAGCAAATAATTTTTCAAAAATTGCAATGCATTATTGACACCATTAGCATGTTTGTTAATTGAATATATTAAATCACGAGTAATTATCTACATGCATCATCAGGGGAACAAAACACACCATGGAAACGTCATTGTGCTAATAAATAGTGAGGAATTAGGAATTGGGTAAAATAGGATACGATTAGTTGATTGTTTCATCGACAAACTAGGTACATATACGTCTTTGTAAAGGTCCAATATATGTAATTGTTAATAATCAAATGCATCATATAAAATTAACTATATCCAGTGTTACACGGGTGTACCCTTAATATCGGTGACTTTTATATTGTTTAAACTTTTATTTTGTGCTAATCGATACGCCCCCCACAGCCCATCAAGATATTATAATCACCCTCCCATGCGGATGCCAGCATTATTATTGTTGTTTTGGATGTCCGGGCGGATCTTGGCCGAATGTGTGTGTGGGCAGAATTAGAAGAGTTATTTCCATTCCTGTCATGGGACAAAGTAGTAAATCCAAGCCAGTTCTTTCCAACACATCTCAAAATTAATATCGGGACTTCCTAAGACAACAGGTCTACATGACAAAAGTTAGAGAAGGAAACATACATGCGCCGTCTACTGTGATTCGATTTTTTTCATTATAATGTCCATAATTTTATTTTCATTGCTGCATTTTTTTAATTGCTTCATAAATCGCAATTTTTTATTACTGTCTACAAGTTGTTTTTGAATTGTTTATGTTAGGGTCTTAAAATTACTACATAAAGATATACTAGACATTATATCTGCATACACGTAAAACCACCACAAAAAAGAATATAACAGTAAAATAGAAATAAAATATATGTCTTTTAAACTCTCACTCAAAAAGCTTTTCCCTAGCGATTAAGTAAAAACCTATTACTATTTCCTGGAACCATTATAAGACCCACCGTGACCGCAACTAAGACAAAAAATATTCTAAAAGTAACTTCTAAATTCCCCTTTCGTCTGACAGATGACTTACTTTTTAAATTACTTCGAGTTCGGTCCTTTCCTTATCTCACTTCTGTTCTCTAGCTTTTAGAAGGGACGATCGCCATTATTTTTTTCGCGTTTATCCTGTCAGATTTTTCCCGAAAAATCGGGGCTCTTGCAAATTGATGCCGCCGGAGAAGATAGGGCTTATCAATTATTTTTATTCCTTCTAATTTTTTTTTTAAACTTTATTTTTTTCTAAGTGCCGACGACTACAGGCTTCTTTGTGTTCCGCCCCATAAATTTGTGGAGATTTTTTTTGTATTGATTTCATCGAGGATTGATTGACACTGATTGCGAGTGATTGCCGACTTGCCTCGGCGACTTTTGATGCCCCCCTTCCACCCCCCCCCCCTCTTCTGGTTTGGCAAGGTGCACTTACAACCTTATTTGTTAGCTACCCCCTTCGCATCCCCCTTCCCTTCTATTTCCAAGCTTTCATTAATTTTGTATTTAATATCATTCTGACGTTTGTTTTATGTTACTTTTTTACTTTACGTCAAGCAAGTAAGATATCTCTATTAGGGTGAATTATCTTAGATTGATGTATAAATTCTAGATTAGTTTCAGAAACTGTGTCTGGCAACATTCTTGCACGGTTTTTGCGAGGCATGCTGGAAAGACTGATTATATTTCTGCTGCGTTCCTTTATGCTTTTTTCACTGCATATGCTATCATAATTTTTTTTAACATTAATTTGTGAATTTGAAATACTAATGAACTTTAAATTTTCGCTTAATTGTCATTTCTTTAAGAAACATTTAAAGGATCCTAAACCTTTATTTGTTGCAATGATAAATTTAAATATTGTAATGTTGGACAATACTATTTGTCATTAGAAAATTTAAATTAGTTTAATGGCGAATTAAAATTATTATGGTTTCAATTTATATTGATTTATTTTTAAAAACGCAATGAATACATCAAATATTATTTTATTATCATTTATAACTTTGTTCACCATTTCACTTTCACACTACTGCGTTTACTAATGGTTGGTTGTTTGTCGTGTCCTTGGGGAGAACAACAGACATCCATGCGGTTTTTTTTTAATAACGTTAGCTTTTAGAAACTCCTATATAATTTATGAGAACTATCATTCACCATTGCATATAAAGTTGCATCAAGTAAAATAAAGAAATCATATTTACTTGATGAAACAATTGCCCTTTAAATAAAATCCCATTTATATACTATGAAGCTGACTGTTTTAAAATCATTCGAATTGGAAAACTTTAATTTTATCGAAATAAAATATTAAACACTATTATTTACGCACGAATGTTTTGATTTCTTCAAGTTTAATTTAAAATAGGAAGCGATGAGGAATAAATGTGATTTTATTATTTATTGGAATGGGAATAAAACATTCTCATAATATAAAAACAGCCCAAGTCTGAATTTAAAATAAACATACGGTAGTTGATATAAGTTTTTATAATTAAAAGTAAAATACTTATTGTAACTCAGAAGTAGCTAAAAATAAACTTTTGATGAAACTCGTCTTTAAAGTTATAAGTTTAAAAAGAATATGTCTTTTAAGAACTAAAAAGTTAATTCGTTCCACAACAGAAACCAACCAGACGAAAACTTTCCCTTCCTCTCTCATCAAAAACCGCGGAAGTTAGAAGAATCAAATAAGTTCTAAATGGCTTATGGTGGCAAAAAATCCATCCCAAAATAAAAAGAAATCAAACAAAATTCTAAAAGAACAAAATGAAAGCATCGTCGAAGAGAGAGGACAAAGGTTCCTCAGGTAATGTTTCGGAACTGTCTTATTCTTAGAAACTCCTAGTTACCGGGTTTTCCTCGCCAAACTTGCAATTAATCGCCAATACATATGGTTTTAACCAATGTTATAAACCTGTAGCATTTGAAAATGTACTTACTATAATATTTTTAAACTTTAAATTCCCAATATTTGTGTTTTAATATATACTTTGAAGCTGG
The DNA here is from genome assembly GCA_019343175.1 of Oedothorax gibbosus. Classification (NCBI taxonomy): domain Eukaryota; kingdom Metazoa; phylum Arthropoda; class Arachnida; order Araneae; family Linyphiidae; genus Oedothorax; species Oedothorax gibbosus. Next base: position 23,339,833 of record CM033280.1, read on the forward strand.
TCTACAATCGATCGTAAATTGCATTTTTTACTAATTATTCTGAACTGGTATTAAAATTGTTTCTTAATAAACATGGAAGTATTAGACTGTATTTTTACAGCATAGGGAAATAATATTTTACCCATATGAGACGATCTAGGTAAGATCACTTCAGCGTTTACAACAATTCGAGTGACGCTCGCTCGAGTAAAGGTTTCGAAGTTTTTTTAAATTGTTTTAACTACGTTTTTTTTGCATAACAACGCCTTGAAGGGTGTTTTCAGGTTTTCAGGGACGATCTAAACGAGTGCAAGGCAGTGCTCGAACTTCAATGAATTTCCTACACAAGTTGTAATTTTTTTTAAAAACCGTCAAGGAATGATTTTGACTCGTACTGTCTATAATGACGAAATTTGAATTTTTGTGCTAACGAAAAAGTTCAGGTTCAATTTTTTGGTAAAGAATCGAAGGCTTGGCAGGTCTTCGACCAAAAACCCCCGAAAACCAGAATTTACCCGACTTTCGTTCTAAGTCGTCGACCCGCGTATCGTAAAACAGTCTTATACTTCATGTATACAGAATCGGGCATCAAAAAATGATTTAACCACACACACTCTGTGCCAACGGATGCAACGCGAACAAAAGGCGTGTTTTGATTGTTTGGTTGATTCTTTCTCTTGGAAATAAAAAGAACCTGTTTGAATTTTGTACAGTAAATGAGGTTTGACGTGCAAGGATGATGGTGGACGTTAAGTAACAAGAAATGGAAATGCAGAGTGCTCGGTTATTTATAAATGAAGCTGAATGAATTTAATATACACGTATCCTGAGCTTTTGTTGAAGATAGCATTTGCTAAAAGAGGCTTTTAACCCGAGTGAATTTTAAAATAGTAAAAAAAAAAATAGACTAGATGGTAGAAATTACTTTATAATTGTATTCATGTCAGAAATTTCCGAAAGTCGGATAAAGTTATTATATTTTATTCAAATATCGTTGCATTTTCGTTTCATTAAATTATACTGTCGAGTTTACGTGTCATTTTTAATGTATCATTAAAAGTCTGCCTTGTAATTATATAAATTAGAATGTAATTATAATTAATTTAAAAATCTTGCGTGTCATTTTAGAGGCAATGTTCGTTGTATAAATTGAAAGAAAGAAACTTTTTATTTAATATATTAACTTTCTGGACTCATAAATATTTAAATGTTTATTGCGCATAAAAGTTAAGCCACCACATTCTTGTAAAATGCATTTCAGAATGAAAATTATTTATTAAATTTATTTTTCTAAATGCATTAAGATAAGTTTATTTTAATAAACTTGTTACTCCGAGGGATTAAATGTGTATATTTAAGAAAGTATGTTTATAAGTGTATTGTAAAACTTTTATTGGTGTAAATCTGTTTAATTTTAAAAACCAAAGTTAATCCTTCCGACTCAAAACTTACATTGAAAATGAATCATGAAATTCTTTTACAGATTTAACGGATTAAAACATTTATATTTAAGCTTATTCGTTTATTCAATTCATGTTTTGAAATATTCTATCAGAAAAAGGAATTTTATAAATATAAGATAACTAAGAAGACAATATATTAAATAGTAGTAGTCAATAGAAGTCACAATATTTTTTTGAAAAACTATATTTAATAAATCATGTATTGTAATAATTAGCATTTATTGTAGCAAAAATAAATCATACAACTTAAATCTAATTTTCCTTTTTTTCTCTTCAGGTTACTCCATAAAATACTACTCCGATTCCGGAAGTGTCATTATATTCCTATAATTGAAAAGTAAGTGTATTCTATCGTTTCTTTAAGGTCATTGATTTCTCATGGTATAAAACGGTAGAAAAGAAAACTTGAATTCCGATTGCATTTTCTTTATTTTCTTTTATTCGCTGCATTTATCGCGTGTTTAGGGATATGCACGAATATTTACTTCTTGAAGAAGAGTAATTAGAATTTGAAATGCGTTTTTTTTTTCTCTTCACAGCGTATCTGTTTTGAGAGAGATAATAGCTGGTATTGATTTTCTTTCATAATCTGAGATTGAAATGTTTTCACAAGGAATTCATTGGAATTCTAAATACTTTCATTGTGAATTAAAATATGCATTTTTTTTTCAACTGTCAACTCCAAAAGTGCATAGAATTTCCGATTGCTTGATTATTTTTTATAAAAGTTATCAGTTCAGTAAGGAAATAAGGTAAATGTATTTTGTTAAATGTTTAGATATAAAAGAATTTGTTTTCGGGGGCAAAGCTTTTTTTTATCTTGCATAATTATTAAAAGCAAATTAAAATTTAAAAGACAGAAATATCCTTATTTGTTTATTAATATATTTAAATACAAAAAGCATTAGAGAATTAAAAAAAAATAATATCCTTTTTTATAATGAGCATTATGTATTTAATACTTAAAAAAGTTCTTATACTACAGGTAAATCTAGATTCTTTTTCGATAGAAATACATAACACTTTTTCATAATTAATATCTATTAATGCTATTCAATACTGAAATGTTTTTTTTTTGTTTTTGTGCAAAAAGACATAAAAAAGAATATCAGTCACAAAACATAAAATTAAGAGCGTTCACTATCAACTAATCCTTCTCAATTACTGCACGCTATTTTATTTAAGACTCGAAATCACGATAAAGAATACATGAATATTTAATTTACTTATTAGTGTTACATGTGTGTTATTTAAAGATTTAATGCTGAATCTTCCAATGCCGATTCCTTACTACAGTGTTCAACTCGAAAAAAACCTGTTATTATCAGGAAACCGTTTTTCTTAAGACTTGCCTTTAACCAAGGTTATTTTTAAAGGACATTGATGGTGATTTGGATAAAATCTTGTAATGGTATTGTGCAAATACAACTACTTAATAAGGTACATCCCCCATTTCAAATTTGTTTTTCAAAATTACAAACTGTCACATTTGGAAGAAAAGCATCTAAATTTTTGAGCATCCAGAATATTTCTAAATTGAAAAATAATATCCATATCCTCATCCACGTTATCAGGGAAACTTAAAGTTGTTGTTTTTTATACCAAAAATTATTTATCTACATGTAAAAAATTAGAAGGGGAGAAAAAACGCAGTAATATTTCCTTTGTATCTCCACTCCATTTCTATCTTGTTATTTCGTCTCTTTCTCCAGCTTTTCTTCTTATTTGTCTCATTTTCATTTTTCCCTTCAGCGAGTCACAAACCAGCCGTCTTAGCAATAAATTTATCACTGAGTCCCCGATATAAGTCCCGAACAACGAACAGAATAAAAAAAAAAGTAGAGACTAGTCAAAAGACTAAGAAAAAAAAAGACACTGGGTATGAGAAAGGGGTGCAAAGGTAGGATAAAAAGATTTTTTTCCAGGTTTTATGTTTCTTTATCGATTCTTTCCTAGTTTGGGATCCTGCTATCGTCTGCTTCATAATAGAAATGAAGTGAAGTAATTTTTCCGACTAATGAGTTTCTTTCCCTAAAAAAAGACAATGTAGAAATGATACAATTAATTGAAATGAATACTCCGAAATACATTGGGGATTAAATTAAAAACTGCGGTTGTTCTTTAGAACATTCTTACTTGATTAAGCTTACCAATCGTTTTGGGAGAATTCGGGCCTCAAAATGAAAGGATTACATACATCTTAGGAGACCACAGCAATTTGCAGAAACCGAATATTATAATGGAAGTTCTCTTTATATTGCATGCAATATATAATTTGATAATTAAAATAAGTAGAGATTTATCATGCTTTATAATTAAAAGAATATAATATATAACTTTTTAAAGTTTATAAAAAAATATAAGTCCAAAAAATTGCAATCCTGAAAAACGTGACAATTTTTAACAAATTTCATAGAGACTTAAGCACGATTTTTGCTAAATATTTTTGCCACTGGTCGTATATTTTTTATATTAAAGGTTATGAAAGTGCTTATGTATGATGGTTTAATTTAATAAAAAAAGTTAGGTAAATGATTAAATTAAATGACCAAGCCTTTGTTAAAATATATATAATAATTATCGTAAGCATTTTGCCCGCCATAACAGTCGTGTAATTCGTAAAAAAATATAATATATATTTTTAAACCTGTTTTAATAGTTTTTTAAAAAAACGTTTCTATATATATTTTTTTATTCATGCAATACAAACAAACGGCTTCCAAGTAAAAGGATTAATACCAATTCATCTTCTTAATACCCCAAGTTTATCCAATCTAAAGAATCTGATCGGTAATCTAAACCGTGTCCACCCCTCTACCGTGTTATTTCTACGCTTATTCGAAGACACTGCCTGAGGCAGATCAACAACATTCACATCATTTGATCCGACCTGATACATAGCCTATACCTCCTATCCTATTTGGTAGAGGTTGTTGTAACATCGTCGGGGATGTATTTTTACGATACGACCCTATGCTTGCAAAGCTTTTTTTCTATTAGATAGAAATTTTTTTCTGTTAGGGATCTAGGGATGTATGTGAGGTTTTTTTTTTATTATTATTGTTGTTGCAAGAGGATTGGAAGAGCTTATGTTGTTATGATAGAGAAATTGGGATTTAATTGTGTAGTTGGGTGTTTTTTCGGTGGATAGTCTTTGCTTAATTTAAATGTATTGCAGGTGAAATAAAAATATATTGGAGCATAAAAGGATTGGTTAGAAAAACTTAAGTTGTTAAATGAATTTAATTATTTTATAATTTATTTTTAAAGGTAGTGTTCATAAAGAAGCATATCAGGGATTTTTAAAAATATTTTTAAAGTATTTTTTTCCAACAAGCTTATATGAGAGCTTTCCTTTTAGTTTTCATAAAATGTTTATTTTTGCTAATAACGATTGAAATATAACATTGTTTTAATATAACTTTCTAATTAAATTAACGGTAAGATTCACTCAAGAAGAAGAACTCAACAAAGTTATTTACATAATAAAATAAATCTAATTTCTTGTTGAATCATGAAAATCAATATATTTTATTCAATAAGTATATATGAGACAACAAAAAAAATCGCAGAAAGGGCATTTACTGAAAAGAATTCTGGTCAAGAATACACTCCAGTCTTAAATGTGAGTCTCCTCTTGATAACTTATCTTTCAACACGACTAAAAGTGTCAAAATGGAACAAAAAATAAGCGAAAAAAATCATTTTACTCTCCCGGGATCTAAAGTATGAATTGAAAAAAAAATAGAAAGAGTGGGAGGAGGAGGAGGAGGAATGAGATAGAAGACACGGAAATGTAATGACGTCACATATATCGTTGAGTCGAAGCATCGGATATAAGTTTGGGAAACTTAAATAAGAATCCCACAGTAATTTTCATAAACTCGAATCCAACTTCTAAAAGATAATGAGGGTAACATAGTCCTATATTAAAGAGTTAAAAGTAATGTTTCTGTAAAGTTTATTTAATAATTGTATTCTATAAATTATTTTAGGATTGAATGACGCTAGCAACAAATTTTCAAAAAATGTGGTGCCTAGAAAGGAAAGTGTCCAGTGTTTAAAAATGTAACGTGCTGAACACGAATATTACAATGGAAATTTTCCATAGATCTAGTTTTTGAAATATTCACGTTTTTGTGTTAAAAAAACGATAAAAGTTAGCTAAGGAACTGCACGTTACATAATAGACAGTTTAACGCATAAACTTTCTCAAATATATAAAATTCTCAGTGCAATTATTCGAAATACAATTAAACTTTCCTCTTCCGTCAATTTATAAAAATATAATTAATGTGGCATGTATCCACTGTGGTTTCCCTTTGTACTATAGTACGGTAAAGAAAATAATTTTTGTAATAAATCAATAAAAATAAGGATACAATAATAAAATATTAACAAAAACACTAAAAATAACAACAAGAACGTAAAATTGAACAAAAACAATAAATATAACAGCAATAATAAAATTATAACAGTAATAATTTGTTTCATAAAAATATAAAACAATTGATTTTAATCAAAGAAATTGCAACATAAAAAAAATTGAACTGCTCTTTTTTTTAAGGTATTGGTGAAATTAAATCATTTTTTAACGCCATTGCTCTTTTCAATCCGATAGTGGAATCGAGTTTTAAGTGATTCGGAATCCTCACACAAGTTTTCTAAGGGGGATTTTGGCGATACTTTTTCAGTTATTATTTTTCGGCGGGGGCGATAAAACGGGAACATCCGCCATTTAATGAATTCGTGGAAATTCTCTACAGTCCCTTTCTGAATCGAAATAAACGATTAGAGGAAAGAATAAGATAAAAAAAAGACAGAAACAGGACGTAGAAAAAACCCCATGGAACTTCGTTAAAAAAATGTGAAATATCAGTGGGGGCCTGAGTGATTTTTTTCAACTGGAAAGGACATGCTTTGCTGTGTAATAGCTATTTTCTAAATTGGTTCGTGATAGAAAAAAATATCCTTTTTTGTTCCTCAACTAACGGTGAAAAAAAGTTTAGACTACCTATCATTTCATGATTTTTAATCGATTTGGTGTTTTGAGAGAAAATTGCTATTTTTCCTGATTTAGTTGGGTTAAAATTTAGTTTTTTCTTTAAAAAAAAACAAATGTTTGCTTAGGCACAAAAAATGATTTAATTAAAAATCTGTGTTGAAAGTTTTGTTTGATTAAATAGTATTTTCCAAAAACTATAATTGATTTTTTTATACCCCAAATTCGGTTATCGTCGCAGATTCTTTTTTTCTATAAAAGGTTTCAATGAAAACTGTGATTTTTCAAAATAAAATAATTAAGGTTTTGTTTTATTTATTATTTTTATTGAAGATGAACTGGGTGTCTAATGAGTTTCGTACTTATGTTCAAAAAATACATCATGCTTCTGGTTCAACAAACAAGACCAGAGTTAATGAGTAAATGACGTAATGGTACATTTACGTAATGATATTTTAAATGAGTTTTTTAAAAAAATATTTCTTGTTTTATAAAATGTACGTTTTATTAGCTATGACAACTCGGATATATTTTCGTCGAGTATGTGCCAAAGTTACTCAGTGAAATGACTTTTTCTGAGGAAAAGATAGGTAACAAGATTAAAGTTTTTCCAAATTTAGTCATGCCAGCGTTTGTATTTATGTTAAAGCAGTTTATTCGTTTAAAATTAATCTCATTTTCTCTCCTCTGTAGAAAGTTTATATTGTCAAGTATAGTCATCTTATAAAAATATTTTTGCGTGAAGTTGCGCTTTCAACCCTTTTAGATTCAATATGAGTGCCACAGATCGTAAAATTGTAAGAACATATAAATCCAACCTTACTTAAACACCAATGATTGTAATAGCATTAAAAACAACGCAAACATGAAATGTAAATACAATTTAGTATTTTGTATTGCCTTATTTATATGTTTACGACTGGTTTAGTATTTAAACCAAACCAAATATCACATTCGCCTAATCCAAGTTTAATCATCCGCCCTTAATAAACCCACTTCTACACTCTTCCAAGACCCATGAACCTAAGGTCCTTTTGCCACATGCGGGCCACTATTAAAAGCATCTAATACATTTTTACGCTTCTTTTATTACGAATCGTGACGCGTATCCTAGAGGATAATAAGTTTTATAACACCGGGTCTTTTCAAAGGGTATCTGGTTAGAATAACGTTATGACTTTTATGTCCAGTGTTTCGAATTGAAATGTATATCCATTTTATTGTTCCGCATTATGCGGTAGCTAATGATGAAGAACATTCAAGATTTGTCCTGCTACCATTTTATTGGGCATGGTGGCGTTTCTAATGGCGTATGGCGGTTGGCAGCAAAAGTAACAAGAATGCTTAAGCATTGCAATGCGTTTATTCGACAAAATTGTAACTTACAAATTAAATCGGCACCTTCATTGTATAGGTGGTTTATTTTATTTTATTATTGTTTGAGCACTTTTAGCTTTCTATTTTAACTGAATAACCTAAGGTAGCTTTGAGAAAACAACGTAGTATTTAGCTTTAGTGATATAGCAAATTTGCATTCCTCGCAGGGCTTTGTGATGGCTATTTTTTTGAAGGACTTAAATAATACAAAATAATATAAATTTTAATTTTACGTTAGCGTTTTTTATTCGATATTTTTTGAAGCAATGAAGAAAGGGAAAAAAGGTGACAAACTGGTTAGATTAGAATTTGGTCCATTAAGATGGTAATTTTAAGTAATCAGCTAGCATATTCCCAAAATTAAGTATTATAAATAGAAAAAAAAATTGCGATTTGGGGTAAGGGTGTTTAAATTCATTATTTTAACAGCTGGAGATAATAAAATAAATGCAAGTTAGAAATAAATAATTGTTGTATGCTGTTAATTTCTATTAAAATCCATTTTTAAATGTTTTTAATTTAAACATTTTGGCTGTCAGTTACAATTTCATCGAACTAAAACGGCATTTTCACAGCCATAAACGGAGCTTTGTCCATAGAATACATTTCAATTTAGTTCTTGCTGCTGGGGACAAACAAGGGGAGGTTTATAGGGGTATCGTGAGCTATAAAGTTATGTAATTATTAAAACTTGCCAATTAATTGGCGCATGAAACAAGAGTTATAGATCCCAGACTGAAGTTGTTTTTATGTGAGATATTCTATGAATAATTCCGAGCCAATTTTTCATGTGTGGTAGTAAATTAGGTTTTCGTTCATGTTAAGAACCAGATTTTCAGTGGAGTTTATTTATTTATGTTCTTGGGTAGAGTGTTAATATTTATAAAATGTTTTATAGCTGTGTGGGTTGTGAATGACTTCCTACGTAGATAAGCTTGCTAATGTGCATTTAAGTTTTTGAACAAATTATAGCAGAACAAAACGTATTCTAATTGACAGCTGTTTCATTATTTTTATTGTAAATATCCGATGCTTAGTAGCTTTTATAAGTAAACACACTATTTTATTAGTGTGTTAAATTTATTTGGAAGAAACTTAAAGCAGGCAAAAAAAAAACACGTTGGCAGGCACAAAAAAAAAACGTTGGCAGGCTAAGTACTTTGGGCTAAATTCTGATATTAATTCAAGAGCTTTTTTTCTAGAGGGATATGGCCCTCAAACATCCCCATCCCCAACCGACAGATGTACAGCTTATTAAATTTTTGTGTAAACTTAATTCGGCCACTTACTTTGGCGAACTTAGTTCTCATCAAATATTGGAGGAGGGGAAACCTCCCACGTTTAACATCTCTAAAGCACTCCTAAGTCCAATGGTATAGTATTTCAAGTTTCATCCCTCCATATTTTAACCTTTAACCGTCCCCAATATTGCCCTAACTTCCCTCTCACAGTCGGTGGCCAGGAAACAGTTGGGCCCTGTTAGTCCAAAAAGAACTAAGCACTAATACATTATTTTTAGAAAGCGCCTGCCAAAGAGCAACTGTAGAACTGTGTAGAAACGAAAGTTAGAAATTATTATATTACTAGCAATTACCGGGTAGTTGCTCAAGGTTTATAATAATTTTTAATATTTAATGCAATACTATGATAGAAATTAGTTACTATTCCCGAATAAGTAGTCGGGAAAAATAGACAATTTGTTTCAATTCTAAATTGGCATCAGGAGTTATTTAACTATGTATTAAGTTTAGAGTTGTAATTTTTTTATCAAGTAACTTTACATCAGAGCCAATTATGTTTAAAAATTTCATTTACCACTTGCACAGTTTCTAACAAGGTGGAATGCCGAAAATGGTGGAAAAAATAATGACGCAATGACATACGTCGCTGAATCATGTGTAGCAGAAGCAGTGTTAAACCACACACGCACACACACAGTAATAACTCAATCAGGATAAAAAGCAGTTGCCTTTCAGAATAATATGATTCAGTTGATAAACCGCACATCTGCTTCAGAAGATTATTTGCTGAAATACTAATGATCGCCTAGAACTTTTTTTAATGTCTTTATTTGACTTAGAGGTGTATTTTTGACCACCATTAAAGCTGAAAACTTTGCACGGTGAAATGTCGAAAATCGTTGACAACAGGAAGAATGGCACAATGTTATTGGTTACTGTGGCATGTGCAACAATGGATAACACTACCAAATGACTCAATTGTGGTAAAATATCGTTTTAACGGCTTTAAGAGACCACCTTTTAGCACCATCAATTTGCATTTTTGGAAGCAAGGTGTATACTCAAAAGGGCGGACACCAGGAAAAGATACATAATGACATGCGTCGGGCTTGGTTTGCGAAACAGTGAAAACCACACACTAATAACTCAATTACGGGAAAACTTTTTTAATATCTTTATTTGACTTAGTGTTGTAATTGTGACCATCATTGAAGCTAAAGCTCAAAACTTCACACGGTGGAATGCCGAAAATCGCTTATAACAGGAAGAGTGACGTAATGTTATTGGTTACTGTGGCAAGTGCAACAATAGATACCGCAAACAAATAACTCAATTATGGTAAAATATCGTTTTAACGGCTTTAAGACCGCCTTTTAGCACCTTCCATCTGCATTTTTGGAAGCAAGGTGTATACTCAAACGGGCGGACATCAGGAAGAGATACGTAATGGCATGCGTTGGTCTTTGTTTGGTGAAACCACACACTAATAACTCAATTACGGGAAAATACCGTTTTAGCGCCTTTCAGAAAAACGCGGTCACGTTGATAAACCTCACATCTGCATCAGAACACTTTTGTGTCTCGCCTGTGTGTCTGTCCTGTCCCCCTCGCACAGTAATAGGCGGTTCGTCAGCAGACACGAGATAATGGGCTCCCAGAAAGTGCAGAACAAATGGGAAAAAGAACAAAACAAAGACCACGACATCCCAAGAAGAACCGCGTCTTTCCTGTAGATCTCGCGTGGGGCGTATAGGCTGAGCCCCGCTGTGTACAGGCCTTGTGCAATTAGATCTAATGGCTAGGCCGTGCAGGGTCGGGGGGGCACTTGCACGTTGCTTTCTCGCCTCTTTTTTTTTTTATCTTTTGCTTTTGTTTCTTGATGTTTTGTTTGTAATTGGGAAGGAGGAGATGGATAAACATGCAGGGAAGTTGCTATGGAGCGAGTTTTTATTTTCTTTTTCGTAGTGGGAAAGAGAATGAGTGAAATTTTAACGGTATGCTGATGGTGTCATACGCTAATTTGGTTGTGGGGAAACTTATACTGAGTTAAAATTTCTGTTACACATTTTATTTGCAGAGGCGTGACGAACATGCCTTTTCAAGTTTTTTTTTAATAAAAATAATAGTTTATTTAAACAAAAGATTTTACAATGAAGGGTTAAAAATACTGTATGTATCAAATTGGCGAATTTGTGTTAAACTGTAAAAATTAAACCTATAAAGATTTTTTTCAACAAAGATACAATATTTTTTTAAATATTAGGAAAATCAGGCCTTCATATGTTACCCCAATTAAATAAAAAAAAATAATAAATACCAACACTGATGTTTCTTTAATTATGCAATTCAACTAATGGCCCCTTAAAATTAATCTACTATAAAAGGATATGCCATTTTTAAATCCAATTAAAAGCTGTAGCCAGTATTTAAACTTTCGATTTCCTCTTAATTACCTAGTATTAACCACTTGCAACGAAATTACTTCCCAAAGTTGATACTGAACAACCCCTACTTTTGTCCTCACCCCATCTGACAACTACAAAAAACACTTTTACATCCAATTTACTTTATACCCCCCTTTTTCTTCATTATATCACCTCCCTCCCCCCCAACGCCTCTTTGGTAAATTATCGGTTGCAATGGAATGAAGAAGGTGTGTTCCATACTTTGATTGTCTTCCTACACCCCACGATTGTCTGTCTTTTGGCCTCTCACTCAATCAGACAGACGATTTTTTTTATAAAGTTTTTATACGTCCCCCCCATATTATATAATAGGTATCAAGTTGTATCGGGAATCTCATTTTCGTGGAACGTATCGAATGGGTCGGTAATGATGGGATTAATATTATACCTGGAGTCATTTATGTCTCCCCTGACTGCCTTGTTTTGTGCTAGACAGCCGTTAATTAGCAGGGCGATTAGAATGAGACTGGCTTCTGGGTAAAATTTGTGTTTTTCTTTTGAGTTGTAAGTAAAAAAAGTGGAATTTTTGTTGGTGATTGTTAACTGAGAAGAGTTAAAGACTATTTTCATAAAATTTCCAACAGCTTTTTTGCCAATCAGCAATTACAGGGTGGCCCAGCGGGTAGTGTTTGAAACAAATGAAAAAATAAAAACAAATAAGAGACATGAGAAGAATTTAATGACGTTTATTGAATGGACATATTGGGCAATTTATGATAAAGAGGTTCGAAGTACCCGCCATCTTTAACAAGGACAGCAGTTAGGCGGTTCTCGAATCCAACCATACTCCATACTCCTTACCCATACCTTCCTCCATACTCCTGCCATACTCCTTTTGTTTGGCCAATTCTTTTTGTGGAACTTCTCACAAAAGCTAAAAAAAGCTTCCCACAAAAAGAATTGGTCAAACAAAAGGAGTATGGAGGAAGGAGGAAGGTATTTGTAAGGAGTATGGAGTATTTTTGTATTCGAAAACCGCCTAACTGCTGTCCTTGTTAAAAATGGCGGGCACTTCGAACCTCTTTATCATAAATTGCCCAATATGTCCATTCAATAAACGTCATTAAATTCTTCTCATGTCTCTTATTTGTTTTTATTTTTTCATTTGTTTCAAACACTACCCGCTAGGCCACCCTGTACTATGTCTTCAAATAATTAAATGCACCTTTCCTCATGGTTGATTTGTGAAACAATGTAAATCTCTTAATAGCTTTATACTGTAATATATCGAAATTTTAAATCTAAAATATACATTGCTTAGGGTAGTTGTGCTTCCCCAGAGGTTTCTTTATTCATGAAAATGACATAAGAACTACCATTGCTAATAAAATGTAGTGTTGTCATCAATAATAAAAGCAATTTTAAATAAGCTTTGTAATAAGACTGATTAAAAAAATTGCAATTACCTTTGCAATACTCCCTTAATTCCCCGTTTCAGTATTTCCCTTTGGTCCCACAATTAAACTTTAAATTTATTATTTATTCCATCTGCTCAGTAGTCAAAATGTTGAGGGTGACTGTATTTTAATCCACTTCGTTTGTTGTAATTGAGTAAATAAATCCAGGTTGGGATCGTAATTAATAATGTGTGTCATCTGTTCGAGCCCCAGTAAAACACTAATTACTTTAAAACTCTAACTTCATGTACTTCATGGGAAAAACAGCATTCCCCTCTCAAAGTTATATTGACCAAATACAACACAGCTCATAAATCTGAAAACAAATTCACCCTAGATTAATGCACAAGAACTTAAACCGTTTTTGGCTTGTAATTGCTTCCATTTTGAGAATCTGCTAATATTTTATGAGAAGTGACGATACTTTAAAATTTTGCCTAAGCTTAAAACTGCTAATTGAATTTTCCTGCAGTGATGGGAAAAGCTTTTAAAAGGTCTCCGTAAAAGCCACCCGACACACGAAGGGGGAGTGCATTTTCGATAGGCTAAGCTGTTAAACTATTCTAATAAGAAACTCAAGTTGGCTCGGGTATCAAAATAATTTCACCTCAAGTGGAGACCTGCAGTAAAATGTTATTAAATAAAACGGAGATAATTTTTGGAGTTTTGCATAAAATAACATGTTAATGAAAGCGTTTAACGTTACTTCAAAAGAAATTTCGATGTTTAATGGCTCTCGAACTTAATTTTATAGTTTTGGCGGGTTTTGCAAGAATTAAACTACATTAACCCTTTTCCGCCGAGAGTTTTACATTTCCACTAAAACATCATAACGTGTTAAATAGTTTTTCCGAAAACATAAATTTTATTAATGGCAAAATAGACAGAAGTGCTATTAATAGCAGACTTTCATTTAGGTACAACTAAATATTTCTTCTTCTTTTACCCTCTACATTGAAACATTAAGAAATACGTGATGTTTATTGACATTAACTGAAATAACTTTTATTAAAAAGTTAAATTATTTCTCTCAAAATTCATCTCGCATTCCGATTTAAGTAACTAGGTATTCAAAAGCTATTCAGCCAATTCGAAACTAATGCGACATTAGAACCCATCCACACTTGAAATATCATTACACCGGTTCCGTTGCAAGTTATGCCAACATTTTACTTTATGACGTCCTAAACGCTCTGCAGAAGGCATATGCGCACACTAAATATTTAATGCAAGTTAACTTTTTTTTCTGTCTACCTTGTCCATGCCATAATCTTTTTCGAATTATTTACAGTGGGGGAGTGAGCTGTAGGATTACGGGGTGTAATGCAAACGTAATGACAGTGCTCCACCTAAACACGGGAGTTGTCCCCGGGTTGGACTGCTTGCCATGCTTGGGCGAACACTCGGGAGTCACGGAACGGTGCGTTTGGGGATCATCTTCAAATGACACATGTCTTCGAATGGTTGGACAATGTTCTAAATGTCATATAAGAGAGCTGTATCTTGTGTATTCCAATACTGTTAATTATATTCCGTAGTTAAAAATGAAGACTTAAAATGATATCTAATGTTTAGAATGTATAGTGGAGAAAACTGCCGTAGGCAGGTAAATTGAAGTAACCACAACAATGAATTGTACCATTATTGCCCACATGTCTTCAGATGTTTGGGAAATGTTCTAAATGTCATATGAGATAGTCTTTTGCATTCCACTACTGTTTATTACATTACGTAGTTAAATTTAAGACCTAAAATGATATCTACTTTTTAGAATGTATAGTTGAGAATACTGCCGCATGCAGGTAAACTGAAGTAACCACAACTTTGAATTGTACCATTATTGCTCTGGAATAATAAGTTTTTGAGTGTACTTTCTTATATGTTGAATTTATTAAGTGCTTATAACAATATTTCAAATAATTAGTCTTGACACTGCAGTTTACCTGCCCACGGCAGAATAACTGAAATACATTGAAGGCGAGAGGAAGATTGGTGATTAGTAATTTGAATAATGAACTTATGAATTGATATAACTTTACTGATCAGATCGCAACCATTGTTGGCAACACTGAGGTTGGTTGCTTTCTGTGCAAATCAATTTCAAAATGCGTTTGTTTTCCCAATCTAGTTCTTTAATTTATATAGTGCTATGACGTTTAAAACGCTCTGTGTTGACTAAAATATTACTTATACAATCTATTACTATTTCTTATAAAAAAAACCCAGCAGACTTACGAAATGTTTTGTACGACTTGATTTCTTACATAATCTTTATACCATGAAACGCCTTCAAAAAGATTTAATAAACGATACTTTGACAAGGTAAGCAGCTGTCATGCATTCTATAAAACTGTACATACCCCCCAGAACTCTCCTCAGTCCACTTTGCAAGTCGATTCTTTCAAATCGGCATAAAGTAGATTACACTGCATAAAAAAACTGCTTTCTTAGCGAAGGCTAAATGACGATTGGGCTTTCGTAATAGCCAACGTCAAACACATTTACTGCCTCACCTATGCGATAGAAATCTCTATACGCCCATCATATTTTTCTAAGTCAAAGGACCCTATTTATTTCTATCGGGCCGTTCCAATGTAATGTAGTCATTATGCCAATGATAGATAAAGGTTGCAGGGCATTAGGGAGCCTGGGACCGAAGAGCATTGTAAATAAGGCAATTTGTGTCAATATTAGGGGTTGTGTTTTCTGGATCATTTGGAGTGTCAACCTTGTGTTTTAGCTGTACGTTCAGACCGATATAGTGTCAGAGTTTTGATGGGCGTCATTAAATAAATAGTTGTTAATGAGGAATAGGCGTTGTTGAAATATGAATGCCATGCATTGGTTTGTTATTTAAACTTATATTGAGCACTTCCAATTGTTTTCCGTCCAATACATCTGGCTGTAGAATTCATTTTGCATGCCTCTTAAATTTTTTTGAGTTTGTTAATTTATTATTTTGTCAAAACCATTTGCAGTGACATGACAAGTTTGTAAACAGAATAAGGAAATGCCGATACATTGAATTCAAGATACACTAAATAAATTTAAACGCCGATACATTGAATAAAATTAAATGTGAAAAGGAAGGCTGAATCTCCAAATTAATTATTTAATGAAAAATTCTTAAAATGTTTTATTTATTGTGTAGATATTGGATAAATTATCGATAAAAAATGTATATTATAAATCGATATTTGTTGTAAGATTTATGTGAAACTTTTTGCATTGACTATAAACGTATTTTTCACAAAAAATGGGCTTCTTATTACATGATTATGGTTAAAACACATATTAAACATTTAAAAACTATTGGTTAGGAAATCACTAGATATCAATCACTTTGACATGATTATTTTAAAATTTAAAACAAAATAATTTCGTATTTGAAATAATCATATTACAACGCTAAAATGTAAAATTGACTTTTAGTGCAAAATTATTTGAGCGTATTAAAAGTTAAATGAATGGAAAATGCTTGAAATTTTGGTATTAAGCTATTTTCCCCATAGATATTTATTTCTCCTTAATTTGACTAACCTATAAAGTAAATAGATTAAAGTATTTTTATTAATAAAAATAAAGCTAGCCTGAGAAAAATCACATTGAAACATTTTTCACTGTCGGAAATTTAACAAAAAATCAAATAATGAATATTTTCTTATTGATTAAATTAAGTTTAAGGTCTTACAGCGAATCGTATTAAAACATAAAAATTCGCCCTTGCTTTATAATGAATTTAACATCACGAATAAAAGTTCTTTTATTTATTTTTGTTTCATCTATTAAACAAAGCATGTTTGACATTTTGCTAACTCTAATCTTCTTTACGGTCTCGGCGGCCATCAAACTTAAAAAAACTCATTAAATTTTTTATCACTTTATTTTCTTAAGAAATTGTTCTTTTCTAATTAATCTTGTGCCTCTTATTATGTCACCGTATTTGTTTAGTTTAATGTAATGTTTTAATATCCTGAAGTATTTTGTAAAAATATCTTGATTAAAAATAGAAGTATTCTGAAAATATTTCTAAAATTAGTATTGATTTTCTCATCAAATACCACACACAGATAGAGAGTGATTTTGGTATTTTATTTTAATTGGATTTATAATATGGTTGCATAATTCTTACATTGCAATTCCGGTTTCAGAAAAAAACTGTTTCTTAACCCTTTCACTCCTAAAACGGCTCAGGCGGCCGTACAACTAAGGATTCGATAATGATATTCCTACCACATATTACGCGAAAACAAAAATCCTGCGTAGCGAAAGTGTTAAATTTTCTCACTTAGTGGTAAAGATCTGTTGAAATCCAACCAACAAAAATATATATTCTAAGTACAAACTAACAAAATTAATTAATTCTATACATCTATATGTTTTTATCGAGCTTTTAAATCGAAATATAAATCAACAAAAATATTTAAAACGATTTCAGTTGAAGTTATTATTCATAACCAATATTTTTAACTGAAATCTTAAATAAAATATATAACTACGATTCACAAAACGTATATCTTAAACAGTGAATCCTTTTCAATCGCTTTTGAATGTTCAACTTTAAAACTAGTATTAGTAAACAAGAAGATTATGAAAATCGTGTTTAAGGCGTCATAACGATCTAACAATACCTTAAAGAAGCATTCACATGAAATCCTAGACAAAAACTAACACAATCATTCACAGTATTATTTTATATTCACGACCTATCAATGCCCACATAAATGACTCAATAACTCTTACGAAAAGATGCCACCATAGATGTCTACAAAAGCGTCTGGTTATAACGTTCAATGGTTGTGTTAAGGCCCGTTCAATTGCCCATCCATGCTATACTCACAATGCAAGCTCTGCAGTTTACGATGGCAATTTCGTCATGGAAGCCAAAGCAATAAATCGTTTCTTAATAAATCTTTTCACCAAGCCACTATGAATTAAAAGAGGTGGGGGTAAGTAATAATAATAGCCAGTTCCTCATGGGGGTGCTCCCAGCCCCCCTGAACGGCAATTACTATAGCGAGTGTTTAATCTCCAGAACATAGGGTTTAAATGCGTATCCCACTGTTGAACCATCAGTTGTTCAGATGGAAATTTTACATAACCTTATATAATATGATATGAGGTAAGAAGATGTGTAGTTCTCCGAAAACCATTATTAAAAAACAAAACAAATTTATTTTAAAAAAATTTAGTTTCGGTGGCATGTCAGATACAAGTTGAAAACACATGTGTTTTTTCGATTTTATTAAATCATGCATCTATATGACCACAGCAATAGTTTTATTATAAAACGTAAAAACGTAATATAGGTTTTTAATTTATAATTTTATCATAAACTGATTGTGATTAGAAATAGGGAATTTCTTATTGAATAAATTTAAACTAAAATAAAATTATACTACAAATAAAAAATTCGAACGGTTTAACTATGGATACCTTAAGTTTCATTTTGCCAAATTCACAAATTATGTTAAATGTTCAATAAAAAACTAAACTTTAGGAAAATATGAGACAGGACATTTTAACTTAAAATGTTAATATAAGTAGGATTGACTTTTAAACAACATAAGATCCATGGACGTCCATCACCGTGAGAACATGGTCATAAAAGTTTTCCGCTAGTGTCTACCAAAATTACTTTTTGGGGGTAAGATAAAATGCCCGGGTAATTAGAGTCTTCAATGTGATAAAGTTGAATTTATCACTCAAGGACAGTATTTCACCGGTATTCAAATTCCCCACGCCTCACTGACAGTTTTGTGGTCCTATGGTAGAAGACGGTGTTCAGCGGGGGGCGAGAGACACATGTTCCCTACTGATAGTAACAGAAATGCTGGGGATAGTGTTACTTTTGTCTTGATGAGCGAATTAGGGGTTGGTAATGATGTGTTTCAAAATTTATATTGGGCTATAAGACGAAATTGGTTTATTAATCATTTTAATCGATCTAATAGTTAGCAGAACATCTTGATGATCACTTGGTTTTATTGTACTAATAAATTTATACGAGTTGCTTGCAATAAATACTAGTAATTTTATTACTAAAATGTGTTCTTTTGTAAGGATCCATAAGTTGGACATTCTTTCTCAAACTTCACCATACATAGATAAGGAAAATATAAATTGCATTTCTTATGTGGTAAATATAATATAAATACTTTTGTGTTGATAGATCAAAATATATTTGATGAAAAAAAAACCTAAGTTCACAAAAGAATGACATTAAGAAAATATACTTAAACTTATACTTGAATAAGAACGATTGTTTTTTTCAAACCAAATATAGATTCTCCCAAGACTATTGATTTTGCAGTTTAAAATAATAAATAAAGTATGCGTGCCTTTATGGATTTGAAAATTGGTTCTCTCACATTCAGAAATAACTTTATTATTTTTTAAAAGCATTGAAATCTCAGCATACATATCCTGCAAATCTCATAACATAAATTCCTCTGCTTTCTGCATTTTTATTCTGATATAACTTCAAACTTTCATATCTCCCTCGGTATGATTTTCGCTTTTTATATCATCGCTTATATTCCTCCTCCTAAATGCATGGCGAGAAATAAGTCATTATTATGCAAAATAGGCGGACAATTCTCACAAAAGAATAAAAATAAAGAATATTTTCCGAATCCTTCAGGACGAATTCGATGGGAGAAAAAAATAATAAAACTTCTGACTTTTTGCATTCGAAAGAACAACTTTCACTAAATAGAAAATAGGATCTTGTTCGTGCTGTTTAAAATTCAGATAGCGAAACAAACTAGCGGCATGCTGAAGTTGTAGTTCTGAAGATGTTGAAAGAAAGGAAAAAGTCATTTTAATACTCCTGGAAGAGCGCTTTCGTTTGAGTTTATTTTACTTTTCGTTTTCGGAGTTTTCCCAAGTTGTGTGCCACTTGCTGCTTCGGTGTGACGAAATTGTAACTAATAAAGACTATAATTTTTAATACTATATATTGCGAACAAAAGGATCGTCATAAACTATAGTGAATTAACTAACCTTATTACAGTTTTTGAGTTATTACATAAAATGAGTGTTCCAAGTCATAGTTCAATATAAGTGAACAATGGCTAAGGCCAATCCCTGATAGCTAAACAGTGCTATTAACTTAACAGAAACGAGATATTTTCACACTAAATGTCTAAGAAAACACTTTTTTTTTTAAATATTTCAGTTTTACACTTGTTTTATGTGTTTTAAAACATGTTATTTTTACAATTACAACGAAAATATTTTTTTAAAATGTAAAGTTAGAATTAAATAAAACTTATATGATTAGAAAATAAGAAAATGAACTAAAATATCCCAAGGTTACAAATAAAACATAGAAACTATAGGACTCACCAATAATCATTGGCAGACTTAAACATAAATATGTATTATGGAGGCTGTAAAATTTTTAAATTTTAGACTAAAACAAAAAAATTACATTTAACAATATTTGAAACCAGAAGCTAAGCTGGACTAGCCCCCCCCCCCCCTCCTCCCATCGCCATATAAACCTCCTTAAAAATATGACTGCATTGACGCATGTTGTGATTGTGCTAATGCAACAGAAGATTTTTTCTGATATAATATTAGTTACCCTTTAAACAAACTAAACTGAGAAACTGTCACTGCCGCCATCCCAATAAAGTGAAATAATTTAAACAAAGCAAAGTGCTTAAAAGTATGGGACAGCGGTAAAAAGTCCAAACTGAATTTTTCCCTTGGTATTTTATTTCAAGACGTAATTCAATTTCGTCTCATTTATTTCTTTCCCTTTAAAGTCATGGACATACATGCTTGCATTTTTTAAACGAAGTACAAAGTCTTACACTTTAAACATTTATCACTCAGTAAGAATATATTACAGACAATGGTCATATATCTTAATTTTCCGTCCAGAAAGAAATTAGATTCTTTTAAATCTTAAAATGTAGAAATTTCTTAAATAAACAGCTTTCTAAGGCTATTTATTTTGACTATTATATTAGTTACATTTTAATTAGGACAAAAATTGGACAAAATCAGATGCATTTTTTTGGGTAAATTAATAGATTTTGGCTACTCAGCGGGTTTACGTTTGGTTAATGTAATTTTTTCTTGTAAAGTAATACGTATCTTTATAACTTCTGTCGCCTTTAATTTTGACAATTGTATTATTATTTTGTTTCAGATTTAGGGTTAAACTATTTATTTAACATTGATAAACAAATTAGTTTATGGTACCTTATTTTATAAGGATAGAAAGAGAATTACTGCTTCAGCCCAGAAAAATCCAATTACCATTACATACAAAAATCTATGTATTTATTAAAACAAATTAATGTATATTAGATTATTAGATTAATATAGCAATAAACAAGTATACAATCCCCGAAATATGTCTTATAAAAAGAATTTCTTCCTAAGACTGTTTCTGTGAT
The DNA here is from genome assembly GCA_019343175.1 of Oedothorax gibbosus. NCBI lineage: Eukaryota > Metazoa > Arthropoda > Arachnida > Araneae > Linyphiidae > Oedothorax > Oedothorax gibbosus. The sequence continues at coordinate 23,361,171 of CM033280.1, forward strand.
GTTTTCCTTCTTAAATAAGATGTGGAGTTTGTGTGGTTTTACTTTGATGCTTTCGAGATATCGCTAGGAAATCGTTAGGTCCATGATGTAATCATCCAAATGTCCCTAACCGGATTACCGCAATACTCAACTCGCATTACTTAGCGGAAAATATTCTACCTAAGTTTATCTTGATGCAGGCGTCTGTGGGTTGTAGTATGGTAGAGTCTTAACGGAGATTTTAGTCATAAATGAGTTAACATTTAAACCTTTATATATATATTGGATTTGGTTTAAAACCCCAGTTCATTCTAATTTAAGGGATATACGTGGGTTGGTGGTGGACATTATAGTAATATCTATTACGGGTCTAGTTTCAAAACACACATTATCCAAAGTATAACTAAGATATAGGGTCCAGTCCTAACATGTGCGACTTTTGATAATCGTAAATTCAATTGGACAAAATCGTCAATGAAAGGGCCGGACCCTATATCTCAGTTATACTCTGGATAATGTGAGTTTCGCAACTAGACCCTTCATGTTTAATATTTCAAGTATATTTTACTGATAGTATGTCCAGAATAAGTTACAATTTTTTCAAAACATCACTCTTATCAGTAAATACAAAAAAGTAAGCATTAGTACAGTAGGTGTTGGAGAATCTGTCGTACTCGTTTAGAGAGGCTGTAATAAGATTGGGATCATATATTAGTTCAGACAGTAAGTAAACTCTGTAATTCGATTAATATTAAGAGCTATTTACATGATTATGCTTTCATAACTTCATAAAAGGATTTATAAATCTGTTGCTTCCCAGAATAAATGAAAAACCTATTAAACTAAGGACATTCAATTGATTTAATCCAATCATTCAAAAACAAAATTCCTGAATCTATATCCATTTTTTTCAAAATGATTATTTATTTATAATATACAGATAAATGTACAGAGCCTAAATGAAAATATAACATTACTTTTCCACAAAATATTAACGCATTCTTAAAATTTTCATAAAATACACATGCACATTAACCAATCTAAATTTACTTTAACTTTCTCATATTTTTAACAAGTGGAACAATTATGAATACAATTTGTTCAAAGCTGTACCAACTAAGCTTTAATGCCTTAAACTACACAGTATGGCGTCAACTAAAACCTGAAATTGCTATTTTTTTCCCCCTTTAAAGCCCTTAATGGACTTAGCATGTAGTTTCCGCTATCATGCGGCGGCCCGCCCTCTAGCTTTAAAAAGATGCCTGGTGCAGTTTAATAGACATTTGTAGTTGTGCTTAAGAACTTTCAAGCGACATAAAAAAATAAGGACTTAAGTAAATCACCCGGCTCCTAATCGTTAATCCTTAACGACGTACTAAAACAGCTCCTGACAGTCACGAAAAATAAATAAGTTGCTCTCATCCAGTAATTATGTGTTAGGATTTAATGGAAATATGTATCGCAGATTCAAGTGTGCCTCGGAATTATTTTTCGTCACCTAATTTATCCATAAAGGAAGAAAAGATTTAAAAAAAATTTCAATTAATTTTTGCTATTTTAAAGTGAACTCTTAACAATTAAATGGCTCAACTAGTTTTGAAAAAATTTATAATTTCTGTATTTAACTGAATAATATTTGTCCCGAGTAGACAAAGAAGACACTTTTACAAGAAGTTTTTTTTCTGTTTCACTTAGGTTATTGTATCGTCTCCAAATATAAAATTAATGAAACGTTTAATTAATATATCACTAAAATATTTATCACAATAAAAGCCTAATGAATTATTATATTCTATATTGTGATTTATTTAAATTGGTTCTTCTAATAATCTTCAACCCACAAAATCTTAAGATTTTTAATAAAAATGTTTTCAAGTTTCCCTAAAAAAGTCTGTCTTCGCATCCAGCCACCTAACAGACTAACCTCAGTCCCCAAGTTAATACATTATAACGATCCGTCCTGGCTCTAACCTGGCCAATAGCCAAGCCCTGGATAAATGGATGTCATATCTCTTTCCTACTTCAGAAGTGAGAGAGTGTAATTGCCACTCGCCATTTGATATCACCGGTGATTTTACGGATAAATCATGACACTCACTAGAAAAGATGATTCGTGGGTGATTAAGAGAACATGGGTTCCAATTTTTTTTTATCCTTCTTCATAAAATAGTTATACGCGTAAAGGGTTTTTAAATTCAAAAGGAGGATTTTTAATGTCAGAAGTCTGGCCTTTCCTTTCAAGTGATTTAAAATGTAAGAGGGATTTTTTTTCGAAGGTGACTAAATTACTGCATGAGACATACTCGAGTTCAACACTTTAGTATATATAATTTCTAGTTTGGAATTTCCATTGCAATAAGACATTACTAGTGGTAGATGAATGGTTTTTGATGAATCATATGCTAGATGAAAATGCCTGAAAACTTAAATTAGTAAATATCTTTAAATGTAAAAGCATATTTTAAAGAAACTAATATGTTTAGTATGCCATATAACAAACTGGAATGAATTGCTCTAATAATATTTTGTTCATCCAAAAAATTTCATTGCAAAACTTTGCATTGACTTAATTTATGTAACTTATATTTATACTTTCAATGTGAAAGATTGACCTATTAAGAAGCTTCTTAATGTTGAAAGTCCTTTTTTAATACAAAAGTTCTCTTGTAAATTTACTAAATTAAATTTAAAAGTGTAAGGAAGGAATAGAAATTTCGTCTATTCAATGCTTATAAAATTCATTATACACAGTTCAATTAACCATATTTACGACACAGTATAAGGTATATGTTTCTCAATAATATATTTAAAGTAATTTTCTTTTTTTTTTCTTGAGCATGTGCGATGCATGAGCTATGTTATTAATATGTTATATTTGCTTTATTTCGGGCATACATAAATATGAAATATTTATCCTAAAGCAATTATGCAACGCATTGTAAAACTTACATCTTACCACAGGAGAAATATGAAAGGAATCATATCGTGATATTTCCCAGAGAAAATAATAAAAAAGGGATATTTTGCCATCCATATTTACGCTTTGACTGCTTCAATATGTAGGGAAATTCCCCTTTACTTTTTACTCGGAAAGTGGAGAGAAGCAAAAGGCAAAGATTTTTGTTTCTGCGTCACAATCCCGTATACTAAGAAACAAATATAGTGGAATTCTACAAACTTATGTGGATTTCTTTATCCTAATGCAAGAATGGACAAGAAAGCTTCTAGCATACATCAAAACTTGGCCATGATATTATTCAGCGGCCGTGGTGAAACGTTGGATACAAAAGGCGAGATTCGTGGCATAAATAAATGGAAGAAGTTTTATGGCGAGAAAGATTTTACCCGTCTGGGCGAGAAAAGAACATAGCCTAAATGGGAGATTTGGGGATTTCTTCGACCAAAATAGTGTAGATATTTCGTGTTTTTTGTTGGGAAATGGAGGGCCTTGTATTGTTTATTTATGTGTGATTGCGCATGGAAAATCTCTTTTGGCTTTTTTAGACTTGAATGATTATCCATTGAAATGTTAACTACCGAAATATTTCCATTTTAGTTTTTTTTTAAAACATGCATATTTTACTTGTCTCTTTTCAATAATAATAATTAAACTACATTACTATTAACCGTTTTCTTTATACGATTGATATAAATAAATTACTTGTATTAACGTTCTTTCAAAGAGTAGCAAGAAAAAGTTGGAGAAGTTAAGACATCTTCATACTTTTATACTAGTATCCTAAGTCGAGAAAGTACTGAACCTCCACATTTTTAATTTTAAATATGTTTCAATGAAAAACTGTATATCTTTTTTTACCAGTTAAGTAATTTTTTTTCACTTAAGAATGTCATATATACGTTTCATCACAAATCTTTTGATTGGTTTATGTGATACTCATCAGTAGAAAGCTCTTAGTTTCTATTTCGATGACCATTAGTATTACCTAAATAGATTGGGAACAATACATTTGTTGCTTCAAATGGTTATTTAATGATTGTCCGATTCGGTAAAAATGCTATTAAGTGTGATAGGGCGGCGAGGGCAAACCGCCCATTCTATTCCATTTAGATTCTCGATAGATTATTAATACTTTTTTTTTTAATCGTTGGGTACCAAAGCATAATCCAATGGTAAAAAAATCGTTCACATTTTTTTCGTTACCCGATAAGAAATTACCTTCAGTTATTGTTTCATTTATTATTAGCTTGGGATTGGGCTGATTATTTTCTAAATTTATCTGAGGTCAAAATTTCTTGCACTATTATTTTGCATACTTATATTTCACTATGTTTTGTTGTCAATTTTCGATGAATAACTAATTGAAATAAATATTAAATGTTTTTTATATCCTTTAAGATGGTGGATTTGTATTGTCTCATAATTAAATACGTATCTTAGAGATAAATGGTTCTACTTCAAAAATGTTCCGAAATATTTATTGTCCAACTCAAACTAATTAGTCAATTTTTTAAACTTTTGTTTGCATACCGATTTAATGTTAGAATAATATAACTGTATTTTAAGAGTAAATATAAGTACGGTTCTAATTTTACTTAATTTATCCGTAATTCCGATGCTATAATTCAATTCTGTATCTACTTTCCCACGTTTAATTAAAAAAATACGATAGCGTAGAAAATAAAAACATATTCTCCTATCACTAGAATATGAAATAACCCAAAGTTGCAGAGGTAAAATTCATCGTGTATCCCATGATCTTCTTTAGAAGAAAAATAATAGATAAAAAAAGCTCCCCCTTTGTTACCCTCCTATAAGAATACTACAAGAACCGCATAACAGCAACGTTAAAGACTCTCTTGTTATCTCAAAGATACTCTTTTTTTTAGTTTCATTCATTTGCATGTTTTCGCAATTTGTTGTGACATGACTCTTTTTTTGTAAGAAATTCAAAATACGAGTAGGTAGGAAAAAATTTAAGTTTGCGCCTCTTTTAAAAATTATGATTATAATTTCAAAATACGTACTTGCAATTTAAATAATATGTTAATGACGTTCATGTCATAGAATATCTTACTTATGTCGTAGCTTCTAAAATAAATTAAATTGTGTTGCTATCAAAATATTGCAGATATTTATAAAATACTAGAATTCTAAAATTTTCTAAATTACACTTTTACAAACTTTCCTATACATTACTTTCGATAATATAGAGTTTTAAAATTATCTATTAAACTGTTCTCAATAGAATTTAATGTATTTGTATATTAAAATATCGACATTTATATTTTGTATAAATCAATTATTCACAAAATTAAGTGGTTAATGAATATAATAATTTTTTATGCATAATGTTATCTGTATTATTAAAAATAGTTTATGCCATGAAACACATAAATGCAATTTAATTTTTGCATTAAAACTTTTAAGTTTCAATTATCAGTATATTTTGTTAAAAATCTAAATACTTTTATTTCTATTTAGATTACAAAAGGTTGCTCTGCTTTGAGTAAGTAATTTAATATCTTTTCTACACAGTTTATAAGTATTTACTAAGAGAAATTTGCCATTTGAATCTGCATTTCGTCATCTCTGGGTTAATAGATTAATGCATTATGATTTATATTATTTCTTATAAATAGAAACTCTAGTTTATAATTTGGTATTGAGTACAAACAAGTTTTTTTTTAAGTATAAGCGAAAGTGAGTTATTCAATATTGTATCAGTTTCTAAATAATCATTAGTACTTGCTCATATAATCAGCTGAGATTTTCATAATTCTAGTAAAAAGTTTTTACAAATATTTAAAATCCGTTACACAAAAACTTGGAAAATAAGAAAAATAAAAAGGTTTTAATAGTAATACGATCTACTATTTCTTTATTAAAAATATATTAAATTTTACTATACTCAGCTAATTCTTTTCGAAGCCTACAAATAATTATTGCTAAACTCAACTATTTTTAAACGAAAGCATTTGTTCCACTCGATTAAAATCTCTTCACCAAGTCTAGCAAAGTTAAGAATTAATTTAAGAAAACCTCAGCAAGTAGTGAAATAAAAATAAAGAAACAACAAACAGGAGAAAAAACACAATTTCCATTAAACCTACATAAACAAATAAAAAAAATCTCGAAGAAGAAACGAAGAAATGAAAGGAAAGTTTACGAATCGCTTAAATGTACCAGTAGAGAAACGGTTATGGCCATGGCGAACCATGGCCAACATAACCAAAACTAATTAACGTATGTGCAAAGAATGCAATGAATTATATTTAATCAGCTTAGCGCAGTGAGCAAAAACCGAAAAATAACCTCAAATATTCCCACTGGTATAAAATGATTGTAACTGAGGTTTTTGATCAACACAATTTGGTCTAAATCGCTTAGTAAATTTTATGAATTATCAAGAAATATTTAAAAGATAAAATAATTGTAAATGCCACGATGCAAATTTAATTTTTTTCTCTACATTTACATAGTTCTTGATATTATAATGTTAGATTTTAGAATCTACAAGTGTTACTATTTCAGTTGAAAAGAATATAGTATTCGATAATTCATTAACTTTTTATTTATAGTATACATTTATGTGTAATACAATTTTTTTCTTAATTATTTACTAAATTTAATTTATAAACTGCGATTTCAAAATGTTAGAATAAAAGCTATGCCAGATAGTTTGATTTAGCAAACTAAGGTATTTTTACGCGTAAAAGCTTTAAACTGTGAGTTATAGAGAATTTTTTTTTTTAGAAAATGCCATTTTAACCTTTTATCTACTGACGGTACTTATAAGTACTACCGTCAGTAGTTAAAAAACCGTTCTTCACTTCTCATTGTTCAATTTAGAGAAATCAGTGAAATATATAAATTTTTGATTGACATGTTCGATTTTAGCACTATAAAGTATATAAAGTTGAAGTAAATTATTCCTAAAACTTTTACATTAGTTATCCTAACATCAAATTATTCAAAGACAAATAATTGGAATTAATATTTAATTCGGTGTATAATAGGCTTGTTCAAAAAAATGTTATATTATAAATACGTAAACAAACTTTTTCCTCTGTATTATGTCAAAGTCCACGGTTTACTTAAAGAAATTCTACATACCTCAAGAATTTTTGGAAACTACTGTCGATTGTCTATTGGAAGAATAACAACAGTTATTGCTAAATAAAAATTGTTTTAATACGTCACATCTTTCACATAAACTATGAAACATAAAATAACATAATTGGATGGAGAGAAACTTTTGACTATACTGCTGTTGGCCTACTATGTGTGACTCTACTTTTTATTGAAACATATGCGCAAATATTAATACCAAGTATCGTAGTTAGAATCTTGTCATCCCTTTTTCACGAAATGCCATAACGGGATAAATTAAAATAAACTAGACACGAATTTGAGTTAAAACGAAAGATCGTCTTTTGAGGTATGCGGCAAAAAATAGTACGTCAGGTAATGGAGAAGTCTGACTAACGAATATAAAGTACTGCTTCTAAAAATAGCTATTTTTAACTGTTCGGTGGTCCAATGGCACAGCACAAAATTAAGCTTCATTTCTTTGCCTTGGTAAAAAATGACCGATGTTCAGTGTTATTATGTGTGACATGGGCCATTATTTTAATGTACAGATTTATCTGAATGCAAATTGCGTTTGCTAGGACCATTATTTATTAGGGAGACGCTGTGGGGATTCATTTTTAAGATTAAAATTTATGGATATACTAGGGGAGGGCGCGAGTGTGTGATGACAGATTAGGTTTATTAATGGTTCAAAGATTCTAAAATATAAATCTTTAAACGTAAAATGCAAAATAATAACCGTTATACATTTGCATTTTTTTTTTGGTATATTGGGAGTTGGTGCCATTTTTAATAAATTTTTTGAAACTTCGATCCATACTAGTTATTGAATTTGGAAACTAAGTGAAACCTTGTTGTTTGTTCCAGTTACTTTTGTTCAATTCAGATTTGCTATGAATAGTTTTGTTTACTCTTGGAATGGAATACATTACACGAAGATGCAATAAGCTCATACATAATTTCAATTTCTTACAATACCTCTTTCTTATAGATCTAATAAATAATTTTCTTAACTGCAAAAAATACAGCAAAACAATATTTTCTCCAATTTTTATAGTTATTTATGTCATTGTAAAACTGTGCTTCCTAGATACCTCCACTTTTATATAGTAAAGTGACACCAAATCTGCGGTGTAATGTTACACAAGAGAAGAGAATTGCTCCGTTTTCGCCGTGTAACTTTACTCCATGAATGTGTAACGTTAATTCGTAAAGATAGAGGTAGCATTTGCGCTGCCACTGATATTACGGAGTAAACACCTTATTTGTGTAACGTTACTCCATAAATTCGGTGTAATGTTATTACATGAAGCGCGTGGAGAAACCGTTATGCAACCAAACTTACTTCAGTTTATATCGAGTTATTTCATTGAAGTCGGACTGAATTGCCCCACTTAGTTTCATATCGTACTTTTAGTAAATCAATTGCTCATGAGTCACGTTAATTTTTTGCCACCTTGATATACCTTTACGTAGCGTATTTCATGTCAATTTTAATGAGATTTAATATTTAATTTTAGATACATATTCGTCATATTTAAGATATCAATTGTATGCAAGGTTTTATGTAACAATTTATTTCTGAAATATTATGGTTGAATAATTGTACTATTTATGAAATCAAAACTTAAATAAGTCGTTAAAGATCTTTTTGAAATGACAAACAATATCCAAACGATGTTTTAATGCTAACATGTATCATATTTCTTCTTTATAAGGAGCTTATGAATTCTTTCGATGTTCCTTTAAAAACAAGAGTAAACAATTTCTGGGAATAAAGTCCCTGTTTGCATTTATTTTGTAAATAGTTTTCCCTTTCATCTGTTAAACATGAATAAATCACGCTTGTACTATTAATATATTTGGATTAGGTTCTTGTTATTTGAACCAATTATAATGGTCCAAAAATTCACGGCTAATGGATTTTTGTAAAAAAAAATTCCTGTTAAAATATGAGAATGCAAATGAAAAACTTTTATAGCAGAATTGAATTTATTTGGTTTAATTATTTTCTAAAAAAAATCTAAGGCAATTTTTAGTATCACTTTTAAGTTATTTGTTTTTAATGTTTAAAAATTATATAGTAATATTTTAAAACATATTTAAAGTTTCAGTAGGAGAAAATAACACGATTTATTTTGCTTGATAAAATTATTTAAGGAATTTTCTAGTGTTAAGAGGTTTATTAAAAAAATATTTAAAATAGGGATAAATTTACCTTGCACTTTATCAATTCGAATAAAATAGTCGCGATTCCTAAAAAAATAGCGATTCATGATGTGTCTGATAAATGACATATTTAAAACACATTCATTTATAATTAAACACTAATTGCAACAATAACACAAATATACCAAGAACATAAATTCTAAAAATTCACAATGAAACTGTATATTCATTCAACAAATAGCTTACTTGTTTGCTTTTAGGAGTAGGATTTTTCGGTAGCTACCGAATGACCTCAACTCTGCCACGAATGTTGACTGCTTAGCATATTTTGCCACTCTCGTGCCTTACTCTTTAATTAAGCATGCTAATGCGAAAACATTTCTCGGACTAAGTGATCCTACAGTTCCTCGCCATAAACTACCATTTATAAAAGTTTGCTTTTAAAAAGGACTTTAGCGAACTTTTGTCAATTAAAAGTGTATACAAAAGTATGTTTTATACTGTGAAAAGTGCGAAAGCTTTTAAGTAAAAGACGACTATTTTTACGATTGTTCATTTTTATTCCATGATGATTTGCAGGTGATGATTCTTTTGATTCAGCATGTTTAATTTGAGAATATTATAATGAATAAACTTTGAGGTTTTATTGTGGACGCTATTTTTAAATCCAATTTCTATAGTTAGTAATAGCTTTAGATAGTAGTTCATGGAATTAGTAAATAGAAGTTTTAACCATATAAATTTTGAATGATCTGTATATTGCTTGCTAGCTAAATTCTACAACAATAGAGTTAATTGTAGAATTTGGGTTAACTGATTTTGTAGTTTTAATACAATTATTAACCTACTAAGATGGTTATAAGCGCGGTTTTATTCGGGGGTCTATAGTTATAACTAGTCTTTATTTTCAAATATATTTGAAGTCTTATATTAGTTACCAATTATTTTTAGATGTAATTAATCATACTTTGAAAAAGATATTCAATTTTAATGACCATCTAGTATTGAGTATTATTATTTGTATTGAGTACGGTGGTATTTCTAATTACTTTACTTCAAATTTAAACTACTCGTATTTTCAATATGTACCGAAAACCCCATTAACTTCCTAAAAATATTTAAATGTACCTAATAATAGCATTTTAAATTACTTTACCTACTCACCCACCAGAACCTTATTAGTATTACGTACCACAAACCCACACCAGACTTTTAACACAAAACATTTTCAACCAACCCATTTTCAAAAACTTCCCACCCCATTCTTACTAAAAAATGGAATTTCAAACCAATCATTGGTCGGTTAATGAGTCCGTCGTAACTGTACCCGCAACAGACTATTCAACCATCTGGTGGTTGGGATAGAAAAAGTAAAATAGTAATTAAATTTTTCGGAACAGTTCGTATTTGATAATGTCCTTATCTAGAAAAAAACTCCATCCATTTATTTTGATAAAAAATGTATGTATTTATTGGTAGAAGTTTTACTTATAAAAATATCTTTTAAATTATGTACAATAAGTTTTACTTGCAATTTGTTGTGTATTTTTAAAAACTGTTTTATTTTTATTGTATTTTAATTTTCTTTAATAGGTCACACATTGTTATGATTTTAAAGTTATTAATTAATAAGTAAATTTTAAGGATTTATGAATCAAATATATAACTGATGAAACTTTAGATAATCTGAAAAAATGATAGGATGTTTTTAAGTATTATCTATTAAAGATCAAATAAAAAATACAAATATTTGTAATTTTTTATGTTAGCTCAAAACTGCATTTTTTTATCCATCGTCTAGACAGTTTTTTGTGTATTTGTTAAGTAAGAAAACCAGTTTCGTTTTATTTTTCTATCTATCAATCTAAAAAGTATTATCTTACATGATATTTAAAGTCTCTGATACTTTTACCATTAATCCGTTTTTTCAATATATTTCAATACCCATTGCATTTCGAAATGAATATAGATTAATAGTTTTTGTTTATTTCGTTTCAATTAACGAAACTAAGGAATGTATTTTTCGTGATAAAAATATTGTAGCGTTATGTACAAACAAGTATGAGTTTTTTTCTTGCAAATTAAAAGATAAAATCCGAATAAACATAACGATATGTTCATTTCTTTCATACCATAGTAGGGAGCCACGTTCGAAAAATTCTATTGTGCTTTTGGCGCGCGATTTCAAAGCCAAGAATCCAATTTCCTGCCGTGAGTCTCATTGCCCCCCCAGGAAGTGTGCCAAGAGGTCCGGTAATTGGCGTAGCTTGCAACCCAGTAATTTCGGGTGGGTTAATGAATTAGTAATTAACGGCACGTGATTCCACAATGCACCAATCACCTATCTTTGGAAAACGATGTGATGGCTCTATCGTTCATGTTTAATTTCGTCAGATTTCTAAAGGTGTCCTTGGTGCGGTTTTCTTTATGTTTAAGATAACGGAGGTTTGTGCAGTTTGTATCTCGCCGTGTGGGGTACGTTGCAAAAGATTCCTTATAAGTGGTATGAATTAATTCCTTACTCATATGTATCATTTTCTCAAACTATTACCATTTAACTATTAAAAATGAAATATTAATTTATGGTGGGAAAGAGTGGTTCATATAGTGTTTGTAACTTGTTATGTGTAAGGTATATTGTAAGAGATTCTATTCTATATATAATTAGTACAAATTAAATCTTCATTAATTATTGGTTCTTTTATAAAATGATTGCATGTTAAACTGTTATTTATAAATTACATGATAAACTGTTATTTATGAATTACATGTTAAACTGTTATTTATGAATTACATGTTTAACTGTTATTTATGAATTACATGTTAAACTATTATTTTTCTTTTATTATTAATGAATATATTCATAAGTTGATTGGCAACCTTAGATTAGAAGATTCTTCTTTAGAAAATCTGTTTTCTTACTTGAAAAAATCTGTATCGTTCTTTTGTAAATTTCTCTAAATTTTTAAGGACATTTTAGGAGTGCATTCTTTGTTTATGATAGCTACTCTCTGCGTATTGCTTTTGTAGTTACATGTGAATTAATTATACTGGAACTTATTCATTGGGCTGTTTTTTTTTTAATTCATTGTTAAATACATACTATCATAAGCGATAACCGAAGTCGTGTACCACTCTAGTAACAGCAAAAATAGTGCTGGTGGTGAGTAAATTTTGAGTGGGTATAATAATTATTAATTTATGAGTCGTTATTCTTTTAATACATAAACCTCCAATGTAGAAAAGAGAAAACAATGTACCAGCTTTTCATAAATAAACATTAATTTTATTTCAAATTCAAATTTTAACCGAAATAATTTTTTTTATATACTCTATTGAACATTAATAGACTTCTTGAAAAATTTGAAATGGTAAGAAAACTATAAATTCCATATAATAATGACAATGCAAATGCCTTTAATTATTGGATTAACGTTTATAAAATAAATTTACTGTCAATGAACATTGTAAATGGCAATTAAAGTTTTTATATGTCTATAATCTGCATGTATAAACTAAATGTTCAATGTTTCAAATTTTATTATTTTCTTTGTGTGTGAATGCTCTTGTGCCTAATAAAATTAGTTATAATTGTGAATACATATCTATATTCCTTCTAATTACTCCCTCAGGTTCAATTAAACACTTAAAAATGTGCTTAATAGAAGTATTTCTTATCTCCTAAAATTTTACCTTAATATGCTATTTAATGATCTCAGCTGATCACTAAATTAACTTAAAAATTTTATTCTTAGCAAAAAAAAAATACATCATTAGGTATTTTAAAACCCTTTCCAGATAGTTGTAACTCAAAATAATTGTCCAGTACTTCATTTGTAGGAAGTAAAGATTACGTGTGCAAAATCTTGATGAAAAAAAGTTGTTAATTGTCGTAATATAGTTAAATGAAATCCATTAGTTTATGTGAAGTGCGTTGCGTTAAATTTTTTTGAAGGAAAAGAGTATAATTTTTGTAATCTTTTTATACTACTAATAATTGGACGAACTTAAAAAAAGAAATCATCACTTTCGCTTAAAAATTCAAAATTGTATTTTTTTCGATTGAATAGTTATTAAAAACGTGACCCTTTTTGTCATTTATGTGATGTATATGAAGCAAAAAATATAAATTTTTATTTTTATGCATCATTTTAAGAACATACAGATTTTTTGTCTACTTTTTCTGTCTAGTTTTAAGTTCGCGTTACAATATATCAAGCATTACATATTGCATATTTTACAAAGCATATTATTGATTTCTATTACTTATTTTATTATAAGGTTGATACAATCTCATGCAAAACAAGTTTGATACAGAGACAGAAATATAATTACAACAAAAACACTCATCATGATATTGCCTAACTTATTACTGACTTTTTATCTTTGAGCTCTGCTTCTTGCTTGTGACAGACCTGTCATACATAGGTAAGACAAGGTAATGGCCGACCCTAGAATGTAATTTGTAGATTCAACTCCGAGCTCGTATTAATCTTTCGTATCTCTCTGCTGTCAGCTTCAAGACATCTGTCGTAAGAAAGCTCAGATGTCATTAATTGTTGACACTCGTTTTTATCGATGTTTGTTTTTCTATTGATTTTTTAAATGATAACAGTGTCCTGATTAATTGATAGGCTGTTTTGTCTAGAAAATTTGTCTTTAGATGTTATGTCATCATTTAAGTGGTGGTTAATGGAAAGAAACATGTTATAAATTTGATATTTTATGAAGTATACAATGTAGAGTAACTAATTACGGAAAATGCATGGTAATTTGAACTAATTTCATTACACTTATTTCATCAAATATTTGACATAGTTTATCGAATGATTAAAATTTTAATACAACACTTTTGTTTACAAAAAGTATATCGCTTTATTTTAGCAAAAAATGAATAATAATGACAACAAAAACTTCATATCATAAATAAACAGGAAGAACATCATCCTAAAGGACTAACTGTTAAAAATTTGTGCTGGTTTCACCATGATATTGTTCCCAGTAGCTGAACGCTGAATGGTGAAACGTTCACCATATTTGTATTCGGTTGACCATTTCACGGTTTGTTTCCAATCAGAAAAATGTTCAACCAAACACGGAAAAAGGTGAAACATTTCACCATTCAGCCGTTGCAGCTACTAGGAACCATATCATGGTGAAACAACCATATCATGGTGAAACCTAGCACCAAATTTTTAACAGTGTATTTTAGGAATTTTAAAGTTCAAAAAGTAGGATCTTATTGAAAATTATTGTGAAAATAAAAGTAGCTAATGTGCTAAGATTATTATTTTATATCATGTGTAGTAAAGTTGGTAAATCGTTGTTTTAGCTCTTTTTGCTATGGGAAACATAAGTGGTACGAACAAAATGCAATCTCTCAATTCGATTAAATTTATTCGATGACTCTTTTGATCTCTGTTCTATTTTAAGGCAACAAACATTCGTGACTTAAAATGCAATCAAAAACCCAAACAGGATTTGTAACTCTGTGCTGAAGAATCACCTGAACCATACTCCTACTTAAGATTCAATGAATGCCGATATAAATTCCCGATCTAAACATCTTTTCAATTTCACCCCCCAGGAGCATCTATCACGTTCTTGAAAACTGTTTTCACGATAAAGACATTAACACAAACATTATCGGATCTTTGTGTGCGATGTATGAGCTGCAAAGTTCACACAAACATCGTAAATCACTGGAATCTGCAAGAACAGGAAGACGTGCAATTAAATAAAGTCAAATGGACCATCTGTAGCTTTAATACCTGACCCATACACCGCATAATATCTAAGTCCAGCTGTTTCAGTGAGGATATTTATCACGATTTTATAGTAAGTAGAACTTCTTAGTGAATGATCAAATTGTATTTCATGTATGAGAATGTTTTTTGATTGTACATTACGAAGGAAGAACCGACCATTTAGACCACTTCTAAAATATTTTCAACTGGGACAACTCTGGCCTTAGGCAAAAACTTAGGATCCAATTTTTGCTGCCCAATAACTTTTCGTTATAGGTGATAGTTTAGTACATTTGTAAAATGCCACTTTCTTTATGTCATTTGTCAGGCCCTGTGTACACTAACAAATGAGCTTTGCAGTTAACTGCTGTTACAGATTGTTTCCATTCACTCAGATATTGGTTTTTCAGGGATCTGACACTAAAAAAGTGGCAACTTTTGATTGATGCTCACAATTCCACCTCCTCTCAATTAAATAAGAAAATACCAGAACTCTCTCCCTCTCTCTCTCACTCATATATAACTTTCATATAAAAAACATTCAACTACCAAATCAATATCCTTTTTTACCACCCCTTCTGGAAGTAACTTAATCCGTGGGAAGTGACTAAGAAAGCTCGGGAAAATTGTGTACAGCAGAGATTTATGATAGCCCCTTTTCCTATGTGTGACGAGCGAACTTGTAATCACGATGGCGGGGGAGAGTAAGACGGCTGTTGGGGTGAAGAAAGATTTAGGAGAGTCCCCAGTTGGCAACTTTAGGGGAACTGACGACTGTAACGACGGATTGTAAGGGAGATGTGACAGAACGCGATATCATGTTCGTCGTCACTTGTTAGTTCGTAGACTACAATTGATATGTAGCTTATTCAGTCAAAACACTTCCTAAAAGTAATTTTTTTATGTACCTTAGATTTGTTTTGGCGCTAAACTTTATTATACAAAACCTGAAATCTTTTAAACATTATTTGCAAGAAACATAATAGTTATGGACGGGATAGATGGGAAAAAATAATATGAATTTTTTTAAAAATTATCCTTAAATTAATGATTATTGTTAAAGGTGTTATTTGTCTCACTGATATAAACATAAATAATATTAACATGGGAATTTTTGAATTCTTTATAAAAACCCTTGTAAACCTTTTAAACCCATTCTTATTTTTAAAAAAATTAAATTTTAGACTTTGCGTTCGCAGGAATCGTTGAAGTTGTTTATATACTTATATCTTCATGACATAGTCGTATGGATTAATCTTACAGAATAAGAACTTTTAGCTTGCTTCATTTTTTTGCTGTAATAAATCTTTAACTTTGTCTGCAAATGATACATTAAAAAAAACACCAACCAAAATGTAACAGTCAAATTTTATTATTTGAGATCCATTGATTGAAACTTGGATAATCGCCTATTTGAAAGTGCTTTTCTAAAACAGTTTTAGTATTGGATTGACTTTCCGAAGCGGTAAAATAACAGAAACATACAGAAACTGCTAATTAAAAATTGGCTTGCTTCACATCCTTAGTCTTGTTATGGGGAGAATATAAGGGGTCCCTTTTTATTATAAAGAGCTATTTCCGAGACGGAGGGTTTTACGTCTTCCAGTTCCACACAAAGCTTACTTTGTATGTGAGGTTTGTCTCACACCAAAATGCGTTGGGCGTATCCCCTTCTGTTTAATCTGCAACTCCAGTGTCCGATTTCATTGCATACGTGAGAGGACTGTTGCACAATGCTAGATTCGTTTGAATGTGGTGTGTAATTTGTCACTGGTTTAAGATACGATCTGTGGACTACAAAAGGACGGATGTGAGTGGTTGGAAGTTTTGAGGAGGTTGTTGAAATGTAGATGGGATGAAACGAATGGGATATTATGTTTCTGTTTGGATAGTTCTCTTATTTTTAGTGCGTATCGTACACTCTTAAAACAAACAAGCGGTTTTTAACTCAGTCTGAGTTAATTTCTACTCCTTTCCGTGTCGAAAATGCACTTCCCCTATAGGAGTGGATTTCATTCATAATTTGCGGAGTGGGTAAAAGAAATAAAAGAAAACAATCTACGTCCTACACTCTTAAAACGAACGGTTTTAACTCAGTTTGAGTTAATTTCCACTCCTTTCCAGTGCCGAAAATGCACTTCCCCTATAGGATTGGATTTCACTCTTTTGTTTTAAGAGTGTAAATATTGTTTAATGACGATGGTTTGTTTTTAATAACCACCATAACCAGAATATTATAACCACTAAAAAAAGTTTATAAGTAAAAGTTTATGTTACTATATACTCCTAGCTATTTTAAGAAAACCTCAAAATGACTCTTTAGAGTTGTGAAACGCATTAAAGTTCAAAGTAATTATAATTAATTCATAATTTAATGAGTTCGTAAATATGAGACGTATTTTGAATAAACATTCTAAAAACAATTGTATGAATCAATAAAAAAATAATTCTCTCAACTTAATAAAAAACGAGAAAGAATATCTCAAAAGTAAGAATATTGAATAAATATAGCATAAATTGAAAAAGAATTCTCTCATTTTGCATAATAAAACATATGTAAATCGTCTTGAATATAAGGGACAATTAATTATGTAAACATCGAGAAATTCTAGTACTCTTCTATGAAATAATTTGAAAATGAAAAATCAATCAAAATAATAATTTTAGCTATCTTTAAACACCAAATCGGCAGTGATTTTTTTTATTCCAAACTCAATAAGGTAACCTTTTAGAAAGTTCATTATTTTAATAATTAATTTTTTAAATTTTATTAATTGCATATAATTAGAAATACAACTTAAAGTTCATTTGTGAGTTTATTGTACCGGATGAGTTTATTGTCCCTTGTTGATTTATGAGTTTATTATAAGTTTATTTTATTATTGTAAATTAAGCTGTTATTAATTTTTAGTTTTAATTAATTAATATTAGCTAAAAATCATCACTGCTTTAAATTAAATACAAGATTTTTTGTTAAGCTATAAAAAACGAAAAAGTTGGAATTTTGATTTTGGATTCTTTTAATCGGATTTTTTTTATCGAATTTCTATTAGAAGTAAATAACCCTACGATTTCTTTATGTATTATTTTTATAATTTAAGTTTTCTGCATGAAAAAAAACTCGATTAATTCCAAAAATAAATATATTTCTTTATTTCAATAGTTTTATTATATTCTTGAAAGTTTTCCGTTTTTTTTACAAAGATAAAAAAAAAATATTTTGCGTACTTTGTTATTTTTGCTTTGTTTGATTTTGTACTCTTCAGTAAACAAGAAATCCATTTCGTACCACAAATTTCATTTTTATTTTGGTGTAATCATTTTCACATTAGTTTGCTTTTCACTTTAAAAAAAAAGGAGATAACCATCAAGATAGGTGAGAAAACGTCTGTGGGAAAAATATGTCAGGATTTATCTTTCAAGTAATAAAAAAAACCCAATGCTTTCTAGATATTTTGCATGCTAAATTAAACTGTTTATGGATTCAAACTCTGGAATATGTGTAAAACATTCATCTTGTAACTGTCATATCTGTTGAGAGGAAATGTCTATGACGAGATTTATACGTGCCTGTCAAAGTGCATACATTTGACAGGTTGTTAACTTTTGACTTTTTTAAAACTAGAAAATATCATTAAAATCTGCATAAATTTACATAAAACTAAATTATACAAAAAAAGTCTTACATAATATAGCTAGTTAAAATATCAATTGAATTTGAGTTTTAGATTGTTTTAAACTCGAAATAACAACTTAAAAATAACGTCATATTTAGACGAAAATATTAAAAGTTCTTTATTCAATTGTCAAAATGAGTAGTTGTAGTGTGTTATAAAAAATGTGTTTAAACAATAAGCAACAATAAGTAATAGCAAACATAGCTTTTCTAGAAGCATTTCCAACTTTAAAAAGTACGTAAATTTTACGTCTTTTTGACATTAAATCATTTTAAAAAAAGACAGATACATTTGACGTCGATTAATGTTATGTGCTTAATGGGATTATTCAACCCTCACCTTGCTAACAGAGACACGAATTCTAGAATCCAAAGACCCTTTAAGACGCCGAAAGCTCAATTAAAATGGGCAGCAAGAGCAATCACAGTTCGGAAACTCCTTCACGTAATAACATCATCCTCCCTTGTCTAATTTGCCCCACCCAGTAAATTTGTGCCCGAATCCCGTGGCTGCCATTATTATGCCTCGCCATTCACTTTTACGCGTCTTGGACATCGGGAATTTGGTGACTGGGCTTATAGGTTTTCTCTTGAGCGAGATTCGGAGATTCTGCGCCTAATTGAAGTGTAACTGTAGAATTGGTTTCAGTTTTGTCTGCATGTTTGGGATATTGTTTGAGAAAAAGGTATGTGTTTGGAGGATTGTCTAATCTACTTGAAATGTAGCTATAGGATTGGCTTTAGTTTGGTCAATCGTACTGCTTGGGTAATTATTTGAGATAAAAGTTATGAATTTCCATTATCTAAAAGAAATAAAAAGCGTGTGATTTGGAAAAAGTATTAGGTACTTAACAAACTTTATAAAATGCAAAGACGACATCGACTTGCATGTCCGTGTAATTTTTATTAATACATTTAGTACTAAACATAGTGTCCAAATATTAGAAATTATTTGAAATTCTTCTTCATATAAATCAATTTAATTGCAAAAACATTAACTATTTTATTTAAACAGTTGGAACATAAATACGTATTTAACATTCACAAAAATGTACAGCACTTCAAAATTTTTTTAAAAAAGTAATTGGTTAAACTAAGTGATAATATTGTTCTGATGATAAATATTTGACTTTACTGCTTTTAACAATTGCATAAAAAACCATACTCTATTTATAACATTTGCAATAACCGTTCAGTGAAATGATGTTGATTTTTAAGTTTTATTTTAAAAGCTATTTAATAAAATCAACAATTCTATCGTCATGGTAACAAACAAATGACTTCGCTATCTTATTATGCTCTTATATTCAACAAAAAAATAAAATATTTATCTTTTATGCTTGATCATGTTTTTATGTAACAACGTTTCATTAAATTTACTCGTTTTTTACTTATGATTTTTCATAAATAAAATAATGTTTTTACCAATGCGTATTCTGTCTGTAGAAAATAAACAAAGTCATATTAGAAAATAATCAATATGCTCAAAATTCTAAACAAATTTTATTCCGTCTTTCCTGTTTAAAAGCGAAAAGCGAGCATAAAACGTTTTCCGATACAATTAACCCCCAAACCGGAATTCGCATTTTTGATGTCGCCGCTATTAGAAGTCCCCAATTTATCGATGGCGTTCGCAGCAAAGTTCTGTCAGCGTGTGTGTTACTTGCAGCTTCTTTCCTGATTAATCGATTGGGAAAAATCAATAGCTGAAAAGAATCCCACATTCAACTTCATTGAATATTCGAATAGACTCTGATCAATGGTTTTATCGATCGCTTATTAACAGAACGGTGAGTAATTATCAGTTAATACACCCCTTCGAGTTCGATAGCTGTTTCAGAACACTCGGGAAATGAATCTTTTTAATTAATGCTCAGTGGTGTTATTTCTTAAAGGTAGTGGCTAGTCGATTCTTTTCGATATTTATTATTTGAATAATTTATTTGCAAAAAAAATCTTTATATACCTTTTGAAAATCGTGAATTTGTCAATCGATATTTTATTTCAAAAACTAATTCTTAATATGTAAACAATTATCAATTGAAGATCATTAATGATTTTAAACATGCTTAATTATTACAATCAATAGCATTATTTAATTTTCAGTATCATATATTAATTATACAGTAAACACACAATTTACGTCCAACATATTTTTTTCGCATGACTATTTTATTGACGCTTTACAATTCGAGAAATCACTTTAGAAGCTTTTGAATTGAAATGAAACTGAGTTACCTATATTTCTGTGTTTTGCTCACTGTTTTCTCTTTCTTTAGACTAAAAAAACTTAAGCAATTTTCTCATTAAAACTTAAGCTTTAAACGAGGGCATTTGTCGTTCTCAAACTTCCCAATCAGTATCAATCATCTAATTCTCCGACTTTGAAGGGACCTGTATTAAAAGAGCAGGAATTGTTAGATTTTTTTTTCTTTCTAATACAATAACAGAAACAGTGAACCCATCGCTCAGCCTTATGATACGCCACTTCCGTCCATTGTGAGCAATTGCCATTGATTCTTACTAGTTGAAGAATATACTTTCGCTACAAAAAAATAAATTTTTCCACAAAAAATGTAATAACTTCCATCGCTTAACCGTTTAAATTCAACGAAACCCACTAATTGCCTATGTTTCCCATTTTCAATTCATGTTTCTAAAATTTAAGCAACCTAAGCAATCTCTTCGTCCAAACTCAAGCACTATAAACGAGGATTACACATCTATCCTCCTTGAATCCACCGAAATTTTCCTAAGTATCAGCGGCGTAAGTTGGAGGATGATACCTTATCAGATACACGCCTCGGCAGTCGCATCTCAATCATCATAATACTGAAGGCATTTGGAATTAGTGGACGAAGCAGATTCGGATCATGTTTATCTCAGAAAGGAACTACGAGACATTTGTTAATAAAAATGTAGTTGGTTTGGAGAAACAAATTTTTTTATACCCTAGATTTTGCCATTCTTATTGTTATTGAAGGTGTATATTTAATATGGATAGTTAGAATTTCGGAGTTCTCTATTCAAACGTTTTGTTTTAAAAGTTGCTTTATATTCTTGCCATTGCAAAAGTTTGCTTATAACTTTAAGAAAATTTGTATTTTAAAAATCGTGATGATACTAAACATATCCATGCTTAAACAGTTGTAATGCTAATGAAAATGTAGTTTAAATAAATCATATAAATGCGTTGTTTTATTGTAATAGAACGTAGTTTTACAATGAGTAATTATTGACTGGCGAAGGATAAGCAAATCAACAGAAAGGCAATGTTGATCGTATTGAAATTTATTTTTGAAACATAAACAAACGCCAGGATCCAATTTTCCTAAAAATGGTTGTTGACTCTTCTAATATTTCTCATCATAAGCACATGATGACTACAAAAGGTTTTGGAAGTCAGTTCCTTTCAGAAAAAACACACTCCATTTCTTTCACTTCTTTTTTCGGATCGGAATTTTTCGATGGATTCGGAAGATTAACGCGAATGCAAAGGATGGAAAACGGGAAATTACATCATGAAAAAATATCAAAAAATCAGGTTGAAAATGAAGTCATTAAGTTGTTCGCGTTATCGCTTCATCATAATCGCTTAGGCGTGCAATGACGGGTGGCATTAACGAAGACCATTTCTTGTACCTTCGACCGTGGAGGTAGCGCAGGACTTCTTTTTTTAATGAAGAAGCAAAGCATGGAGGCGAAACTGACCACCTTTCCCTTCTCAAATATCCAAATGACAGGTCTGCCTTACGACCCAATGATTTAGTTGTTTGTGTCATTTGTCATGATCGACTTGTGTGATAGTCGCCGAATGGGCGGTGCGACAGACGCACAAAGAAAGCGAATCCTGCCTTCAGGGCATATCAAATATCTAGTTTGTATTCCGTTCGGCTCAGACCTTGACTGTATATGCTATTAGCAAGGCATGCCTGTTATTTTCTTCGGTAAGAGTGAAATTTCATTAACTTGCTTTATTTAATGTCTGTATAATTAACCGAGTTAATTTAATATTTGTGTACATCGTTATTTTTAAAAATATATTAAAATTATATCGACGCTCGCTACTTTTGTAGTATGTAACTTTGCAACCAACTGAAGTATGCAACTTTTTAAATTAACAACCAGAATTTTAATACCAGTATTTTCTCTCAATCGTATTTTTACAGAAGAAAATATAGCTTCAAAATGGTATACTTATATCTTTGTATATTTAAGATGATTGCAATTTGTTCTTTGATATCATAATAACTTATAATAAAACTTTAACAATCATTATATTAGGTTTATTGATTAATATTCCTCTAACTAAAACTCTTGATACAACTTGAAGCAAATTAAATGCATTGAATGAAACCTCACTAATCAATTTATGTAAATGATTTACATTAACACCACGATCCATCGTGATTGAAGTGGAACCATCCCACCTGAATCCCGTGTTTGTATGGAATCCCGTTTTCGGTGATTCAATTCCAAAGGATTGTTTGCAATCAGTTCAATCTTCAGTTTCGTTGCCTCGTTTATTGAACATTAGTTGAATTAATTTGAGATAATATTAACCAACACTTGACATATTTAGAAAATAATGAGTTTGAAAAATTAATTATTAATACCTGCAATTTTTGAAAACACGTTTTTTAAAAAATACGACTTACCTTTGTAGATTATATAGTTAGTAAAATCTAATTATGTCTAGATCATGCTCTTTGCGCTAACAATTACCCATGGAATTTCTAGAAACACAACTCACATAAATTGCTAATTAATATACTTTGTTTAAATCTTGGTTCAAGATGTCAAGATTCAAATGAGGCTTGGCACGATAAAGATACTCAGCACTACTTTTATGGAGCAGGTGTGGTATGCAGAAACCCAAGGTTACTAAGTTACAAGAAACTTTAAATATACTATTTATTAAAGTAATTGTTTAAGGCTGAAACTTTTTAAAATTTTTTTATATTTTTTATGTTTTTATTTTAAAACCAATCGTATGGTTTTGCATGTTAAGACGCGACGAGGGGCTCAGCTCTAAGCCCTCAGCCCTATCAGCCATGCGTAATGGAACCATGCCATTGCACCTTTGACACATCCGTAAAATTGGCTTTACTAAAACTAGTTTAAAACAGATTTCTAACCACAATTACAGTACGATTATTTCAAACCAGGTCCTTGCATTGTACAGATATAGAGTTCTCTAAGGACCAAACAGACAGTTGCTCGTCAAGTGTAAACAATCCGGGATATTCTAATTCACAAAACACGATGCTCTTACAGATAAAATTTGATTGCAGCTTCCACTAGTCGTGGCATGGGACTCATTAGTTTCTAAGCAGATTAAAGCTCGATGAAAGACGCATAGGACGCTCACAATATGTTGCATTCATCCTTATTCATATGGATATAGATTGCTCTTAGATTAGTACATAAAAGTTATAGATTACTAAGATAAAAGATATAAAGTAACAACGGTTATCATTGTTATGGTGCCCTTTTTGTATGGATATAAGAATATAACGTATTTGTTTATGTCAGACATCGATGTTTCAAGTTTGTGTTTTCCTTTATCTACATCCTACTGTTTCGAAACCCAAAAGTTTATTGTGTGAGCTGTTATGATCTGTCGACATTTTTTAACGCGTGAACACATTTATGTAAAACATAAAAGTAATCATGGAACGGATTTGTAAAAAGTCTTATTTTAAAAACGATAATTTTTTGTCTGGCTTTTTTTTAGTATCGCCAACAAAAGTTTTAATCTTTTCTTAATTGTGTCAAAAGTACTTTAAATGTGACACTAATATTTGAAGTTGCGTCTTTTCCGTCATAATTTATTACAGTTGCATGCAGCAAGTCCCAAACTGGACCCTCTAACGACGTCACAAACTATGCGGACTAAAATCTATGCAAGAGATTTCAGAACATTTGGATACATTATGTATGGCTTGACACATGTCATAGTTGTCATGAATAAGACATACATTGAATTCTCGTTTCGAAGGGGAGTGAACTGTTGATTGTCTCTACGGTATACGAACGTGAATGTTAATATTCACTATGCAGTAGTGACGTAAATAATTTGGAGTGGGTGGAATAAGTGTGGGAGTATATAGTAGATATATGAATATATAATATTAATAAATATTCTATGCATGAAATGAATAAGATATTTGAAAATATAACTCTTATAATTTAACCCTTTTAAAATATGGAGTCAATAATAAATAATTCAACACATAATGTATTTTTTAATGATAAATGGATGTCGTAAAAACAGTTTAGACGTCTAAGTAAGTAAATTTGCCAAAAACAAACCTTATTCAATTAATTTTCCAGCTTTATTATTTACAATTAGTTTTAACTTTAATGCAACTTTCGTTTAATTAATTTTGCATTATCCTACCTTTCGAATAAAAAAAATATAACGACATATTTGTTTTTTAGGTTGAAATTCAATTTAAACGAGGACATTTTTATTTGATAGTTCACTTAAAACCCACACTTTCAAGGTAAGAATATTTTTATGTTACTAATTGTTATTAATTCGTGTTTTGTACATTATAGAAAGAGATGCAATATTTTGCAAAACATAGCAGTGTTTTATTTAAATATTAATTTCCTTTACTTATAATAATAACTTATGCATTAAAAAATCATGTGCATTTTGGTATCAACGTTCTTTACATAAAAAATTAGTTATTATATCTTAAATGAAATATATTAATTATAGGTCGAAAAATTTTAGCATATTATTATTTTTTTTTTTTTTTGGGGGGGGGGGGGGGGAGGATCACATTCAATTTAAATTTAATGTCTGTTTAGCCTTTGGGAATGTAAATTAATACATTAATATAAAACAAAGCATACTATTTTAAAGCACATAATAATAAGAATGAATCACACTAGTAAAAAATAATATGCTTATCGTTATTTTTAAAAATCATAATCACACGGTAAAAACCATGTATCGGAAAAACATTCTAGTACCTTCTACAGCCTAACAACAGCCTTAACTGTGTCACAAATAAATTAAATATAATTTAGTCCTAAAAAACTTGCTGAAGTCGGACATCCATTCGTATTTCATCCATTACACCTGCACTATAAATTATATTTCAACTTCTCTTTCTATCAATGAACTCAGTTATACATTCCTCGTTGAGATTTAAAAAAAAAATCCACCCATTTTTTTTTCGTCCATGAATCACTTGATCGTTCGGTCGGAGTCACGAGCTAGGCAAATCGATCACTCGATCTGCAGAAAGCGTGATTTTTGTAGAAGGTCAAGGCGATTTTCGACCGTAATTGATATGTGGCGAGAGGTGAGGGGACAGTCCCAAACGTACGTAAGGTATTGAGAATTGTCGACCTGGTTTAACCGTATGCCTCGTGATTTACGTCAAAAGAGCTTCCACATTTGGCAACAATTCTTCCCTTAAAGAGAAGCCTTCGAATGTAAGTTGTGTGTTGACCAAGGTTATTGAAATTTCCTGGCGAGATTGTTTATAACATGCGAATTACGTCAAACGGCTCCCTGGACCATGTGATCATGGGACTCTGGAAGTGTGGTTATCAGTTTTTTACTACTAGTACCACTAAGGTACTAATTTTAAAGATTTCTTAATATTCCTATGTTTTATAACTCTCTAAGCTTTATTTTGCATGCTTTCATCTGCAGTTTATGCAGCAATGATCGTATATTTTAATTTTTTAAGGAGAAAAAATTACTGTTGTAGCAACACGATAATATAAGCAGTAAAAATATTTCTTTAAACTTATGGAGGCGTAAACTTCTTGAAACACCACTGGGTAAGCTTTCAACGAAAATTTGCAATTTCCGCTTGCATTAGACGCTATCAAAATCCTATAAAAGTATTTATAAGTCAAATTCGATAAATAAAAATATGAAATTCCCAACTCTCTTGCTATTTCAGCACATCGACTGAAAATCATTTTAATATAACAATACCACAATACGATTTTTCAAAATTCAAACCAAACATCAATTTCAGGAAATCTCAAAAACCAACATCAATCCAAGGTAACGTTTCGACCAATCTTCCGCTACTTTAGTATTCAAAAAGCCCTCCCCACTGTGACGCCCTCCTCAAAAGCCAGATCAGCCGTAAATCCCAAGCATTCATAAAACCTGATGCATAATCTCTTGGGTCATACATCAACATCATTGCAGAAAAAGGGTGCACTGATGAAGAAAAGTGCACAACCGTCGGGGGAATTCCTAGTTGTCGGGGTGTTTTCGCCAAGTTTCAAATTCGTCACCTACACATTCAGAATGACAAGGGGCTGCTGTTTGGGGTGTGTGAAAGCTCCATTTGAACGGGGACTCACGTTGACTCGAATATTACTAATTGCGAAATATTTTTATTTTAGCTAAAGCATATGCTTTCATATAGGTTGCGTGTTCTCTCTCATTCCATGGGGCCAATTCTTCGCCGTTTTATAAACTTTTAGATATAAAGTGCTAATACTAGCAATTTTCCACACTGATGATCATTAAAGACCATGAAACCCTAGTGAGGCCCCGTTTTTAAATGATTAGGCTATTTCATTTAATGAAGGGGTGTTTTCGTGATCAAGCTTGCAAACCCTCTTCTTTTACCCTTTTACGAATCCCCCTATGGGGTTTTCCTCAATTAAGAGCTAGTACACATACAAAGGGTATTTGCGAACTCAGTAATGATTATTGCAACTTTGTTATACGTTTATTTAAAATTTAATTAAAACTAAGAAGTATGGTTGCATTTATCCTGTGACTAAAGTTATCAGCTTTTGGCGCAGAATAGTTAACTTGGCCAAAAAAATCCCCCCCCCCCCCCGATAACTAGGATCCCTGACACATTGGATCCAAAAGCGCGATTCTATTGATGAAAGGACGTATGGTCTCCTAGCAGCCAAAACCACGTAATGGGATAAATCACGAACATCAATCTTTCTGGGTGGATGGTGGTGTAGCACAAGCCACAGATAAAACCTTCACTGACGATGAGCGTATCTGAATAATGCTGAATCCGCCTTTTGAAATGTGTCAGAGTAAGGAAAGGATTGCGATGGGGACTTAATATTTTATGATGGATAGCATTGTTTTTGTATGGCAACTATCAGTTGAGGATTTATCTGTGTGACCTAAATCTGTATCTGCATGGCATTTGATACATTCGTTAATCAATTCTTTAATTGCAGAAATGTGGAAGGGACAGGAAAAATTTTATAACTCCATTTTAAAAACATTATTTAAGAAGCTTGTGTAAACATATATTCTCTTTAAGAAATGTAAACCTTATAGTACAGAACCTTACTGTAAGATAATTTCTTTTTTAAAAAAATATTTCAAAGTAAAATGTATCCTTCTGGTTTGAAGTAATTTGTTGTTGGTTATCCTAACTAGATCTGACGTATGTCATATCAGGTTAGGATAACCTCCAGAAGGTTGTTGACCCCGAGAAAATCAATGGCAATAAAGGGGTCATGTCTCCTGGAAAGTCCATCTCATTTAAATGCGATAACGTTAAAATATTATTTTTCTGCTTCACTTTTGGCAACTTCGCCAATCCTTTCTTCCATTTGCGATCAGCCCCTCCGACAGGCCACGAGAAACGAAACCTCATTCAATAATCGTTTGCTGGTAAGGTCACGTTCCCAAATGTAGTGTGACGTCTCTTCATTACGTTCTGACAACTCCTCTCCTCTTAGTGGCCTGCCTCAAACAGCCTCGCATCTACAAGATACATATTTAATGGGAGTCTGTGTGTCATAAAAGCTGTGTGCCAACTCTCTTTTGATACCTCTTTCGTTCGAAAGTCGCATTATCATGTGCAGGAAGAATATCGAACTTGACTTTGGTTATGTTTATTTATTATTTATCCACAAAGTTGGCTGTTGTCTGGAGTGCTGCTTTTCATTTTCAATAAGGAAGGTTTGATAAGTTTCTAACTGATATTTTGGGTTTTGAAGGAATGTGTTATTAAATGGAAATTAGCACATAACTCGTTTTGACATTTTCGAAACGCCAAAAGGAAAAGCGAAATTCGGTTTTGAAGACAATCAGAACCCATACTTGGCCAATGCTGACTTATACCATGATATTTTTAATATGCAGTATAGTACAGTAAATTTAAAATTACATAAATACGCTTTATGATGATTGGTTTTACTCACAAGCATTTCTATCTGTTAATAAAAGAAACAAACACTTTCTGATAAATTTTGAAAGGAAAACGTTTAATTGTGTTTATTGAATTTTTAAGTCCGCGGGTGTTTTAATCTGCTGGATGATCAGATTTTGCCCATAAGTTCTTACATTCTACGCTAAGAAGAGAATCGTCAGTCTTATTTAATTATTGCATTCAAAGTAGTTTTATTACGACAAAGTTCTTTGTCTTTGTATTATTATATTTTAATCTTCCATAGCTGGATCCATGGGATTTCTTTATTTATCTCTATATTCAACTAATTTAACTTATAATTAACCAATTGTTACTTACAACTTTGCCAAACTGTCAATTGAAAGGTTTAGCTCCGAAACTCAAATTCTCCAAAGTATAACTAAGATATAGGGTCCGATCCGTTCATTGGCGAGTTGGCGACTTCGTCTAATTGAATTTACTATTGTCAAAAGTTGCCAATGAACGGACCTAAACCTATATTTTAGTTACACTTTGGAGAATGTGAGTTTTTCAACTAGACCCTCCAATTTGCTGGTGCTAGTGAATTATATAAATGTTTAAGAAAGATCAATGACTAAATATTTATATTTAAAATGTGTTGTGGGAAAACCTAAAACTATTTTGGCTTTTGTTGATCCAAATATAAAATTTAGTCATAGATTGCGGTGGATGGACGTTTAAGATTTTTAATGTTCAATCAATGTAAGGAATGCTTAATATTTATGCTTACGGTCTGACATATTGACATCGCTACTGTGCAGTTTTTTGGGGCTATAATACTTTTCAATTATAAAAAAATAAGTTTCACAATTGAATAACTTCCCTAATTCCTTAACTAATCACCTTAGATTCTACAAATTAATGAATATCCTACCCAAGTTCTTACTAACAAAGGCAACATAATTCAAATTAATTTCATTTAATTTCTGATATTTAGTACATCAAGCAGTATCACTCCAATTTCAGCACACAACATCATTTAAAAATGAAATTTGCGATTCCAAACCCCATAGAAAATTCCCGAACTCTACATTATTTTTCAGTCTCATTACCCCTTTTCCCATTGTTATCCCAATGTCTGTCTATCAGTTGAGCCGTGGTCTTTATAATGGCCACTCGAGATGACATTTCTCGTTCATTTGGCACGGTTCTTGGGCCTGGAGTGAGCTGACATCGCGATACGTAACCTCAATGGGAATTCCTATGCGATGCCTTAGATGCGAAAGAAAAAAACATTTCATGAATTTCAACATGTTATTTTAATATATGGCGACCTGAATGATCTGGTACACATGAATGAGAGAGGCGTGTTGGTGCTGCCCTCTACCTTGCTGTATGAGAAAGAAATGGAATCTTCGGCTCGGTGTTGGTGGTACCAATCGCATGGCTCTCAAACAGGGAACATGTGTACTGTAGTGGACTCGGACGGGGATGCTCGCGTAGTAGACTTGAACGAGATAAGCGAGGCAGTGGGTAGTGGTGCTGCCCTCTTCCGTGCCGTTTGAGGAAGCAACGGACTCTTCGGCTCGGTGTTGAGGGTGGCTCCTACCGCCGCAGCACTTCAGTGATTTGGGGTTGGTTCAAAATGCTTTAAAAAGCAGAGGTGCCTTAGCCCCCAAAATACCCCCACAAAAGACAACCAATATCTGGAGAAGCAGTGTTTTTTAAATTGATCGAAATTCAGATGAAATATTTCTATTTTAGAGGGATTTATTATATTATAAGAGTTTTTGCTAGACTTGAACTTAAACAGTGTTTCTTGGACATGTAAATGAAATGTCGTAATCATTTATATAGTCACCATGGAGTCAGTTTCTTTAAAATATTATGAGTCAATGCCGGCATATTGCAAATTTTGCTAATAAGTGTAATTCTAGAAAATCATGATTTTATCATTTCAAATATTCTTTAACTTTTCTTCCTTACTTAAAAATAAAAAAGAAGTACTCATTTGCATTATTTAAATGGAAGGGAAACTATTCATGATATAATTTTTTTTGTCCATCTTGCCACTCTGAAATGAAAATGGAGAACGGTTTGTCCATTAAAAATCTTTTATTTCTTTTAATGAAATTTGACAACTTTATTAACTACTAGTGTATAATAGTTTACAAAAAGTGAAACTTTTTATAAACTATTTACTGTTGTAATTAATTTTGAGAATGCAGGAAACACCTAATAAAATACAGAGTCCCGAAAAATGCATTCTTTTAAAAAAGAAATCGTGCGTTAAATTTTGATAAAATTTCATTATGTCATGTGCCACTTTTATTGAAAAATTATTGATAAATGTTGAAGGTATAACAAAAATGTTTAGTAGATATAAAATATTTTCCTTGATTGCAAATAGGTTTCCAATATTTGTGACTAAATCACTATTTTCATACTAAAATTTATGTAAAAATAAAAATGCATAGATTTCCACTTACGAATAAATATGGCACATGGTACAAATATGCCTAATGCTTTTCACTATTCGAATTTGCTATAAATAAACCCAACTGAATGTTTAGTGAAAAATATTAAAATGAACATTCAATCTCCAATAGTATTGTATAACAAGTAGTATCGACGTGGAAAAGTTTGATGGTAATGTCACACAAAATATTGGCGAAAAACTGATGATACGTCAGAAAAAAAAAGTTATTAACGCTGTGTTTGTGTATCGATAAGAACGTTTTCATCGTTGTGATGATGAATCATTATTGGAAAAACGTACATCGTATCACCGAACGATATTATGTTTCGAATTTCACGGGCTATTTGTGGCTTTTCGATCGTTTGCTAGAGGCAGAATATCGAAGACAGGTGATTTTTCAAAGTCTTCTAGTTTTCACTATTTCTCGAACAGCAATCGGAAAATCTAGACATTAAATACATATTGATTTGATTTTTAGTTCTGTGTTGCATCTAACGATGTTTAGAATAAATTTGAAGCAGAAATAAGGCGTCGTATAGAGTATTTCGTTATTTTTAAAAAATATTTATGTCACTAGTTATTTGTTACAAAATTACTCTTAAAAAAATAACTTTTTTTTCAATATTTTCCCAAAAGCTATTGATAGAGATATGCTGTGAAATTTTAAGTTAATCGATTTTGTGTTCCACAAAATATAAGGAATGTTTATTTGAAAATAAATTTCATGTCACTTGAACCCTATAGCGACGATTGACAAGGAAATTTGAAATGGAAAATGTGCTTTCCGCTTAAGTTTGTCAAAATAAATAAAATACAAGACAAAGGAAGACCATAGTCCTGAACAGTTTATGTAAGACAAATTAAGTTACACGAAAAAATAAATTTAAAAAACTTTAAAAAGTTCGCGGTTTTATTTGGAAATGAAAGTTTTAATCAAATTTCGTATTGTTAATAAGTTTACATCTTAGTGATGCATTTCATTTTGATTAAATTTCTCTTAAACCTTCCGTATATAATTAAAATCCTTTTCAACTCCCTGCGAAGGTAGAATATGCGAATTCATCATGTTTAGTTTATAAAGTAATTATTTAATTAAACTGGTATTAAGCTCACGCTTTTCCCAGCTCACTGCTTGATGAAAGTCACGAACTCATCTGATCTTACTCTATGAAAAGTCCTTTCTGTTCTAAATTAAATAGTGTAAGCATTATTTTTAAGCATAAAGTTGGAAAATATGAACCTCTAAAAGTATTTTGCATATTTAAAGATTTCATAATAATGCCAACTGTAATAAGTTGGTCTCTATTTTTCGCTATGCGTCAGTTGCATTTCGACTTTCTTAGGAAAAAATTCAAAGGATTCATAACACAATTAGCAAAGTTTACTTTACCGAGGTTTTAACAAATATCTAAGAAAAACATACCTTAGAGTTATTTATAAATTTCATGCTTCATAAGCTACACTCTGCCAAAGATTAATTTCTGGAGCTTTTTTTTATTTCTGTAGATGGCTGTCATTAAAATTGTATCTTTCAAAAAACACGAGTTACATATTACGGCATCTGCCCTCGAGTTTCACTGTCACCTCCGGTATAAAAGAATAATCAGCGCTGAAAGCCATTGCTTAAAATAGTCCAAACGGGAGGGAAAGTTTTCATCCGCTATTGAAAAAATATAGAACTTCCTGGGATGTAGTACAGCTTCTTTTTCTCCTTTAATCCCATGATGAAGATGTGGGGATTAACCCAAACTAATCCTAGAAAGTTTTGGGACTGTATTAGCAGAGAGACACACCATAACGGTTGTCAAGTTGATGTATGAGTGAACAGAACTTAACTTGCATCCAGTCGACGCTTGTGCGGGGAAAAAATGCCATGGGAATTTATGGCGTTAGATTTCTGACACCCTCAAATGTGGACAAATGAATATAAGTTATGGATACCAGCTGTTTCAAAGATTACAGACATGCGTCCCGAAGTTAATTTATTTTTAAAGAGTGGGTATTGTGACCTTTTTGTGATGAATGTTCAGCGCAAGTTGCGCTATGCCTGGGCGGACTCATGGAATTCCTGAGAAATGCTCGACATGTTCTTAGGACACAGCAATTTTTCAAGGAGCACGCTTACCTTGTTGTAGGAAGTAGGCTCGGTGGTCTTTGGCTGAGTTACAACAAGTGTCTCCATTGTAAAGCATCAGCTGATGAGAGTCGTTTGTTCTAGCGTCGGCCACAGTGGAAATATTTGAGATTAGAGTCTTATTTATTGCGCCATTTTTGCGCAGAAACAGATGCCGGGTATTAATTTTCGGGAGTTGTAAACGTCAGGTGAATTGCTAATTTAAGTCCGATCACGCAACGAATGTATCTATTAGGACCTGCAAAGTTGGTAAATCGGAATTTATTAGGGAAAAAAAACTGGCGCTGTTTTAAGGAGGCGACATAAATTAAAACGTCTGCGAAATAATGTATTTGTAGAAAGTATATTATTTGATAACATAATTAAAATATGATGAATTTATTGTTTTGTGCTTAAAATAATTATATCTGGCTACTTCTTAGACGCTACTCTTACATTTATGGATGTACTGAGCGATGTCACTGATTTCCAAAGGTGATTATCCTCAAAATCTTCTTTCTAACTCTTAACAAAGAGTGAATACTCCTGTTTCTTAGGGTGGAATTACTCAGAATAAAGTTTTAATATAGATAGATGTTTTTATTCTTAACTCAAAACTGAATCTACAACATTACGAAGAGTGAATTAACTCAGACTGAACGTTTTTTGTAGAGTCTTTTCTTTGTGTTTCTAGAATAATTAGGTTTAAACTCAACTATCTAACATAAAACTTTTACTTGGTTTTTTATCTTCTATTATTTCTACAATTGTAGCTATTTAGGGTAATATTTAGTGTTTTTTCATTCCATAAATTCATATTTTTATTTTATTTCGAACTCTTTACACAACGTACTTTATTTAATTTGAACTTTACATACTATAATTTAATAATTAGGATTTATATTGTAAACTTTCGAACGCTATCGCATTATTCTCCATTCCAACACTCTCTATTGTATCCCAGTACGTTTTTCGAACAAAAGAAAGTATCAGCGTAAAGTGGCATTTAGCTAATTAAAAGCCTTTCCTAAAAGCGGCTTTTCGCGAACTGCCGACTCCGCAGGAAATCCAAACACCACATTATGACCCTGGTTTGCTTGCTTCTACGGTTTCTTTGTTTTGCACGAATCTAAAGAGGGCCTTGAGACTGCTGATCCCGTACCTTTTACTATACTTCATTAAGTTGAACAATCTAGGACGCCCCCATTAGTTAAAAGCGGATGCTCCGTCTTTTGTAGAAATTGCTGCATAGAGCTGATTATAAAGTCTTTTTATTTTATCTGAAAGGTTTGCGAAGTTTGCGAGGAATATTAGTTACCTCTTTCATATTTAAAGTGTACAGTTAAGGGAGAATAAGACCGAATGACCACGGGTCTCCAAACCATAGTGCCTATGTATTAATCCAATGGAAAAAATAATAGATACAGATTAAAAACCGTTTGAAAAAAATATTCAATACAGCCGGAGAAATGTGGCTTAGAAAATCATTTTCTGCCCCCATTAGATTAACACAGAAGCACTTTGGTGGAGACCCTCGGTCATTTGGTCTTATTCCCCCTTAAAACTTTTTGACAAACGTTTGAAATTAATTTTTAAATAAAATAGTTTTTAGGGATTTAATAAGGGTATTTTTGTTAAAGTAGTCAATTATGTTTGAATTATAATGTTAAAATATTCAATACAGCCGGAGAAATGTGGCTTAGGAAATCATTATGTTTAATAAATAGAAGATAATTTTGATTAAATAAATTGATTTGCCAATATGCTGTTTAAGTTCTGACGTTGCAGGAAGTTGAACAAGCTGGTAACATTAAGACAAGTTGACAACATTAGTTAAAAGCGTGTTTTCGAGAATTATACTGCTATTGAGAAAATTTTCGTTGAAAGTTCAATAGATGTTTAATGGATGAAACTTTTTAATTTACCCAGAGAGGTTTGTGGAGTAGGTGTAGAAATAATTATTCAGCAATTCAATTTCTTCACTAAAAATTTTTACTATTCTATTTTAATTTGTTATTTCGAGTAAGACAAGAATAAACAAAAGAAGTTTATAAAATAAATAAATGGAAGATAAACAGATAATTTCGATTAAAATATACTTACTTAAAAACCGCTAAAGTTTTGTCAATCAATTTTTGTTAATTGCATCGACAGTTAATTAAAATTATTTTAAAGAGCCAAACATAAAATGAATGGATATAAAGTAAGTTGAAACAACTTCAATGCTTCAAAAAATGACATTAATTTGATTGCAATAGCACACTGTTAAATTTTCGTTTCATTCCCTGAATCGCCGATACAATTTTTTTTTCCTGCATTGAACCAACTCTCAAAATCTCATCTTCTTTAACTTTTTACCAACATTGATGTCCAATCTCCCTCTTACGGAACCGGTCAAGATACCAGATGCAGATTAAGGCCGTTTTTTAGAGGCCAAGAGCGTGGCCGAAAAGCCTCCGTCAATCTTCAGAGCATCGAACTACTTGCCGCTGTACAACGAGAATGAATTTCTTCCATAGGCGTCGCCAAGATGTTGATAAAATCTCTTAAAAATTTTATGGTAGTGATACTAAAGAAGTTCTCATTTGTTGCTTTATTACCAGTTGGTTTGATTTTAATTATTTTAATGCACAGAAATTTTACTTATTTAAAATTGAAATACTTTGGCTTTGCAGAAAATTGGGAAAACTGATAATTTTTTACAGAAGATCACTCTAAGTTTAAATTGTATGTGTTTGGTAGTAGTTTTGTAAACAGGAAGGAAACATAATGGGGGATTTCAGTCAGTGTTGGATTTGATTAAAAAAAAAAACTTGAACAATATTTTTTAAAAACTTTGCTTTGAATTCTTCGTATGGTATTTATTTAGAAATGAAGGTTTGAGGGTTTTTAACTATTGGCAAGCTTTCAAACATTAAAAAGCTTTACTAAAAAATGTGCAAAAACAGTGATCTTTTAATCAGACGTTATTGGCCTATGTGGTTCACTTATACATTACCAATGTATAAATGCCGTTACTACTTAAATGCAGGGATTGGAGTAACGCGTTACTTGTAACGCCGTTACTTGTAACAGTTACTTTTTTTGGGTAACGCCGTTACATTTTTCAGAAAGTAACTGTAACTGTAACTTAGTTACTTTTAGCGGTAACGAAGTAACGAAAAATGTCGTTACTTTTTCGTTACTTTACGAAGGCTGTCTGATGCCTATTTTGAAAGTCCACTCCCAAGAGAGAGAGAGAGAGAGAAGGAAACATTTCGCATTCCTGAAATACGAGCTTTTCGTTTGGGAGGGAAAAAGTTACGCATATAATAGAATTGTCCACTTTGGCTGATAAAGGCGTGACGGCGGCTTTCAGACAGAATTGTTACAGTACGAATGTTTTTCTTTGTGTCTGTTTACCTTTCTAAGTATCACGTTATAAGCCCTGCACAATTACAGGATTTACGGAAAAGAAGGGTTTTCAAATAAATCACGCTAACTGCCAAGCAGGTTGGATCCCTCAGTCCAAACCCCTTTGTGTTTTGCCTGAATGGGTTCTACAACAATGACCAACAACAAAGTCCTTCCCCTCGAAGAGGGGTGGGGAGGGGGAGACAGATTTCACGTTCATTCTTGAGATACCCCTCGTTTACAGATGGACTGATCGTTGTCTTCTGATTATCAGAGTAAAGGATTAAAATTAATTATAAAAAAATGTTTGTTAATTATAATGTCAGTGTTTTGTCTGAGCTTATGTTTCGTTTATCATGGTTCTCTTTGAAAAAAGGTAAGATGGCTAAATTTCAATTTTTCTTAAAACATGAAATTTCAAAAAGTAACTGTGATTCGTTACTTTTTTTAAAAGTAACTGTAACGCGTTACTTTTCATATTAAGTAACTGTGTAACTGTAACAGAGTTGCTTTTTTAATTAAGTAACTGTAACAATGTTACTTTTTAAAAGTAACTTTCCAATCCCTGCTTAAATGTTATACATTTAGTTCAGTCATTTCTAGATTTAAAAGAAAAAAACGCCTTAACGTTCTTGTTTGAACATCAGCTTAAAAATACCATATCAAAAAATAACCTTTCTCCAACTCTACCTGCGAACTGGCACCAAGTGTTACATGGGACAAGATAGCGAATGCCACGGAAGGGCGAAAATAAATTGATCGTGAGCGAACATATTCACGTGAGCCAGATAATCGTGAGTCACGGAGGGGTGCCTTCGGGGGTGTGTTGGACCCTATCACATCGACCCTCTTGTGATAAGGAGCCCTGGGTTCGATGCTTTACTGTGGTATAGGTCTTCCTCGAGAGGAGATTTGACAAACCGATATTAGCATGGCGAGATTCTTTGGAGAGGAGAAGAACCTATCTTTTGTGCATTGAAACTTCCGGCAATGTAATGACTATGCACGCTTGAAGAGATCGGGATTGAAGTTTCCCACCCATTTGGGGCGATTCTCGGTTTCTCTGAATGGAATAACGTTTTAGGAATAAAATAGGGAGCCGTAATTTGTTTATGGAGTCGTGGAAAGTGATTTTGCGCAAGGGCTGTTTCCGGATTGGATTTTTTCTTTGACTGTAGCATAAGTTTGAATTTTTTTTAAAATTTTATTTGTAACTTATTAATGATATATTTAGCCTATAAAGTGATAACATGATTATCTGCATTTGTTTTCTTTTTACAAAAATGTAAGTGATTGTTAGACATATTTTTGCATACATGTGATTCGAACTTTATTGAATTTAAAAATTATTTTTTAAATATCATCCCACCTAAAGCTGATTATTTATAAAGACGTGTTTTCAGACGCCCTTAAAATTAACACAATGTCTAGATTTTTTTTATTAAATCTAATTTATGTTTTTATTGGTAAATGTATCGAATTTAAATAACTATTAAGATGTTCATTTCTGGAAAAATCAATTTAGGAAACTATATTCATTGTATTTATTGATCCAAATCTAAATTAAAGAAGTCAAAAACTCAGTTTTTACTTAACAATAATCAAAATTATTACAATGCTATATTTAAAACACTTAACAGTATTTTTAGTCCATTAATCAAAAGCCATAGTGACAACAAATTCAGATTCGAATAAGAATACAACAAAAAAAAGACAAACACCCAAAAACTATCATTATAAAAGACACAAACACACCTCATTCAATGACAAGCCAAATTAGATTTAGTTGTCTCTATACCTTTAAATAATTGCTCACTCCAGCTTACATGACAAACCATATTATTAAGATATCCCGGTCCCTGCAGCTTTTCATCAAATCGCAGACGAACATGGCCGCTTTTGCTTCTCATTTTTTTAAAGAATAACAACAAACCTTCCTTTTAGCATAATCTGACTCGAAGGCAAAGCCGAGATATAGACGAGAAGTGATAGTGAGGCATAATAACGCGCTCGTAGCCCTAAGGTAAATGATGAGCCTGCAAACCAGTGATTTAGCGACGCAGCCGAGTGATGTTGTAAATCGTTTTTAGCGCTTTTGTGGACGGGTACTAATGAGTCGGCTTCATCTTGGAACGCCGAAGCAAAAAGCTGCACCGCAGGAATAAATTCTACAAGATCTATGGGATATCGCGGTATTAAACGAGGGCCGTATATCGTTTTTTAATGTACTCCCGGGTGGAGGAGGTGTATGGAAACGGAAGAGTTTAACATTCTATAATGTCAGTTTCCATTCTATATCTTATAAGTTCGCGTTTTCGTGGGTAACGGTGAAAATGCATGTCAAAATATTCAACCTTATTGAAATTCAATAAATGGTGCGTGAAATGGTATGAAATATAGTTATATTTGATTGTATTCCACTTTCCACTTAAACAATAGCTTTTAGAGTAATATTGTTAAAAAAAAATTATTGAATTTGTTGTAAATTTAGAAAGATTTATGTGATATCCTGGTATAAATTGTTATTTAGGGTCTTATTACTTAGGGTCCTGAAGGGGTATTTGAAATGAAATGTTTACATTCTAAATCGTCAGTCTTATGAAATGATCACGAAAAAAGTATTTAATGTTTTCGAATTTTATTAATTCGGAAAACAAAATTAGCAAACTCTTTAAATCAATTTCCATCCCAAATTTACTTTAAAATTCATTTTAAATATGATATCAAATTACGTAATTAAAATAAGATTGATGGTGGATTTAATTGTTTTTTAAATCACACCCACACATAGTATAAAATCTGTAAAGTGTTTTCCTAACTATTTATACTGAGTTGCTTTTACAACCTGTTCTTTTCAATGTAAATTTCTCATTTTATAAGATCATAATTAATTTTATGGTAATTAGTTATTTTGTAATTTAATTTGCTATTCTTTTAGTCGTACGTAACAGAATCCCACAATCTTCTTTCGAAAAATTTCATGTAATGAAATCTTTGATTGATCAGATAGGAACATGGGTATTAAATGGATAGAGTAGTAATTTTACAATGTATCCTTTTGTTGAATTATTTTAATCAAACAATGCGCATATGTATTAATGATGCTTGTAAGTATTTTAATTCGATAGTTAGATGCAAATATTTGTTGTTGAGAAGTTACGTATTCTATTATTTTAAAAAACAATTTTAATGTAAACATTAAATGGGCACTTCAAAATTGTTGATGGTTTAATTTAAAAGTATTACTCAATATGTTTTTTTTTCTTTTCTGTGTAATATTAATTATTTTAAAACTAATTTTTCATCTAACATGAATAAATAAATAGTTAAATTTTGTAGTTTTTTGGATACTCAAAAAATTTAACTATTATTAACATGTAACAAATATGGTTGATTTAACTGGAAGAGCTTATTAAAGTTTTGACTAAAATGTTCCACTTTGTTTTCTGCCACTTCAAGAACGGCATTTTTTTAAATAAAATTCCTTCTAAAATTAAGTCATTTATTGTGCCCATGTACAATTATTGCGTTACAACGTGTCATTATCAACTAAAGCTGCTTCAAAACGTTTGGGACGATGTACCATAAAAAATAAACCTTAAACCATACATTTCCATGATTTATTCCGTCTTTTCTTCCGCCAAATGACTTCCATTGCTCGGGGTCATTGTTTTCAGTTCACTCAAAAGACGATTAATCATTTGAGAAAATTGTTGGTCTTGGACCTAATAATGGAGGCCCTAAAGGACTTCATTTGTTCCAAACAAAGTCTAAAATAATAATGAAAAGATTAAAAAAAAACACCGACACTTTACGTAATTTATGTCGACATCTATATTTGCCTTCTTGGACAAAATCATCATGGGGATTGAATCCCACCATGTGTTTCAGTAGGTCAGTAGCAAACGCCGATTTATAGTAAACATGATGTAAAATGAACGGAGCTTCCGAAGTTTTTATATCGTACATATTGGATAATTTTTACCATTTGTCATATTCTTTTACGACGCCTTTATATTTAGTGCACTATCCATGCTATTAAAACAGTTTTCTACTTTGTTAAGGAACTATTCGAGTATTAAATGCATAAAAAGCTATGTATGAACAGAAATGTGCAAAAAATATGCAATTGCAAACTGAAATGTATTAAAACACACTGTTAATTTAGTATATTTAAGAGTTATACTATACATTTTTGCGAAAAGTAATAGCTTTTAAAAATTGATTTTTATAGGTAAAAGTGCTACTACAAATGTTTTAATGTAATAAAGTACAGTAAAAAGTACAAAATCGTCACACTTCTAAACCCTTAGTACACTAGTGGGCTTCACCTTTAAGATACGGTGAAACTATCTTAATTTTCCACTGCCAGGTTCTTCAGTCAGGCCTTCGGTGTCAACAACAGGATATTGGGTGGGTACGATCGCTCAATTTTAGAAAGAGCCGTAAATCACACGGAATAATCGACATTTTTTTTTACAAGTATCTAAAAACGAGTATTTTAAATGTATCGTAATGGACGCGTTGGCCTATTCAAATTGCAGTTTTGTTGCGCAACGCTTGAATTAACTTAGGCTCGAATAGCCAATTTATGTTTTTTATTTGCCTCCAGCCTGTGCTTTAAATGGCGAGAACCTGTCAGCTGTAAATCAAGCTTTTGTAGACGACATAATAATGGGTAAACCTTCACACACGTCTTCTTTTTAGAGCATTTCTTTTCTATTTTAATGTTGTTTATTGTGGATAGTTGACATTGATGTTTTACTCTTCTCAATCAACCTTTCAATTTGGTTCTTTGAGTAAAGTTTTGATAAACACACCTATTTTAAGTATATTGTTTGATTACTCAGAACATAGGTTAGGTCAATTTTATGGCTGTTAAAAGCTCCGCTGTAATGAAAGTATAAGGTTGGTAGAGTTAACTTTGTGTTCTTAAATGTCTGTAAAATGTTGCTACAGCTGTCAGAACAATGATGAATTTAAATAGAGTATTAAGATTTCTTTGAGAAAAGGTAAGTGGAAGAACGGAGACATTAAACTAATTAAATAAAGCATAAAAACGCTGAAGACGGTACTAGTACTAGCAAGGTTAAAACGTACCAAATAGACGATAAATCTTTAATGGTCGAGTCAATGCTAACCCAATAACTCACATCATGAGCAGCTGCATTGTTTTTTTACCAAACCTAATCCCATTGGTTTGCAACTGCAGTCGTCGAGTTTCACACCAGTAATTATTATTTAGCATTAACATACATTTCATTATTTCGCCTATAAATATTTAATCTATTAATCACTTTCAATGGACCTTCACTTTCATCACAAATTTGCACAAAGCCACCTTCCCAAAGACCAACGTTGCATGATTAACTTGACTTCTGCAATCCCACAGAAAATTCGCCTTAGATATTAGAAAACCTTTTCCCTAGTCCCGTAATTTCGCTAATTAAGGAGAAAAATTGCACCAACACTCAACAGCTAAGCCTTACCCATTAGCCATGATAAACAAAATGCAATATAGCACTAATTGCCTGAACGCCCGCGGAAAACCTTCTTA
The DNA here is from genome assembly GCA_019343175.1 of Oedothorax gibbosus. Taxonomy (NCBI): domain Eukaryota; kingdom Metazoa; phylum Arthropoda; class Arachnida; order Araneae; family Linyphiidae; genus Oedothorax; species Oedothorax gibbosus. Next base: position 23,403,462 of record CM033280.1, read on the forward strand.
TTAATGATTTCACTAAATTCCATCTGATTTTTTTATCACTAAAAGCCGGGGATATAGCAAGTTGTTGCGATAGTTTGATAACTTCCTAACCGACACTCTGTAGATTTTTATTGAAATGAGTTTTAAAATAAATTTTTAAACTGATGGAGATCCATGTCTGCTCGTTGAATTGCGGTGAAGTTACAGGTTGTAAGCAAGGGAACCTTTCAATGGAAACGTAATTGATGTTTAGACATAAGGGGAGACCAAACATTGTATTCAAAGTATATCAGACGAATGCAAATGAATTTTTTTCACCTTCAGAATCAATTTATCGAATAACATGTGTCCCAGTTACCCATATCCTGATGGTACCTGATGGTATCCTACGGTACCTCTCAGAAAAATTAAATTCCTATTGTCTTACATTTTATGCTTCTATTTGGCTTACAAATTTAATTTTATTTTAAATAACAATATTCAAGACTGTCTATTTGAAGGGTTCAGTTGAAAAATTAAAAATTTTCCAAGTATAACTAAGACATCCGGCCCGTTAATTGGCGAATTTTGATGATCTTAGTTTTAATTGGAGGAAATCGTCAATGAACGAACCGGACGTAATATCTTAGTTATGACGTCCGGTGATCCTTAGATATGATGATTTTTTCAACTAGACCCTTCATTTACGTGTCAAACTCTTTTCAAACCAAAATATTTAGGTACATTTTTGTCAAAACATTGCCGTGGCAGGAGGAAGCCTGGTTTTCTTCTTAGTGTAGCAATTAGATAGTACTTTGGATTCTAATTGTGAAGGGGGAGAATCCTTCTAGATATATTTTTCGTCTAGTAATCGCTGGCATTTAGGTAATTACGATTTCTGCGCTAAGCCCTGGCGATTATTTTAGTTGTTGTCTGGAAATTGTCTAGTGATCAAAAACATAAGCTGTTAAAAGGAATGTCGTACAGAAAGTATGGCTAAAGTAGTACATATGGTATTCTTTTAACATGAAGAATAATCGGAAATGAGTTCACATGTAATCTATTTCTCGTTAACTAGTTATATTTAAAATAAGTACTAATGAAATTCTCTCGAATTTTCGCCATCCAATATTCGTACGAGCACATTAGAAAACCATTTGCTAAATTGTAATATTAAAGAGTTTATTTTTATTAAAAAGTTATCAAGATATTCGGTCTTATAAGCAGGTGAAATATTTTATTTACATTACAGTTTTTACAAGAAAATGTTTAAAGCATATTAAATCTATAAAAAGCATATTATATCTATAAAATGATATGTTACTTAATCACAACGCTTATTGCATCCTACTTATTGAAAATTATTTAAGGAATCTTTTGAGTAAAACATGCAATTTAAAAACTGTCATAGTGCAGACTTTATAAACTATAATAAGTGTTCCTTTTATGATCGATACTTTAAAAGTTTTTCAATAGAGTTAATTATAACTAATTTGAAGTATTTTATAACAAATAATACTTCCAATGAAACTCTTAGTATTTACCCATAAATAACCTTTTTCTGAATACCTCAAAACCTTTCTTGCCGAATAAAACTTTAAATTTTAAAAATTCGGTTTTCATGTAACTTAATTTATCCTTTATAAAAAGTTCAATACTATGGCCTTCATCTGTTTTAAATTTAATTGTGTTTATTTAGATAAAGTAAAAAAATCTTATTTTCGAATGGCAAATTGGTCATTAAAGAGATAAATAAAATAAAAATCAAATGACTGTTTACTGATCGAGCACCTTTTCCCGGACTCTGACAAGTTCCCTTATGTACCCCGAAAAGAAAGGTTCTGTGGTCACCCGATGTTCTCAAGTAAAGAAATTGAATTTTACTTCACGTCTCGAGACTATCTTGTTTCCTTGGAATTGTCTGTTTTCGAAACGTCGTTACGTGACTTTATTTCATTCCTGAAATAGTACCCGCGGACCCTTGAATGGTTTTATCGGAGAGGCCTCCCTTTGGTCAGATAGTGTTTTTATGTGTATTTTTTCTAGAGTTATGTATTGTTGATGTTTAGAAAAGACGATCATCAATGTGTGTTGTTTTCCCATATGCATTTGAGGCATTACTCTCCTTACACTTTATATAGATTTGTTTATTTTATAATAGTACACAGTAAAAAAAAGAAATAGAATAAAAAAAATAACCAAATTGAACTGTAAGGTATCTGGAGCACTGTTCCAAATTAGAGAGCGTCTATTTATTATTTAAAGTTGTTTTAACGTGAAGTTACTGAACAGAATCACAAATCTATATGAATTGATACATTGTTCTTAAACGCGTGTTTCGTGTATACTGCTATATCGATTAAACTTTTAGGAAATATTATAACTTATATAATATAATGATTTTTTATGTAAACAAACACATACAAATATTTCAATCTAATTTGTTAAAGAACTTAAGCGTAAACCTAGAAAATAAAATCAAAATTGCTTTTAAAAAGACGGGTTTCACTAACAAAAGAACTTTTTTAACTCTTAACAATAACACTAAAAGTGTTCAAAAATTTAACTCTTTCTGTAAACACAATGATAATAATTGCAGACCCAGCTTAATATCGTATAATTCGAATATACTTTTAAAACTCAAATAATTAAATATGTTTACCGCACTGGAAAAGATGCAGCAATTTAGACAAAAGGACAAATTACTTTAATTCCAAACCATTTCACTCAACGGTTAAGCATAATCTTTTCACATTCAAATCCGGAAGAAAATTGCTTGTACACTTATCTTTCAAAACATACTAAAAGAAAAGTGGGCTAAAAAAAGTGTTGTACTCGGCGAACCTAAACAGTAATCAGCCACAACGGTAGCTTTAAATTAAGCAATTCTTTGTTGAACCTTGAAGATTAAAAAGTTCCTCGTTTTTAGAATCAAGGACTAAACAATTGTTACTTAAGTTGGCAGGCTTCCAGGGGGAAAAATCACAAAAGAGGACCAGGAATTTTAACCACGAACAAATAGTTTGACTATAATAAGACACTTTAATTACTTTTGGAGATTTAAAAACTGATTCCTGGATTTGAATTTGTCCGTATGTTGCAGATAAAAGAACTTAAATGAATTCTTACAAATATGTGTCTTTCTTTAAAAGTTTTTGAGCTTGAACTAACAATGTTATATTTTATTTTCAGGGACCTCAAAATTCCCCATCTTGACCAGTCCTCTCGAGTCAACTCAACCCAAGCAAAGTCAATACTCGCCCATCCGTCTCCATTACAAGTTCGTTTCATACTTGAGCAGGCACCGGACGTCATCCCAACACCAGGGATTGGAGATCTCGCCCAATTGATTTACTACGGTATCAACCGAGAAATTAATGGGCAGCTTATCCAATACGTAGCCTCTTGCAACCTGCTGCAAATGAGACAAAAATGGTGCCGGTGTCCTCCCGCGCAATGTGAAGGCCACTTAGTTTGGATGACAGATGTCAGGCGCAGAATCCATGTTCCAAAACCCAGGGGTAGAAGAACTTAAGTCCCCGTAGAACGCAATCGGGTTGCAGAACATTATTTGTCTTCTTCAAGGTTTTCTGAGAGGGTACTTCAACTTGGGGATTAAGTTAGGAAGCGGAGGATTGTCAAGGGAAGAAAAGAGATCACTCTGTCTTTCCCAGAGTTGTTTCACGGCGATTAGCGCTTTTTATTCTCTAACCCTGTTTTAAAGGGTTTCGAACAAGTTTTTCCTTTGGAAAAATAATTGATTTATACTCGAAGCCCCTTCACCGAAGGCGTCTTTCTTCCAAAAGGGATGAGGTAGCTTCACAATTTAATTCCGGTAGATTTTGAAATAAGTGTATTTTAGTTTGTTACCAAAGTTCTGGAATTGTGACTGACAACATATAAGAAATAAAATATTTTTTCTGAAAAGGGAGTTAAATATAAAAATTTCGTTAAAGTTTTGCAAAAGTGGACTTCTCGCTCTGAAACTGAACAGAATACTTCTGTTGTATAACTCTATATATTGTGATAAAAAGTATATTGCATGTTTACTAAACGTAAAGTTACATTTATCTTCAGATTCTAAATAAGATAAAGTAATTTCTTATTTTAAGAAATATCTCATAAACTTTGTTCAGGGTCACAAAAGTAATTTAGTACAGAACTACGTAAAGAATAAATTTAGATATGCAACAGTTAAACATATCACTCATAAAAATGAAGGACCAATTCAAACTCATAACTCTATTTCTAACATTACTTGTGCACACAACACAAGCCTATGTCATGGACTATGTTGCACCAAGTGACTGTCAATGGACCACCATCAGAAATCACCACATAGAACCAGGTGTTCTACTGACTTGCCATGTCAGTGGTGTGGGGACACAAATGGACAGTACGAACTTTAGCCTTATACAGTCCTTGCACACAAATGGACTGACAATTATCTGTGATGATCGATATGTTGAAGGACGCCTTACAAATAGTTCCTTAGCGCATCTTAGGCATTTGCAGTCATTAAAATTCGAACGATGTTCGTTTTCCGAATTAGCAGACGATGCTCTGCTTGGGCTGGCTGCATTGAAAAACCTCACAATTCACACTGGGAAGTTTGATGATAGCAGGTCCATTTTTAACATCGGTCCATTGTCTTTTTCAAAAGTTAGAGAATTAGAGTACCTCGATCTAGCTTCTAACAACATCGTCTCTATTCCTGAGTATGTGTTTTGTGGCCTTATAAATCTTAAATTACTGAATCTCAGTCATAACGGTTTGCAAGACGTGAAGCAACTAGGTTTAGAAGAACGCAAACTGTTTCCGTGTACTCCCGAACTACAAATGCTGGACTTGTCATTTAACCGATTGAAATATTTGACAGACGAAATTCTGTCATCTCTGAGACGCCTAAGGAATGTAACTTTTAGTGACAATCAGATATCTCAAATGTCACCATATGCTCTGATCGGACTGCAACGGCTTCAATTTATCGATTTGTCGAACAACAAGCTAAGCGAATTCCATCCTCATTTCTTTCACCATACAACTGAGTTGAGAGAAATATTACTTCCGAATAACACGATAGCTGGTTTCCCGTCGGCTCTTTTTAGATCACTGTCCCAACTTTTGCATCTGGATGTCTCTCGAAACATCATTGCTGACTTGCATTTTCTTTTGGATTCATTCAAAAATCCCAATCGGCTTAAAATACTGAATCTCAGTTACAACAAAATTCGAAGAATAGAAGGAATGCCCTTCCAATCTTTAGTCAGTCTGCAAGTTTTGAATTTAAGAGAGAATATAATCGAGTACATTGCTGAGAAGGCTTTTTCCCATTTAACGAGCCTAAAAGTGTTGGATTTAACGAACAATAGATTAAAATTAATTGAAGCGGACACTTTTAACGGTTTAATGAATCTTCACGAGTTATGGCTTCCTAACAACCATATGGAGTTAATTCACTCGGATGCTTTTATGAATTTAACTCGACTTCATTATCTGAGTTTGAAAAATAATAGCCTAACTTCATTCCCCATAGCTATCAACAAAATGGAATATCTTCAAAACTTGGACTTATCTTTTAACTCTATGTCCAACATAACAAATGATACTTTCGAAAATCTAAAAAGCCTTGCTACACTTGATCTCAAGTATAATTTTATAGGGAACTTAAGTAGGGGCACCTTACGAGATCAGTACTCTCTGAAAAACCTGGATTTGTCGTGCAATAGAATTCAGTCATTAGAACATGGAATATTCGATGATGCGATAGAGCTTGAACGAATAGAATTAAATGATAATCTCTTGTCAGATATAAATGGATTGTTTATGAATTTGCAGAACCTGAAATCCCTAAATGTTTCTCGTAATAATATTACATGGTTTGATTATGCGCTTATTCCTACGGGACTAATCCACTTGGACATGCACTCTAATCACATCGATAGTTTAGGAAACTACTTTGAATTGGAATCGGTTTTGAAGCTGAGGTTCATGGATGCATCCTTCAATAAAATTACAGAAATTAATCCGGCTACGTTCCCACATGGAATGGAAGTTGCGTCGCTTCGGAACAATTCACTGAAGATCATAAACGCTTTTACTTTCATGAGCAAAACAAACCTTACATCGGTGGATTTACGTAATAACAACATTCAGAATTTAGATATAAATGCCTTGCGGTTAAGAAGTGTACCCATCACAAGAAATCTTCCTATTGTTTATTTGTCCGAAAATCCCCTTCACTGCGACTGTACGATGGAATGGCTACAGCGTATTAATAATTTGGACGACCTGCGTCAGTATCCACACATCACGGACTTAGATAATGTACTTTGCCACATGACTTTCCCAAGACAAAATGCCTTGATTCCAATCACCCGTGCGAAATCTAATGCATTTTTGTGTCGTTACAGAAGCCATTGTTTCGCTCTATGTCACTGTTGCGAATTCGATGCATGTGATTGTGAGATGGTTTGTCCAGAAAATTGCACTTGCTATTCAGATCAGACGTGGAACACCAACATAGTTGATTGCAGTTCTAGACGCTACTCGCGAATTCCTTCTCGCATTCCGATGGATGTAACAGATCTGTACTTAGATGGAAATGACATGAGTCAAGTTGGAAGCCATTCGTTTATAGGCAGAAAGAACATGAGAATTCTTCATTTAAATGGAAGTAATATTCATCTTATTCGTAACCGGACATTCAATGGATTACAAAATTTACTAAAACTTCATCTTGAGCACAACTACATTTCTTCTATACAAGGCCACGAATTTACAAACCTTACAAACTTACAAGAATTGTATTTATCCTATAACCGTTTGACATCTATTAATAATTCCAGTTTTAATCATTTAAGGTTTCTGAAGGTTTTGTATCTCGATCACAACAACTTAATTGACTTTCCAGTGTGGAATCTTAATTTCAACCATCGTCTTATGGAAGTCAGCTTGGGACACAACAGTTGGACATGCTCATGTGAATTTTTAGGAGCTTTTCAAGATTGGCTTCTGGTTTCTGGCTCTTATGTTGTAGATCGAGAGGACGTTCGTTGCTATAAAAACTTAACAGCGGGACTGTACATCATGGAATTCAATTCCACTGCTTGTGCCAATCACAGTGCTCTAACTTATTACAAAGCCGAATTCTCCAAGAACTACGTTCCAGTAATGATTCTTGCCCCATGCTTATTCCTACTCCTCATCTTCAGTTTAGTACTATTTTGCGTTTACAACAATGAAATGAAGATTTGGTTCTACAGTCGTTACGGCATTCGCTTGTTCCAAAGAAATAACTTCCCGCCAGAAGGCGAGAAACTCTTCGACGCATTCCTTTCGTATTGCAAAAAAGACGAGGCATTCGTGTCTCAGATGCTGGCTCCAGAGCTAGAAGACGGCGCGTATCCACACAGGCTGTGCCTGAGATACCGAGATCTTCCCATGGCAGAGTATGTTGCAGAGGCCATCTCCGAAGCTATCGAATGCAGTCGATGCACGGTGACGGTGATATCGGAGCAGTATCTCAAGAGCGAGTGGTGCGTCTATGAATTGAAGGCAGCCCACCATGAGAGCCAAATAAACAGAAAGCATCGTGTCATCGTCGTGCTTCTGGACAAGATTGGCCTGAAGGAATTGGATAACGACATCCGGATCTGCCTGAGGTCTGCTACTGTGGTGCACTGGGGAGACCGCAGGTTCTGGGAGAAGCTTCGGTTCGCCATGCCAGAGGCCCGCCTGCACAAAGACAGTGTCAACTGCAAGGACTTCAAGACGTCTTCGCTGAGGAGGTCTTCCATTACCAACTCTGTGAAGCTGGTGTGATGAGAAGGGACCATTGAGGTTCAAATTGATGATTCGTCTGTGATAAAATTAAATGTAAGTATTTCCTATACTTTTAATTCCAATCTTAATTCCAACCATAAACTCACCGAATTCGTAAAAGTTTCTGATGGGACAAATTATAATGCATATTGTACTTCCTAAAAAAAATAAACATGAAAAATGGACAAGTGGTAGTGCAATTTCGCGATTTGATGCTGGCATGTATTTTTTAAAAAAAAATTTGGTTATGTATGTTTGATTATTTAATGAAAGATTTAATTTAGAAACTGTATCTTGGGTTTTGAAGTATAGAGACACACTGCACAATACTAACACTGTTTGGTAAATAAATGCTTCATAATTCTGAAAACTTCCAATGCATTTTTCAGCAATGCAAATTAAATTATCAATTAATGTTTAATGTAAAGTAATATTTAACATTATATTGTTTAAAAAAAGATAAATTTTTAAGTTTAAATATTTTTAACAATACTGCTAAGTGCGTATACATTTTACTGCCAAGTGCGTCTACATAGGGCCATGGATTATGAGAAATTTTCGTGTTTCCTCTTGAAGCATTCTCCAGTAAAAAAGTAAACGCTTACTCATTCCAAAAAAGATTCTGGAAGATATACTTTTTCCATTTTCATTTTTACCCTTTGGCTGCTATTTTCTCCTGGCAAATACATAGGGCGTGTTAGGTTTTTTGGGGTACCCCAAACAAAAAATTCGCCGATAGAAAATGGAATATAATAACTTTTTTTAGAAATCTCAAAGAAAAAGAAATTTTGAAGTTTGGTATACACAATGTAAATGCTAAGATGTATTTTGTATAAGAACTTAAAATATTGTATTTTTCGATCTGTACTCTATTTCTACATCAGATGATTCGCTTTCGATCCAGTTTTTGAATACTTTACCCAGCAAGTGTATGGAATACTTTTGACAATACCATACTATATGTTTCTTATATTTTAAAATAAATTAAATTTCTAATATTCATTAAAGATTATGCAACAAAGATAAGATTAAAAAAAATATTCTTATTCATAGCTTTTTTTAAAATCTTTTAAAAGGGGGATGTTAAAAAAAAGAGATATTATGATATCATTTCGACTTAATCGTTAGTTAAAGTTTAAATTAAACTAAATCTTAACTTTATAATAATAATCAAACTTTTTTTTTATAATTTATTAAATTTATATCTTTTAAAACAAATATGTTTTTTAAAGCAAGTTATTTGCCAAAATACATAGGAAACAACTAAAAACGTTGTAGCATGCATTCTTTTATACCCAATGAAGCAGAGAAGCACGACCGCAGTTTACAGAACTTCCAAACTTCCACTAAAACCAAACAACATACTTCCTTCCATTGAAATCTGATTGGAAAGGGTAGCCGACTTTTCTCTCTAAGTACAAAGATCTCGTAGTTGAATTTCTCATTTTTCGGAATACAACGTTCCTTTTAAGCACTTTCCTCAAGGTAGGAGGCTCGAAATTCGATCCCTTCCGATGAAACTCTTCATCGTGGGAAAAGAGAAGACATTTAAGTGCCCGGTTTCCGAGTAAAATCTAATATGAGTTTGTTGGGGAGGTCGCTGAGACATCACGGATTGGGTTTCGTTTTATTTCCGGCATTCATTTTCCCTGGTAAAAATAATTTAGGCTTTAGATGTTTAGATATTTTTTTTTGCGTTTATAGGTATTTCTCAACCGTTTTTTTCTCAAGTTCTTATATGTTTGCATGATTCTTAAGCTTATAACTTGATAAATTTTTATATTTTGATAGCTGATTCATGATTTTTGTTATTTTTTTAGTTTTGATTTGAGAAATTTTGAGTCCCTACGGAAATATGTGCGTATATATTTTAGAAATGTAAATAGTTATGCATTATTTATATTATGCATGGCTAACTATAGTGTAGCCATGCATAATATAAATAATTGTGTATACATAAATGTTCTGCTCCTTTGTTAATTAAGTAATATTATTCCTTAGTAGTACTAGTTTTATCAATTATCAATGAAAAATTACATTACAAACTTGCATTACGGCCTCGGAGAGAGTGCGGTTTGTTTGAAAACTTACGAACATGAAAAGCAAACTTTCATCATTAAAAACAATTTTTTCTACATTCAAATTACTCAATTAAGAAATAAAATAATGCAAAGAACACTTGTTGACTGCTTTTTATTATTTAAGTGTAAACTATGTATCAGTTAAGATAGAAAAACAACTCTGATACTTGTTCAGCTTTTTTGTTTATGCTGTTGCAGCCCGAATGGAAGAGAAAGTAATTTTTTTTTGTAAAAAAAACCCCAAACATTTAATACATAATTCGAGATTTTGTGTTTCACTCAACTAACAACAAATGGTAATATACTACAACAATTTCATATTATTATTTTTTATTTATCAGACTGTGCTCTCTATTGCTAAATAGCTTGTTATTCCGAGTTTACTTTTTATGCTCGGTGTGGTTTAAGGTTAAAATTAGATAAAATCTTTTGAAGAACTTTTCTTATTTGTTGTCCCCTATGTAATATTAATATTTCTTCAACAATATACAATAAAGAATTTCCAAAACTGTGTGTGTGAGTTTGAAAATGGAAAGGGTGATAACGGGTTTTTGAAATCTTGAGATTAACGGGGGACTTACCTTCGTCTTATGTACATTTAATGCGCCGAGAAAAATATTTTCTTCATCCTCTTAGAATAAATATTTAAATTTCTTTCAACTTCTCGCAAATAAAAGTGGAAAAAAAATGTTTTCGTAGCGTCCAAAAGAAACAGCAGTTGAATTTGCATATTTCTTGAAAAGGGAGTAGACTTCACGAAAGTGTAGGAATCGAGATCTCAAAGAATTTTATTGAAACTTTTTATGTTGTATATTATTTTCCACTAAAAATCAAGGGTACCATGATAGATTTTCCTTGCTTTGCCCCCTTCGATTGATTTAACTTTTCAGCGTAAGTTATCACCAGCTAAGGAAAAAGTAGCAATTTTCGATACCTGGTTGCAACTTTCCAATTTTGAACATGTTGAGCAGGAAGAAGTTTTCAAAGGATAAATCTCTATTTGGTGCTATATTTGCTTTGAAGTTTGAATCTTTGACCTTTTCTGAAATATTCTTTTTTGGCATGTGTTTAGCAACTTTTTATTTCATACTCGTATAAACCGTTATTTTCACTTTGCAGCTAGTTTAACATTACCTCTTGGGATAAATGTTCGAAAACGTGTTAGCAAATTCAAACTAATTGTTAGAGATTTTTATTATTTGTCAATGTTATCTTTCATTTCTCCTAAATAAGTTAAATGAGCAATACATGTGCAGTACAAGTTTAATATAATCTATTAAAGTATATATTGATGTGTAACATCAAGTTAAACATCACTACAGTGTTAAAATGTCTGGACCGTAACATTACATTGAAGTGCCTAAAAGCATGTATGTTATATTATTTTACTTATGTTTCGGAGCAAAATCTGAAGGCTGTATAAACTTTAAAAAAAATCGGAACATTTGCGATACATAAGAGTAACGCTACAATTTTTATTTACAGTGTACGGATACATTCTTTTCTTACTCTCTTCGTCTCTTTTACTTAATTCTTTTGGTTAAAAAAACTATTTATTTGTCCTCAAGACATTTCTTTTGACAAATATAAGCATTTCCAAAACCTTATTCTAAGTTGTCAGCATTTTTAACTATATCCTGAAGTTCTTATTCTGAGGACTTATATTTCAAAAAGGAAATTAAATTTATTTTGTATGGGATGTGATCTTCCTCTTTCTCGTTTAACATCCTTATACGGTGGTTTTTTCATTCCATTTCAAAACAAATCAAATCATTTCATCCTTCTCTCAAAAGTTTTCAAGGGAATTGTTTCTAAGTTTCAAAAAGTCATTGTCAAACATTGGATGTAATTGAATTCTTTTGAAATGAATTTTCCCTGAGGTTGCAAGAGATAACCGAGATTGTTAAATAAAGCTGTAACTGACATTTCAAAAATAATACAAAGATTAGAGTTTTTGTGTTAATTTCAAGCCACTGCAATATCTTACGGTGAATTTAATTGTTTAATTGATTTTTTAAAGCTTATGATAAATGACAGTTTATACCTACATTTTTTTCGACGGCTTCAAGCCTTAAAAAATAGTTAGATAAATAAATTTATACATAGTTATCTGCAAAAATTTCGTGTCACAGAAGTATTTCATCATCATAACCAAAATAATTATTTAATAAATATCGTTATTTCATTGCGTTCTCTTGAATTACTAAAAATTCTGTTGAGAATTGCCTTTCTTAAGCTTTATGTAACTGCAATAAGAAAATATTTTTTCTAACACTTCTTTGCGTCTCTGTCTATCCTTGCTCCAAACCGTATATACTAGAACTATTCCTCGCAATTCTTTCAAACTGACATTATGATATATCATTGCACGATGTAAGGAGATTTAATATCTAATAAATACTTTTTAAAATTACTGACATTATTCAGATGTAGCCACGTAGAAGATCTGTTAAAATGACCTATCGTTGATATAACTTATAATGAAAAATTCTTTCAAATTTCTTCTGGATATTGCTTCAAGCTATTGGTATTACGTAGTCGAAATTTAAAGATTTTAACTGGAAATGAAAATGAATGAAATTATTAAATCTACTTTATTCGCTTCAGCGCAGTCTTTGCAATTGAATACAAAGGGGTTTCTTTTGTTAAACATGCAGGTTTAAATCGAAATTTTAGCTTTATGAAAAGGGACTGATTATTTGAATTTACAAAATTACATATTGGGGTACGGGGGCATTCAACTAGTTGTTATGAGTTATAGAGGAATATAAAAAGCTACAAAAGGTGTGAATTTAAAAAGTAATTTTCTGAATATCTTGAGATGATCACATTTAATTTATTAAGTAATAATCTTACAAAACGATTTCTAATGCTCTTCAAAACCTGTTACATGTTTGAATATTAATAACATCAATTTATATAAAGGTTACTTTAAAATATTCAAAATCAATTTGGTTCTATATTGATACTTGTTTTTTTATTGATTATACAAATTGCCTTAAATTGAAAATAAACTTTTTAATGTATCCGCAAGAACAAAATAATGGATCAGATTTACTGTACCCCTTGGCGCGATGTTTTCGGATTTGGCGATAAATAATTTTTTCTGTCAACCTGTCTGACTTCGACTGAAGATTCGAATTCTATGACTTCGCAGCGATGCGTTTTCCGGCAACCCTATAGGACCGTTGGTTGAGTTTTCATTAGAAATATTACCATACGATCTTTTCTTTGAATCGTGGTTTTTTAAAAAAGTCGCCAAAATACGGACTTTTGGCGCGATTTTGGAAAGTTCGCCAAGGGGGACCGTACAGTAAATCTCTACCAAAATAATTTTAAGACTAGTACTTTAACAAATGCTTTGTAATAAATACTTCTCAGGCTTTTAAAAGTGGTGCAATGCTGAATAATGCACGCATCACGACAAAAATATTCAATCAAACTAAAATCTTAGTTGATTTACTTCTGCCATCACTTAAGTACAGAGCCTAGCCAATAATTATTATTTTTATTTTCAATTAAATTTAACTTTGAAATACTTCCAGCGCTTGTAATTTAACATGAGGTACATCTAACTTCGATAATTAACTGTATTAATTATGTCAATAATTGGTTGTTATAATGAAGTTACAGCACTTAATTGCAAAACAAAATTAATTTATTACGCTTTAGATACATTACTACGAAATAGAATATTTACTACTTTTATGTTTGCTTTTTAATGCCATAAAACTTTCAGTTTCACAGCATATTTCAGTCTTCCTATTATGTTGCATGTCCAAGATCATCAATACTTCAAACCACATTCAAATACCCCTCCCAAGCGTCAAAACACCACCCTACAAGGAAACAATTCGAGTTTCCAACATTTTATTCCCCGCGTCCTATACAAGACCCTAAAAACCACTCCTGGCAATTTTCGATAAAATCCTCATCCATATTTCATATCTCTATAGTTCTAAAAAAAAACCCAGAGCAACTCCCAGTCTCAAATCGTGCCGATCTCCTAAAAGAATAAAATAAGTCAAGAAAAATTTTGAGATTTTGAGTTTTACGACTCTATTTCTGAATTTGAATTTTGCGTGCGTCCTGCAGAAATTGGGTTGTTCCATCCATTTGCAAAATGATGATTTCGCTAAAACAGGTTTTTGAATATGATGGTGATTTTGAGAGATATTCGGTATACTAACTTAATTTTGGTCGTTTGATGTTAAACCATAAAGCAGTCTTTCGTTTGAGGCATTTTTAGAAAGAATTTAGGAAATTTTGTACTTTAAATTAAATTATGGTAAAGATTTATACATTTATTACACATTTCCAAAGATATAATCAAATATTGCTCATAAATATTTAACTCTTAACTCAAAATAATATATCAAATATAATTAGAAAATATGTTTCTGAAAACTGTAAATTAAAAGTAAACAAAAATTTCAATATTAAGTTTTAAAAGAACGTGTTTAAAATTGAAATATTGATATTAATTAGTAAATTTAATTAGTGAACAGATTACGATATTAAAGTTAATGTGTAGGAAAAGAAACTTTATTAAAAAGTTATCTTACGGTACATTAGACGATATTTAGAATTAAGACAAGTTAATATTGACTATAACATTAATCTAAAACCAGTTTTCGACGAATATAATAGCGTCTAGACGTTTGTGTAATATTAATTAATTAGTTTCGCAGGAAGGTGAACGCAGATGTAGGAAATGCTTTAATGGATCTTAATAGTTATTAGTTTCTTTAAATTTTAATAAAGTCAGAAATTAATATTTTTAGATATTTTCATTTTAAACTTCATGTATAATCATTATTGCTACAAACTTGTTGTATTCAATAAAAATTGTAAGCAAATTATTTTTGCCTATAAAAATGTACATTGAAAATTATTTTCAACAACTTTTACATTATACATATGAAAGGAATAATATGTTTAAGTAAAAAAAATGATCTGGTAGTTGTATTTTTAAATATATCCGTAGATCAGCCATTTCAATGTTTTCTTACAAGTGTATATATTGAAACACCGATATTTCTACATTCGCCACATAATAGAACAATATTTTATCCAAACGCATTCACACAACATCACTACAAATTCGCAAAACAAATAGTATCTTTAGTTTGCACCGTTTGATTTGTTTGAAAACTTTGTATCATAAATAAATAAACGAAAATCCGAATTGCCAACCAAGTTACATGCTATTACTTTAGAAAAGACCTATGGAATAGACCTAATATAGCACACTACTGAAAATGGTTATGTACGTCGTTTAGAAAATGGACAAATCAGTTACGTCGGATTTGGTTGTTAAGAAGAAATGGGTTTCCGAGACTTCTTTTGTCGTTTTTGTTATATCTTTTGGTTTCATTTTGACAAATTACATCGTTTATATACTTTATAAGAAAGTCGCTTAGTTACTTGCAAAAATGTTTCAAAAATTTTAGATACAAATTTCTTTTCCTTTGATCAGGGAACAAAATCCTTTTTATTTAATATTTGTAAGTGTATGACACTTTTGGTGTTATTGAAGTTGTGTGTTTCGCTCACTGTAAAAAATAACCAAAAATATATACTAGAACGTTTTCTTGGAGAAATGGATCGATTTAACACAACTGCCTTATGGATGTCCTTATATACTAGTACTGCTTTTTGCAATTGAATGTGATATAAAACGTTGAATGACTGTTAAAGGGGTCTTAATGTTTAATAAGTGATGATATGCTGTTAAAAATTTTGTGGCTGGTTCAATAAAAAAATATTCATAGTAGCTAACGACTGTGCGGTAAAATATTTCACTGGTTTTTTTTTCGATTTAAGTTGAACCATTTTTCCGTTTTCTTAAACCCAAAACCTAAACAATGGTTCAACCGAAATCTGAAAATAAAGTCAAACATTTTACCAAACAGCCATTACAGATACTAGGAAACATGAGTTTTGGTGGAACGCTAGCACGGTATTTTTAACATTTTAAATACAGAGTCAAAAGTTACAGATATATACTTATAAATGTGGCTTGTAAACTACGAAATTTAAATGAAATCTAAAACAAACTATTCGTATAACATAATTTAATTAATCTACAACAATAAACTTCAAAATAAAGCGAAACAGCTTTAACCGTATAATATAAACGACGCACAAGACCGAAACTTGGCCGCCAGTCAACACTGGTTCATGAAATATACCTGACAGCAATTTGCCACCAGACATGTCCCATCCGCAATGGCCGGCAAACATGGCGCAAATTGGAGCAGTTAGGCTGAGGGGGTGTGGGAATGATGTTCTCAATTACTATCGAGTTCGCTGGCCAAGCGTGTATACTTTGTAACGTGAAATTGGAATCGGCACTGTGTTTAAACCATGTTCTGGAGACCTGGGTGAGAGTAGCCTGTGTTTAGATGGGGCTAATGAGGTAAAAGGTGATTATTAGGTAGAGGTACCGATACATGGGGGTTAAAAAAAGTTGTTGAAGGGGAAGTTATTGTGTGTTGGTGCATTAGATAATTGTTGTATAATGTGAGTGAAGGTATTTTAGTGTACAGCATTTGGACTATAATCGATAAATACGTTGAAAAATCCGATAGGTTTTTCCACTGCAAAGAACTTAGTAAAAAAACGATAGACTAGTTTTAAATAAATACATCTACTTTATTACCGTAAAATTAACTACAGATTCTTTCCATATTCACAAATTATATACACTTGATTCAAATCAATGACAAACATAAATTTTCCATCGGCTATTCAGTCACATTTTCCGAACCATTATAACTCCATTTATCTCCCCAAGAACAACGCTCTCACCTAACTCCTTATCAAAGATTAACAATAAAACGATTCAATCCTTATAATTAATGACCACAAAATACCTCACAGAACATCAAACAACCCTAACTAACCAATCCTTTTAAAACATCCGATTATCGAGAACTAAAGACCTTTTGAGAAATATTTTCCAATTGTGGAGATCTCTAGTGTCTTCAGCATAGGCTATGCGGTCCTCGGTGCGAAAGAGGCGGTGCTCAAGTAAAACCATTTGTCTTGCTCAAGTCGCCGACTCTTGTCCTGAAGCCACCGTGGCAAATCAAGTGTGAAGCCGTTTACCAATTTTAATTCGGGAGATATTTTGTGAAGATGATCGAGAAGTAATAGTGGGTTTCTGTTTTACTTGTTTTTTTGAAAGAACCATACACTGCTATATTGAGTTTGTAAAGGGGGGGGGGGGGGTAAAGTATAAAAAAAGTATTTTTTTTACGCATTAATATTCTTGTAAAAACTATTTCGCTGGATTTACAACCTGTCATCAAAATTTATACGTTTGTGATTAAGTTATATTATTAAATAAATTGTATGACTATTGCTTGATAATTTGATAGCTGGTCAAAGGCTTACGCATTACAATAATATACAATTTTAGAATATATTTAAATTTAGTAGTGCTAACGTGTAGCAAAGTTAACATTGACAGTTGAATTCTTTTTAATTTAAACTCTGAACATTATTGTTAATGTTATTGATTTTTAATTAAATTTTTTAATAATGCATAGTTTAGCTGTGCTTAAGAGAAATTTTAAAATCTTTATAGACATTGATATAGTTAAAATTATACATATAGTAAAAATTCATTTTATTCGCTCTTTTAATTAACCCTGTTTTCCTAATCATAATGTTTTTGGTCACCTCGTGTTCTTGTGAAACACATGGTTGCAAGGGAAAAAAAAACTTAGTATAAAAGAACACCACCAATATGTAACTGTTCCATACGAATTACTTTGATTAACACCTTTTTCCCCCTTCCATAATCTGCCAAGATCCACCGTTTGGGTCGAGAGGGTTTAGGTCTGTGTGTCTCTGGTGGGTGTAGTTGAGCGGTTGGGCTCAGCCCATTTCCTTGGTGTTACGACTGTGGGGGCCGGGTTGAGGACGGTCTTCCTACTCTTCATTGGCCAAGAGGAAAGACATGTCACTGAATATGAATGTGACTTTTATCGCGTATATCTGGTCATTCATCCGAACCGAGTTGTGCTTCTGAGGTCTATGTTGTGTGACTGGATTGACTGAAGGTTAGGAGGATTTGGGGACGGATACAATGGATATAGATGCAAGGTTCATTGGGTACTTTGTAATTGTTGATAAAAGTTGTTTAAACAATTTATAAATAAGAAAGGTATTTATTTTGACCCCTTAACGATCGGACAGTTTTCAAGAAAACGGTCATAAAGTGCCTACTTTCGAGTGCCGGAAAATTATAAAAAAAAATTGTATGAACAAAAGATATATTAATTTTAATTTTGCATTCGTTTTTATTTTGAAATTGTAACAAAGTTAGTTAATCTTTTTGACGTTTCAATTTGGTGGATATACAGTCTCTGGACAAATTATTAGACGCACTGCAAGATTTCATGTATCAATCAATGACGAACAAAATACCTTTTGAAGGACATTTGTGTTCCTAAACTTAAGCTATTGAATAGAAAATACAATCTGCTATACTTAATACATATATATACATCTTTTTTAATGATATGGCATTTTTTGGTATATTTTCATCATTACTAAAAAAATACAGTGCGTCTAATAATTTGTCCAGCGACTATAAGTTAGTTTTAATCTCATTGGCCCGTTAATACTGAACACTCCAGCCCGTAAATATGACGGGTGCGAGATAAAGAGGGCGTTACCTCATCCCTTCATTTTCAGGAGAGCGAGAAAGAAAGGGCTAAACCACTTTTGGAGACATTTTTCTGTATAGTTTTTGTTTTGGTACAGTCGAATGGATTCCCACATTAAAATGGGCCGTAGCTTTTTGTTATGCTGATGAACATTTATTTGAACGCTCATGATTTACCCAATCATTAGTTCAGACCTTACAATTTAATAAACACAAAAGTACAAAATAATTTTCAATGCCAAAAAAAATTATATTAGTTTTATTCAGGAAACGTGTAAAAAAATATATATAATATATTGAATGTAATGGGGCGAGACATGTAGATGCTATTCAACTAACGTTTCTTTTTGAATTACGGCTTCAATAAAAGCATTTCTCTAAAGTACTTTTCTAAAAAACATTCAGCTGCATGAGGTTTTTTAAAGAAAATTATAACTATTTCAGCGCCTTGACAAATGGATCTTCAATTCCAATGAACTTGTTTTTTACTTTATTTCTTAAACTCCAAAAATAATATTTAAAGAGTTCTTTTTATCTTAAAAACCACCAGATATTTGACTTTTTCGTTAGGTTCTTCGGGATTTTGTTTCGTTATCCTTTTTATATGTTATGAATACGATTCATTTGGGAATTTGAAAGGCGGTGATTATCAAAATAAAATTCCCTTATAGAAATACTACTAATATGAGAATATATATGAAAGAATTTCTGAAAAAATATGCAAATGCAATACGTCAAATGGGGGATGTGATTACTGTGGATATAAAAATGCATTTTATTAGAAAATGGTTGATGCCCATGCTTAAAATACTAGAACTTTGATCCTTTCTCTACTAAAGACATAAATATTTTATGCGCAATTCCTAAGCTTTTACAAAGCTTTCATGTATTCGCACTCATTTTTTAAACGATTCATAGTAAACAGAACTAAAAGTTGTTAATGAAGTGAACTGATTTAGTTGTTTTGCTAGTTCAATACATTAACAAATAATTTTTCATCTTTTGAATGAATGAATTTTATAAATACAATTTTTAGCTTCACAATTTCATTCAATGTAAAAATATTTTTGTAATGGGTTCTAAGATGTGTAATTGTTAACAATAAACACATATTTTTTACGATTTTCTAATTAGTCAATTGGTAATTTAAATATGAGTTTATTATCTTTATTTCATGGAACTCTAGAACTAATTGAATTTTCATAATTTGAACTTTTCAATTAAAACTTTCTTGGCATTTACACAAATATGTTAAACTATGCAAATATTTGCATCCATAAACGTATTTGGAGAAATAAAACTATCTTCATTTTATGCCTTTCAAAGCTATTTAATTCCAACTTAAAGTTTTCAGATATTCTATTCTTAATACTCTTGGGAACTCATTGCAGTTTCCCACTTAAATATCATACGTAAAACCCTTACCAACATTTCGGTTAGGACAGAGTTAAAACAGAGTATACGTGTTGTAGGATCTTCTTTAAGAAATTGTGATATATATCTCTGTATAATTTAAATACCAAGATAAAAAAAAAGTGATTGATAGCATGACATACTTATTAAAATTCCTTTTATGGAATGAGATAACAGTGAATTAAATAAATGAAGCCATTTCTCGAAGAATAATGATCATTTTTGCTTGGACAAAATCCCTCAAGAAATAAAAACTTTCCCCGACATTTTTCTTTAAATGGGGAAGCTCAAAATGTTGTCTTGGTCTGCAAAAAATATGGGATATTTTTTATAGAGGTTTTAAAGTTTTAAGGTGACCATATTATCGTCATTGTTTTTTTTTAATATGATGGTATTTACCATCATATTTTTAAATTCTAGTGACACAATGAGAAACCATAATAAGTATCCATAGCTTAAAATACTTTATAACGAGCTTCACAAGTTTATTTTGTGACTATATATTTTCTTTTAATCCATAATTTTATTTTATTTGCTTAAAATATTAATTTCAACAAAGTTTAAAAATATGTAAATTTTATAATTTTGAAAAAAAATACATATTAATAAAGCAACCTTACATTGATCTAAACTTCAAGTTGTTTTTAGTATGATATCTAATGTAAATCTTAACCAAGGCTTTTTAAATGATATAAACAATAAACTGAAAATAAGAGCTCATTCATAATTAAATATTTTTTGAACATATTTACACTATACAAAGTAATTTAAAACTTAAACTTTTAAAATTAATTTGATTTTTTTATCGGTTTAAGATGTTTAATTTCATTTTGACATCCATCCAAAATGTAAAGTTTTATGCATACAATAAAATTACAAACGTGCAAATACGAGTAGTGTAATTATTTTTAGTCAAAAACATCTTTGCAAGACAAAACTTATAATATCCGAAATAAAATAACCTGGTTTAAACTTGAATAAACAATAGGTCGATAAAACTTGCAAAATCCGGCGTGTGCATACTTTGCTTTTATGGGAATGGACCAAAACTTTTTTGCATAATGCATAACAATAATGGCTGGCTGGTAAAAGATTCTTCATGTGGCCAAATCGGCGCAGGATATTGATTTTTAAATTACCTCTTTGTGCAAAACCCTGATTTTGGCCGATATGATGTTTTCTGCTGTGGAACACAAACGTTAAACTCTCTTTTGCGTGTGAATGTTCTAAATACCCTAATCATTCCTGCGTTTTTACGAAAGTGAAACATCAAATCTGCTTAAAAGTGCGGTTTTATGAATATAAATTAGTTCGAAAAATGTTTGTTGGCGTTTTGTTTGATCCTGCTAATATGCGTTGGATTTAATGGTTGTTTGTGTTGGAAAAGTTTTAGTTACAGCTTACTTGGGTAGTTGAAGCAGGGAAACTTAATTGAAACTTGAAATAATAAAAAGTAGTAGATAGTAGATAATTGCTTGCGTAGTCAAAAGAATTACTTGTAGAACTTTTTTCTTATTTACTTACTTGTTTTCACTTTAGTATATATCAAAATTAAACATTGGTAAATATTTGCAAGGTCTTGAAATATTTCTATGTAGTTTAAAACAATATTTGCAGATGCACGTAATTTGACAAAAGGAAGATTTTAAATTATTTAGATTGATTTATTTTTTCAGAAACTGACTATGTTTATTTTATAAATAGTTTAACGAATCGTGTCAGCTTCTTTTATTAATTGAGCAGCTATCAAACAATTGAAACATTTTGTTTTAAAATAAAAGGAAAACGAATCACTAGTTTCTCCAAAACCTGCTAACCTTCAAAAACACGATTATATGCCACACCTTAAATATTCATAAAAGAAAAGTCGCTCAAATACAGCCATATATTTTACCACGCAGATAACCACACACAATGGATTAATAAAAAAAAGCTAGGGTGATGGTATAAATAATTTTAGATCATGCTGTCTGATCAATAGATAAGCAGAAAAGAATTCCGAATAATTATCATGGATATTGAAAAAAAAGCTATTGAGGAAATTTCCTATACTAAGGATTTAACGTGTGTTCTTTATAGATAACCTATTCATATTTCGGCATCACTTTGTGTAGTTTTTTTACAAATAATTCCCTCATAACTCTTATGCTCTGAAATAAAGCATAAAAAGAATGTAGTGAATTTTTAATTTTCCAAGATACTCTTTTACTTCTCACGTATGTCCTTTGTAGATTGGATTATCAAAGAAAAATTTAGCCACACAGCCTGTTGCATACATTATTCTCGATACAACTTCTTAATAACTTTTACGCATTGAAAATAAATATAAAAAGAGGTCTGTGGCGTGAAATTTCATTTCCTAATGCTTTCACATATTTTTCTCACGCTCGTAGTTTATGACGGACTAGCACTTTTTTTTTTCCTACGCACTATTGTTATGGCTAAAATAAGTAGAAGAAACTCCTATTGTGTTTTTTTCTGGGAACTTAACATTATGCCTTCTATCCACGAAATGCAATTTTCTTCATTTTAATATAATTTGTTTGTTGCTATACTGAGTTCACGTCTTTGTTACGTGTTCGGAAAGTTGATAAAGTATTTATGTAGTTGAATTTTGAATGTAACAATCAACCATTGCGTTTCTTTTAAAATACTTATGCTCCAAAATACTAACTTTTAAAATATTAAATGTGTTTAAGACACTGTTTGGATTTCAGAGCAGTTATGGTACAAACATGTAATTTGTTAAAAGGTTTCTTAAATCCTTTGAGAATGTTTAATTTTCTAAATCTCTCAACATACTATTTTTAATTAATTTATTTTAAACATGAGGAACTTAATTCTGTTAAATTAAAAGATGTACTTAAATACCAACACAGTATAAATGGCTTCCTTAATTATTTTTTGCCCGGACTAAAATGATCAAGGCGATAATTTTTAACAACATAGCTAATAAAATTAAAGACCGTCCTTACCGGCTCTATCTGATACTTTTGAAGTGAATGTAATATCTAAAGTGTTATATTCTTTAGAGACTTTAGAAAAATGCAAGACCAATTTTGAGCGCCTCTTAAATGAATCCGATGGGACTTGTAAAATAAGCCTTAACTGTGCAATTACTACTTTCATGCATAAATAATGACCTTTATTAAAGTTGACTACAATGTATTTTATGTATTTTATTTTTCCAAAATCTATGATTATGTCTAAATATCCTGCTGTTTGTATTTTATGAAAACTTCAATTAACGTTTTGTAATTTTCATGAAGTGGCATTTTCTTGATTGTTTTCAACTTGTATTGCGTCGTTTTCAGTTAATTGCACCAATAACTTTATTTTTTACTTTCGAAGTTTTGTAAGCGTACTTTTGTCTAATTAGGTAAACTCTGTAAAATTTTAGTTCAATATTTAAATGTTTTTTTAGAGTGAATCGTCAATAGCAACTTGAAAATAAAGTACCGTCAAATGGGATAATTTTGGCCCTGGAGAGTAACTTTGTCTCAAGCATTTTCTAACTAAAAAACTTAAAAGCATTAAATTCAGTCTTTTAAAAAGTCCTTGAAATTTTTTTACAATTAGCATTTACCTATGATTAAAAAAAATATTCATTGAGAAAGCCAGTACTAGGATTTTATGCTCATCCCAAAATTACCGGTGTGGGCCAAACTTACTCTATTCTACGGTGGTATTTACAATTTTTTTATAAATAATATTTTTATAATTTTAACTATTTACTGTTATTTAAAATAATATCTAAAAGGCACTAAATCAACGAAAAATATAATATATTCCGCTTTTATTTTAAACAAAAAACTATTTATAAGTTATAACGCATAAAGATTTTTTTTAATCTTCCTAATCTTAAAATTAGGAATCCTATAGCTTGAAAGATAAAAATATTTGAATTAAGTGATTGAAAATTTCATGTTTCGAATAAATCAAAATACGACCTCCAATGCATCTTCGAAACTTTAAAAAAAAAAGGAAATGCCTTATTAACCGCGGCGCCTTTCTTGCCACCTCAATATTTCCGAATGCACTTCATTCTACCTGAACTGCATTTCTAAACTAATGAATATTAACGAGAACTCTTCTATCTAATGCATATTAACGATCATTCGTATAGCAAATGTATCGCACAGCAGCGAGTTATTACCGAAAGAAACACATCCTTTCTTAAGCAGACACTTCCATCCATTGGGTTAACAAAATTCTAATTGTAATTTTGCTTGAAAATAAGCACTTTCAGCAGTATATTAGCTGTATTAGATTTAAAGGAGGAAAAATATATTTTAGGACAAAAAGTATATAAAAGTTCAAAGTAAGACCAAACTATATATTAAAATATTTCGAAACTGATAAGAATATTATATAGCATAAACGAAACGTTCACAACCTAATTTAGAATAAATTGTGTAATTTCGTAGTAATTGCTAGTAAATAGTTGATTATTTCATCAATTATTTTCGTACAATTTAAAAAAATAAATAAGAACCGTTTCTCAATGTATGTGGAAGCTACGGTGCATGTAATTTTCAGAAATATTTCCAAATATTTCGGGAACATATTTCTATAATAACCAGAAACATTTTTTAGCATTTCAAAAATTCTTTTGAAGGATTTATGATGCAGGGTCAATTATTACTAAGCTATGGCGTTGTTGTCAGTTTTGCTTACATTTTCATGACTTCGTAATTCTTAACCTCAAAACAATGTTACTCAAAATTAGACTAATGTTAGTTACACCATTGTCATTTAAAAGTTGCGAATTCCAGAAAAATGTTTCATAGATTCATCCAAACAACCAAAGTAATGACGCGTTTTACTCGACTCACAAAACTCCCCGAACATGCTTTCTTGGAATTGATTTATTCATCAACTCGACATTTTTCTCGGCCCCGATGAATGATTGCTGAGTGTTTATTCGGAAGATGAGATGCTGAAGAGACTTTTTGTTGTTGATGCTGCTTCATTGTCTTCGACTCGTCTCTGCAGTAATTTGACACTGATGCAACTCGCACTATGTAGTTTTGGAGTAAATAGTTTGAAATTCAGAATAATAATGGAAAACTATACAAAAGAAAATAAACTTCTAAGTTTTTTATTTAATTCGTTCTTTTTGATGAATAATAAAGTTTGCTTAGTATTTAAAAAAAAACTTGCGTAATAGTAAGTTAGTTGCAGCTTTAATTGCCAATCTTTTGCAAGAATTATGCTACTCCATGTTTTATGTTAGAGGGTTTTGCTCCCAAAACGATAATTATAATTATTTATAAATATTTTGTGCTTTTATATTTAACGGATCTAGTTGCAAAACTTACATTCTCCAAAGTATAACTAAAATATATGGTCCAGTCCCGTTCATTGGCAACTTTTGACGGTTTTAACTTCATTCGGACGAAGTCACCAATGAAGAGATCGGAGCTTATGTCTTAATTATACTTTTAAAAAATGTAAGTTTGTGCAACTGGACCCTTCATTTGTCCTGTACTTTTCTGACATTACACTATCCTGTTTACTGAATGCATTAAAATATCATTATAAACAACAGTTTCGTCAACCATTAACTGGCGTTGTTTTGTCAAACCAATGCCGTGTCCTTTCGTCTTGGAGTGAGAACTCGTTGAACTCTTTCAGTTCAGTACCTGACTTATAAATCGCATTAATGTGCTGCTTTTGTTAATATTTTTCTCTTCATTCTTATATTTTTTCCTTCTTTTTCTGCGTCATTGGATTTAATCTTCACTGTTGTTGTTTTAGTTTTTTTTAGTAGTTAGGTTTGGGAAGTGCAGTGCGTTCTATTATGAAGAAAAAACGGAACTTAGTTCTGGAATCTCATTAAATAGGCTGAATTCTTTTTTAAACTGAAAGTAGGCATTAAACTAATGTAAGTGCAATTCACAACTGTCAGATGATTTATCATATTCTTTTAAGTAGTCCATTCTTTATTCACAGATTCCGTAGGGAATTTTATTTAATACAAAGTTTATTTAGCACGGATACTTTATTCAAATAGGGTAGATCACACGCATGAGTTATGTACAGTACCTTTCAGTTATTATGATTTATACAGTGGTATTAGCTATTTTCTTGGTTGATCTTAATTTGTATAGTCATTGTGCTTTTTTGTTATTTTGGGTATGCCTATAATATATAAAATCGAAATGCGTATCTCGAATGAAAATTTTCTTCTACCTTTAAAAAAAGATATGGGGTGTACATTTTGTGCAATTATGCATTTGAGTGCAATACGAGTAATTGGTTGTCCTAAGTTCTACTTGAGGTCTTAACTGATTAAAGTATAACCGAAACAATAAGTTTAAACACTCTATATTAGCCTATGTGAATACACAATACATTTAAAACTGACAAAACCGATTAAACATTATATAATGTCCTAGATATGAATACGCAATACATTTAAAATTGTTAAAACCGATTACAACACAGAACAATTAAACCTATCTCTTCACTATTACATAATTCATCAAATGCTAGTTAATTTCTAATCATTATCCTCATCAACTGGCCACCAACAGACCTCTACAAAGCTAGTTTCTATTTTGATGCCTCCAACAAAAGCATACATTTTGAATACAGATGGTTCCGAGATCTTTTGTAAAAGGATTGAAGACTTCCCATCTCATTACTACCCAGGACTCCGGGCCCGTCGAGTGGTTTGTGTCGGCCGTTTGCTTTTGATTTAATCCGATTTGTCATACTTATTAATTCGGCGAGTTCTTTGTTCGAAGGACAAAGGCGGGTCGAGTCGAGATTGGAGGAGTGTTTCAGGCTTTACTGAACACTTGGGGGGGATGAAGGATTCCATAGTTGAAACGCAGGTTCTTTTTAATGAACTGATTTAAGATTTTTTTTAAATGACGTTTTTTTAAAGGATATTTGAATTGCTACTTGTAGAAAAGAATTGAGTTGAAAAAGAAAATTTCCTTACACGTCTTCTGTTTTCGCTAACATTTTGTAAGGTAAAAGAGTGATAAGAAACTCATATAGATTTAACAATTTTTCGCGTTTAGTTATTCATGTATGAGGACTGACCAACTAACTGAACATTTTCCCCGGTTTCGTGAGCTGCCTTGGGCACAAAAGGCCTTGGTCCTCCTACCGGCAGTCTTTCCCCTAGGTTTTACTAGTTTTTGAGATTCATTTAATATCGTGTAGTATGCAGAAAATTGACAATTTCCCGTTTGGATTAAATTTAGTAACATTTCCACATAATCTGTGATATATAGACGTTTTCTAATAATAGATTCTTTCAAACTTAAGAAAAATATTTTAAAATTAAAATTAATAATTTAATTAAATTATAAAATTTAAATATTAAAATATAATTAAATTATTATTAAATTATTAATTAAATTATTAATAAATATTAATAAATTATTAACTTAAATTATTAATTAATATTAACTAAATTATTAACTAAATTATTAATTAAATTATTAACTTAATTATTAATCATTAGTTACATTTTTAGTTATTAATTAAATTAAAATTTACTGAAAGAAATTTATTGGGGAGGCGATAGTTATGTTAAAATTGGAACTATTTATTTGGCTATCTAATAGAGATATACTCCTCAGATA
This sequence comes from Oedothorax gibbosus, assembly GCA_019343175.1. Classification (NCBI taxonomy): domain Eukaryota; kingdom Metazoa; phylum Arthropoda; class Arachnida; order Araneae; family Linyphiidae; genus Oedothorax; species Oedothorax gibbosus. Next base: position 23,431,022 of record CM033280.1, read on the forward strand.
AGCCTCTCCTACTCAGATAATTAAATGAAAATGCTTAGCTCGTAAGTAATTTACTATATATTGATGCTAAATATAATAATAAGACAAACAATTCACTAATTAATGAAAAGGTTTATATGTTTATAAGTCAATAACAGTGCGTTTTTATTTAATATAATAAAGTGCAGGTGACAGAGAATACGTTGTTCTCATATTTTATATTACTAATGAGGGAGGTCTTCTCTGGAGAATAGAAAATTTTGATTATCTTTATGAGGAATGTTTTTTTTCCCTTTTGAATACCTAGTTTTTTTTCAAAAGCTTACACTTCTGAATGTAGTAATTAAGGTAGCAAAGTTTATGTCTATGTTCATCGAATCCATGCATTTTAATGTTATAGTTTATAGTTGAAGGTTACTGCTTGACGCGTTGTTTGTTGTGAAATATCTAAAAAAATGTTCGTTTTATTTGATTAGAGAGGGAGTTAACAAGAAGTTATATTTTTTTCTTAAAGCAATCTCCATTTTTCATTTATATTAAGCATTTATTAATGAATAATTACTCTTTAATACTAGTCATTCCTTTTGGCGAGGATTTTTCATTGTATGTTGCTTTTAAATGATATTTAAAAATCAACTGGTTAAATTGTTTTGAAGGTGATGGATAGTTTCAATGCTGTATATTTCAAGTGTGAGCATTTTGTTTTCTTTTCGAAGCCTCTAATACAGTTTCGTGGGGGTGGGGTGGGGTAGGTACATATATATTCCGGCTTGTGTGCTTGATCAGAGACCCGCTTATATAAGCCTTCGTCAAGTAAGACAGACACAGAAATAATTTTTACAGTCACAGAGAAAGGAAAGTACACCCAGGGAGAAGGCGGGAATCGAACCCGCACCCGTTACAGCGCGCAGACTGCTAGCGTAATGGTCCAAACCACTCGGCCATCCGGGCCCCTACAGTTTCGTTAACATATAAAGTTACAATATTTCTATTTAGACATAAAGGAGGTTTTTTGTTTGTTAACTGTTTTACAATGTTTTTGCTGGTTTAACTATTTTCATAAGTTTCCTTAACATTTGTTGTGATGCTACCCTTAATTTAAGAACTTTCATACAAAAAACTTTAAAAAAAAAAGTTTTTTTCCACGTATCCAAGCATACCCTATTACAACGTCGATTTATTTTCAGTGACAAATAACCCAGACCAGTTGTCAGACCGTTTAAACAAAATTTCCATCTCAAAAGAATAAAAAAGATCATTTGGTTAATCGAAAACACTTTTAAAGGTCGAAGAATATCACCTAATGGCTGCCGATCGTGATGAAAAATTTCGGTCGTCGGTCTACCATAAACTAAACAAAGATTTAATTCCTCGTGAAGACCCCTCCAAAAATTGAAAATAAGAAAATTACACGCAACCAAGAAAGTGGAACATTTCCCATAGAACTATTAAACACGTGTTTGTCATTTTTCAATTTGGATCTTTGAACCCCGTGCATTTAATCGAGCAGCTTTGACGTTCGAATAATTGGATTTCTTTCCGGTTGAGGCATTTTATCGACATCATGAAACAGTGTTCCGATATTTTATTAGTGGGTCCGTTTTTCGTTTTCCAGAACGAAAAAAAAGGGGTGTCTGAACTGTTTTATTATTATATACATTTCTTTTTTGTTCGATTTCGGTTGGAACGCGAGCTGGTGGGGACGGGTTACTTCGCGTATACTTTTTTCCACCCATTTCGTGTTCGCATTGTATTTCATTTTTTTCCTGTCGTATTTTTCTATTTGATTCGTATAAAAGTCATCAAGTAGAAATGCAGCGGTTCCTTTGTTATTTATACGTTTATTTACTCTCTTTTTTATATTTTCTTTTTGTAATCGGATTCTAAAGGGGGGGAAGGGAATGTTATTAATATTTTTTGTGTTATAGTTCCGTAGCCAATGAAAGAAAACATATATTGGATTCTCGTATTTCAAGCCTCGTTCTCTTTTGATTTTGAGTGAAATAAGAGGACGAAGAAACGCCTATTCGTCTAATGGCCGGCTGTTTTCAAAATTAAATTCTCCACAACCTTTGATATTAAAACTGAAAACTTTCTTTTTGCTATTTTGAATGGAATTTATTGTAAGATCTTCACAAATTTTGGGACTTTTTGTAATCGAAACTTATTGTATCATATTAACATTGGATGATAAATATTATTTGAATATACATTGATTTTTTTTAATGATCCGAAAGCAAAACAAGCATTGAATTCACTTATTATCTATATCGAAACTATTGTACACACAAAATTTACAGTTGACTTGGTCATTATTTTAAAATGTAAAATATATCAATTTAAAGTCGAGAAAAAATTATAAAATTATTTATGGATAAATAAATTTTTATAGAAATATAGCCATTCTTTTTATTAATTATTCATAATGCGTTTTTGTAAATCCGTAAAAAAAGCCCGTTAATATTTAAATTTGTGTTAATATTTAACAATTTTTTTTGCTGGTATAGAACAGGATATTCATATGATATACACTTAAAACACTTATTTTTTGACGCTAATGCTTAATAAAAATAAGCCACGTTTTAAAATAAAATTACTTGTTTACTTATTATAACTTGTCCATCATCCGTATGCTAATTTCTCTTTTTTATTCTTTTCAGAAAAAAGAACTGACCAGACTTCATTCCTGGAGAATCGTTCGTCGTTTTCCTGACCTATTCTATTCATTTGTGTGCGTACTCGTGTGGCGGCTAGTGGAACAGGGGACTTGCTTTTTGTGTCAACTTTCTCTCTTCTGGCGGACTGTGAAACTTCCTCCAGGTTTTCTTCGACTCTGGGAGCGCCTGTGAAATTTTATGTTCCTCCAACCTTGCTTGGGATCTGATCCTTGTGAGCCACAGGCTGCTGCTGTGTGAAACTTATATTCGAAATTAGAGAACTCTATAACCGGTCACAGATAGAGAAATGTGTATAGACTATTTATCATAGGATTGTCTATGTGTATACTATGAAATGCGTATATGAGACTTTGTTTTGTATGCAAAACATGATCATTAAAATGCTGCTGGTAAAATATGGTGTAATGTCTTTTGAATTCATGTCTCACACACATACACAATACAAAAAAATCTGACTTTAAATCCTTTTGGCCAGTTGCTTTACATCCATAGTATATATTATAAACTCTCTCTTAAGCTAGTACACTGAAAAATTGAAGCTTTCAAATCTGAGTAAATCTATAATTTAATTTTGAAATGAATTTTTTTTTCAAATACGACAATGCAATTCTTTTTCTCCTCACAAAGTCCTACTCGTGAAGCTCTAGTTCAACAATAATTCAAGACTAACCTTAACCCACAAAATCCAAAACTACTTATTTAGGTTTAAGCTTAATAATCATTTCCTAGAAGGAAGACAGAGTTTACATCGAATAAATACCTTTAAATACGAATTAATTTTTAAGTCTGTTTTGTGGCATAATATGCAATTAATACAAAATAGTATATCGCTGACTCAAATCTTATAACTGTTGCAACAATAAACAATTTTTATTTACCTTCCTATATATTACCAATAGATTACTTTAACGCAAAAATATTAGTCGTTGTATCGTAATGTGCTAATTTTATAGCATAAATAATTTTCATACTCACAAACGTTATGTTTATTAATGAAATGTTTATTTAATATCAAATAAATTTATCTAAGTATATCAAATTTCCGTAAAGACGCGAGATCTTTCAACCTAAACCTTATGAATCCATGTACTCTCTTCAACATAAACAAATCCTCTTAGAAAGGCTATAAAATAAAACATAAAAAGTAAACATAATGCAAACACACTATTTGATTTGAAAAACAACATATTGGTGTGCGTTAGAGATTCTATTCAATGTTTTTATGCATGGTTTCGCTTGCTTAGCTCTAGGCTCGAAGTCAGTGAAATGTCGTCATTCTTCCAAATATCAAATTGGGATCACTTAAAGGACTTAGTTTAAATGTGGTCCAACTCCAATATGCTAAAATGGTATGTTGCTGCCCATTTTCAAATACTTTTGCAAAAACTCTTATTTGCATACTTAGTAATATTTTGTTTTAGCAATTATATGAGTGATATTTTAAGCAAGTCGCCTTTTTTTAGAGTAATATTTTTTTTATTTCTTTCGATGGTTAGCAATCAGATAACCTTACATCTCATACAGTTTATGCACATTTAAATTGAAGACACAAAACCACATGAAAATTATATCTATCCATAAGACTACATTATATCCTACGACCACTTATTGATTGGAGGAAACTTTAAAACTTATTCTTAAATAAAGTACGCGACAGATAATAAATGTTTAAAAACAATTCAGGATAATACTATTTAGTAGGTGCAAAGCTTAATCTGTAATTAAAAAAAAAAAAAAAAAACTTTCGAATATTTCAGATCAAAGTTTGGGCTTTGTACTGCAATCTACTTCAAAATATGAAACTTTATTCAATTTTAACTAATTTCTTTCTGCATTATACTATGTAATAATGACATTACTTCAGAAATATTGTTAGTCTGCATTTTTTTAGAAATATTTCTTCGGCATTTTTCTCATACTTTATTCAAGAATAGTTTCAAAAGTTTCCTCATAACAATAACAAGAGTTGGGTTGAACCACTATTAAAATGAGAACAGAGCTTCTTACATTCCCATGGCATTGTCAGTTACATAACTTGTTAGTGGTATATCCCTTCACTATTTCTTACACAAAAAAACACGTATAAAACCCAACTATTGTTTTGAGAAGTAAAACGCAGAGATGGAAAAGTAAACGGATGCTTTGCTGTTTCAGCAATGTTCTCGGGCATAACAGCTACGTAAATAATGAGGAGGAGAAAAGAGTTTTCTAAGACAGCAGAAATATGTTTTTTATGTATTTAAAAAAAAGTTGGCCAATGGATATTATTTATTTGAAGTAAGCAGTTATTGTTTGACCAACAATAATGAATTTTTATTAATAGTAAGAAATTGATTAAATATTAAGATTTCATAATACTCGAATTCGAAATTAAAGTGATGCTTATTTGGAAGTAAATTCCATAAATTATTTTTTTTTTACTTGATATCGGAATATGAAATTCAATTGTTAATTTTTTACATGCATTAAAAAAAATAAGGTAATCTTAATTACACAGTTTTGAAATCAGTTATTTTTTTCATTAAAATATCATTTAGAAATAGGAGCAGTGTTTCAAAACACGATAGCTAATTGTTTTTACAAGAAAGCATATCAGATGTTCTATTAAAATTTTATTTCAATTTTTAATATAATCTCGGCATTCAATGTGCAAGCATTATGAAATTTATTTTTTCCTTCCGTTAAATAACTAAGTTTATTTCCATTATTTAAGGAACCGGTTGAGAAAACTGTAGACAGAAAAGAGTTCAAAAATGCTTTTTTTAAAAAACGTAAGAACGACATGAGTATATTAAAAGTCTGAACATTGAATATACCTTCAACAAAGACGAATAACAACCCATTTATTTTCGTTAGCCCTTTCGAAGTCCATTGTTGGAAATTCTTCTATGCAAAATTTTATAATGTCTTTTATAACAGATATTAAACCATTTTTTATCTACTTTGCGGTTGACTTTACCCTACGATGTATCGATTTTTCTTGAAGGGTTGCGCATGCGCCCTGAACAAAAGTGGCCCGATTTGCATGAACCCCTCGCAAGTTGCAACTGTCAATATGTTCAACTGGAACTTTTGACACGGCCGAAAAGGAGGCAGAAAAATAAATCCTTTCGTGACCTAGATAATGAAAAGGAGGTGGAAGCTCCTTTTTTTAGGGATGAAAGAAGAAGAAACGCCTTATAGGAAAAATATTGAATTAATTTAATTTTTTGTAGTTGTCGTAAAGGAAACTCGAAAGTTTAGTTTTTTGATTAAAGACCAAATATTTATATTCATTTACATAAGTGCTTCTGTAATTTATGGATTTCAAACATGTTTTTTTGTGTTGTAGTTTTTCTTGTAAGATATTTGTTTTTAGTGCGTGTCTTGTAAGATTTATGTTCTTTTGTGAAAACAGCAGAATATAAGTTAATTTTTCATACATATATTTAATTTTTAGGAACAAATATATTTTACAATACATATTATTCCTTGTTGGGGTGAATTTGCAGTGTTAAGCTAATAGCTATTGCTTAATTTTCTGATCTAGAAAAGGTGAAATCATGAAATACATGAAAAGAAAACTCCCTTTATAAAAAAAAAGGTGGAGCCTTACAATTTTAGAACGATGAAAATAGAATCACCCACATATATATATTTTATAATATACCAAAAATAGAACTATTTAAGTTTAATAAATATTCTGAATCAAGATTTCCATCAGTTAGTTTAATAAGACCATATAGTAACCATTAGGATCATATAATGACTACGTAAGACCATTTTCGTCTCATGACGTTTTAATAATTGTCATTACAATAATTAAAACAATTAAATTAACTACAATATTTTATTAGACATGAAATAATTCAAAAATATCTGTTGTAAAAAAAACGAAATAATCTTTTAAAAAAGACGGGATACTCTTATTAACATCTGTATTTTTTAAATTTATCTGAATTTATTTTTCGTTGAAATTTCGCATAAAGATGCTATTTTGATATGTATCAATTTGAAGTATGCTTTGTATATATATTATTTTACTTATCCAGAATAAATTGTACATTCCTTATACACAAAACCTTCAATTGTGTAAAAATAGTTATAATTAATACATGATCTAAAAATGCTTTTATTTCCAGAAGTGAAACCTAGTGGATTTTTTTCTTCATAGGATTGAAATAATTAAGAAAAACTGTAGGTGGGGTATTGTAATAAAATTTATAAGATTGATTGGGGATAATTCATTTCTATAGGTAAACATAAATAAAAATTAAACTTTGTTAGTTATTAATTTCAAAATTACATTCCTTGTGATGGATTTTTGCATTTATAAAGCTTTTGATATTTAATAATCGTAGTTCATTTAAAGTATTATCTATTGCTTAATTTTATAATTTTGTTATCGAAATCTTACATTTACAATAAAATTTAAATTATAAAAATTTAGTACTCCTTATAGCAGAAAAATAACGGAATTCATCTAAAATAGAGTGTGCAAAATGTTTTCATTTTTGACTCCACAAAATATCTGAAAAATGAATGAAAAAAGGAAAACGTAAATTGCAATATGAAGTTTAAATAAAGGACAAAAAATTTAATCATTCATATGTAGTCATAATGAACATTTTTTTATAATGTTCAAAACATGTATCATTAAAAAAATAATTTTGAAGTCAAAATAAAAATTAGGATGTCGTTTACAATTTCTCAGTGATTCTAAAATTAGTTCATAACATTTCGTGCTTTCTAGAAACTTTTTTAATTTAACTGACGAATTTAGCTGACTTTTCTTATTTGTATTCACAGCTGGCAGACTTAGTAGTACCAGACAGAATAGTATTTCCAGATGAGAATTTTCATTTTAATATATAGTTAACAAAATAAATTCCTTAAGACATATTATTGTTGCTTATTTTACATTATTACATTTATACAAAAAATTGAATGACGAAATATTTATGCTTTTTGAATAAAAGGAATGTATCCATTATTTTTTTTTAATTAAGTAATAAACATATTATTATATTAAGGACATTAAACATATCCTTTTTGGAGAAAAGAATTTTTATTTTTGCCTCGTTCATATATTACAATAATAATTTATTTTTTAAAAAATAAGCTGTTTAAAATCGTAAAATAAGTTATTATGTAATTATGTATTTCATTTTTAATTTATAGTTTAGTGCGTAATAAGACCTTGAAGGAAAGACTGAAATGTAAAAAAAAAAATTCAAATGCACAAGTACAGTTGCTATACAAATTATCTAACGCAAATCAAATTGAGTTTCATTATAAAAGTTAAGTAACTAAAAACGTTATTTTGAAATTGTAGAAATAAAAATACATTTACAATAATAAATGAAATGTAAATTACAATAACAATACTTTAACACTGCACATACAATATAAAAGTAATATTTAATATGGAATACCAAATTGCTATTTTTGAAAATTGTAAATGCATTCCTGATTTTTTTTGTTTTAATATCAAAAATTTTATGTTTGAAAAATTTCTATCTTTGTTTGCAAATAATCTAAATAATCAAGACCTTTATGTAGTGATATTATTTATATTGGTTAGCTCTTAAAAATAATGAATATTAGTACTGTTTTGTTTTTGTTGTTACTTTATATTATTTCGCTTAGTATGAGTACATAAAATATGTGTTTCATCAAGACATTTATCTAGTGATTTTATTTTTATAGTTTAATTCTTAAAAATAGCGCCTATTAGTAATGTCGGCTGACGTTGTTTTGAAAAATATCTTTCTAATTTTCCGCTTAAATTAAACACATAAATTTGAGCAAACGAACTTTAATAAGAGTATATAAATATAAGATATAGTATTTCTACATCCAGTTTTCTCTCTAATATATAATGAACGCAGTTTACTTATTTCATATCATGTAGCTTTTGCATAAGCACAACTGTACACTTTCATAAAAAAATATTTTAAATATATATATTCTAAAATACATTAATGGAATCAAGAATGAGAGCCTATGTTATTTTTCTTATGTAATCAATGTAGCTCTATTCTTCACAAAAATTATTATATTTCTGTCCAAAAAAGGATTTTACTATTTTACTAAGGCCTTAACTAACTGAGGTGATTACCGTAAGTGTTTTTACTATAAGTTTCTTCTTTGCTAAAATGTAATTTTCAGCTCTGTCAAGCCAAATGAAAGACTTTCTTAAATCAGAGTTTTCATGGAAAACGGATTATTAATAGAGTTATTTTTATAAAAGATAATGCACTAATCAAGGAATAAGCCTGATCACGGATGGTAATAAATCATGGTCAAACCAGTCAGTACTTTTGTAAGAAAATTTGTTTAAACGGATTTAAAAACTTTTAGCATTTTTTTTATTGTATCAGTTTAATTATTTTCCAATGTTGTTGTGACATTAAGTTATTGATTTTGTGAATAATATATGTTTACTATTTCACGCACATTTTTTTAAAATTATGAATAAAATTGCTACTTTTATAGGTAAATCATAAATGCTCAAAACATATTCATACATTATGAAGGCTACAAGGTACATTTCTTTTCTTTGAGCAAAACAGTATATCAGTGTATTTCCAAAAAATAAAAATAATAAAATATTTAAATTTTCGTCTGGAAAGTGTTTAAATAATTTAGTTTTACTAGCGTAAATTTTTTATAATTTTGAGTGTATTGTGCAAATTCTTTTAAAAATTAATTATTAATATTTGTTCTTTAATGTAAATAAAACTCTAAAATAAAATGTAGAAAATACAAAAACTTTAAACAAATTAGTTTATGCATAAAATATGCTATATACAGGTTCGGTATTTTTAAAAAGGCTTAGTATCTCAATAAAAACCAATATCATTAAGTAACATTTTATTTGGCATTAAAAAAAACGTTCCTGAATAAAGATATATTAGAATATATTTTTTAAATATATATTTTCTATATAAAGCACTCTTAATCATATTAAAAATATATATGAAAGATGAAATTTGTTTTAGTAATAAAACCATTTATGCGTAAAAATACGCCAGTTTTTATTTAAAAACTAAACTTGCATTCAGGAATAACAGAAATAGAAATTTTTGAGTTTAGTGGTTTTTTTTATCGTTTTAAATTAAGGAAAACTGATTGCGTATAATATTTTTTAAAGTATTAATGTTGAAATTATCTTCGTATAAAGAGTATTTGAAAACACTGATTTTTCAGAATTCGAAATATCTAAAAGAAACGTACTTTTGTTATTCTAATTAGGAATAGATTTTAAAGTTTTACATTACATATGATATTTATTAAATTTGAAATGCTGAAGTAAAAAATGTTATAACTGATTCATGTTTGTATGGATACGATTTTTAATTTCTCGTAGTTATTCCCAAGTTATGTAAGAAATAAAGGTCATGTTTATTAGCTTTAATTCATTCGCAAGTTATGTTAATTTCAGATGCTATTTTTAAAAGTTTTGATATTTGCATCAAAATAAACAAGCTGATTTGTAACAGAAACTATCCCTTAGAACAGCTTCCAAACAAAATCCATGCGACTAAACAAGAGCGCAAAACGCAACTTTTAGTTCTTTAATAAACATTTAAACTTCAAAATTAAATATGATATGCTAAGTACGTTGTTGTGAGTGGAAATGGGGATTTAAATCCATTAAAAACGGCCTTCTTATACTTTTTTTAAAAATTAGTATTAAATTCAAAAGTTTTTTTTACAAAAGAAGTACTTTAAAATCATTTTTTTTTTTCAATGTTTTCTATAGTTCCCGCCACCTTTATTTGTTACACTTTAGGGATGAAAAACCGAAACCGGTTTTTTGCCCTCGGTGTTTACTGAAAAGGCGGTTTTTTCATGAGGCCGGTCTAAACCGGAAACCTGTTTTCTGCGGGGAAAACCGTCTAAAAACCGGAAATAGGTTTTTTTTTCTCAAAAACCGCCATCAGCGGCTTTTTTTAATTATATAATTTTTTTAAAAAAAATGTTAGTTTTACACTATGTTAACGACACAGATAGCAAATGAGAGGAATTAATTAAAAAAAAAAAAAAAAGGAAAAGGAAATAGAGATGGAATAATGCAAAGCTTAATAAAAATACTCAAAACGATTAGAAAAACCCGGAATAAAAAAAGGAACATTATAATTTTAAATAATAAGAAAGTAAGAATTAGGAAGAAAACCTAGAACTTAGTTTTCAACAAAACACTTTAAACATTTAAAATTGACTGTGTAAATTGTTTTTTTTTAATTCGAAAGTAAAGTTTACAAATTAATTGATTTTTTCAAGAATTTTTTTTTTATAAGAAACTGAAAAAACTTTTTTAAAAAATGGAAAACCGTTTTTTTGCCATTGAAAAACCGGTTTCGTGGAAACCGGTTTTTAAGGTTCGGTAAAACCGAGGCGGTTTTACCGGCGTTGCAAAAAACCGGTTTTTAAAAACCGATTCTGAAAAACCGCCATCCCTAACGTGTTCTAATTTGGTTGGCGGCGAGTATAGTTCCGATGCGTTCAATTTATTGACGTATTACACTTGTATGTATCACATGTAGTTTGGGCAATGACATTGGAAGCCGGGCAGAGAGGCAGATGAACTGAGCCTTTATAAAAGTATTCACTTTCTATGTTTTAAGCATAGTGTAGAAGCTTAAAGTTAAAATTCAAAAACATTTTTAGAAAAAAATTCATGTGTTTTTAAAAAGGTAATTATTTGCTTAGTTACATGGCTAAGCCAATAAAAATTATGTAACCAATTACACTATAAGTATTTTAATAAGATTTTTTTAGGTGGTACTTAATTTCATTTGTTTTTGTTTTTAGTTTATTTTCTTAGAAAGTTATAATCGTGATCTTATTTGAGACACAAATAGATTCCGCATTTTGTTTAGGAAAATTGCTATTATCAATGCATACACTGCCCTGTTGCCAAATTGTATTCTGATCAATTAATTTGTGAACACAAAATAATTAAATATTGAAAAAAACATACATCGGATACAAACATACAAGGAAAAAGTGACATATCAACAAAAGTATAATTTTTAGAAAAGTCATGTGAAGTTTTTTATTTAAGGTTGGAATTTCACATTAAAAAAATTATAGAAATTGCTAATAACCACTTCTATGTCACCTGTAATACCAAACAATTTGAGATTTTCTTCATTCACTAGATCGTCGAATTTCGAATTTTTGCGTATTTTAACTTTAAAAAATCGCATTTGTTCGGTATATCCCTTTCCCTTTCAAAGTACGAAAAAAAATATTGTATTCAGTCACACAATGGTAAAACGAATTCTATTTCAGAAAATTACTATCGGCACTAAATATACGGCCCCTGTCGCTAAATTGAAAATCTACAAAACTTGTGGTCGCGGCAGATGACAGTTCCGGCGTACATATGAACGCGAATGGTGGGAAATGGGAAACAGGAAAATATATTTTCTATTAATGTTTAGACTCATTAAGTGGGATTCGCGAGTCGCTTTTATTTACTGCCATCAGGTTAGGGATTTATTATCAGCGTGCTCATGAATTCAGGGCGACTGGAATTGTTTTACTTTGTCCTGTGTTTTGGTTTGTTTACTTGTATTGTTGTTCTGAACTTTAAATGCAAGATTTTTATTGCTTAGGATTATTTGGAAAGTGAAGTTTTTAGGTTCAGCTTTAAATTGTTTGACTGAATATCTGTTTAATTAGAAAAATACAAATTGTAATAATTTTGCATGGAAATTCTTGAAAATAATTTGGACTAAATTAGTTAATTGAATTACTTTAACTATGTACAAGACAAAATGAGTCAAATTTTTTGATAATAGGAAGAAATATATAGCAAAAAAACTAGGTAAGGAGTGTTAATGATTTGAAATAACGAAATAATTCTAGAAATGCATTGTTACATATAAACTCCCTTTTTGGACTTTTAAATAATAAATTATTGCATTGAAATTAATTTGAACATAGTTTTCAAAATGAATAACATAATAAAGTGGATATCATTTACAAATATTTTGATGTACCTAACGCAACTTACGAAATACATTAATAAAATGTTTAAATTATTGTACAACTTTAATTAGAAACATGCTGTTTTCCGTTTGTAATAGTTATAAGTTTATATTTAGAAAGAAATCTTTGTTCAATCCAAAATTGTCAAACTCAGTCATTTTTCAATAACTATAATAACCATTTTAATTACAGTAAACCGGGAAATTTCAACAAAAAAGAAATTAACTTAAATACAAAACATAAGTTGATTGTGAACCCTTTATACATACTTATTGAGTTTATGGCGAATAAAACAAATGAAAAAAAAAAGACTAATTGAAAATAGGACCTTTGAATCATTTATTCTTTATTACAAGTGATGGACAGAGAGCAAATTCAATTCCCTGACGCGTGCGATTAATTTGCTATTAATGACAGAAATTGTTTTGGATTCCGGAAAATTGATTGTTTTAAGGCAACGTTTCTAAAGCGAGTGGGAGGTAAATAATTGAAAACGAGGTCATTAGAAAAAAGAAGATTGATTATTGTTTGTGTATGTTTCAGCATTTAAAATGAATGAACGAGGCTTGATTTATTTGGAGGTGCCTAGTTGAAGGACTCGTAATAGTATCGTACGGACGGCTTTCGAAGATCAGTTTATGCATTATAAATTATAGATAATTACCCTGTGTTATAAAATTCAATATTTTGAAAATATTGTTATGAAAGTTGAATACTGTATTAGAGGCGAAAATAATTTTGAAAACTATATTAAAGAAAAAGAATGTTGAATGTAGAATGTTGTCTTCAAAAAATGCTAGTTGAATGAATAAATTCTTGATTCTGTTATTAGGTTGGTTGATTTGCGGAAAAAAATTAAAAGTTGCCTCTGGGACTGTTAGTAGTAATTAGGGAATTAAACATTATGTTTGCATAAAATTATACCAGAATAAATAAGTAAATTTTGTGAAAATTTATGTTCTTATTTTCAAGAGTAAGAACATTAAAATATTCAGGTAAAAAATAATGTTTATCTAATGGATTATAATGTAACTACATTATGTTGTTCAATATTGAATTTTAATAATCATCTGCCTTAACAAAATAATGCAATTATTTTACTCAAAAATTATTGATATAGAATCCTTGTAAGAACTGAAATTGAAGAAAATAAATCAAAATTTCAGCGCTATTACATACACCAAGTATACATAGTTTAAAACGAAAGTTGTTCCCTCTGCTCTTTTAACGCATCAATCGATATTTTCAATTCCCTATGCTCTCTATACAAACGTCAATATTTATTATTGAATTTTTTACGATGCTGAACCGTCGACTCATTGGAATAATCCGATTTGTCGCATATTTCGATTTTTCGAACATCGCTGTACTGTATGTACATTTCTAGTTCTATGGGTTTGACACAATTGTAATTAATAGCAACAGTAATTACAACAGAGGATTCTAGTAAAAAGGGGTGTAAAATTTTACCAAAGCTGAGTAGCCTTACACCTCAAACACAGAGTAAGGTTATGCGGCGAAACCACGGAGTAGAAACTGCGGAACTGAACTGCTTTTACTATAGTACAATAACATTATACTTACCAGTGGAATTCCGTAACGATATTTTGTGATTAGTTTTTATAATTTTTTTTAACTAAGTTAAAATTAAGCCGACTCGACTTTGATATCCTCAACAATAATGACTGCTCATACCATATGCATTTGAAGTTTAGTACCTTTACTTCAAAATTGGTTTAACGTTGCATAGAAAAAAAACATGGTAACATAGTGCAGATCTTTTTAACAGTATACTTACAAGGTGTATAAAATTTATTTTACATTTTTAGGACTAAAAAACGGAAGCCTCTATTCCAAAAGCAGTATGAAACTCAGTAATTTCTACTATACAGAATTCTATAAAATTATAAATTTTCTTCTTCTATTTCGCATCTTTCTGATACTTTATTTTCATAATTTAATATTAATAAAAAACTTTGCATCACTCTTTTTGCTACTAAAAAAAAACCATATTTCTAAAATCACGAGCTTCCAGTTAATAATAATGAAATAATTGACGAATATTTGTCTAGAATTTAATGTCTTTCAAAACTCCTCACGACAAAGATCCTTTAGGACTTCGCTTATTCAAAATTAGGATAATGATTAAAACTAATATTAATTCTTTAAAAGCATTTCCAATGGTTCTTTTCGACCTATGACATTACCGAAGCAAGCGAATTATGAGCTCCCTGCCTTTTGAATAGCATGTTAAATCGTTTCAATCATCATTAAAAGATAATTTTTAACAAAATGTTAGTTACGGTATTGTTAAGCTAAAAGTAGTGAGTAGTGGTCTCATGGCTGCGTGTAACCCTTGCCGATATTATTCGGCTATAAAAATATAAATGGTGGGTCCATACGGTTTTCTGTGAGGTCTAATTGCAAAATCGAAGACTTCTCGTCTTGGGTAACGTGGCCTAAGTCAGGACTTTTCAAGTCGTAAAAGTTTGATTGCTGCTTCCCAACTATTTTAATATGTTTTATACTTTGACACCTTGTATGTAATTGAAGAATGTTTTTTGGGTTATCATAAATATACATTATACAAACTTTGCTTTACCTTTGAACTACAAAACGGGGTAGATATGTGCCTCAGGTAAACATTGAACTACGCTTCTAAGCTGGTCACTAACATTATCGACTATCATTTAAATCAATTTTTCAAAAACTAAAAATAATAAAATTTAATTTGCCCCTGAAAATTTTCTTTGAGATAGAAAACATCCAATTAATGTGCTTAACAAGTCAACAAGCAAAATCTCCTAAGGTTAATATTTACTCGTGTTTTTATTTAATGGAAAACACTATTTAAAAAAAAAGGTTCTAGGATATTTCTCGGGTTAAAACTTAAATTTGAAAGTTCTATGACATTTATTTTTTGTATCGTATTTTTTGTATCCAGGCAGAAGTAAAGGGTAATTGAAATAATAAGAATTGTTTTAGAGAACCATTGATGTTGAATCTTTTAAAACACATTTTGTTATAAAATGATGTAGATAAAGATTATAAAAATATTCTGTTAATTCGCAGTGTTTCAATATATTTTTTGCCTATTCTCCTTTTTTTAGTCGAAAGAATTAACATAAATGGAATGGAAGTTGGGATTGGCATGCTGGTGATGTTCGTCTGTCTGGCCGTACCCTTTTTCGAAAATTGGTTCTATCCATCGGATCTTATAGAAAATACTCTTTTTTTAGAAAGGTACGGCATCAGAGATCCATCTTTTATACTTTTTGTGCGTCTGTCTGTACATCCGGACCTCTGTCTATTTGCTTGTCGACGTGGCGATCTACTCATTTAAATAGCATTGAAAATTAATGTTTATTTATTTAAATCGCTATGGATACATCAACAATAGCAAGAACAACTTCATTTCTTCAAAATTAATTGTTAACTTCATTTTTGAAATTAGAAATCAGTTTTGAATGACGTCTTAATATGTGGCGCAATAATGTGATTTTCGATGGTTCATTATTTGTTTATTCAGAAAGAACACACATTACACGATTTTTCCTAACTTTCCTTTTTATATTTGGAAATACTTGAAAAATACAAAGTAATTATTATTTTTGTGGTGATTTCCAAACCAAGAAACCCCTTTCCAAAAATTAGGTTCTAAACATCCGATTTCGAAAATTCTCTCTTTTATGAGTAAAGTATGACATCAAGAGACCAATATTTTAAAACTTAGTTCTGTCTGTACGCTCTTCCGTTCTTCTCTTCATATATCATTTATGGGATTGTTTGTTATAATTTAAATTACATTCATTCAATTCTAAATATGCGTTCTTTTTTTGTGGAATTGTATGACATAAGAAACCTACCACTTATACCTTGTGTTCGCTTGTCTATACGCAATTCCGTCTGTCTGTCCGGGTATAGCGGTCTGTTTTAGCTAAGCTCTAACAGTCCATTTATTTTCTCTTAGAAAGGTAGGTCATATCTGTTATCCTTTTTTCGTCTGTGTTACAATCCGTACTATAAGAATGTCAATGAGTATTTTTTTCTCTAATGGGGCTGCAATATTGGCGGTCAAGCCTTTTGCTGACTCGGCATATTCCCCAGAACTGAGAGCTATTTCTTTTTGGCACCATATAGGCGACTCTCGCTACCAATTTTGACGCCCAGATTACAATGAATCTGAGCTCTCTGTGGATGTTAAAGTATGCCGAGATTTGATTTTGCTTAGAGAACCCAAGCCAAATGGGCCCCCCAGGGATCTTTTACATGCCACATAATCATATGACATACGCGCCCAAGATTTTCCCATCCTGAAAAATCCGACTGAAAGGTTAAACGTGTCCGCCTCGTAAGCCCAAGATCGCGGGTTCGAGCCCCGACTGAGTCGTCGGATTTTCTGAATGGGAAAATCTTGGGTACGCATTTCACATGATTATGTGGCATGTAAAACATCCCTGGAGGGCCCATTTGGCTTGGGTTCTCTTGGCAAAATGAAATCTCGACATACTTTAACATCCACAGAGAGCTCAGATTCATTGTAATCTGCGCGTCAAAATTGGTAGCGAGAGTCGCCTAGATGGTGCCACAAAAAATGGCTCTCAGTTATGGGGAGTATGCCGAGTCTGCAAATGCTTGACCCCCAATGTTGCAGCCCCTTTAGAGAAAAAAAAATTGGTTTCTGCGCATGCTCACCATCATGTCAATAAGTATTAACGTAACAGAAAAGTGGAATATTCAACTTCTTTCATAATTTCTTAGTTCTAAGAAAAATCTTGCCTATAATAGGCTAGATTCCTACCAACCAATCTACTAACGATATCAATGAATTCCTACTAATCCACTAAAAGAGGATTATCCAATTGCCCAATAACGGAGGCTCGTGTATGCAATCGGATTAAATTTTCCATTTGAATAAAGAGTGTGCCAATCAAATTAGTATTTCATAAGTTATTTACGAGCCTAGTTACAAACGTATTCCCAGGGTATATAAAGGGTTAAATAGATTAAGTTTAACTTATTTAGTGTTCAGAATTTTGAACTTAAACCTATAATTTTTAAATATTTAAACACTATATTATTTTACATTTTCAATTAAATTGTTATATAGAGATGAATTTGTCATTTTTTAACGTACCATGATATACGTACCAGGTGAGTTTACAGTGTTTCATTTCTTAAACTTAAATAATAATAATAATAAATAAACTAAATATAATCAATTTTTATGTTTAAAATTTTCATTTTAAATCCTCATTTTATTTGAGATATTATCTTACGGAAAGTATTTAATTTATGTTTCGGTAGTATTTTTATTCGAAAGAAGAAATTAATTTTAATGAATAATACTCATAATAAAATATCAATGATATAGAATTTTTTAATGAAAAAAAAAGCAATCAAATAAAATATGAATTTTAGTTTTATTTATAGTCTGATTAAACTAGAAAAATTCGAGTAGCTTAGTGTAACGAAATTAAACATAAACACAAGAAATTGTGTTTAATAAATTTACTCTTAAATTACTTTTAAATAAAAAAAAGGCCTTACTGTGAAATTTTGTAGTTTTTGTATTGGTAAAATTTATGAAAGCATGGTTTTTTAATCTTGTGGTTTTAATATTGAAAATATACGAGATTGTTTATTGTAACCTAATAATATTGTACCGATATGCTAAAAAAACATTTCAATGCTTAAATATTTTTTTAAAAATAAAGTATCGCGAATATGAAATATTTTAACTGAAGAAGTCAGAGGCGTTTAGATTTTTATTGTGGCGCCATCTCTTGATAAAACGGGTTTTCTATTTTTTAGGTTAGGGTCAGTTTTAATGATGGTGGCATTAGAGCTACAAGAAGGCTATTTTGCAACGAGCGTAGTAATAAAAAACTACAGTCAAGTGACGAGCCAACAACTGAGTAGGCACCCAATGCAACTTTTAAAGGCGCTTTTATCGTGCGCAGCGTCGGAACTTTGGAGGATATTTAACGTGCACTTTCTCTACACGTGGTATTATTTGTAGTATATTTATTTGCTGCATGGGCTGTTTATAAGTCAGCAGTTATTTGGCGATTCCCGGACCTGAACCAGGGACTTTCCGCATGCAAAGCGGACGCCTTAACCAACTGGGCTCTCCATCCAATATTTTTTTAGTGTAAAATCAATAGAATGCCATCTTTCCCTTTTTAAGTTCAAGCTCATAAAAATATTAAAAAAAAACAGCTTCCGATATTTCTTGCATGTTGTTAAAATAATTAAGCATTTTCCTATTAGCCGCATTACTATCGTCAAAGAGTTCTTTAAACTTCTCTAGAGATAAGGAAGGTACTTAACTTTTATGATGTGTATTTTAGAAAAGGCGTGCAAAAAGGCAGTTTAAATCCTTACTAATTACCATCAAGTTAAATTAGCATTGTATTAATCAAGTATAAAAATGTAGCAGTCAATCCAAAATGTGTCAACCCATCAACATCTTTCAAAATATCGTTTTTTAAAATATCTACAAAACAAGAAACATTATTTTGAAATTAAACAAGAAGTTCATAAAGAACTAAAATAGCCTACTTTCCTGTTATTTAAATACTTACTGAAGTTCTAATCGGGAAAAAAAACTAGGTTCCTAAAGTAAACATCATCAACAGCCGTTTCTACACTAGATTTATACACATTAGAAAAAATAAATCGAAACACAGCACCCAGCTATAATTTAAACTTCTAAAAGCCAAAATCAACTATTTTCCTTAATATTCTTTCGTAAATTAATTAAATATTATTTATCATCTGCTTGTGATTTATTTGTAGTTCGAAGAATAATTAAATATTTATTAATAACAAAAGTAATGAAACTACTCCGAACTGCATTAAAAAATAAGAAATGTAATTTAAAACTAAGCATAATTGCATGCAAAAGTATGCCTTGCCGCTTTCTTGGTAGATAATAAATGAATAATCAAAGAATCAAATTATGCTACATTTTATGACGTCATTCCAAACTGATTCATGAAAATATTATTTTGCTTCAAATATGTTTAAATAAATAAAGTTTCTCATGCCATTGTTGATTTGGCAACAGTGATTTAAATGACTCAAAATTGAATTTCAATGCTAATTCAATGGGAAATTCGCCGAAAGATAGTAGATTTATGTCCGTCCGGACGTACAGACAGAGGGACAAAAAGTATGAAAGTTGGGTATCTGAGGTCATAGCTTTCTAACAAAAAAAGAATTTTTAAGATCCGATGGATAGAACCGATTTTGGAAGGGGGGTACGGACAGACAGACAGACGGACATCGATCGCATGTCAATACCTACTTTTTCATTTTTTTAATTCTTTCGAATTAAAAAAAGAAAAGTAGGCTATAAAATCAACGGAAAGTTAATGCTTTAAACTATCCTATTTTTTTAATTTGCGTGGGTATAAGGTCGATACTGAAAGATAAGAACATAAGAACATGAGGAGGGGATATCTCAACGCCTAATATATTTTAGTCTGCTGTGATATTAGGAAATACAGACGAGATAGTCCGTGTTGATAAACCGTGACTTTGGGATGCATCTAAGTGCATACACTTATTTTTAGCATCAGTTGGGATACAAAATGTGAAGCTGATAGTAGAAATCGTTATTCAGGTATATTGGAAACTGCAATGACATGTTTTTAATTTAAGGCGGAAAAAATTTAATTTTTAATAATATTAATTTTCCTAACTTCACAATTAATTTATTCTTACCCTTTTGTGAAATATAAAGAAAGATGTTATGTTGGAGGAGAATTTAGAAATAATATTTGTGTAAACACTTCGAGATGACAAATCGTCAATAGTGTATGCTAAGAAACAATGATATACCTGCAATAATATATGTTAAGAAACAAGGATACTCCTGCAATAATGTATGTTATGAAACAATGAAATATTTTAGGTTCCCTCCTTCCTCTCTCCACATTATTTTAGTTACTCACACACACAACTGAACAACTTCCTTTACCACTGGAAATACAGTGACAAATCTAAGGATCGCGTTCCAAACATCAGAGAGACAAATTTATCGTTGATTGCAAATTTCTTGAAGCGTGTTGAAACGTAATAAGAGGGCGTGGACAGATGGCGTTGTAAACGGGACTTTTAGGAAAGGTAAATCCCGTTTTGAGGTCCATTTATCATGGGTTTATTGCACGTCACGCCATTTCCTATCTACTTCATTCCTGATCCGAAAGGATTTTGACTTGAATTTGAAGTGGAAATGACGTAGTGGACTCGCCATTTTAGTTGAAAGCTCGCCATTAAGTTGAAAAAAGACAAGAATTTTACCATTTAGAGTTTCAACTCATTTAAGGTGCAATTTTTGAAGTATTGTAATTTGTACATAAGTACATACATTTGTTTTATGATTTTATAATGGTAACTAAATCAAGAATTCGAACCATTAAGAATTATAGAATTTTGTTTTACAATTTGAGAGCTGGATTTAAAATTGAAGTGGAAATGGCGTAGTGGACTCGCCATTTTATGTAGCAGGTTGAAAAAATGACAGGAGTACGAATTTCACCATTTAGAGTTTCAACTCATTTAAGGTGCAATTTTTTAAGTGAACTCGTTTTTATTTGTAAGGACTACGTGATTTCATAGATTTCTTTAATGATTTGGTAATGGCAAATATAAAAATCAAGTTTGTAAGTAGTTAAGAATTACTGATTTTTTTTTAAATTTGAGAGTTGATTTTTAAATTTAAGTAGAAATGACGTAGTGAGACAATTAACCATTTCACGTAGCAGGTTGAAAAAGTTATCGCAATTCAAAATTGCCCATTTAAAAAATATTTTAGCTGATTTAATATAGTAAATAATTAATTGATTATTTTTTTAATGGCAATCAATTTTATTTGAAAGAATTATTTGAATTCACTGATTTGATTCATAATTCTGTACAACCATACGAATCAAGTAGAGTAGTAATTAAGAACTTTGATTTTTATTGACTAATTAAATTGAATAAGTAGGGGGGAACCAGGGACACATGACCCAACTTATAGTTTTTGACTTGTAACTTTTAAAAAACACTATTTATGGATGTGCAAATGCAGTCAATTTATACTTCAATAAGTCTTACATAATATATATTAGTATTTTTGTGAAGTATTAACTGCAAGATTAGTAAAATATAAATTTTTTAAAACTTTAGTTTTGGGTCATGTATCCCAATGTATAGGTGTACATGACCCACCCATTAGGGATACGTGGCCCAACCCATACATTTATTAGTAGGACTTTAAATTATCAAAATAATTTTACATGATAACAAAACTAACATCATACAAAGCTTATATGTATGTTTAGGAGGGAGGAGGGGCAGTTAAGGAGAATTATTCTTATTTTAACGAACTATTCAAATATAAACGTAAAGACTTTTTAAATACAAAACTGAGGATCCTTTTACTTTACAGAGAAAACACAGGTGGTTGAAGAATCGCTTTTATTTTATCATTATTAACTTTAGATATATTATCCATTTCTTGCCATTTAAAACATTTTCCATCAATTCTATTTGCAAACTGAGAGTTCTAGGCTCATAAGAATTTTGTTCTTGTGTCTAACCAAAAAATCTTCTTATATTCCGTTTTCCTCGATATTTGGTAAGAACCCAGTCATTTTCTGGGACTGCCGTGATTATAAAAAAATTAGTTGGTCTACTTCGGCCTACTTTTTTGTTATTTACTTGGGTCACATATCCCTAATTGACTTGGGTCAAGTATCCCTAGTTGCACTTTTTTTGCTTAACCCCAAAACAAAGTCATTTGCAAAAAAAAATACATTGACAATATCATGCAAGTAATTGTAGCTAAAAGCATGAACTAAACAAGTAACTAATTGAAAAAATATCTCCTTAAAACCAAAAAATGTCGACCAAAAAACCTTACGGCCTAAAAAATTTACTTCCAATGTATGAAAACGTATTTCTTTGCTTAACTAAACAAATAAACAATGATTCAGCTCGTTTTTTCACCATGTGATCAGCTGGCTGAAAGGAAAAAAGTGATGGCACTTTCAACTCACAAAACTTTTCCATTGCGGAAAAAAAGGCTTTGGGTCATGTATCCTTATGGGTCAAATGTCCCTAGTTCCCCATATAGCTATTTTTACAAATGATAAAAAAATTAAACAATTTATCAATTCATTTTTAAATAGTAAATTTGCAAAGATGCTAAAAATCAATAAGTTTTTTCTATAAATTCTGATGTAAAAGGTAACTGTTAACACTATTGGGATAAGTTAGTAGAAATTATTCATGTTCTTCGCAATTCCAGGAAAAATCTTGACTTTTAACGGAATTCTGAAGGAGTGTTGCACAAATTAGCTAGTTATTTCTCAAGTTGAGATTTGATAAGTAAATAAATTTCTTTAAACAGGATATTTATTCAACATAACACTACAAAAGTCTTGTCCCATTAAAAAATATCTTAAAAACAGATTTAAAAATTCTCTTATGTTTAAGTGTAAAATAATTTATATAGAAAATGTATAGCTACTGATCTAATTACGGATAGCAAGTGATTTTACTAAGTGTACATAAAATAAAGTTTTATTTTGTCATGTTATTTTTTTAATAATTCTTAATTACAAAGTTGCTTTATTTTTAATAGTATTTTGAATTATTGTTATTTGGTAGAAGAAAAAATGAAAACATGATTAAATAAATATTTTTACAGATTTTCTGAATCAACAAGAATGAAATGATATTTAAAACTACTATATAAACTTAAACTGCATTTTAAAATAGCAAATTTTCAGAAGTTTTGAAAGGATTTCAACAATATCCCGGCATTTCAATTATTATGAGATACTAATAATTCTTTTGCACGGTACAATGCAACAGAAATTTATTACTGTTTAGAGTTACTAGTTAGTCCTTATAGTTATATAATCTGAAACTTTATATTTCAAAATTATGGCCGCAAAAATCGTAAACCAACACTCATTCTCTCTATCTAAATTATTAACGAGTTTCACTCGGAAATTGAACATGTTATTTAGTTGGTAGTTTACCTAATTTTGAGCTACGCTTCCGAGAAAGATTGTAAACGGAATGCTATATATTTTCCTAGAATCACGTTTCCTTGCATTTGCATTTACTTAAAATTATACATTCTAAAATTGAGTTCTTTGAAGAATAGAAATTTGTTGCCATTTATTTGGAGTTGATTTTTATTACTTTCATTTTGAGTAAAAAAAATTATGATAAAAGCATTCTTTAATTTGCTATATATCTCATTGTGACTTTTAAAACAATCATTTTTTATATATATTTTTATTTTTCAAATAATCAACAATTAACTTTTTTTTATGTTTGACTACATTCCCTAAAGTAACAATTATGATATAAACCACTTAACAAAAGCTTCATTTATACAAAAAAATCTTTTAATCGTAAAAAAAACCCTAAGTCACTATAATTAAACTATTTTATTAGTTACTTAATAATTCACCAAACTTATTTTAAACCACAGACATTAAATCATAGCCGATTAATGGGCGATATGACACAATTTGAATATTTTTCGAGCTAATATTGGATTTCAATTCAAGTATCATATTACTAATTAAAAATGTACTTCGCACATTACTTACCATCCTTTCTTATCCATCCTATAAAGTACAATGTTAAAATAATCTCTAAACTAACATTTATGTACCAAATAGTCAAAGACGTTCAAAATCTTACACTTCCCAATTCACACCGCAAAGCTTAAACAAAACCCTCAGCCCACCTGCATTGCTAACGAATTACACACTTAGAAATTCCATCAGTGAATGAGTTGGATATCTGCCTAATCCACAGCCATGGACAAAGCTGCAGAGTGGGCGATTCGACGAGATCCAAATATTTATCTGGCTTTATTCTCTCCAGATTCCCAAATTGGTTCGTTAGACTGTCCAAGAGGAAGGATCCTCTTCTATGGCCCGCGAATGAATTAAACTCTTCGTGTCGTTGCATCGATAAGGCAGCGTTGAGATGACAACATTGTAAGTAGAACCTCATGGATGTTGAGAAATGGGTTAGGCGTAATATTGAGGAAAATTGGATTTGGGAATAAGAATGAGGTTGAAGACCTAAGCATAAATAAAGTATAATTCCTTGTATGGAATGTAATAAATATATTTTATATGGAATGTAATGAATATATTTCAAGTAATGATAAAATCTTATAAAAAAGATGAGTAATTTAGCAAAAACTCTCGTAGAAATTTTAATTTTTTCATTAAAAATCATGGAAGCGATACGAAAATTGCAGTATCTGAATATAATGGGGTAATAGAACAATGCAATAAGACTAAAAAGTCATATAATAAGTTATCTTCTTATCTAAAATTGTTTGCACTTTGTCCATAAGATTCCACATGATAAATTTCATCAAGAAATGATCCATACAATGAAAAGATTGGCGAAATTTTGACTACATAATATTTTTTTTAGTCCTCAGTTTTCCAGCTGCCTCATTGATCTTCATATACAAAATAGCAGTACTCCATGACTTCTTCCGTCAAATGTCACCACTGACTCTTCTGTACCTCTAGAGCGACATTAATCTATTATAGTTTTGTCGTTTATGAAACATTCATTCAACGAGTTAATTGGAAATACTTAAATTTTCACTTTTTGAAAAAACTCCGATATTTTATGAGCAATTCTCTATTAAATGTATTATATGTAAGTTACCTCCTTCTTTGCTTACTGAACTTTTTAAAAAGTTTGTGTATAGTAGGGTCGAAAAAAGCATGGAATTTTTTTAGCAAACTAGTAGCTACATATTCAAAGAAAATTCACAACTTTGCTCATGATACCTGAAGAAAACAACGTTGATTCTTAGCGTAAATAGTTTCTTTTGTGTTCAAAAAATGACATGTTTCGCT
This sequence comes from Oedothorax gibbosus, assembly GCA_019343175.1. Lineage (NCBI taxonomy): Eukaryota > Metazoa > Arthropoda > Arachnida > Araneae > Linyphiidae > Oedothorax > Oedothorax gibbosus. The sequence continues at coordinate 23,456,571 of CM033280.1, forward strand.
GGACGGATGATCTACTTCACCAAAGTAGTACACAAATCTGACGAAAAAGACAGCTAAGCGTTAAAACAGCTAAGCGACAGTAGGTATGATATAAAGTAGGTATAGTAAGTATGAGGTAAATATGATATTCCGAAAGGGGTGGTTGGTTTAGGGGAAGAAAATGCGTGTGTTGAAGAAGGAAGGGAAGGGGGAATATAATCAAATTATCCATAAGATGCTTTTCCAAGTCGGTGACAGTTAGGGCATAGAAGAATTTTGTCAAACCGAAGCATTGATATTCCACAAGGTATAAGCAACGTGAGTACGCAATTACAGTCGTAGGACATTTGAATATTTAAGTGGACTTCAATCCTAGGGAGATGAGGGTTTCAGTGGTGTTGTTTGGGAAGCTTAAAGTCGCAAAGTAGCTGAAAATTATCCGTGACGGAAGTCTGTGTTATTGACGATGTTGAGGTTGGCTCCGTGCAATGGACGGTGTACGAGTATCCGGGGATGCATATTACATACTTGCCTGATGATTTCGTAATTAACTCATTAGTTGCCGTTGGTAATTGAGTGTAGCAATATAATCATGATAATGGTTCTTCAACGACATGTGTGCTATATGAAAGCAGTAATGAAGGACAAAAAATTCGCTGCACAAGTTTTCGTAATACCGTCTATTTTAATTAATTAGACATGACAGTGACGAACATAATACCGTAAAGTAATTTTACATAATAATAATCATATAAATTTTAGTTAAAATAAATGTTGATATTTTATGGCTTTGAAATATGGATAGCCAAATTTGTGGTATTTTAGGAGGTGGGGAAAAACTTAACATGTTTAAATCGGATGCACCAAATTTGCCTTGAAAGTATCAAAACCTCCATGTAAGAAACTAATTTTAAACATTTTATAATAAATTTTTTTAAGAAAAACAACTTAATTGAATAAAGTGAGCAGAAATTTTAAGAATTGAGCAGTTATTTGATAAAAACAACTCTAAACATGCCATTGCGCGTAATGCACCTCTCATAAAATATCATTAGAAATTAGTACACGGCCGGCAAAATCATAAATATTCTCCACAACTAATATTTTAGTCCTTAACATGGAAAAGCTTACTGACCACTGCACTATCACTCAAGAATGCTGACAATTTTGGGTAGCCTTAAGTGACAAAGGGTTTGAAAATTATTCATAACAGAAGATTGGAGTATTTATGAATATTAATAGAGTGTTAGAGTGAAATTAGGATGGTTTGGTAAACCACATATGCATCCTCGATGATTTCGTAATTAACCAATCATTTACTGTCGGTAATTGCATGAGGCAGAATCAGGACAATTGGATTGTCATATTATGATTGATGCATGAAAGTACTAACTAGGAACACAAAACACGATGATTGATGTCAGTGTTGTGCATTCATTGTTATACAAGGGTATACTAATTGTTTGTGGTGCGCATCTAACGGGAATTCCCAATCATTATTTATTGGTAATATTTTTATTAAATAACTTAAACTGAAATAATCCGGAAAATTATCAATACTTTACTGACTCAAACTCTTAAACTAAATCTAATGGCACATATTATAAATAGTTAATATGTTATGAAAATTTATTTAAATCTAATCAAAGATGTATTCCAAAATCAAATTAAAAGTGTCCACGATTAAAATATATTAGTTAAGTTTCAAGAATTCCGTTCTTTTTAGTTTATATAACGACTTTCAGACAAGAAGAGATATAAAGTATATAATTCTATAATATCATGCATCTATCGCAAGTGAAAGTCATTAAAAGCTGTAATTATCTTAAAATATCAATTTCAATACAAGGTTCTGGTATCCTAATTCAAATCTTTAATAAATGAAACTTAATACCTTTGTTCCGGATATTTCGTTTCCGTACGTTTGGTATTATCGTAAAATAATGGTCACAAACAGGCAAAATACTTTATTGGTTAGTTAAGCACAATATGACAATTCAGTCCCAAACTAGTATATAATTGAATGATATCGTAAACCACAAATCACATTCTAAATTGTGATATTATTATCAGCTTCACCTGAAACCCATTTTCAATCTTTCAATTCCTCAGCACAACTATTCATTTGCGATCAGTGGACTGTTTCGTTTGACGAAGCTGCATTAGATATTTTTGAAAAAAGATATTTGTAGTTAAATAACCAGCTTCTGATAATAGAAGAAACTCAAACTATAACCACCACTCCGATTTAGGAGAACTTGAATTTCAGAAATGTGGTATTTAAACGGATGTGGCAAGTAAAAACTGAAACAGAAATTCCGGGCTGGGGAGCCCAGTCGGTTAGGCATTCGCCTAGCATGCGAAAGGTCCCAGGTTCGGGTCCGGGCATCGCCAAAATAACTGCCGACCTATAAACGGCCCGTGCAGCCAAAATGTCCGACGAAGAGGGAGTGCACGTGTAGAGGGAGTGCACGTTAAATATGCTTCAAAGTCCCAACGCTGCGTACGATGTCGCCCTTAACGGTTGCGTTGGGTGCCTACTCAGGTGTCGGCTCGTCACCTGACTGTGGTTCAAAAATACGACGCCCGTCGCCAATAGCCCTCGTGTAGCTCTAGTGCGACGATAATTCAAACTAAACTAAACTAAAGCAACAGAAATTCTGGCAATCCATAACCTGATAAGATCAAAATACCATGGTAAGATTTTATTATAATACAAATTATTATTCATAGTTAAAATACACTTTACATTTTTGTTTCCAGACAAAAAGGTTTTATTAGTTTGTTCCATATTCAGCTAAAATTATGCATGTGTATTTAATTATTGGTAAGTTGGGATTTCGTCTCATTTGGAGCTATGGTCTGTTGTATTATTTGTATTGTTGGAATAATGTCCAAAAGGTACTATTCAATTTTTAATAGAACTCAAAAAGAACTGAGTTATGCTAATATAAATAAAATATTTATGTGTAAATGTCATAGGGAAATTATAATTAGGTCATTTTCAATAACAATTAGTACATGAGTATGCTATAAACAATTTAGTTTAATTAATTTTTTTCGCAAATTATGTGAGCTGTGAACTATATGGAAAAAAATTAGTTTCAGTAAGTTTACTTTGCAATTTGCTGTCAGGAAGTCATGTGTACTTTGCAGCTGCAATTGCAAGTTTTAGACTTTTGACTGGCTAAGATGTTTCTATGCTCTTCTCTTATGTTTTAACATCGTTTATTCTCCTGTAGACGTTTTGAATTCAACAGGAAAATCCTTGACTTGACTACTGTGCATTAAGATAAATTGGTACTTTTCAATTTCACTGGCGAGAAAAGAGCCAAAAACGTACAACCGCCGCCAAACTGAATATTGCGATGGTAATTCTAACTGTGCATACTGTTATTTGTCACCATAAAATTCCGTTTGGCAGGACTTGCACCCGCGAAATGGAAAAGTACCGAATCCTTGCATTAACTTTTTATGACTGGCAAGGAATGTTGGAAAGCTAGAAGCCTACTGATGTATTAGTTAATCAACATTCTGGTATTTAACAAATCTTAAATAAACACATCTTTTTATTATGTAAAATATTTTTAATCTAAAAAAACTCATTTATTTATTACATCTTTGTCACATTCAGTATGCTAACATCCGCCGTTGGAATCAACACATTGGACACTCAGTGTACAGCGATGGATTCCGACGATCATCAATTCCTCATTAATGCGAACTGGAAAGCTCAGCGTACCGGAAAAGATTGTGTCGACTCCTGGTTTTCCGGTTATCTTACAATCACTCGCCGGATGATGATGGGTCCAGGAATAGTGATGGAATCTACCATCGCCGTAGCTGACGTTCCAAAGGACCCTAATGAAATTGTTGCAAGGGCCGCGTTGTTATTTTTGGCGTTAATATACTGCTTATGCGCCCATTTGGAAAGTTTCATGCTCAATTTAATCTGTGTGGCGTTAATGGGGCTGTGTGTTATTAATGTGCATTGTGATCAACTGGGAGGGTTAATAACTCTACATTAAAGAATGCAAGGTTTGTTGAATGGAATTATGGTTATTATTACCAGAAAATTGCCTTGTATGATAAATATAATAAATGCAAATGTAGTTATACATATTAAAATTGTATTATGAATTGATTGGAAAATAAAAATATGCGGTTTACACAGTAGTAAAAGAAAATCTGAGATGAGTAGGAAATTTTGTAAATTTATGAAAATAAAAATATGATTTGACTGAAAGTCTATTGTATTTTTACACCCTTAAATTTTTGTCTAAACCAAAATTCAGTTGCAGAATTTTAATCTACGTTTACGTTAAATAATATGGTTGTAAACAATAATAGACGGTCATGGGTCTAATAAATGGGACAAAAGCCTTCATTGCTGCAGCTAATATTGAAAATCATAACATAATTTTGTCTCGAAAGGGTCGTTAATGAGATCTAAACTACTGCTTTTGCACAAAATTTTTAACTTTTAGGTTATGTCCAATGAGTGGGTTTGGTAAGATTGTGTTATTAAAGTGTGATGGCTCATTGGATAAATTAATGATTGTACAAAAAGTCATGGTATATTTGCCTGATATAAAATGCATTATTATGCTATAAAGTATCATTAACTAAATGTCCATAAGTGTTTTCTCTCAATAAGTATAAATAACCAAGAATGGTCTTTCTCTGTTTTTAATTTTTTTAATCAATCAATATGCTAGAAATAGCACATTTAAAGTCCCTGATTATGAATATTAAATGCGAATTTCTAAAAAACTTTGATGAATTAATATAAAATAAGGAAGTGCTTAAATTTTGCTTGACTAAGAACAAACAAATTACGTGACTAAAAATACTTAGAGATAGAGATATTTCCCAATTTTCTACATCGTACTACATTGTCTGACACTTTCCAATGCACAAAGGTTCACTAGAAACTTTACTCTATTGAACTATAAATGTAAATTGGGATTTCTGACTGGATTGTGAATACCCTCAAATGCTTATACGGGCTTTAAACGCAGTCTATATTCTTAAAATAATAATAAAAAAAACATTTATCAGATGTGAAGGAAGAGTTTATAAAAACATCTATAGATTATTGAAATTATTTGAAAACACCATAAAATGTCCCAAAAAAATCGACTTATGCACGTTGTTTGAAACTTGGAAATTTTGATATTTTAAAAACAATGCATTTAATGTTGAGTATACATTAGTTCAAAATATCAGATATTGAAATAAACATTTGCATTAAAGGAGTTGCATTGATTTATTTAAATAAAAGTTTTAAATTTACATGTTAACATGTTCTTATGGCTGAAAAAGTAACAAAATATAAATATAGATTTTTTAATTGTCAAAACATTTAATTTAAGTTTTAAAATATAAAAATTAATTCCGAGTACGAAACATTTAATACGTAACATTAAAATATCAATTTAGAAAACGATAAAATGTTCAACATTTTGCGTTTCTTTGATTTTATTCTTAATCTTAATTTTAATACTTGAAAAAGGAAATGTAATTAAAAGTATATTTATCTTTTTAATTAAACTTAAACTTTATTATTTATAAAAATCATTGTCGTGGAAAAACGAAGAAACTGAAAACGTAATTTATTATTTAATTTTGCTAAAATGAAATTATGTCCAAGATTTTTAATGAACTTTTTCCCAAAACATATCTAATAAAACAAAATGTAATTAGATTCCGTCCTTTTTCTGCACAGTCCCCGTGGACTTTTGAGAATCAAATCAACACTCCATTGAAATGTCAAGGAAAAAGATATGATGCAGTATTTTTAATGAAATTTCGGAATTCCTGAGAGCATTTTTGATGTCATAAAAAAGTAATTAATTTACAACAAATTGATAGGAAATATTTGAAAACACTTTAAGATTTTTAAACTAATTTTAGTTATGTTGCTAACATTAAAAGTAAAGGCACTTAATGTACACACATTTTGCTTTCTTATTTATCTATAATTAAGTAAAAATAACATTCATTTTTATTTAAATTTATGAAAATAAGTTTCATATAAATTTGAAATTAATTATTAGCCTTTTCTATTCTTCTTTCTCGTTTCCATTACTTTGTGTTTAACAAGTAACTTCAGAAAAACTCTTGTATAATATATAGAATATCGGAGCAATCAAGTGTTTCATTATTTATTAAATAAATCGTTGAAAAAAAATTATTAATTAATTTTATTTTTAAAATTTGTTTGGTAAATTTTTCCAAAAAACGCAGTTTGTACAGAATGCGGTTTGTGTGGAATTTAACAATATAGAGGCTTTAAAATCCTTGTTGAATAAAAAAAAAGTATATTTTGTATGAATTGTAATTTTTTTTTATAGATTTTAACATTAGTAAAGTTTTCTGTAGGATAAAAAAAATCAATTCCACCTAACCTATGGGTAAATTGTAAGCTGTTCGAAAATTTTCATCCGAAATACTTTTAGAAGTTGCTTATTCAAATGTTTTTTTAGAAAAATAAATATCGATTTTCTTAGACAAAGTTTCCAAATAAAAATTTAATTTAAACATTCACGTTATAAAAATATTTGTTTTTGACATAAAAAAGCACGGTTTCCCTTAAAAATTTGTGTGGTAATATTTTAAAATTCAAAATGTACTCAGCAAAAACGAAATGAAAAGACTGTGAAAGTTTAGGTTAATTCAATAAAAAGGCGTCATCTTACCACAAACACACAGTGCAAAATATATTGAATACAAACTACTTAACGTAATATGTTGCATAAAAAATAAAATTTTATCACTTAAAACCAAAAGATTAGTGTTTTATCATGTCAAAACTGATGATTCTTGACCTGAACCATTAATAACTTATTTAGTTCATACGGTATTCAATTGAAAATTTGCTGAGGACATTTTCGTGTCACAATAACAATTATTTCCTGGATAATAATTGCCAATCGTCACTTTCACGATGTGTTTAGAATCATTTTGTGTCGATTAGCTGAAGATAATTATGACATTCTTACGAATAAATGAATAAATACATAAAGATGGCAGGTGTTAAGGCTTGTGCCAAAGGCTTTGTTTTGTGTTGCTGTTTCGGTGTTTGTTATGTGAGATAAGTCTTTTGCAACTGATTTAGCAATTTTAAATGTTAGATCAGGTAAAATGGAATATTAACTTGACTTTTTCAACAGTTAATAGTAACCTTATGTACCTTAAGAGTAGTAAAACCCTACACGTATTAAATTTTTCATCAATAATGCGTACAAGAGATCATAGGAAGTGTCATAGAATTTTCATGATGACATACAAACAACAACTTAGAGAGTTTGTTAAGATGGTGTAGCTAAAGTTCAAAGGTCAATAAATGCAAATGAATGTTTAAAAAAGGTATTACGAAATGTCTTAGGATGCAATCATACATAATTACTGTTTATGTTATAGCTAATAATTGATTTAAATAAAGTTTCACACATAATTATCATCATATAAAGCTTTTATAATATCGATAAAATTCAATCGTGCCGTACCAGATAAGGTAAAGAGGTAATTGACCAGATCATCAATAGTCCATTTGTCAAAAAAAGGAAGGGTTTTGATTTTTATATAGGTAGAGTTGTCTTGAAAATTTTGAAAAATAAAACTTTTTTGACAACGAATTCTTATAAAAGAAGGTCGAAAGTTTCTGTTTTGTGTATTTTTCATGGACATTTTTTTAGAATAACAAATTCAATTCTTAATTCCATATTTCTTATTGAGTCAAAAGTTCATTATTTCAGGTTCGTAGGATTTTATAAATGAAATCAACCATGAAAATAATTCCTCAAAAATGCCTTTAAAATAAGTCTTAGTACCATTAGTACTTGAAAGCACAATAATGAAATTCCGATTCCTCCCAAGTCCGGCAAGTATCTCTAGAATCCTTGAAACAAGAAGAGACTCTGCAGTGATATTAAAATTGGAAATGAAATTCACAGAAACAGAATGATGCAACAGACTTTAATGGTTACGCCACTTTGTTTTAAACGAGTCTCGCGTGAATAAACAAATAATTAATTGCCTACTTTGAAGAAAAGTGACATAATTTTCCTTGTTGGTATGAGTTCCCTCTGCTTCTGAAGGCCTCAAACTATTCGGCTATTTGCGTGGATTAAATGCCTTCAAGCGCTTCTAGATGCAAATGCGCGGTCGCTTCTGCCTTCGTAAAATGGACCTCAGGAAATTCGTCAAATTAAAGCGTTTTCGCTAGACTTCGGTCCCGCAGAAATTTCGAGAGAATTCCATGTTGGGGAATGTAGATTTTAAATATGGATTGTGGTGGAATGGTCGGGATTGATGATTCCTCGGATAAAATTCAAACGGAAATTTATTGAGTTCATTAGTAGTCTCGTATTGCAAACTATGTTTAAGAATTTGAATAATTGTGTTTAATCACTTTCGAACATTTAATATTTGACGTTTAATTTTAGTAATTAAAATGCTCTATTAATGCAATAAGGAAGATGTTTGAATCGAAAGTTACTATATTACATTCCATCATAATTCACAACTTGCAATTGGTATGCTTGTAATAAATACGATGTACACCATATTTAGAGCTTATAAAATATTCTAATAAAATCTACATACTAAAAACGTTTGTATAATTATTCGTATAAATATATTCCAGCCCTTTTCCGTAGTTATTCCATTATTATAGGGACTACTGCAGGAAAACTTGAAAAAAAAAACTAGTGTAAAGCAAAAATTTTAACTCACTTATTGAATAAATTCATGAAATTTTATAACTTTCATAGCTGCCCTATTCATCTTAATATTGGATGTTTAAGGACGCCCTCTACAATGCATTTTGAGTTCTAACAAATTGCTTATTGGCATCTAGCTATAAGCTTGAGTTCAACTATATGTTACTTCTAAAAAAATACTGATAAATATGTATTTTGTGGATGTCCCCCTTATCATCGCCTTTTCCTGCCTGTGATATATGGTAACCGAATCCTATGAAGAGTCAATTTAAATGCAAAACGCTGAAAACACCGACAATGGCTGCAGCACCTTTTGGAAGTTCGGTTCAAGGGCACCAGGAAAAGGCTTAGAATGGAAATACTGCGCGGTAGGTCTGCTTTTCTTAGAAGATGCAAGCTAAACGTTCTATTCGAACAACAGCTATTTTCTGCTCCTGCTGTTTTCTAAACTATCTTTTAACAGTTTTTATAAATTTCAACTTCAAAAATTTATGGAATTAAAAATTAAGATTACGTAAAGTACTTTTATCATTCGTTTGTTCTATTTTGTGGTGAAAACTTTTCATTCACCTTCGGGATTTTTTAGTTCATTTTTATGAGTATCGACAATGCAATTTGAGATATTCAAAAATAAATATTATTAATTTCCAATAAAAAGGCAACAATGATTTAAGAATTTTTTAATAAGTTTAATGGTGCATGGAGAAACGATAAAAAATCATATTTTTTAAAGAATGCAAGTCAATTTTGTATATTGAAAAAAAAGCAGCTGAAAGATAACGTTTTGCTAATTTCTTTAGCAGTGTTTCCTTACTATGTTTCTTCATGCCGCTGACACGCTGAGGGTTAAGCTTCGAACAATAACCACAAATCAGTGATTTTTGAATTTATATTTTTCGTAAAGTTTTAAACTTTGGTCTGAAACTCAAGTGATACAAGTTGTACTTAAAAGTTATCGTAAACTCTAAAGTTCAGGGGTTAAAAGTTTTAAATAAAAAAAAAAAGAGTGAGGGGTAAAATAACTTATTTTATCGAAAAAAAACCTGTTTTTTGCTGGTTTTTTGTTGACTCCTGGTATAATATATTTTATTTTATCTTATAGTATATGCAATACACACGCTTTCTTATTGCATTTTTAATAATATTATCTAATTCGGTTCAAAGAGTTCAAAATTCAATATTTTTAACCTTTAGGCTTCTTGCTGATATTAATAAAATATAAAGTTAATCTATTTTCTCTTTGCTAGTATACCTTACTCTATAAGATAATATTACCTATGCATAAATAAAGTTAAGTATAAGATTCATCTTCGTATTTCGAAAAGGAGACTCTTTAATGAGACTCTGTGGAGGAGACTCTTTTAAGGAGACTCTTTGCTTATGTAATATTTTAAAGAATAGAAAGAAATCAGTAAACATCATTATTATGCATATATTTGAAATACAAATTAATTTTTTGATCGACAAAAGTTTTGCAAAATATACATAGAACATGTATGTTATATAATGATATTTCGTTACACAGTTTATTCTAGCTGAATTTGTTTCGTAACTTTAAACCTGTAAGGAATTTTTTTTTTAAAATATATATATTGTTGATTTATAATGTTTCAAATATAATCAAAATCTAAAAGGTGGTTTCAAAATTAATTTTTGTATTTAAACATTTGAATTTCGCAAATTAAGTCCACTGAATCTATGTAAAAACTGGATTACAATATTAATAGTTAACTAGAATCCTAATATATTTAAAAATTTTGGAATATATATTTTTAATGTTTTTTAAGTAGTGACTATTTTCATATAAAAATACAGTAAATGGGTATAAACGAACTATCTACTTATAATATGTTATTGTATTATTTTTAAAACTATATTTTTGTTTCAAACTATTTTACTACATCTCACGCAATGATGTTTTTTTTTCAGTTAAGAGTAGAAAGACGTGAAACATATCCTCTCAATCCAATCCAGATCCCCCCACATTTAACATCGGGAAAACATGACGTCCAAAAACACGCGAACTTCTAAGCTACAAGACTTGACCTTTAGGTGATTTGTCTTCGTTCGTAATACCTCTGACAATGGCCGTCTGACATTAAAAAAATATTTTATGAAAAAGAAAGCAATCTATGTTTCTCAATTTATCTTGCTTCTATTTTTACGAAGTAGTATATATTTTTTCCATTGCCTGATCGCCCTATCTAGCTGCTTGTTTAATGTCCCATAGGTCTGCAAACACTTTTACCTGAAGTTTCTGTTTACAGAATTTGAAATAAACCTGGAGAAACTTGTGTAATATAACACTTTCGGGACGGTTCCCATTCGGATTGTTTTTGTTCGAAAAGAACCGATGGCCAAAATATCTTTTTGTGAAATGAGTGAGTTAGAATCAAAATCTTTGTTTTAAACTTTTGGTCCAAATTGGTAATTAAGGTTTTTCATCATTTTAAGCCATACTTTAAGTTTTGTAATCTCCAGTTTGAAAGTTTGCAAAGGTTAGTTCCAGTCTATTTTAAAGAGTTACAAGGTTTTAATATAATGTTTTTTCTATTAATCTGAAAATTTTTAGTTATGTTAGTTTAGTTTTATGTTAGTTAAGAGTTTTGCAAAATGTACGTTTTTATTTTTACTAATTTATTTTTTAACTCACTCATTCTTTTTTGTGTGGTTAATTTGAACACGGCTTCCAAAATAAGTTTAATAAAAAGCATGTTTACCAGAAATAAATCCTATAACTTTAAATTTTTTGCCAGAACTGTTTCCAGAACAACCAGAAAAAAGTTGCCAGAAGTGTTAAATTTGGCTCTACGGTCAACTTGAACGAGTGAAATACTGTATTTTTCGGATGTTTATAAATATTTTAAATTAATCAGTATTAAATTTTTTTGTCAATACCGTAATTTTATCCGGGATATATAAGGGTATCCATTCTGTATCGAGAAATGTAATGAAATGTTAAGATACCAACAACCCAATCCCTCAATAAACGACTTAAGAGTTTCGATTATTTTTCAATTTTGATAAATGCAGTTTAGTTCTTTTTTGGACCAACATATCCAATTCAAACTGTGTTATTTTATTCTGTTGTTTTGGGAGTCAGGTTGCATTTTCTTCTTTCCACTCAAGGGAAAACGTCGATCCACCACGGATTTTATATTGCAAAACAATTTTCGTTTGTTTGTCAACGAGTTAAGTTTCGAAAAGGGAGTTTTGGAGATTTTAAGAAAATATAAAAAACTGGAATATTGGATAATTGTATTCGAAGAAAGTATTTATATGACTTTTTAAACTTTGACTTTAAGATTTATGTATTGAAGAGACACATAGTGCAAGCTGGCAATTGTTAGTTGATATTGAATAAATTACGAATTTTATTCAAGAAAAGTAATTACTAATATACTTTTTGAAAACACCGCTAATATTTAAATCCAATCACAATGGGACAATTCATTAGAAATAAATATTACGTGGCATACAGTTGTGAAGTCTATTTATGGGAAGTGTTAGACAGTTACATCTCAGAAAATTATTAGTTTTTCAAAATATGATATTAGCGGGGCTTCTAGAGATAATTAAACTAAACTTAAGTGCTCAGAGCATTTGCCTTATTTGAGATGTAAAAAAAGTGGCCAATATCAGTTTCCGAGAACTTTGGTAATTGGATGGGAAGCCTTGTCATGGGAAGCCTTGCGGAACCCCCGTGTCAGTTACTAAGCATGATTGGTCACCTCATAAAGAATATTATGTTATAATAGTGGGAAATTGTGTAAAATAATCTTCATTATTTACACTTAGGAATTAAAATTTCTTAGTCATTTTCAAGAAAGGCGTCATTTTCTTAGAGTTAGACATTCCATGTTCTCTAAATGCATCATTATTCAAGCTCAATATAGTTGGGAAGCATAATAGAAAGTAAAGATGGGTTCAACAGAAAAAACACTTTTAAACGTCACAATAATCCATTAAGAACAATTCATTTTTCATCAACTCAAACCTACATTCATCCTTGTTTCGTTTCATACAGGTGCCTCCAAGTGCTGATGTCACAGCCAAAAGTCGCACAAAAGAATCCGATTGAGTGCGACATGAAATACGTTCCACAGACTTACTCGCAAATCGAGTGTCTTCAACAAAAAAAATCTTCTTTCCTTCCAAAACTGACCCTGTCCTTTGAAGTGGAGCCGAACGCCTGATTTGTAGTTATTCTTTTTCCTGGCCTAAGCGATTTACCACCACGAATCATCTTTTCGGCGTCCTTTTTTGGCGGGAAATATATTCCGATTGCTGCAAAGAAATGAAATGGTCGGCCATGGATCGTAAATAACGATGAAATGTATACCTCGGAAAAATCTGACTTGGCGAAAAGTAAAGCATTTGTTTTGCGGATCATTTAAATGCATGCGATCCTCAATCGTGTGCTGCTTTTTCGAGGTATATAAACTCAAAACTGGGATGAATTCCAAAAAATTTCCTTATCTTATTGGGTTTATACCGAGGGTGCATCGGAGAGATAAAAAATGGTTCAAAGAAAATAGCCTAGCGTGAATATATTTTTGAAAGAATTTTCTTGTGGAAAAGAAAACGCTTATGCAAAATATTTGAAACTAATATTTTATCCTTAACAAAAGGATCTTCTATATATCAAACAAATAATTGAACATGTGTAGTTCGAATTTGATATATATTTTAGATATTTTTTACTGTCAACACTGAAACTACTTAGCGTTGATCTAGTTAAATAATAATACACAATTTAAAAATTTAAACGAGCCTCATTAACTACATTACAATAATCTTAACAGTTAAACAATTTTCTGATATTTTTCTTAGTAAAAATATCTATGTTGTTCTTGAAAGCGTTAATTTTTAAAGAAAAATTAGTCGGTAATTTGTTTTAGTTTGTTTAATGATGACAAATATTAATATTCATTAAAGTATGATAAATCAGTCCACTGTCTTTATTACTAATATTTTAGTTTTTCTAATTCTCGTCGCTGAGAAAATTATTCGATTGCCTTTTTTAAATGTATTGTCTTCACCCAAAAAAAGCACTCTTATTTAAACTGTTTTTAGAGGAACTAAATACGTTTAGCATTTAATATACATTTATTTAAATCTTAAAAAAGTACATTACTAAAGCAACCTTTATCATATGAGTAATAAAAAATGTGACAAGTTCTCAAATTTTAAAGAAAATTTTAAAATTGAAATGCTTTACATTGCCTTTCGTGCAATTCTAATGTCTAAAGTTCTATGTTTACGGACGCGTATTTCTGTTTAAAATTAAAGCAAAACTGAGATTAGTATTAACTGCAGACTTAAAATAATCTATTATTTATGCATTAGTTAGATTACTTTTATGTTGGTAGAATTATGCCAAACGCTGTAAAAAAATTAGCGTAAATTAGCGCTTCTCAAATTTGAAAGAAAATTTTAAAATTCAAACGCTTTAAATTGCTTTTCGTGCAATTCTAATGTCTAAAGTTCTATGTTTCAGGACACATATTTCTCTTTAAAATAAAAGCACAACGGGGATTAGTATTGACTGCAGTCTTAAAATAATCCATTATTTTTATATTAGTTACATTACATTTATTTTGGTAGAATTATGCCAAACACTGTAAAAAAAAATTAGCGAAACTTTCCACATTATATACCAGATACTTTCCTGGGTTTTAAATTGTTTCTTGAGGGTAATTATATGCAAAATTATCCTGCCTGTAGTGTAAGTCACGTTTGTAAAAAGTGATTATCACTGCAACTTTTAACATTAAATGAAAACAAATTGTGTAATAGTTGATTACACTTATTATAACTAAATAATATAATGTATGTTATTTATTTTGATTCATATTTTAAATTTAAAAAGCTTTTAATATCCTCTTAAATCATGACTTACACTACAGTTACATGGAATTAGCCCTTCAAAACTTTTAGGGTTTCCCCAGAAACATAATAAAAGCATTTAATGAACATCCTTTTGAATAATTCAATATACTGCATCTTACTTAACAAGAAACCATGGACTCGACGCATTTCTTCTAGTTATGGAATGGTTTAAAGTTTGGATCATGGTGTCGCAGGATCGAATACGAGACACCAGTAGTGTCGCCATCCCGTATAGAGTTTGCCTGTTGAAAAATCTATGGATTATTGCCTATAGATTTTTTTTGACAATTCCACGGTGGTTACTGGTTTTATTTTGGATTATTTCCTAATTTTTGAGAAATGTAACTGGCATATTGAATAAACACTAATGGTAAAAATTAAGCACGTTAGCTGCCAAAATTTTTGAAAACACTTTGATTAACTTGATTATTTTATGACATATATATTAGATGAATTCATTCATAATAACTGTGTAGAGGGACAATTGTTTAGAATATTCATGTGAAATTGAATGCACATACTTTTTTACCATTTTTTTTTCTTTTTGAAAAGGCATTTTAATTAGTTTTACAAAACTATTATCTTTTCATGTAAATGCAGGTAACTTTCAATCTTAAACTTAATATAATTTAATTTAACTTAATATAATTTGATTGCATTTGAAATTGGAACAAAAATTATATCAAATTTTCATTTCATCACCAAATATCTCAAGCATTAAGCAGTGTACTTGAGTTTTGTTTGATTTCAAGGTGCATTACAAAATAACTACAATCGAGGATTATCTTCCAACTCTATGGAAAACCCCGAAGATTCCCTAAAAATAGCAACATACTGCTTAAAACAGCAGATGGCGTTAAAAAAGAGAAACAAAATAAGTACCCCACCAAAAACACGATTTCTAAAAATGTAGACAAGACAACTTAAATCGATTCAACTACGAAGAACTCGGTGAGAAAACTGCAAATAAATATAAACACTAAAGGCGACTGGTCTACCTATAGATGTGTTAGTTTGACGAAACTTTAAGTCCACATTTAATCTAATATTTGAATCGGCACTATTGTCTACACTTATGAAGTTAATTAGAATGTCTGTTAAGTCAAATTATAAGTCATGTTAAAATCAAGATCATAAACTAAACAAATGTTTCACTAATCAAAATAGAAACCTTGTTGCTAAAATCACAAGTTTACAAGAAATCAAATTTATTTTATTACAAAAAAATTTGGTTTCAAATAAATCATGGTATTCAATAGACCGTAGAACAAAAGTACCCAAACCTTATCTTCAAAGTAAAATTTTATTATAATTTCAGCAATATCAAGAAATCTTTTTCTAAATACATAGGTAGGGGTTTTCATTTCGTACTTGATGTTGACTTCATGATTATAATATAAGTTCGTATTTTCAATTGGATGAAACTGGTGTTCAGAATAATGTATCATTCAATAAAAAAACTAATGTGTGGATGAAATTTCGTCAACATTTTTCAGGGGAGAGATATTATAATACGGAAAGAAATAGGAAATCACCATGTAGTGTTATCCTCCTCAAGTTACGTTCAAAGTGTCATATGGATTTCTAACTGAATGGAAATTTTACTGCTCTGCGTTCTACTCATGTCCAGGGTAGTGTCAGATAAAACATCCAGAACCAATGCAGTTTTGTTTCTCAGAAATTTCCATATTCTGGCCCTCATTGTGCTGCCCTAAACAGAGAGCTTGGTTTTAAGTTCTGTGCAATTCTATTAAAAACCAGTGTAGTATCCGTTTAACAATGTCAAACCAAATCATCTGTGTCAAAATGTGTTTTTTTTTATCTCTTTCCTAACAGATGCCTCGAGGGGTGGCTTCTGCCTCCTCTTCAGTAGATAAATGTGCTGTATAAATATTTCTCTCCACGCCGAATGCGTTCGCAGAAGTCATTTCGGTCCATCCTTAATGTCAGCTTATGGTAGGTGGAAACTTTTACCACTAGATGAAATAATATAACCTAAAAAAATAAATACAAATATTTTCAGATTGAAAGTCTCCCCTTCTCCATTTAGTTATACTGGTGTTACCGTGTCTTCAATTAGTCTGGCGTATGTTGAAGATGGGGAGATTTGTGACGTGATCTGAAGTTCAAAGGGCCCAGTAATCCGGTGACAGTTTTTTTTTTTGCCATTGATGTAAGGGCTATAGACAATTCCCCAAAACCATTTTTTTTCTATGGGATTCTGTTACATCATCAATGAAATTGGCGATTCCAATGGTTGGCGGCAGTTTTCTTTTTCGATTCTTTTGGGCTGGAGGACAGCAATTTTTCGGGTCTACCCCAATAATAAATCCTCGAACGCAGGCGCCTTAGGGGACGGTGCGGATTGAGACATCATGCTTAATGACGAAGCTGCAAATTTCGTTCTCAATTAAACACACATTATGCCATTAACTCCGCACGCGATCCTGTAATCGAAGCTGTTCGTGCGACTGGTTACGAATGCGATTAGGCGGCGAATCCTTCGAAATCTTTGTTTAGTTGAAAAATGCCGTTGTGGGGTCAGTTTAAAAGAGACGTTCATGTTAGAACTAGATATATATTCCTTTTGAAAATAAGTATGGGTTATATTACAAGGGGGAGGGGGTAAAAGGTCGGAGAGTCGATAGAGGAAATTATTAAAGCGATGATTTGCAGAACCGGTGTAACTTTCAGTTTAAATTATTCATTTTCCGGCCATCGGAATATAAAATTAGGAAGGAAAGTCATTTGTCTTTTGCAGCTGGGTAATATATCTTCCAATGGTGTTTTTCTCAAAATATACTAGTAAGTAATTGCATTGAAAATGGAAATGCGTCTGTGTTTGGCTGAAAACGAATTTTGTCCTTTTTGTTTATATTTGAAATGTAATTTTGGTTTGAATAATGTATTTTGAACTTAATTTTTATAATTTACTGTATTTTATTATTTTTTATAATAAACACGCAAAAATCCCACTTATTCAAATCAATAATTGTAAAAGTGACTCTTTTCAGAAACAAGTGTGTAAAATCTACTCTTAAGCATACGTTCGAAATAGTAGCCGATAGAAACAATTAAGAAAAGGTAACTTTTAAGCACAAGTGCGAAAAAGTAGCTTTTTACCACGGTTTCATCTTACGCTACACCCATATTTTTCACTTGATAATAACAAGAACTATGTTCAACACGTTAGAAAAAAATATTTTAAAACTTTTTATATCGTGCAAAAAAACTAACTTTTTCAAATCAATAATCGTAGCAAAAGTGATGCTTTTAACGAAATCATGTTTCAAAATTACTTTTACGCACTAGTGCGACAGAGTAAATAAGAGCATCTGATTGGTGGAAAATTCTTTATTTGAACGTGATTCTTTATTTCGCGTCTTATTTCCAATGCCAATTTAAGAAATACTTTTTGCACGTGATTTTAAAATAATCACCTTCAAATGATTTGAATGTGATAATAAAATAATTTATAAGCCAATCAATAAATGCCAATTTCATAAATACTTTTTTGCACGTTATTATAAAAAATAGTGTATGGCAACACGTTATGAAAATAGCCTTTTTTTAAACTTGTGAATTTATTT
Source organism: Oedothorax gibbosus (assembly GCA_019343175.1). NCBI lineage: Eukaryota > Metazoa > Arthropoda > Arachnida > Araneae > Linyphiidae > Oedothorax > Oedothorax gibbosus. The sequence goes on from CM033280.1 coordinate 23,474,758, forward strand.
CACTCGCTCGAACCTCGCTCGTGAAATAATTTATTCAACTCGTTTAAAAAAGCCTTACTTTTCACACTAGTTGCATAAATAACTATTTTATAATTGCGTGAAAAAAATCCGATTTTTACACTATAATTTTAATACCAGACGCGTTTGAAAAGTTATGCTTTTTAGAAACAGTGATAAAAAATTACTTTTTTTCACCCAAAAGCAGTGAAAAAAAAAACTTTTTTTCACTATTTTCATAAGATGCCAACATTTCAAGCAAAATTTCTATTTTATAATATTCATAAAATCCAGAAATTTATTGATCTGCTTTATTTATAAATATTATTCGCTTGAATGTTATTATTATTTTTATTTTTGAATCAGTATCCATGTTCAAATGTTTAACTTTAAACTAAAAATTAAGTTTGCCGTTTGTAGTTCCAGAGATTTATCGATGCCAATCTTCTTTACGTAAAAAAATTAGCACGCGAATTATTTTTGAACCAATGAGATTTGATTTTTTTCACGCAATTATAAAAAAAAGTGTATGAAACACGTGTGAAAAGTAAACTTTTTAAAACACGTGTCATTATTTCACTCGCTCGTATAGCTGGGGGAAAAAAACGATCCACCCTTCGTTTTTCGGCTGCTATTGGTCAAGGAATTTTGTGAAAGGTGTCATTTTTCAGAAAATAGCGTAAGAATTTGAGAACTGGCAACCAAAATTGTATAAGGGGTCGTCTACATATTAAAATGAGTACCAACTTTGAAAATTCCAATGGCAACACCCAATTTTTTTATATAAAAATTTTTATCATCTTCAAAATACCCCAGATCCAAAAGAAAATTTATTAATTTGCTTTTATTTGTTGAGATATAAGCATTCAAAGTTGAACGACCATAATGTTAAAAAAGTTTCACAAACTTTTATTCATACCTCCACAAATAAAATGAATTAAACCTAATTTTTTTTCATTATATACTTCTTAATCTTCCAAAAACAAATCACACAAGTTTTTTCATCAATTTTTCATTTTTATAATTTTTTTATTTAAATTTAAATAAGAAAAAATAAAACATGAATAGCAACCTCAAATTTTTGTTACATAAATCGATAAAGTAGATCAAGTAGAACCAAAATCCCGAATTTTTTAATTCAACAACAATTATTTGCCGAGTTATTGTAAAAATACTGAGAAAAACAAATTTTAGAGACTGTGTAAAAAATTACTTATTAAATTGGATACTAACTTGCATTATCGTTTGGTGGTTGAAAAGCGTTTTTGGAAAATGTTTATTCAAATTATTGATGTCTGTCAAATGTCTAAAAATCTTTTCTTGTTTCAAGTGCATACAATGTATTTTGTTTGTATAATTAACATTAAATTATATTGATTACTATGTTTTTGAATGTATGTTATTTCCATTACAATTTCAAAAAGTGTGTTTTATATTAAAAATTAAAACCCTAAAATATTATTGGAATTCGGTGCTTAGCATATTTCATTGTTACCACATTGATTATTTAAAATGATTAGTACCCACTGCCTTGGTTAAAAATCATTGCCAAATCATTCTGCGTAATTTTATTTTGCTTTCCCTAAATATCGTGTTAGGATCGTAACTCTCGTTTTGTAATATGTGGTTTATATTACCGATAAAGTGAGCGGACACAATCCCGAAAGCCGAAATACCGACAAGCCAGAATCTCGAACGTCGAAATCCCGAAAGGCCATAATCCCGACATAGACGAAATCCCGAATGGGTCGAAATCCCGAAAATAGATTTTTGTCCATTTCTCGATTTAAAAAAAAAAAAAATTATTAAAGATTACTTATTTATTTATTTACTTATTTAGTTAGTTATTTAGTCAGTTAGTCAGTCCGTTAGTTAGTCAGTCAGTTAGTTAGTCAGTCAGTCGGTTAGTTAGTCAGTCGGTTTCGGTTAGTTAGTCAGTCGGTTAGTTAGCCAGTCAGTTAGTTAGTCAGTCCGTTAGTTAGTCAGTCAGTTAGTTAGTCAGTCAGTTATTCAGTCAGTCAGTTAGTCAGTCAGACAGTTAGTTAGTCAGTTTGACCGTTAGTTAGTCAGTCCGTTAGTTAGTCAGTCAGTTAGTTAGTTAGTTAGTTAGTCAGTCAGTCAGTAAGTTAGTTAGTAAGTTAGTTAGTCAGTTAGTCAGTGATTCAGTCAGTTCACTGACTAACTAATTGACAGTCAGTTAGACTAAGTTAGTCAGTCTGGACTAACTAACGGAGTGACTAACTAACGGACTGACTGACTAACTGACTAACTAACTGACTAATTCACTAACTAACTGACTGACTAACTATAGGGCTGACTAACTAACGGACTGACTGACTAACAACTGAGCACTGACTGACTGACTGACTGAACTGACTGACTGACTGACTGACTGACTGACTAACTGACTGACTAACTTACTGACTGACTGACTGACTAACTAACTAACGGACTGACTGACTAACTGACTAACTAATTGATTAAATAACTAACTGACTAAATAAATAATCTCTAATATTTAAAAAAAAATCGAGAAATGGACAAAAATCTATTTTCGGGATTTCGATCCATTCGGGATTTGACTCATTCAGGATTTCGGCTTGTTGGGATTTTGGCTTGTCGGGCTTTCGGCTGTCGGCATATGTCCCAGACCCAGTGCGCCGAATTTTAAACAAACTTTTTGTAGCAATATGAATGAAAAAAAATTTGCATAAAATGTAAAACATGAATGTAATAATCATGTTTGTCTATCTGATTATAACTGATCGCATTTGAAAATCTGTTCGTTATAAATAATCGTATGTGTGACTTAATTTAAAATTTAAACATTTTCTCGTCTAACCTTTATTTTATTTCTGAATTTTAAAATCCAAAATTTAAAAAAAAAGGTAAAAACATAAAAAAAAATCACAATATTAGTGAAGAAGGTTTAATTGTAGGTTTCTTTGGCGAGATTATGGTAACCCTTTTGTTAGCTTGTCGTTTCGAAAAGACACCCTAAATATTACCTTTTTCAATTTGGAGATTTCCCCCTTATTCGCGTTCAAAATTAATGCTTTAATATCTCTGCCAATAATGCAAAACAAATAATTATTTTTTATACCTAGGGTATTTTGAAGGTGCTGAACATTTTTATGTAAAAAAAATGGGTGTTGCTATTGGAATTTTCAAAGTTGTTACTCATTTTAATATGTAGACGACGCCTTATACAATTTTGGTTGCCAGTTCTCAATTCCTTAAGCTATTTCCTGAAAAATGACACCTTTCACAAAATTCCTTGACCAATAGCAGCCGAAAAACGAAGGGTGGGTCGTTTTTTCCCACAGCTGTACCTCGCTCGTGATATAAAATCCACTAGTTTTAAAAATTGTTACTTTTCACACTTCTTGCATAAATAACTATTGTGAAACTGCTAAAAAATGTTAAATCGTGAATGCAATGTTAATTTTTCTTTTTTGCACTTGATTATAAACAAGAAGTTCATAAAGAACTAAAATAGCCTACTTTCCTGTTACTTAAATACTTACTGAAGTTCTAATCGGGAAAAAAACTAGGTTCCTAAAGTAAATATCATCAACAGCCGTTTCTACACTAGATTTATACACATTAGAAAAAAAAATCGAAACACAGCACCCAGCTATAATTTAAACTTCTAAAAGCCAAAATCAACTATTTTCCTTAATATTCGTTCGCAAATTAATTAAATATTATTTATCATCTGCTCGTGATTTATTTGTAGTTCGAAGAATAAATATTTATTAATAACAAAAGTAATGAAACTACTCCGAACTGCATTAAAAAACAAGAAATGTAAATTAAAACTAAGCATAATTGCATGCAAAAGTATGCCTTGCCGCTTTCTTGGTAGATAATTAATGAATAATCAAAGAATCAAATTGTTCTACATTTTATGACGTCATTCCAAACTGATTCATGAAAATATTATTTTGCTTCAAATATGTTTAAATAAAGTTTCTCATGCCATTGTTGATTTGGCAACAGTGATTTAAATGACTCAAAATTGAATTTCAATGCTAATTCAATGGGAAATTCGCCGACAGATAGTAGATTTATGTCCGTCCGGACGTACAGACAGACGGACAAAAAGTATGAAAGTTGGGTATCTGAGGTTATAGCTTTCTAACAAAAAAAGAATTTTTAAGATCCGATGATTAGAACCGATTTTGGAAGGGGGGTACGGACGGACAGACGGACAGACGGACATCGACCGCATGTCAATACCTACTTTTTCATTTTTTTAATTCTTTCGAATTAAAAAAAGAAAAGTAGGCTAAAAATTATACATCCGAATCTCGTGCGTAATTTAAACTTTTTAAAACTTAATGAATTATCCCCATATGAAAAAGTTTTACTTTACGCACTTGTTGCAAAAATTACTATTTTAAAATAACTATTCACGGTTTTAAAATTAATTAAAAAATAGTTATATATCTATCCATTACAGGTTCTTTATTTTTATAACTAACAGACCTTGGATATCCTGATAAAATTCAACTACCGGTATAAAGACTTATTAATATAATTTCCTATTTATATATGTTTTCATAAGAAATAAAGTACAGTGGCGGTCATAATTATAAGGACAATGGAAATATCGCTAGATCTTTTCGACAAATCACGGTTGAATTATGCAAATTTTATGCCTGTTAGCCAATAGTAAACTAAGCATTTTAAATAAGATTTTTTGCAAATATACATAAAATTCATAATTTTAAAATGCGTTATAAATTTTAACATACAGCAAAATTGGACAAAATTATAAGGACAATTGCATTTCTGTAAGTCTAAAGCATAAATTTACATAAAACTAGCAAAGTTTCTGCTTTGTACACGTCATTCCATGGTGTTATAAAGATTTTGCGATTGTTTGAAAACTTCATTACACTTATCTTCAACCATGCCACTAGGTACGAAGCTTTCGGTGTTTGAAAAAGGAAAATTAATCGCTTATAAAAATTCTGGACATACTAGACGAGAAATAGCATTGAAATTGAATAGATCAAAGACTGTAATATATATTTTTTTGAAAAATCCTGGAAATTATGGAAAACGAAAACACCCAGGTAGGCCATCTTCTGTGTCTTCGAGAGATAAAAGACGAATTATAAGTAGAGCTTGCTCCAAAAAACAAACATCGACGGAAATAAAGCGTGAATTGGACTTGAACTACAGTGCTCGAACCGTTCGCCGTGTTTTACAAAATGCCAAACAGGTTCGATACGGAAAACTGAAGTCACGACCCCCTCTTACAAAAACCCAAAAGAGACTGAGGATGGAGTTTGCTAAAAAGTACATTTCTATGGGTGACAAATGGAATGATGTTGTCTTTTCTAATGAAAAGAAGTTTAACCTATACGGACCTATGGGTTTAAGTATTTATGGTATGATCTTCGCAAAGAAAAAGAAATATTTTCAAAGCGTTCATATGGTGGCGGCTCAGTAATGGTCTGGGCAGGTTACGCAGCCTCTGGAACTACAGAAATAGTTTCATCAAGGGAAAATGAGCTCAAATAGCTATGTTGATATGCTGGGTGACAATCTTTTGCCAGAAGCATCGTTGATAACCAGTGGTGACTGGTGATTATTTATTCCAGCAGGACAATGCATCAATACATGTGTATGCAGCTGCAAAAAATAATGGTTTGACGCTAATTCTGTAAAACTGTTGACTGAATGGCCAGCTAAAAGTCCAGATCTAAACCCAATCGAGAATTTGTGGAGTAGTTTGGCGCATGGAGTTTACAAAAATGGCACTCAGTACCATAAAAAATGAGAACTGATGTCATCAATTAAAAATGCATGGAAAAAATATCCCTGTGAGCATCCTAAAGAAACTAACGAGCTCTATGACGTCAAGATTAATTAAAGTAATTGAAAATAAGGGTGAACTTATTAATTATTAATTGTTTTGACTTGAAAATTTTTAATGTCCTTATAATTTTGTCCAGTTTCTTAAAAAATTATTTTTTGTGTCTTATTTTTATAAACTCAAATTTTGTATTTTAAGTTTTTTATTGTTATTAAAGGATTTATAGCATAAAGAAGTATTTTATGTCTAAATACATTTTCATTTAATTCAGAAATAATTTTTTTCTGTTCAATTTTCAGTTGTCCTTATATTTTTGACCACCACTGTACACAAATACTTTTAGTTAATAAAAAATTGAAGTTATGAGCATTCTTAAAAGAAAGAAAAAGAACTATAATCATTATTTATTTGGTTGTTTCCATACAAGGAAAAAATATTTTGTTGAGACAAAATTTTTTAAGTTAATATAGAGCCAACAAAATGCTTGTCGTTAGTTCCAAATTATTTTGTTAGGTCAACCTAATAATTTTGGGGATTCAACAAAAGTTTAGTCACCTTAACAAACGTTTTTTTAGTTCAACAAAAGCTTAGTCGTTTTTACCAAATGATTGTATTGGTTCAACAAAATCTTAGGCGGTAAGGATTTTATAGATGTAAAGAGCACGTCTGTCCTAGTGTACTTGGAACCCCTGTGATTTTGGAGGAATACTTTTTCAGAACAAGTAGGTTTTTAGTGTGGCTACAATACGAACCGGGAACCTTCTCAGTGTGAAGTTGGTCGATTATCCACCTCGGCCACAAACAACCGTTCTTTATTTTCAGAAAAAATTTAGCTTTACTCAGATTAGCTCACTTAGTTTTGATGTTACTGACATAACGCCATGATGTCACAGTTAGAAACAACCAATATCACTCTGAGCTTACCTCAAATGAAGTAGTTTTGTTGAGTTGAAACTACTAGCTTTGTTAGGACAAGTAATATATTGTAAAGTCAAGGAAATTAGTCAGCAAAACACGTCAAGCAAAAAAAAAATTCTCCAAACAAAACATTTTTCTCTGTGCAAAATGTATATTTTTTTAATATATCTTAAATGCATCCAACATTAACTTAAGTTGTTGAAAGAGGACAGTCAAAGGACACTTTTCGTCAACTGGATGATTAATTACAGTTTCCTAGAAGAGGATTACCATGTCTTATTATTCCAGAGAGAGATTCTTTTGTCACGCTGTTTTGCTTTTCGGCCTTTGTTTCAGGACTAGGAGTTTTAAAGTGCTTTAAACCCTTCTCTTGGTTTTAATTAAAAGTCTCTGTTCCATACTTGTTTATGTTGGGGTTCGGATTTATGTGTTTAGGGAATCTCATTATTTTTTAACCAAGCGTACTGGTCCATAAAATGCTGGGTTAATTGAATGGCCTTGGTCTTTTGTCCTGGTTTAGGTGTCTTTCTACCCTGTGCTTTAGATGCCCATTTTAGGCAAATGACTTTTTATTCCCTATTTCATCTTGATTGTAATATACTTAATTACTTGAATGGAAAAGTTTCTTGACGAATATTCACCAAATCTATGACGTACTATTGCACGATACTTTACATACTTACAGTTACTTTGTACTGCATGTTATTTTACCTTTTTCGAAATAATATGGACAGTTCTATTGCACAATGACTCCACAAACGATCCAACAGCATATTGAAAGACACAGTTCGTTCATTTTACGAAATATTTGGATAGAAATTGAAGGTTATTGCCACAAGTTCAATTCGAAATCTCTATTATGAGGACAAAACACAGATTTTGTTCATACTGCGTGTTTCTTGGCGATGATTTCGCGTATCATGCCAAGAAAATGGACATTAAAATAAACTGATTATTGTACAGCCCTATAGCGTGATAACTTCAAACGACCACCATACATAAAACGTTAAGGGGACCGGAGCCCTCCATTGAAGCCCATGTTAAAATGACCTTTTTTATGTACCTTTTTCTCAAAATCTATTCGGTACTTTTTAATGAAATTTGTACCAGTTGTTAAATGGATGTTTAACTATACATTAATGGAGGCATTTCCAAATTTTTGTTTGGTTTTTAAATTATAATTATTTAAGTGAAACTACATATTTTTTACCTAAAAAACATCAATAATATTCAAAAGGAAAAAAGTAAGATATTTATAGTCGAATCCCTCCAGCGGTTTTTAGAAACAAACTTCTTAAATACGTATAAAAATTTTCAGACTGATACTTGCAGTAGATTTTGAGAAAAAGGTACATGAGCATTGAAAAAGTAAGTTTTGAGATATATCCGTTTAAAATAAACAATAGTGGTTTCTTACCTATAAAACATGACTGGATTTTACCTAATCAACGTTTGTTAAAAAATATTAAAAAAACTTAAAGTACTCGAAACTTTTATGCAAGATATCGTTGAAAAGTTAAGATTTCATATTTTAAGAAACACTAAAAACATTGAAATGTCATTTTTGAAAATTTTTGGGGGGTCTGGTCCCCTTAAAAAATACGTTTTGCTCATTCGGCGCGCTGTTCGGTGAATTTGATGCGCTAGGATACATATTTGGCGGGAAAATGACATTTGCCAGCAACGGCCCATTGCCAAGCAGCGCGATGATCTTCGAACATCCAACGAAATAGTAAAAAGCTTATTGTTTTCAACCAATCAGTGTGTCTAAAAAACCCCATACACCTTATCCTTTATGACGTCATGTGAATTATTTTATTATCCACTAATTTATTTGAAACATTTTCATTATTTTTCCCAATATATAAATTCCGTTTCTGAAGATAACGGCAACCGAATAAAAATAAAAGTTACAATGACGGGACACACACCCCATACACGCACGCATGTACACACGGACATTCATTTTTTTTATTATAGAAAATTTGAAAATTATTCACACTTCAAAACGATACTCTACTTTTTTTTCATGATGCCATTCTCATCTTCAAAATCACTAGGAATAATGCACAGAAATCATTTTTACATACGTTGAGATACGAGACGCAAAACCTTTTTTTGCCGATGTTGCATTTTTATACTTGAAGCTAAAAAATATCGCCTTTTTTGGTCTATATAAAGATTTTCGATGAATGTAAGACGACCGAATAACGTGAAAACGGATAAAATAGATTCCCCTTTGAGCGAACGATAAAAAAAGGATGCAACCCCGTTTCTCAATGTTTACCTTGCTGGTATTTTTATTTGAAACTTTAGATTTTTCACCTTAGTGTCAGGAAGTTTTCGATTGCGACGATTTACAAGAGGCGAATGTTTACATGGAATCATGCGCCTTATGTTTGTGAACGAAAAATAACGCTGCAAAACATACTTATGAGATACAAAATGAATATTCTAGGAGTCAAAGATAGTATTAGAATAGTAATTTAATAAGATGTAGCAAATATTCACATACATTAACAATGTAAATGTCAGTGATGTACCAGAAAATAAATATAAAATACCAATAAGGTAATGCGTAAGAATTAAAAAAAAAGAAAGTAGGTATTAACATTGTGGAGATGTTTATCTGTCTGTACGTTCTTCCGTACATATCCTTTTCCAAATTCAGTTCCATTACGTCCCATTTTAGAAATTATATTTTTCTTAGAAAGATATAGTTACAACTATACAATATAAATATCTTGAAAATTTCTAAAAAAGATAAATCAATAAATTCGTAATAGCAAAGATCGTAAATATATTCCAAATTACTTCACTTTTTTAATGTACGTTACTCATTAAGCTAGTATTCTTGTGACTTTTCTAAGCTATAAATAATATGAATAATAAAGCAAATAACTGAACAAACGGAAAAATATATTTATCTCAAAGAGCAATGAAAAAATATATCTTATCAATATTTAAGATTATTTTTTATTGTTACTCAAATGAAAATTATGTTTTACTATCGATGGAATTATCTCTATGGACGAATAGTTTACATTTTAAAATGCAATATTCAATATCCAATAATAGATAAAAAGGATTAATGGACCAACAAGTTAATACCCTTTGATAAAAATAAAGAGTAAATTATTTGTTCACTCGGGTCCTTTGATAAAAAAAATCAAACAAAATACATAAGTATATATTAAAGAATCTCAAAATTACGTCTTTGGATCATCTACTTGTAAGAATTTTCTATTCTTTATGACTCGAACAAACTAAAAAAATTGGTAGAAATGGGAAAAAATATAAAAACTATATATATTATCGAAACGTGTTCCACATCTTTTAGATGCTCCTAAAACCTTGTGATCTCAAGATTTCAAGCACGTTTGCAAATAACAATAAAAGAAATTGCGTATGACAACCAGAGCTTGCGTTTTGTTACAAAGGGGTCTCCAAACAAACTAGATTTGCGCTTGGATTCCGGTTCGCTAATACCTTCCCGCTGGCTCCAAATGTTGTAACATGCAAAAAGCTCAGCCATATGACTATTAAAATATATTCTTTGCATATTTATATTTCATTCCATTTGTTAAATTTTTATGAAATTTAATAATCATCAAAATTAATTTTTACAGATAGGTACGCAAGAATTTGATAAGCCTTCCTTTACGTAAGCATTTTATTAACCTACTTTTCTTTGTTTTTATTCGAAAGAATTGAAAAAAGGAAGGTAGGTATTTATATGCTGGAGATGTTCGTCTGTCAGTCCGTACTTCTTTTAAAAACAGGCGCTACAAGTCTGATCCTAAAAATTCGTTTTTTTTTGTTAGAAAAGAACGACATTAGAGACCTATCTTTTTATAACTTTTGCTAGTCTGTCTGTGCGTCCGGATGGACATCTGTCTATCAATTAAGTTTTCATTAAAATTTTATTTTTAATTATTTAAACCAGTTCAATATCAAAAATTGCATGATAAAATGTTTGACGCAACTTTTCACCTTAATTAAAAAAAATAATACTTTAAAAACTTGTTCTGTCATATTAATCAGTTTTTAATTACGTCATGAAATTCATCACAATCTGATCATTTGATTCTTCATTATTTGTTTACTTGTTTACTAAGAAAGCGGATAGGTCCATTTTTACATAAAAAGGCTGGTTAGTTTTTATTTACACATATCTTTATTTATTAATGTGATTTGGAATTTTTAAAAATTACTTTTCTTATTTCTAAATATTTCGGAAGTATCGGGTTTTGTCAAATTGTTGTCGATACTGGTTTCAAAATAGGTAGCTCGTATCATTTAAGGCATAGTACAGTGAGAAAAGGTCCCAAATCGTAGACAAAAGACAACAAATGGAACTTCGAATTCACATTTGGTATTTTGCCAAAGAATTTCTTTTAAGTTACATAGAATATTACGTGTTGGAAAATCTTTTAAAACTAGTAAATAAATATAGAATAGACACCTGCAAAAGAATTTTGACTTTTTTTTTTAGCGTTTTCGATGTTTTTAATAATTTTATTTAAAAGTTGGTTGTTCAGTAAATTTTCAATTACATATATCGTGCTTAAGTTAAAAGAAAGTGGAACAAAGCACAGCTAAATCTTCATCGAAAAAAGCAGATCTTGGCAAGAGGAAACAATATCCTTAACATAGTATACTTAGAAACCTGCTTTAAAGTGAGGTCTTCAAACATTAACGATTAAATATTATAATTAAAGAAGTATATGTTGCTGAAATGAGTCATTCCCGGAAAATGCATTTCTGTAGACAGAAGCATGTAATAGAAAGAATGAAATTCACCTTTGAATAAAAGTATCTCTTAAAATTATACTGAGAAACTTAAAAAAACTAATATTTCCTAAAGAAATTTTACTCTTTCACTTTTCACATGAAGATGTTTGCTATTAGAAATAATACCTGAACTAATTTAATATGTTTCTAAAGACAAGTTGAAACCATTACATGAAATTGTTTAAGAATCAAGATACTGAAATGAAATGGTTACTTCTGATTTTCAAGGAAATTAGCTTCAAACAAAACTCAATTTATATTTTATAGTTTCTTCGGAAATGATAGAAGTCCCAGTGTTTTATTAGGAACCAATTAAAAAAAGCTTCTGTTCTCTTAATAAATATAAAAGTAATTGAAAGTAAGCTTATCCTAAATTATTTCAAGTTTCATAATAATTTAGTAAAAACTATTAATGTACTTGTTTTTAATTTGAATTTCAGTGAGTTTTTAAATAATTGGAAAATGGTTATTTTAGTTGTTTTAAGTTCTTCTTGTTTAAGTGTTTAAAAGTTAGATGTTAAAAAAACAAAATTAATATTGCATTGAATGATTTCTGAATATAATACTCGTTTATAGAAGCACCACGTTTATATTTTACAATTTTGCAAAAAATTGATAGTGTTAGTCACAGAAATCTCACGAAAGACTTAGGCCATCAAGTAATTTTCATGATGAATTTAAATATCTATTCAAATTTGTCCGGAGTCTTAAAAAATAGAGTTAACATGAAGCACTTTAGATAAAATAAACTTTATGATAGAGGTCTAAATAAACGTCTTTATTTACTGATTCTACAAATATCTTACACAGGAAACATTTTTTGGCATGGTTATTTAGTCACTGTTAACTACGTCGAACATATTTTCTTAGAATTCCTTTCTGGTTGATCTATTTGAAATTTTAACTTTAAGTTATTTTTGGAATCGTCCCTATAACAACGACGTAATTTAAGGGGGACGATACATGTAAAAATCGTTTTTTTATTATTTCATAAAAAGTTAAAATAACATCTCAAAAATATACCTGCAAATTTTTAGACTGAAATTCGCATTATTTATTGATTAAAACCTACTCATTTAAATGCTTCACTTCAATTCGGCGCTTGAGGGCTTTGTCTTAAGCACGTTTATCTCAAAACTACTTTTTTAAAATTGGCGGGCACGATAACTCAAAAAGTTCTCCATCGATCCTTATAAAATTTGGTATACGTCTTCTCTATAGTATTATCTTCTAGTTGAACCTCAAAAATGCCAAAATGTTTTAAAAATGAAAGTTTTTTTCCCCAAAAACCTTTGAAAAAAGGGTAAAAAAATCAAACTTTTTTATTCTGAGGCTTACCGATTTACAATTTTTCAACTTTTTTGATTTTTTATTGGTTTACCTAGAAGATGTAATTTTATATAAACATTTTCAAATAAAAAAAATTTGATTTCAGATCAATTTTGGAGTAGCTAGAATTCCCACCGATTGATACTTTTATCCGCAAAGGTCTCAGGAGATGAGTTACTACGGCGACCATTTTGAAAAAACTAAAAAAAAAATCTAATTTTATTTTAATGTACAATGTATAAACATACTGAATTTTAAACGATTCATGTATTTCTTTCCTTTTAATAACGTCTCTGAAAAACGATCAAAATTCAGGTCGTTACATGTATCGTTCCCCTTAAAATTAGTTAGTTTGTTCTGGTTGGGCATTCCCTCATGCTGGTCTCAGAAAGTTTCAATATTACTCTCAAGAGAAAAAGTTTGGAGAACCTTTTGATACACAATAGCACTTTTATTGTTTGAAGTTTTTTTTTTCAGGTACCCCGACATTTCGCACTGCCATCGTGTTTTTTGTTGTCCCAGGCGACTTTTTAAGTTAGAAGAATTGAAAATTTCTATTTGAAAGATTTTTTAAAAGGACATAAAAGTTGTAAAGGTCTTTTTTCTTCGTCTAGTTGGAAAGAAGAAAGGTTATCAGTTCGGAATAGTCACCGGTGTCAAATGGGCTGAGTGGGAATACTCTTAGAGAATACAATATTAGGTTCTGAAAGTGCCAGAGTATGTTTATACTTATATAAGAGCATTCAAGTGGTAAATATTTATTTTATAGTCGCATCAAACTGTCAATAGAATACAAAAAACTTAATATATCGGCATGAAATATTAAAAACATGTGAAATGGTCCAATATTTCCATTTAATTCAACACTTCCTGTTGTAATTCCGTATTGTATACGGATTTAAAAATATTTATTTTAAAAATATTTTACTATGCGATTGAAAGATTTCAATAAAAATGATAAAAACAAAATATATTCGAAGACTTTTAGATTATTTCAAATATTCACTATTTTATTCATAAACTAGGGTAAAATATATGCATGTTTAAAAGAAATGATGTTTAAAAAGTTAAAATATTCATTTGAGAAGAGCAAAACTCTCCATTTAAAAAACCTAACAATAGCAATTTCAATATTGGTTATAGCTCGATAATCATCAATATATTTTAATATCTCTTTTTACATTTCTTCAAACCGGTGAATTTTCATGAATTTTTCCAGTTTTCAGGAAAAATTATTTAATTTTGCAAAAGCAAATTTTAGACGCAACCTTTAGAAATGTTTTGAAATTTCACTTAATTCCAGAGATTCAATTAACAGAATATTTAATGTTTTACTGTGACCATATATATCTATAAAGGAAAAAGTCCTGACTGACTCACGTATCAAGCCCAGCCAAAACTATTAGAGGTATTGATATAAAATATTTGGTGGTTAGTCCGTTTGTACTAAAGGTGTCATTTTTAAAAAGCGATTTTTCAATATTATCACCCAAAGACGTCTAGGTGAGTAAAACGTGAGCCAATTTCTCTATCTATAGGATTGGCATTGTGCATGATTGAAACCATAGGATTTACAACATTTAAAATTTTTCATTTTAAAAGCAATTTCAGCGAAATCCATACAAGAATAAACACGTAGAAGCATGTGGGTTTAATTTATAAGATTGTTATTTGGATATCAATATTTTTTTTTGCTGAAATATTTTAATTATTATATTTAATGCGTGATCCGAATTATTTAACTCGTTTCTAATTATTATATGCAAATTTAATTCAATTGATGCTTATAAATCTTAAGAAATGAAGATATAATGGAATATTTATGCATAATAGGCTTTAACCATGAAATTTTTCCCAACTAGAAAATATTATACATGTATGTTTCGTTCGCTGTTGTCATGTATAATTCAGACTTGAATAAATTCTGATACATGTTGTAGAAAATTATAAAGAATGTTCTTAAAAGTCCCACATAACAGTAATGACGATAACTTTTCTAGATATATGCTGAATAATTCTCTGAAATGTCAATTCTCCCCAGATATAGTAGTTCTTGCGAAGTAGCATCATACACTGTTAAAAATTTGGTGCTAGGTTTTACCATGATATTAGTTGGTTTCACCATGATATTGGTTCCTAGTAGCTGCAACGGCTGAATGGTGAAATGTTTCACCTTTTTTTCGGTGTTTGGTTGAACCATTTTTCTGGATTTGGAAACAAAAACCTGATAAATGGTTCAACCGAATACCAAAAATATGGGGGAACGTTTCACCATTCAGCCGTTGCAGCTACTAGGAACCAATATCATGGTGAAACCAAGCACAAAATTTCTAACAGTGTAAGGTAAGCTGTTAAACTGTGTTTTTGATCCTTAATTTTATGCTGGTCCCGGTTCTCTCTTTGAGAAACTCCCAAAGTTAAACAGGGGTCTACGGAAGATACCTAAAACTCATTGAAAGGCCAGGATCCAATCTAACATCCATTTTCTTAAAAAAAAAATAATGCTGATTCCAGCCTTTGGAGCTGTTATGTTTTATAATATTTTGATGGAATACTAAAAAGTAGAGAGAGGGATTGTATGGCAATTTTTTTACACCAAATACAAATCACCGCTTTTAAGGGTTCACCCGTGCAACGCACTTGTAGATATATCCTTGACTTAAAATACTTGGTAACGAAAATTTGTGTCTAGACCCGGCAGGGATATCAATTACCTCATGATCGACTTACTTTGATAAAGCCAGTTGAGTTTGAGACACAATTTATAGTAGATTTTATTTCATTCAACAATGCACAATTTACATCCAGGAATATCTTTAAAAAACTTAAAGCAATTATCCATTTTTACTCATTCAATTACTAATGAAACAGCTAAAATCAATAAATAAAGATTCTTTGATGTTCATAACTTCAAAGACTTCTTAAAATACATTCAAATGTAAAAAATCCAGTAAACCTAAAAAAATTCCCGGGCATTTACACGACACTTCAGTAAATCGGTTTCCCCGCTTACTACGCCTCGAACAACGCTCATTAATTCCAGTAAAGTACCATTCCCCCATTCCCTTTTTGTAATAACCGCCGCAAAAGACCAACTTAAGCCATTTAGCTGTGTGTGTTTCCAGCCATTGTCCATAATTCATCTGGCTTCCTTTTTTCTACCTCCTCACAAAGGGGAGAGTTCATTAGAAGTAGAATGAATTTCAAGTTCTTGAGAAAGCCCTCAGGAAGAAATCAAGGCATTTAAGAAGCCGTTAAGTAAATACGACGGCGGAAAAGTGAAGAAGGATTAGAACGTACTCTAGGGTCTTGCGGGACTAGGGTAGAATGCATGAAATGCACATTCGTTTTCGGTTGTTTCTTTTATTTGAAGCGTATATTTTGTTAGGTCCTTTAAACGTTTCAGTTTAAATTGTGTTACCTCTAATTGAATTAAACATAAAATTGTAAGTGGGGTCTTAAATTTTGCATGGATTAGGAAATTAAAGAATAATCAAATATTTATGTTGCATAAAATAACAGGTTTAATTGCGATAATTTTTAGTTTAACTATACTAAAACAAATATTATATTTTAAAAGACAGTTGAATATAAATGAATCTAAAAATTTATACAATGAAAAGAATTTCTGTTAACTAAGCAAATACTACAGTTAATCGTGACATTGCTTGCAACTGATTTCGAAACATTTAAAATGTAAAATTGTTGTTTGTATTGCCACAGATAAATAATTTATCTATTATTCTATTTTAACATTCAGCTTTTAATCTTAACAAATGTCAACTACGTTATAAACAAATAATACATTATGTATCAAAAAATGTACATTGTGATATTTTGGAAAATAAAATAAAACTGTTGTCATTTAATACAGCAAAATATTCATTTAATCCAATAAAATAGCTGTTTGAAACATACGATGTAGTGTATTTTAGCTTCTTAAATTAGAAAGAGAAACCACGTAAGCTAATTACTTTGAACTGTACCCTCAAATAAATTAATTTAGATTTTGCTATCTTACATTAATTAAGCTTCGTAAATAAGTCATTTATTATGAATTAAATACACGAGGTTCATTAAAACTGCTTCTGCTAATAAACTTAAGCATAATCAAACAGAATTGTAGTATCAAAAAGGCATATTGTTTGTAACTGTATCCCACACTGCTCTCAATCAAATAAAAGAAAATAATTACATTTAATTAGTATAATTGGAATTTCTACTCAGAGTAAAACAAATCCCGTATTCTAACAATGTGCTAGCTATCCATATAAAGGATATTCATACTAAGTGTTAAGAGATAAACGCGGACATTGCTATCAATTTCGTAACTCCTTCAGTCGATAATAGTAAGATAATAGTTGCTGGTATTAGAGTAGTTTACTGAATAGGTTTGACAGCGTTTTAAATATTAAGCGCTTAGCGAATATTATAAAAACAAACTTAAAATTATGAATTACTATGGATCTGACTTTTGCTTGTTGACGTTAAAAACCTGTAAGAATATTTGTTACCATATATGTAATAGTTTGCTCACATTTCATCTCGCCTTTAATCAAAATGTTGTTTCGATATATTGTCTTTTTTAAACGTATGGTGGCGTGTTATAATATCTTACATGTTTGTCTTCGTAGACAAACCACACTGCTTCGAATACACAATTATCAAATTTGAGATTATACATGTTATAATTTTTTAATTAAGAAAATAACTATATCTGCTATGTAGGCCTGAACGCAGGACGTGAGTACTCTACGCTATATTTAAGATTTTAAAGTATTTGTGTTTGATAATATTGTTTTTTCAAATAAAATGAGAACATCCAGGTACTTGTTTTTAAAAGTTTCGTTTTTAATAGCGTACCAACTGTATTTATCGAAACTAGAAAATGCTGAAAAAGGTTTTTGGGAAATACTAGTAAACGTCGTAAGTGTACTTTCACTTACTCTCTCACGTACTCTTCATCCCTATTGTGTTGTTTCTCTTAAGTTTTTATAATTATTTTACTTCTTTTACATATGCATAATAACTACGGTGCTTGCAAAAACATTTTATTTTAAAAATAAATTACTGTAACACTTTGGTCATTCCGACGCACAGTGGAGTGGTATTAATTGGAAGATAAAGTTACTTAATTTATCTACGATTGATGGGATAAATGTTAGTAATCTAATATGAGCTGATTTGTGGATGTGATTCCAAGCTGGATTATGCCAATACAAATGATTAATTAAGCAATAATTTAAATTGAGACAATTCATTTTGTAGAAGATATGCAGTTAGAACTGTTTCGATAAATTCATTAACGGGTATTTCTATTGTATTAGGCATTATAAGTAAAGTGATTGTTAACAAGGTTGTGGCACATTCACGAGTCTAATATTAGCTTAACATGGCAAATAATCACTTTTCGGCGGACAACCATTTAATTAAAAATTTCATATTTTCTAGTATCACGTGCTTTAGAATTTTTTAAAAGAAATTTCGTAAAAGGAAAAAAATAATGTCAAACAAAGAACGAAAAATACTTAGGCCAAAATTGCTTAAAATCTAATCCATAAATTCATATTTAAACGTTAAAATTCATCTTTTGTAAATTTTATTATCAAATATAAACATTTTATGGAACATTTGAAATTAGTACACAATAAAATTTTGACAAATTAAATAACAGCTGTATGATTTAAAATTTTAACTAAATCTCTCTTTCTCACAAAATTAAATAAAACATGTTTATTATACATAAGTTTACTAAATATTTATATAAAAAAATTTAACTACTATTACCCATAAAACACAGAATATTAAAAAAAAATCTTAACCAAAACTTAATTAAATCTTAATAAACAAAAAAAAAACTTAAATTTAGACTTGGGAGATGTACTACTACATCAAAATATTATATTCATATCAGCAAAAAATGTTTCGCTGAAAAAAAAATCGTTGTTGAGTCTGTCAGTTCTTAATTACTAAGTGTCTGGAAATGATCACTTAATTGGACGCAAAGGAACTGATTTGCGTTTTGAAAGTTATTAGTTTAACTGTAGTGTCAGGGAAATGTAATTAAATATAAATGAAGTTTCGTTCAAATATACTCTCCTCTGTTTGTCACTTATTTGCAATCAAATTGCATGTTTTTACATAATTGTAATTTACCATCGTTTAGTGATTACTTTTTTTGTAAATGATTTACTATAAGTAATTAATGAAACAATTATTTAACAAAAATATGCACAAATTGGATTTTTAATTTTAAAATGTAACTTAGTTCTTACTATTATAATACACAATTGCCTTGTTTCAGGTGACGTCTTTCGTTCCAGCTTTCATTCCTTTTTCCTTTGTTTGGTTCCGTAATTGTTGTTTCACTTGAATTGATTCACCTTGGCTCGGTATGAGCCTTAGTGGTTTTAAGCTTAACTATTACTCTATAATAATCGTTATTGATTGCAAGTTTTATCATACTAAAATCTTTGTCCTCGAAAATTACCACCGTAATTGGTGAAATCATGGATGTACTTAAAATAAATAACATTTGCAGAATTTAATTAACAGTATTTTCAATTTCAAATTCCTTACAATCGAGTGTGTGGTTTTAGAAAACTTGAAAATTTAGCTTATTTTTTAACTAAAATTTTAACTTTTTGTTACAACTTGTATAATAGTTTAAAACATATTTAAATATTTTTACGATAAAGTCTATTAATAGCTATTTTTAATACAGATAAATAATTAGAAATATTAATTGTGTATCTATAACTGAACATTGAGTTTCAATGTCAAAGTTTAAATTTTTCAGGAAGATAGAGGTTTTACTCCATAAATGACGCCCTTAAAATCATAAAGTAAAAACACTAAAATAAAAATGAATTTAATTTTTCGAGTTTTCAGACCGACCTTATAACTTCAACAACCAGTTTACAATAATTAGTTTTGAAAATATAAAAATAAACACATTACGATCGTATACAAGTATTAAACCTTACATTTTATCAAAATCTAAACCAAATCGATAAAAATATTGATTGTGTTCTTACTCTTGGCTCTAGCATTACATATCGAAGTAGCCATTCGCACATCGATTGGAAGTTTTAAGTATCGTGTCCCTGGTTCATATTATTGTCTCAGAATTAAGTTACTCCTTTAATTGCATTAAAATGTCCCAAGGGTGTATTCTCTAAATTTCTAGTCCATATCAAAGCGTGGTGAATACAGTTGTGTATATTTTGTTGTTTCTGTTAAAGGTTTTGACAATGAATATAAGTATTTGGTGGCGTTTCGAAATCGAAGAATTCTCTGGGGGCACTTAATTTAATGAAAGTTACAAAACTAATTTAATTACAAAGTGACGGTACAATTAAATTATTTATTGGCTGTATGTTTTGATGAATAGAGTTCATATTTCATTTACTTCAACAATGAAGTTAACCAAGATTAATTATGAACATCCTCAAAGAGTTTTATGCAGTATGGACATTAGACTTTCTCTTGTAATAATAATTGATGAATAACAATTAAATTAACGAAACATAAATGGATTTAACCCCAAGGAAAACTCGATTGTGCGGGTATAAATTTTATTAAAGACTTTATTAAAGGATACGCTCGTGTGATTCAAAGCTGGTAGCATGTTGCAATTCACGGAATCCTTTTTGATATAGTCTACACCACCTAGTGAAAAAAAGCACATCTATATTTGGGGAAAAACAGTCTCTATATTTTAATAAAATCACATAAAAGCATTAAATAGTTGTGTTTGTTATTATAAAAATTATTATTATTGTAAAACTTATGAAGATATGTAAAAGTGCTCAGGAATCATTGAAGCACAGTTTGAAATCTGAAATAAGTTGCAATGTTGGTTAAAAATACACAATTTGAATTACCAGCCTGTTAATAACATTTCTTGTTTCTATGTAAGAGTATAAATAGATTATTTATATGAATAACTGAAATACTTTCCTTGTTCCTGAGACGAAATATAAGTAAATAGGTTTTCTAAGTTACTTTTTTTGTTTATGAGTACTGGATTCGACTTCTTGCATTTACCTCTATAATGTAAGTAACAAACAATAATTATAAATACATAACATTGCGACACGCACCCTATTTACATATAAACTGCTCAACATCTTCAGAAAAACTTATTTTGTTTTGTCAAATCACCCAACAACTCCTTAACTAGTACAACATACACCCCAAACCCAATCTAACATCATTGTCTTGACATAATAGTCCAATACCAGTCAATCCTTATCCAAAATTACAGGTCGTCCCATATTAGATCGGAGCGGGGCGTACACATAATCTGATATGTACTATTGTACAAATACGGAATACCAGGTCTACGATTCAGGCCGGATGTTGTGGTGATAAATTCGTTCTAGTGTACTATCACTAGAACACCAGTTCCTAATAACAGGAGGCGGGGCTCAGTGGAACTCTCGAGATTGGGGTCCTGTGTTCAATCGTTGGGGAACATGGTGTGCCAGGTTGGGTCTGTGAAGATTTGCATTTGCGTGCTTGGTTAGGAGTGGTGTTGGGATGATATACTAGCTGTTGGTTGGAATTATTCATGTAAAATATTTAAGTTTTTTGTTATTGAAATTAAGGGATTTTTTAAAAAATTGCAAAGCGAAATCTAGGGTTATCTATATATTTTTAATTGCAATCTAGGAATTTTTAAACGTTATAAAATGAAATCTTTATACAATGAAAATTTAAGTTGCATAAATTAAAATATATATTAAATATTAGAAATTGAAGTGAGAATTTTTTTTATGAATATTGACTAACGTTTTTGATATTTCAACAATCTAATAAATTTATATTTTTAAGTTAGAAGAATGCAGTTATATATGATAGTAAAATTAATTTTGATAAAAGATATAATTTGAATGGTCAAATCTTTTTACAACTCTTTGAACTGTAAATTTTTTTCAGAAAAATAGTAATTATATATAAAAATTATTGTAAGCATATTTGATCATGTAATATTGACTTTGAATATGCGTATAAGGAACTTTGTGAATGGAAGACTGTCAGTTAATGAATGTTAATTAGAACAGATTGCTTTTTAAAATTAGAAGTTCTAAATAGACCTTGTGTAAAGCTACTGCGACGCTTATTCAAACAAAACTTTAGTTAAAAACAAAATCGAAGTTAACAAGCCTTAAAAAGAACAACTTAAGGTGTCCCTCTTTATTTTTAAAATAATTATTTTAGTTGTTAGAATTGTTATCTAAATAAACTATAGTTGTTAATTTTGAAACTCTAACATTTTTTTTAATTATAAAAATTTTAAATTGAAAGAAAATTACAATTAGGTTCTTATTATAAGCAATTTGACATAACATTTTGAGAACCAACAATGGAAAATTTTATATAAATTGCAAGAAAAACAACCTATGTAAACAAATTGCATAATGAATTATTGTATTTACACTCTTAAAACAAAAGAGTGAAATTCACTCCTATAGGAGAAGTGCATTTTCGGCACCGGAAAGGAGTGGAAATCAACTCAGACAGAGTTAAAACCGCTCGTTTTAAGAGTGAAGGACGCAGATTGTTTTCTTTTATTTCTTTTACCCACTCCGAAAAAGAGTAAAATTCACTCCTATAGGAGAAGTGCATTTTCGGCACGGAAAGGAGTGGAAATTAACTCAGACTGAGTTAAAACCGCTCGTTTGTTTTAAGAGTGTACTTATGGTCAATACGGGTAATAAAAAGATTACTCAATGTTTTTAAAAAAGATTTATCGCCATTTGCAAAAAAGAAAGCTTAAATACCGTATCATAAGTATCCATTAGATTTGAAACATGCCCACGGCGAAGCTGTTTGTGCCCACGTTTGCAACCACTGGCCTAAAGTAAGGATTACATATTTTCCTTAGGCTAGATAAATATTGCGTTAGGGTTTTAAGTATCAAGTTGAAATTTTTTACGAGATTACTAAAAGAGCTTGTACACTGACTGATTAAATTAAAATGTATCGATAATAATTTTGGAACAGATTTAAATTGCTTATTTGGTGATGAAGATATACTGTTGTTTTAATCAATATCGGTGAAGAATCTAATAAATTATAATGTAAAGATTTTTTTCCCAAAGTACATAAAATAAATAGTCTTGAACTTGTTTGTATTAGAATTGAAGTCTCGAATAAATACATACACTTTGTTTAAAATAAAACTCTTTGTGAACGAAAAGTGAATATTGTTTTAGGTTTGACATTTAATTCGTGTCAAATGAATTCCCTTTTTTGTACCATTCTGACTATTATTCTTGCTTTCCCACTCCATTTATCAAAACCAAAGCCCCAGTGTTCAATAAATTTTCCATTTTCAATAATTCAGCAGAAAATAAATCATATAAATATTTTCCTTCGTAAAAATATTTTTTGTAAGATAAACTGAGATATGTCATATTTGATAGAGAACAAAAAAATAAGCACAATTTTTTTTGGATCACAATGTCTCATGTTTACAGAAAGAAGAAACAATTTTAACACCCCACATGTCACATATTATTTTACACCAAAACTTGCTTAGAATGTCTCTGCCATAAAACCAGAACTGTTATAGGTTTTTACAGCGCGCACAATACTTCCCGAACGTCGTAAAAAAGACGCAACAACATTTGGTTTTTGTGTGAAAAACGTTCCATGTTCCATCTATCATAACTTGTGTAATATCGAGAAAATGTTACAGAAATATTTTTAACATGGAAATATCAAAGAAATTTACAAAAATAGACAGTGTATAAAATATTTTATTTCATAAAATATTGCTAAATTGTCGTTCTGTCAAGCGTTAAAAATAGAATTATATTGATTACTGAAAGCAAATTTATGATTAAAAGAATTATATTCCTAACTCTAAAAAGTCGAATTATGTTATTGTGTTGCTTAGTAAACCCCGTGGAGAGAGAAAAAAGTATTTGTGGCCGTGTTTACAAAAAAAGAGTAATACTTTAAGCCTGCATAATTAAATTTTCTTAAAGTTATAAATTCGTTAATAATGTATGATAAAAATAATAATTATTAATTATAATTAGTATTCATTTATGATAAAAATAATAATTATTAATTATAATTAGTATTCATTTATTTCTAACCATCTACTGCTTCAAAAAGTAAAGTATCCGTACTAAAAATAATTTAAACAATCTTATAATAAATAACATTTGTATAATACAAGATTTGATATTTTGATATTACTCCAAAGTTAAAATACTTTATAACAAATAAGAAATACTTCAACCCATAAAAGAAATTTTTTTCATAGCGAAATGTCGAAATTATTGAATATTATGTGAACATATATATAAAACAAACATTTTTATTTCAAATTCTACAATACAATATTTCTATTTATTTTTTGTACAAAACAAAGCCATATACAATGAAACTGAAAGTTTTAAAAATACCCCATTTTCTAACAACACAAACCAAACATTTCGCTCTAATCTTCATAAAATGAAAAGAAAGCTAACGTACGAACACGAAAAAGGCGCAGATTTTGTTGTATAATTTTTTCCCGAAAACTTAAGTCCAAGAGAATTCACGAACAATGAAAAATTTATCTTGTTTGCAGACCGCAGGTGGTAAAAAGGATCCGACCTAATCCTTTTAAACAGATATAACGCAGTTTTTTCACAAAAGACGAAACAAAATATTCACTGCTTCGGTAATAACCACTGATTAAGACTTCGACAAGGACTCGGATGGTTATTCTTTAGTTAAGGACTTAAATGTGCCCATTTACGTAAAGGGGAATAATGACAAAGAATTCCATTAAGAAAGTAAACACTTTATTATCTATAAGTTTCTAGTATTTTTTTGTTGCGTTTGCTATTTATTAATTTTGGAGGGAGAAATAAATTAAGCCTAGTACATGGTACGGATAAAAAATTTCTATCAAGAGAAATGGTATAATTTGAGAAATAGTTTCGGTGATTACATTTGTGTTATATGTTTCATATTTAATTTATCTCTATACCATTATTGACTATTATTATTATTGCTCTTCTTCTTCTTCTTATTATTATTATTATCATATTATTATCATTCTTATTATTGTTTTATAATAATAATTATTATTATTAGTAGTAGTATCACGGCTTATCACTAAAAGATAATGATATGATTTAGAAAATTCTTTATTAATATTTTATATGTTCTTTACAATATACATTTTAATTGAATAAACTACTTTATGGGAACAGTAATAAGGTTATAATAAGGTAATCTATAATTAACCTAAAAAGTTAGACGTTCTCTAATTGTTTCTTTATTTAAAAAAAATGCTTAATCATCATGCAGAAGAATATGTAATACAATAATGTATTTTCATTTTATATATTAAAGTTAAAAAATACTTTATTAAGACCTTATACACTCTTTAACTTTCACTTTCCTTTAAAATAATCAATACCAGGCGTTTGTTTCATTCTTGAGAATGTTCCCGGTCTCACCGCCGGGGTTAGTTTTCCATTTTTTTTTCTCTATTCCTTTATATTATTTGCTTTTATATATTTTGAGAAGAACATTATATTATTGTTTTCCTAACACTTCAATGTACGAGCAAGCATTACGAATTTCTAAAAAGTTAGACATTGTTTCGAAAAAAGTGGTTAAAACCAAACATTTTGAGAGGGAAACCGTGCCCGTATAAGGGGTACATTTTCCCAGTCAGCCAAAAATGCAAGGGGCAAATTTTCTAACTATTCTTAAAAAATATTTTTTTGTTATTTTTAAAGTACATTTGTTGTAAATTAAAATTAAGAACTATGTTAAGAACTTAACTATGAGCATGGAAATATACTCATCGTTGAAAAAAAATCCAAAAACAGCTCCTATTGATAATATGATACCACCAACTAAACAAGATTTTTTAATATGATCTGTAACGTGTTGCTTCATAAAGCAAGTCACCAGTTTTCGCCCCCTAATGACTTATTTTCAATATAAAGCCAGATGGAAAACTTGCCCCGCTGCAAAACTAGGCCTTTTCTCCCTATTTATTCAAAAGCAAAAAGCATAAGTCCTATTAATTTTTTATTGCTGAGATCAATGTGAAAAGTGATAAAATAGCCTCATCATTATTATGAGTGCTCATTTATTAAGTGAGTTCACTTCCATATTTATTTTTAACTAATTAAAAACACTTGATATTATTAAGTATTCGCTGATAAACATTAACAAAAGGTCAAGGATTAATTACTTTTTTAATAAAAATCATCGAGCAATTAAAAACAGCTTAATCAAGCTGAAAATTGCGATAAAGTTACAACAACTTAAAAGCTGTGATTTTTAATTTTTTTATCGAGAAGAAGCTCTTCTAAATAAGAGAATATGATAATTATTAAATCACTAATTAATGACAGTTATTTATTAAAGAATCTTGTTTTCTTTGGTTTTATCTGCATAGAAAATAATGAAATATAAATTTATGATAAAGAAATGGTTAATTATATTGCTAAAATTTAGTAATAAATATTTACAAACAAATTCTATTAAATAAATACATAACTGTTCGAAATATTTATATGACGTGGTCGAAATGTGCTTACGTTTATTGTATAAGTAATAAGCAAACGAGAAATCAAACTAAGTAAACTAATTTGTTCATTTTCATACGCCTTTAGTTTACCTCCATATGCGTCATTTCATAACTTGAAAACTTACATTATATATAAATAATAAATAAATAGTTCGCTAGTTAAAAAAAATGAAAAATGCTTTGTGTAAGTTGAAAACCAAATAATAAGTTATTTACAGATTCAATGTGATTTATTTCCTTATTGACACTTAAGGTTAAGGGAACGATAATGTTCGCTAATGTTCTACCAAACTTTTACATAGTGCACAAAAAAATCCTTATAATAAAATGACAATTTAAAGTTGTAATAAAATGATAAAATGATGTTTAATAGGTAATGTTTTTACATGGTTACATGTGTTTCCACAAGTGAGCAGCCATTCCAATTTATTATTTTCTCATGAAAAAATAATCGTAGATTACTATTTCCACAACAATAATTTCCACCACTTTTATAGAGTAACGATACACAAGTTATACCAAAGTTTTGTAATGAGAGAATACTTTGAAATGTATAAAGAGTGCAGTATTAAAAATTAAAAAAAAATGTAATTTGCTGTACTGATGGAGGATCTCAAAAAAACGTAATCTTACAAAAAGAAATTTTGCGAGATGACAATAAGGTTACTTACAGTTGTACTAAAGTCGTGATATGCGGTGAAACTGCATTACAGTGCAAGTTTTAAGGTTTGTGTATGTGGATTCAGTGAGAATTTATAGATATATAATAAAAAGTAAATAGATTTCTAATCACTATAACCCAATAATCTGTCATCTTTTCTCTTTCAAGAATACTAATTAAAGCTTTAAAATGCCGAATCCATGATACGAACTAATATGAATCAAAATATATTTTAAGTAAGCACATTTTACTTAAGTTTTTAATACTACTGGGGTTCTCTTCCAATTCATTTTGCATTCAAACATTTGATTACGCACTAAGTAAACACTGATGATTGATATTTCGAAATATGAACGTGGAACACGGCTGCATAGTTTATATCCGACAACTTCCGCTCTCCGAAAATAAACATTTTTGGAAGTGGAAGTCAACATTCTTTCCCCGAACAATATATCTCGCGCGCGATTGCATTTCGTCCATAAAGACTATTCAGGTCAGTTTTCATCGATCCATATTCCTCACAAGAAGGGCGCATTTCAACAGTGGTTCAAAGTTTTTTACTTTCAATTACCTAATATGGAAATTTATGGTAAAAGTATTTCAATAGTGTCGAAAATCTGAAATAGGGAAATTTCTACACGTTTTGGAGGGTGCTGATTTATTAAAAAAATGGTTTTTACACATTGGTCCGTCTGTCTGTATTAACCTACTCTACAGCTTGAAATAAAATAAATAATGGCTTTAAATTGGGTACACGAGTTCCTAATACCCGTGGGATGTCATAGTAATAACGTATTTGGGAAAATCACGCATGCGCAAAGGTAGCTGCCAAAGAACTTTTTAAGTTATAAAGTTAGTAAAATTAACTCTTAGGGGATGCATAATTTCCTTTAAAGATATTGACTTATTGAGTGATAACAGTGTTACATTTGTGTGGTGTTACACACCTCTAGTTCTTGAATTGTTGATATATTTTTATTTTAATGTAAAGAGAAATATCTGTGTATCAAAATGTCTGTCAAGTGTCTGTCAAATTCGAAAAGAATTGGGGCCTCATGCGTCACTTGTACGCAAAAAAAAATATACCAAGTAAATTTAGTTAAAGGAAAAATCTATTGAATTAAAATCCAGCTTCGTCGTTGAGAGAAAAAAAAATCTCGCAATGTTGTTTACGATTGTAATACATTGTTTGGAAACATTGTTTTGGAAAAATTGAACGGATTAATTAAAAGTATAGGTTGTGTATTGAAATAGTATTAAACATTTTATTATAAGGTGAAACATTTATATTTAATAGATAAACAACAAAACAAAAAAAAACTCACACAAAATAGCTTGCATCTCTTGGGAGTTACTTCGCTAAATCTTTGTTTGTATTATTTTTTTTTAAAACAAACTCTTTAACATTATTGTTTGTTTTCACTTTGTTGTAACACTGTTTTGACGTACAAGCAAAAAAAGTACTCTATACAAAGATAATCTTAGTAGAATCTTTGGAATAGTGGAATCCTTTGCTGAGCCCATAATTCTTTTGCCTGCCATGCTTCCTTTTGCTATAAAAATTGAAACTTATTTTTTGTTGCAAATTATGTTTTTAAAAATCTATACTTGTTTCTGATTATTTAATTAAATTATATTGTCAATCCTGGGTCATTTAAAACTATCACATTGTTAAATAAATCTTTTTAATGAAAAACTGAACTAAGTATAGTATTGTTTTGCAATGTGAAAGCAAGGAGTTCTGTTAGAACTAGAATATCCTACTTTCCTGTTACTTTATAACTCACTAGAATATTTATACTCGTGCGCGGTTATGGAGTAGTAATAAAGAGTGGACCCTGTGGTCGCTGAAACGAATCCGACCATCTTGTAGTTGAGTAATAAGAATAAATTCTGAAAATATAGTGACGCCATCTCTTGTAGAATATTTGTATACCCTTCAGAAAAATAGCAGCTGTAGATTATGGGGTTTGGCTATGAAGAAAACTATGGATTTTTTTTTTACATTTACAGGGAACTTATGTTTTTAAGTGGGATAGTTTTTTTTAAAAAAATTTGGGGAAGTTTACTGACATATTCTGGGAACATCAATTGGGCACATTTTAGTTGCCCCAAAATTTCTGGATTTTAGAGCTCCAGAGAACTCCAGAACTCTGGAGAGCTCCAGAACATTCTAGACAACAACAACTTGAGAGCTCCAGAACATTCTGGATTTGTTACACTGTTCTGCGCTAACAAACTCACTCTGAATTGTTACTACTAAAACAATATATAAGGGAACAAAAATCTTTTTGGGTAGAAAAAGGCTATTATTAAGACATTAAAAATCATTCTATGTTATTCTAGGAAATGTAACATAGTGGAGTTAAACCCCTATTGAAGAATTCTTAAATATTTTATTCTAGCTCAAATCTGAGTGTGGGAGTGAAAAGTACGAGAATTTTTCAGACTACATTTGCTAAAACTTCCTCGGTGCATGATTAAAAATTAACTTATTGTTAAAATTCATATTCTTTCATTCATAGAAATAAAAATATGACCTTTAATATTGCATCTTAGTTGGAGAGATAATTATTTATCCGGACAATCTGCAATGAAATTTAAAAAATGCTTTTTAATATTACTTTGACTTAAAAGCAATAAAGTTCTGCGTATAACACATTTACTATCCATTATATTGTAAATTCAAATTGATTTTGTCATTAAGTTGTTATTTATTGTTAATTTTATACTCAATGTTACGTTACAGTTTACATTTTTTTATTGGATTTAGTTTAGAATATTAGAAAAATGAATATATTATATGGTAGGAAGTTATTAGAAAAATGAATATATTATATGGTAGGAAGTTATTAGAAATATGAATGTATTATCTTCAAATCTTACAAATTAAACTAGCATTGGTGGTAAAAAGAAAAATGTGAATTAAAATGCCAAAACTAGATGCATGGTTGCTAACTAATTAAAATAAAACGTCAAGTATATGAAAATCTGTTTTTGCACTAATACTTGTTGACATACAAATGAAAAATTATTGTTTGATTTTTTTAACCATGACTTTTGTTGAAATTTTATTACCACACGCAAGTCTTTGAATAAAACAACCGAAAATTATGGAACAATACTTAATTTTAATAACTTGCGAAAGTATGACATATGTTAAGATAAATGTTAGAATGTCTATAATTTATAAAACACTATATTTCATTAAAAATAATCGAATATTTGCATTTAATAAAATTAGTTATCTTAATAACTGCTAAATAAATAAAAACACACCATTAAGAATTAATTTAGTGAATGTAAAAATTCGATCACTTTCAATGTCAAAACCAAACAAATGAATAGAAATCCTACTTCATCTATGCCCTTTATACACATATAGTTCTCAATCTAAAAGTATATCGACTTTTAGCACGCCAAATCCTACTTAAAACGCCGTTACTGCAATTTTTTGTCCTCTCTAATAGCATAACTTGATAAGGACTATAGGGACACAAGTGTGTTTTTAACGATGCATGGAACATTGTCGTGCTGGTTTTGTCCCTGTTCGGGTGTGTTCACTGTAAAGTAACCAATGTCCCTCAAATTTATTAACTGCCACTTGTCGTAGGGATTTTTTGGGGGAAATAAACTATATCATCTTTCTTTGATATATAAAGGTTACAGCATGCGTGATGGGGATCATTAAGTTAACCACTTTTCCCTACTCTTTTTTATTCTGTAAAATAGTCTTTTGTAATGTATTGTTAAACATCATTTTACACCTTATTGTTTTGTAAATAAACATTGCTTACTTTTTAATGCTTTTGTGTCAAAAATATCATTGTAAAAAGTTGATATAGTAAAGGGAAAAGAGGAATAAAAGATATATTAAGCTCTTCAAGCCTGTTTGAAATAGTTTGCTCTAAATGTCTATAAAATAATTTTATTAAAACATATTTACAAAGTTAAGAGTCATCGTTATAGATTGCAATTTCCATTATAAATTTTCAAAATCCTCATTCAACAAATTTGAATAAAGTTGGTTCAAATACATTGCTTAAAGAATTTGTTTTTAATGTTGTAGGCAAAACAATTCTAAATATTTAGTTAAATAGCATGATACAGTATGTTTATTTAAAAGATATTGATTTTAGCTTCATTAGTTAGAAATAAGGGAAAGATTATATTTTTTAAAAATATTATTTTGTTTCGAAGGTGTATTCTTTAAGTAACTAAATTACCAATTTTGAAGACATTAAAATACACTGTTCGACAAAATCAGCTAGAAAATATAACATTTATGTTTCTTTCCTAAACATAATATGTTTTCTGTGACTCCAGAAATTTACTGCAAAATTACACCTCGATTTGTCAAAAGACACCTTATCTGTAAACTGATTACATCTGAAGCTGCACTGATACAGCTTGGGCCTGTTAAGACCAGATTTTTCTGTTTGTGAAAAGAAAAGTTAAACTATTAAATCTTTATGCTTATGGTATAGTGAAGTTATCATAGCGACAGGTCCTTACACTGTCGACATAGTTCGTATACCGGTTAGGTCGGTCTATATTTTGAAATATACCCTTCCCTTTAATAAAGAAAATATTTGTTATGCACGAATATTATTTTTTTTATTGCTTTGTAATGGAATACTCAGTCAAATTACTATTTCCTTAGTGGTACGGATATTTTCTGTCAATTTTGCTGTCTGAAATTTTCTGTCATATATTAGTTTTTTACAGTATATAAATAGACTTTTAGTTAAGATATTTAATTTCTAAATACCCCCCCCCCCCATTAACGTCTAAACTAAACCTAGGTTCGATAATACTCCGAAGTTTTGCAAATGACCTCCCAACAAATACCCCAAAACTCGATTAATCATTTTCAGAGCCATCCTTTCAGTCCGAAACTCGTTGAAAACCCTAATTTCGAGCTACATTATTACCCTCTATGCAGCAACAAATCTCGGGGACTTTCCTGAAACCCCGGAAACTTTGATATGTTCCACAATGCCCAGAAAACCCATTTACCGAATCGTGAACACCTCCTTAACGACTCTAACTCCGGAGTCCAAACGACTTTTAAAAATGTTCTCATACTGCAGCCCGAAATAACACAAGGGGTTCCCTCCATAACGGCACGAGACTTGGATCCTTTAATTGTTGGAGATACGCCCCCACCGCTTACTTCCTCCGGATGATTACATGGTTGGTGTCCTGAACAGGTATAAATCAAAATGAACCCATCGTGTTTATGCCCACCCACGGCTACTTCTATGTTTCCGTTTAGAAGCAGTTTAACTCTGAAGTGCAATTAGAATTCTTTCAGTTGTTTCGTCTATTTAAAATGTACATATAATAATGTCACCATATAGTCTGGCAGAAGTTTAGGACTTCTTTGCTAGCTATATATTATAGCGGTCACATATTATAGCAGAAGCGCCTATAATGACAATTCACTTCTTTATTAGCTGTATATTATTTAAATGGCAGAATGTAAATCAAACAAGTAGGTTTGTAACAGGATCTGTCACTCAACTCGCTTCCACACAACATTTGTGTTCAACAGAAAAAAGTCGCCAAACACAATATTAATTCTATTATAAACATTTACACGCTAAATTTGGCTAGTTTCATTCATTTTATTTCGAAAATTCATAATTATTTCTTCAATAATTATTATCGTTTGCAAAAATTAATTTATATTTCAAAGAATAAATACGTAATATTCCTCTCTTTTTAATAGAACCAAAACATTTCATCATACAAACAAAGAATCTCTTCTTAGTGAAATATATTTGACGTTATTTCAAACTGATTGATGTCGCAAAAATAAATTTCTTTTAATTTATTGTTTAAAATAATTAAAGTTTCTCGGGCGATTGTTGCCAACGGCAACAGTGATTTAATTCTAATAAAAATGGCTTCCTATATGCTTTTTAAAAGGGAATTAAATTTTGCAGTTTTTTAAATGATTGAAGTACTTCGAATTTAATTTTTTTTCTGAGATTTTCAATATCTTCTAATTTCGATGCGATGAAGGTTTTGAAGTATCACACTTGCCTGTAGCATTTGTAGTTTGGACTATGAAAGTGGGTGACAGACAAACGGACTGAACGATTATAATACCTTCCACTTTAGACGTTATAAACGTAGTGTGGAAGCTAAAATTAGTAATTAACTTAACTTGTGTACCAAATAATAGCAGAAGGGCTTCCCTCTATGATAGCACGAGTCATGTGTTTTTAACTGCTGGAAAAATTTGGTTACTTTATCTACTTAAGAACTTTAGGTAATATAGTCAACACTAAGTCATGAACTCTGGTGCCTTCTACTTTAGTCCGAGAGAAAGTGTTAGGTGAAAATATGCTACATGAAAAAAAACATCAATGATTATTCCTTAAAAAAATTCATGGATATTTGAAACAACAGAAGATAATTATCCGGAACATATATAATTTAGATGAACCCATTGAACTAAAACTCAATTTCACTGCTACTGGGCCACTTCAAGTACTGACTTAAAAATCATAAATTTCATAACTTAAAAATACGAATTATTTGGTTTTTTTTGGACATGGAATTCATTAGGAAACTTTTCACACCGGTGGGTGTTACTTGTGTTTCAGTATAAGAATGATCCATTTCTAAAATGGTCTAATTCCCTGGAAATATTACAACAAACAATATTGGTCAGCTAAAGTGCGACAAATTCAAAACAATATTTCTTGTGGTCACATTTCGAAGCAATTTGATCCTTTTTGTACCATTTGTCCTTATGTACAACTCATAAAAAGACTCTCAAACGTTTGATAAGAAACACCAACTTTTGCCATTTTGTACATATAAAAGCCTATTGCATTATAATATTTACTTAATTTTGATTTACATTACGTATCTAATTTATCCTATATACTTAATTATATATTTTTCAGATCAAATTATATTTGGCTAAGAAGGACGCAACTTTCGCTTTGCGTGACACTTCAGAGCTCAATCGGATGTGCTGGGTTTCCGTTTGGAGAGAGAAATATTGTCCCCTTACAAAACCATATTACGGTAAATTATCTTAAATTCTATAATATGCAACGCTAAACCTAATCAATATTTCCCTTGGATTATTTGTACCATTACATTATAAACGGTTAATACTATTACGTATATTAACGTAAATTGTGAATAACCCAAGGGGATCTCTGCATAATGGATCCCTAAATTGTTGCACATCGCCACCACAGCTTAATTCCTCTGGATGATTACACGTTTGTCTCCTGAACGGGGGGCCAGGATGGCCGAGTGGTTTGGACTATTACGCTAGCAGTCTGCGCGTTGTAACGGGTGCGGGTTCGATTCCTGCCTTCGCCCTGGGTGTATATTCCTTTCTCTGTGACAGTAAAAATTTCTTTCAGTGTCTGTCTTACTTGACGAAGGCTTCATAAGCGGGTCTCTGATCAAGCAAACAAGCAGGAATATATGTATATGTACCTACCCTACCCTCCTGAACGGAAATAAATCAAAGGACTCATTGTGTTTTTACTTGCTCATATGCCATTTAATGAACAATCCTAGATTTACGTGGGTAAATGTTGTTCGATTGACACATCGAATTTAAATTTGTACTTTTACATATTCGTTCTACTACCAAAATTTAAAAAAATGAGAAAATTAGTTGATAGTGTCCAAAGTATATGATCCTGCACTGTAAAAATATCATTACCAAAAAAAAAAACCACCCTTTAATATCTCTAAAATTTTCCTACAGAAAATTTCCGTTTTCTTAAATTACTGTTTTTTTTTTAAATTATCTATCAGTTTGTCAAGATACATATTTTCTTTGTAAGAAAATTTAATCTGCCACCACTGATACATATTTAATCTGTTGAAAACAGATTTTCTGTCTGATTACTAAAGGAATATATGATGCAGACGAAGTTCTTACGTAGATTCGGCGGTGTAGTGGTCAGATGGTGTAGTGGGGTCCAAGCAATACAGTTAATATCTCTTTGACACGAATATTTTCTTTATTGCTTGAATACGAGAAAATTCTGTTAACAGATTAGCACTATAGATATTTTCTGAAAACTTTGCTTCCAGAAATTGGATGTCATATAACCGGATATTTTTACAGTGTGAGTTGGTTAATTTCAGTAAAAAGTAACTAGGATCATTTAGGAAACATTTGAATAACTTTGTGTAAGAACGTGCTAAGTGGCAAAAAGGTGAAAATGAGCTTTAAAGTTTTTCGAAGTTAATACCTTATCATTGACACAAAAATCTCAATTTTTTCGAAAATGTCACTTAGCACATTCTCCCACTAAGCTCTTAAATTGTTCTTTGCCACACTTTCTTACCATGTCTAAATGTAACATAGCTTGACACCGTAGGCTTTAGCCTCACTAGGATCAGTGCAACGGAGGTTATTTTTAGTGTTAGATGAATCGATTTCAATAACACTTTATATAAATAGAACTGTAAAAGGCAAATTTCTAGTTAAAACTTGTTAATTAATTGAGCTTTCTTTATAGTATTTTCAGACAATTTTTTTATAAAATGAATGTTTCATTATATTAACATTATATCCAAATAATTTTTAGTAAACCTATATAAGGCTGAATTTTTCATAGAAACTGAATAAATACAATATTCATAACTCTTTGCGAATATTCCATTCCCTTACTTCGAAGAAGTTATGAACATATAGAATAAAAAAATCAGGTTTGGAACGTATATTTTATATTCCTCAAAATATACAAGTTTCCTAAAAATAAAGTACACCAAATAGGAACCAAGTTTCGAAATGTGTTATACATGTTTCATAACTACTCTCTCTGATGTATTTTTGCAAACATGAGAAAAAAAATGAAACTTAACCATTTATTCCTATTTCATTCGGGGAAAAATACGAAAAGATTCAGAAATCGACGAAAAAATTCATAAAACGAATAGTATAGAAAACTATTTTTGTTAATTTGACACATTCATATTTCACAGAGAGCTTCGAATAAATGTCAATATTAATGCTTCTAAATAGGAAGGTTTGAAACGTACCAGTCCTTTCCTTCTTAAAAGAATGTAGAAACCACATCTTACAAACCACCACTTATAAAAATTAAAAAAAAAAGTATATATTAATAAATGCTGCAAGGTACAAGAACTAGATCTGTAATGCTTTGTTCTGTGGGGAAACAATGAAGGTCGAGGTGCAAACAATTATTAACACAACTGGAACTTTATTAACACAACCGGAACAGAACGACAAACAGCGTATAGCTTAACAGGTACAAGAGTAGTAGTCAGCAGCGCTTATATATACAGTTCATCACAGGAACGCAGGTGACGTCATTCACAGGAACGCAGACATGACAAGATCATAACATCTTTAATTTTAGTGTTAACGAAAACATATTGAATTTTGCTATTAAAAGCAGATTGAATAACATTGTTAATGAGTAAATTTCATCTCTCATGTTTTCTTTTGTTAATTCAATTATCATATTTTAAGTATTCTCATGCAAATCAAAATTATGTTTTAGTTGAAATTATTGAACGCGTCTCAGTATATATTTATAAATTAAATATGCATAAAATAAATCAAATTGTTATTTAAAGTAAAGTTAAGTTGCTTACGTAAAATATTCTTTTCGATAATGCCCAAAGTTCGCATTCAACACATTGGATGCGAGCTAAAGCGAAATTTGTAACTAATATAATAATAAGTAAGTAGTTGAACATTAAAATAATTTTAACATATACTTGATATTGCAACTGTTAAAGGACTCCTTGTTAAAACATAAATCCACCTTTATGTATATGAATTCTCATGTGCGAAGTGCTTTGTTAACACACTATACTTTTTATCACTCCTATTATAAAAATATCCTTTAAAAAATTTTAAAACATAAATTTTAACCAATTTAATATGTTTTAATCTATATTGCCTAACATGTATTAGGTAACTATACTAGGTAATATACCTAACATAATTTTTGTAACGATTTCCAGTTAAAAAAATACTTAATTAAAACAATGTAGAAAGAAAGAAAACTCATTTTATTCGGAACTTTGCTATTGAATGTGAGACCTTTATATTGATTATGCAAAGCAATAAAAAATCGCTCATGGCACACTCTAGAAAAAAGAGCAAAGAGGAAATTTCAATTTTGACTTATTCTTCTCTCATATTTTTGATTTTTGTTACGTCATAACCTAATTATATGCATAAAAAATCCGCTGAAAAAGGTTATTCGAAAGGTTAACTAATTGCATGACGTGCACCAGTGCATTGATTATATTTGCTACGTTGAAAGAAAATTAAGTTAGAATCCTGACTTGACGATATTAAATGTGTAGGGAAGTTCAAGTGTGCTTGTGTTTGCATATAAACTTGCATATGAGTAAATTAAATTTTTGTGGCATTAGCGACAAAAGGTCCTTGTTGCTAAAAAGAACTTAAGAAGATATATTATAGGTGATTTTCCCGCCTTCTTTTATTTTTATCTGTTTTTAAGAGAATAAACTATTATTTTCCTTGCAATTTTTTATAAAAACACGCATTATTAATTTTCCAAAAAGTAAATATAATTTCCGACAGCAACTGATCATATGTAAGCATTTGACTTAAAAAAAATGTGTCTCGTATACCGGGGCAAATTTACCACTTTCTAAAAATATATTCAAATATCATTTTAAATTCAACTGGCTTTTCTGACATCACCTGACTAATAAATAGTGCTGCATTTATTAATCCAGGAATGTACGAATGTAAATGATTAAGCTTTCAAACCAACAACATCACATTTTGAAATCTACTAATTTATAAATAGTTAATTAGCTGTTTTTAAACCACAAAACTTACATTTTAATAACTCTAAAGCTACCTGATTGAGGCCGACAAAATTTTGTGAACGTGTTGTGTTTATGTGCCCCAAATGCCTTATTTGAAAATTTGCCCCATAACCATATTTTAGTTTTGACACTAGATAAAGACACTTGTTTAAATTATTTGAAAAATAAATGCATACATACAGTAAAGAAGAACCACATATAAAGATGGAATCGTAAATTTAATGCTAGTAACATTAGTAGTATTTTAAGTTTTAAATGAAGAAATGAAAGTTACTCAAAGTTGAAATATAAAAAAAAATAATACGTACTACAAGCCAGCTTATATTAAATTAATTCTTGGGTCATATATGATGTATTCTGTGTTGCTAATTAGTTTTGTTCAACCACTGGCGTCTATTAGAGATCCAGTTAAAGAATAAAAAAGGTGGGTTGAATATCTTCCCCCAGTGGGATACAAGTTCCGGTTTCCCTATACCAAGTGCAAAAGATTACAATGAGTTTGGCAGCAATTCAGTTAAGAGAAGTGAACTTAATATATTTCAAGGATTCTTCAAACGTCAAAGCTAAATCCAACAATTTTGACAATCCTTTTCTCACGAGGTCACGTACTTTTGATGATGCACACACTCTCAAATTTCCAACGAAATTTTTTCCTCATTTTCTGTTCGCCAAGTAGTCAAGTTAAAATTTAACTTGATATCAATAATCACTTAACAAATAATAATTTCCAACTAAATAATAAAAAACATATTTTTGCGAATTAAAAAAATTTCTAAAATTGCGTTTTCTAAATGCTTAAGAAGTATCCCCTTTAAAAATACATAGAAACGTAATCAAGTTAAGTCCCAATAGCTGAGTCGCCACAACGTCTGTATCGCATCTGGAAGTTTCAGTGTTCTAAGACGGGAAGATCAGGGAGTCCTTTGGGGTAGAAGTGCTCGTTAAATCCTGAGAAGTCCCGACAATGTTAGTTTATAGTGTCAATCGAAATAAAAGTAACAAAATATTTTCTACTTTTCGACGAAGTTCATTTAGTACAAAAAAACAAAAGTTTCTTTAAAAAGAAATAAACATTTCATTAATTATGTGACAAAATATTATTTAGCGAGTTCAATAGTTGACGAAGCACGTCTAGTTAATTATTTTAAGGACCATTTTTTACGCCATCATTTCGTAAAAAATTACTAAAATTTTGCCATATATAACCATCAATTTTTGAAAGTGTAATATTGATTTCGTTTTTTAGTGTGTGTGGCACAATATAATTTTCAACTGATACGAAACCAATAATGTCGCATGTAATAAGAATTTAAATGATTTATGTATATATTTAAATATATGTGTACATACAAAATTTTCCAGTGTGTGGGTGTTCCTTAAGTTACAAGCAAGATATATGCAAATAATAATGTCCGTATCTTTTGAATAATAGGATCTAAAATACATTTTTTCAAGATAAACACAAAAGTTTATACAAATAAATCATGTTTCAATAATCATATCTTTTATATTTCAACAAACATTGATATTATTAGGTAAAAAGATTCAAA
The DNA here is from genome assembly GCA_019343175.1 of Oedothorax gibbosus. Taxonomy (NCBI): domain Eukaryota; kingdom Metazoa; phylum Arthropoda; class Arachnida; order Araneae; family Linyphiidae; genus Oedothorax; species Oedothorax gibbosus. The sequence continues at coordinate 23,514,231 of CM033280.1, forward strand.
TGTTGAAATTTTAAAAAGGTGCTTTTGATATATTCTAAAAAAGTTCTGAAATGTAGTAATACCAAACATATTTATCTAAGCACAATTACTAAAACATAAATATTAATTTGTTTCTAGTTTTACGCTAAAATTTAGCTTTATTTTGTTACAAAAACAATTCTTATAGCCTAAGCAAAATGTACACATACTTTCATGCATAAAACCTAAATTTTAGTTGAATTTAAAATAATAATTATTTAGTTGTAAGTCATTTTCATATTTAAATAATTAAAATTAATACCATAATTTTTTGAAACCCAATAATATAAAAGGAATATATAAACAAGAATACAATCTAAACAACTTCACTCTACAATATTTACATTTTCGAGTTGATAAAATAGTGTCTCAATGTTAATGTTAGAGAGTCTTATGCTAATTTTAATAATTTAGGAAAGTATTCAAGTTATGTCTCTTCATATACCTAATGAAAATTATCCTCATCAACACAAAATGAAGTATTTAAAGCAGCAAGCAAGAATTGGACTAAACCATATTGAAGAAATAACACCCTACTTTTTGTCACCAGTCATATAATTTTAATAAAAGCATGTTTTATTTTAGTGAAACTATTAAAAAAAAACTTTCAAGTGTGAATAATTTCTCAAAATAATATGGTATATATTTTAGCGATTTATTTTTGACTTTTATCGAATATTTATGTTATTTGATTAAATTTTAACTGTGTTGTACTGGTTAAGAAATATTGTATTTTAATCTAAAACAAGTAAAAACTAGTCTGAAAATCATGATTTTTGCACTTAATGAGCTTTTCCAAATAAAAAATTTAATATTTTAAATTATTTATAAAGAATTAATCAATGGTAAAAAAATTTTACTGTATAAATTTGTTCTTTCAAATACAAATATTTGTCATATTTTTATCAATGTTTAATACGCTTGGATACAAGATTGGAAAATTTATAGAAACATTCATTGTAAGTTCCAAAAATAAACCCACACGGTATACATTATGAAGACTTGTTTTTGACTGTTATTTGATTAAATGTTTAATTCATTCATTATGTATTTTTATCTGAGATGAATGAGGATGAAATTAAAACAAACTTTAGTCTTTAGGCTACAGGAATTTAAGCTAGAGTTTAAGTTCTAATGGTATACACTATAGCTTTAGTCAAATTAAAAAAAACCCGATAATTTTGGAAATATTAATTTAGCTATACAGGGATATGCAATAGCAAATAAATTTTTTTTAAAGTTATGTATTCTGTACCATACTGATAAATTTCAAGATAAAAATATATTCCATACTATTTGAAAGTTTTAAGTTTGTGATTATTTTATATAATAAAGTTAAAAATGTTAAGCCATTTAGCATTCGTATATGGAATAATATCGGTTTAATAGCTTTTCAAAAATACCAACATCAGTTTTATGTATTTCTATTTTTTAGGTATACACAACGTCTGCAAATTTGTATCTCAAAGTTACAGGACTTTCTAACAACCATCTTCAAATAATAACACACATTTTACACTCAAAATTCGCTTACGGTGGTTGCAGTGCTGAAAGCCCAAAGCCTTGAGGGAAATTTCAAACCTCGAAATTCTAACAACTTGTGGAGATTTGAGGAAAAGGGCGACTTATTTTAATAGCATATCATATCTTTGGTTTAAGATGTGACAACTCCATTAGTAAAGCTTCGAGAATTTATTCTGAAGACTTGGCATAAGGTAAAAGCGGTTTAATTATGGTAGGTAAACATGTTTGGTATCTCACATAGTGGATGGACACGTTGAAGATTAAACTTTGGTAGCAACTCGTGCTGATCGTTGGAATAGGTGGTTTATTCAAGAATAAACAGAAAGAGATATAAGATTTGTTTATGCATGATTTATCTCTACTAAGCTTTAATTAAAGTAGGTAACAAGTAATCATGTTAATAAGCAAAACAGAATAAAAATTAAAGTTATTTATAATCATAAAGAATTAGTTTCATGTTAAGGTTTTGTTCTGGAATAAATTATGAAATATTTTTTTAATAGCAAATCAAATTTTAAACCATAAATTATAAAATTCTATTGGTATTACGCGTGATGATATCCATATTATATTAATACTTATTATAATATGTAGTATGGGAAAGAATTAGTTTTTATAAAGTTCGAATCCTTAAGCATTCAATGTAATATTCCTTATTTAAAGAGGGAGAATGATAGCCAACGCATGTTTTATGGAAGTAGCGTATATTTTTATGGAAATAACTTATGTATTTTATGCTAAAAGCTGGTTTATGACGGAAGCAGAACTATTTTCTACGCAGATAAAAGTGTAGTAGCTATGAAAATGTTAACATGTATAAATGATACATTCACAAAATACTCTGCAATAACCACTAGATACTCTACAAGAAAATCTGCAATATCCAATTGCTAGTTTGATTAGTGTGAAAATTCAAATATGAAAGAGTACAAGATAACATAATAGTTGTTTTAATATTTTTTTACACCCCCAAGAAAATGTGGAAACATGACACTTGGGGCAAGAAAAATGCTAAGCTTTGTTTAGCATCGAGAAACATTTTGAATATATTTGACGCAAAAACTTCTGAAAATCGCTTTCCTTTGTTCGCAGACAAAATTACAATTTGGAAGCTGTGTAAAAAACTTTTGGAAATATTCAGAAATGTATTCAGTCCTTCGTGAATAATTTGAAGAAAAGTATTATCTTACAGTACTTTTGTACAGTAACTTTCTTCGAAAACATTCAGGATTATACATAAATATTTAGGCTCATTAGAATTCTTTCTTCTTTACATATCTTGTAAAATTATGCATACACATTTTAAAAATGTATATTGTGTAATTGTAATGTTATATACTTTTGAGTTTTCATAAGTTTAAATTTTTACAATTTCTGATAATATCATAAAGTATTAGACATAATGTTTCCAGCATATTTTCAGCATATAACTTGAGCTATTTTCTCTATGCAAGATACACAGATTTAGAGAAGCAGAGATACAGAGATACAAATACAGTAAAAATGTCATTCCATAATACACAAAGGAAATATTTAGATGAGATTTGTATTTTCCTTGTCCAAAGGAAAGACTTTAATATATGTCAAACTAATATTAACTTGAATAAACTAAAAACCAGTTTAGTTTCTTACAAAATATAAATATGCTACTTAACATGTTGCATTTCATAATAAGTGTATAAAATTTGAAAATAAGATATAGTGCTATAGTAAAATAATCTAAATAAAACAATATATATAAAATAACAGTAAAAGTCACAGCACAAATATAAAATTTCTGTTTCATTTATTTCTGTAGCATTCACAAAACCAGTTTTATTTCTAAATTTACAATTCTTTCTTTACAATGGGCATATTTTTAGGTCTTGAATGACAACAGAAATGATGAATGAAAATAAATTCTTTCTCGAGCCTCGGTTGGTGAATCAATGTCAAGTGGGAAAAGAGCTCCAATCGGAGAACTGGTCGCAGGAAAAACATAAATAAATTCTTTAAAGAAAACGTCAACTTCGACAAGCCTATTATATGGAAAAACCTGAAAATGTGTTTAGAATTAATAATTACATTCATAAAAACGGTATATATTATTATATTTATTTACAAGCAAGACTACTTCGTTTGATATATTTAACGATAATATTAAAGCATCTTGCATTCTTTATATTAAATATTAGAGGTTTTTTATAATAAGACACATTTTTAAGTACTATATATTGCTCAGTAAAATAATTCTTGAATGAGTATTACTTGTTGAATGAATTGCATATTAGAGGTTGCTCCATAAAATATTTTATAAAAATTATCGAAGCCTCAGTATAAAATTGTAGTTATAAATCTTTAAAATCATTCGGATTGCTTACTTTTATTGTTTTGTTATAGAAATAATAGAAAATACTACTATTATTATAATAGATTATTATTCAAGAATAAATGTTCACATTTATAAAATAAAATACTTTAAAAAATTCAAGTAATAGAACGATATACCAAAAAACAATATAATATTTATTTAGTTAAGTCCCTTAATATCTTATCCCGTATTTTCTTTGCCATTCAAGAAGCAATATGAAATTGATTACTATAACCCAAGGCCAGGCCATGAACAAATATTGACTTACCACTAAGCCCCGGACAAAATAAGATATCATCATATTTTAGACCGCTCCAGCCTTTGTTGAACTTCGCTATACTCTCTCACTACTTCAGGGAAAGAATAGAGAAAAAAAGTCCTCAAGTAATGGATATTGGAATAAAAAAAATGCCTTTTTCTTCAAGAACAAAAGTGAGGGACCTTCTCAAATGAAGATCCTAGTGAAAGAACGTGCTAAGTGACATTTTTGAAAAATATTGAGATTTTTGTGTCAACGGAACATATTGCTATCTTCTTAAACGATAACAAGTTTCCACTTTTTCATAAACTTGAAGATTAGTATATTTTTACGGTTTGCAAGTACCTTTTTCAACATATCTGAAAAAAAACTAAAAACTTTAAAGCTGATTTTCTCGTTTTCAACTTTTTGTCAACTTAGCACGTTGTTCCACTAAGCTCTTCAAATAGGTTATCGGTTACCATGGTTACGTTAGATCCTCATCACTATTCCACCTTGGATGTTGGTGGTGATCTTGAGGACATCCTTAAATCGAACTCAACTACTAACATTGAGGATCTTTTCACGTAGGTTCAAGAAAAAAAGCCCGAATGCAAATCAGAACCTGAAGTCGATGAGATTTGCTATTTTCCCTTTTTAGATTTACGTTTATTCTGACTTATTTAGTATTGCACAGTTTGAAAAAGGTTTGTCAATGATGCATTGTTATGTGTCATTTATTTACAAAAACATCTGCTTTAAATGCGTATAAATTTAAATTTAAAAATAAATATATAAGTGTAAATCAACAAATTGGTATCTCAAAGTTACAGAACTGTCATAGCAGCCATCTTCAAATAAAAGAAAACACATTTTATACTCGAGAAACGCTTTCGGTGGTTCACATTGTTGAGAGCCTAAAGCCTTGAGTCAATAAGATTTGTTATTTTCTCCTTCCAGATTTACGTTTATTCTGACTAATTTAGCATTGTATAGTTTGAAAATGGTTTGCCAATGATGCACTCTTAAAACAAACGAGCGGTTTTAACTCAGTCTGAGTTAATTTCCACTTCTTTCCATGCCGAAAATGCACTTCCCCTATAGGAGTGGTTTTCACTCTTTTGTTTTAAGAGTGTGCATTGTTATGTGCATTTATTAACAACAACATCCACTTTATATTCGTATAAAATTAAATTAAAAAATATATAAATGGAAATTACATGAATTATTTTTACAATTTTATTATTGTTTTTCAGGACTTTCTCAAATCGAGCTTAATTTCTGTCATGGAGAACTTTTCCATGTAGGTCCAAAAAGAAAATTGATTTGCAAAGCAAGCGAACTTTTTTTAACAGTGTATGATCTACTAATGTCCAGTTTTTAAATATTAAGATTTTGTTTAATAATTCTCTATATAGACTAAAATACATAAAAATAACTAAAATAGAAGCTTATTTATTTACAAACTTTACAATTTTCTTTTTAATTGTCACATCGTTTGTTGTACGATATTCTTAAATAGATAACTACACTTTAATAATATATAAAAATACTGACACTTTTTAAAACAAATAAACATTTTATCAGTAAAATTCAACTTAAAAAACACAGTGAGAAGTTTAAACGGAGAACCTAACTTCGACAAAAATATTTTCAAAATATTCTTCCTTTAAATTCGTTATGTTATTTTTTTTAAATAAAAATTGTATCAAACCGAATTGGTAAAGAGATCTTTACAGTGTATAAGCACTATCTACTTCAAAATATTTTGAGCCATATATTTCTAAAGAAATCCGATAGAAACTTCATAGTTACTCCTGTGGGACATCGAAAAATAACTCGACTTATGCATAAAAAATAGCTTATGCAATTTTATTTCATGTGCATTTAAAATGGTTATTGTAGAAGTATTGTAGTATTTACGATTGCACTTGGGACGCAGTTCTCAGCCAAATACTTTCACGACAAATAATAAAAACTGAATTTTCTGTTCAAATAATTTCTTTTCACATTACATTAAATAAAATTGAGTTATTTTTAAAAGTGAAGCAATTCATAGAAATATAACTTTATATTTGCGGCATTCATTTCTTTTCTGTCGGAGCGAAATAAGTATATGGGATGACAATTTTCTGGAATTTAGTTTCAGGTATATTAGTCTATCGTACATATATGTTTTAAACAATTGTTCATTTAATTCATTTCACACACACAAGTTTAGTTTTTTATAATATATTAAATCGTGTTTTATATTTAACTGTTGGGAAAACAAATGATTTTTTATGAATTAGACAATAACATTAAATCAAATTCGTGTCAATTCTATACCACCTAAATAAACATTTAAATGTTATGTAGAAAATACATTTGTTCACAATTATTCTCTAATAAACTTTCCTTAAAACCATTACATAATAGCATCAACATACCCGACTAATTGCATGCAAAATAATTTAATCAAATCTCTACAAATCAGTGTATTCTCCAGAAAACATCTTGAATCACGGATATAAATCTAGCAAAAATAAATAAAAAGATTTTGAAATTCTTTCGAGCAGGAAAAAACTATTCCTCGTGTAATTACACGATACCAGTATTAAATACACGAAGTCAAATACATTTTCTTCGTTTCCGATACAACTGGCATTGTGAATCAAGCGAAGAAACATTTCTTTAAAAAGGATTGAAATTACACGTATAAGAAGAAACCGGGTTTCTGTTAAGACTAGAAGGGGAATTGGAACTTGTGTCCTTCCAGATTGATTTAAAGGCCAGTATGGCGTAAAACTAAGGATGTAGAGCACACAAACAGCATGTTATTTGTCAACTATTCTGTTTATTTTACTATTTTCTTATATAGTACTAGGGAGTCAGATAAATCCGAAAGCGTCTGAAACAGCCGCGAATTTAGAATAATGAAGAAAGTTTATTTGATTATAAAGAAGACTTAGAGTACCACACAGCAATCACGTTTTATCAACAGATATTGATGAATAGGTTATTCCAAAGAAAATGGTTTTTTTTGTTGAACATTATTAAAAAATTACTTGGAAAAAAGAAAACCTAATTGTACATTCCACTTTAACTTAATTACCGCCTACTCGGCATAGTGCATAGCGAGTCTGAATCCCAACCAGTAGGTTCCAGGTGTAAATCCCGGTGTTATCTTGTCAATAAAATGTTATATTTTATGTGTTGGTCTTCGTCTTTATGTGTGTAAAAAGAAGTCCAACTTCTTCGAGGGCTCTGGCAACCATGTACCATGGGATATCTATGGACACGAGAACAACAATAACTTTAACTTAATTTTAAAAAAATTAGAATGCCAATTGTGTCTGAAAAAAGCTTAGATAAAACTCTCGGGTATGAGATACCCTGCACGCCCATTCATGTTGATTATTTTCACGCGCCTGCTCCCAGATTACAGAGAAGAGGAATTCACGTGAGGGAGCTAGGCTAGAGGAGATCTTGGCTATTATGGCAAGACAGTTAAAAATATGGTGAGATAGTTCGGCACTAGTACATTTCTCTTGAGCTTCGTTGATCACCAGGTAAGATTTTCAATCCCTTGAACTGTTTAGACATCTGGTTTGCAAATGATAATGTATGGTAGTAATTTTGGTTAGGAAAGTACTTATTTTTGTGTAGTTATGAAGACATTCTTTTACTGGTTATTGTGTCAGCATCAGTAACTATTCTATTTTAAAAACTGTTAAAGTAAACATCATAAAGCACTTACAAACAACAACAAAGTATACATTTGTTGAATTAGTAACTAAAGACGTAAAAAAGAAGACAGTAAAATAATTATGAAGATTTGAAAATCATGAATTAGGAGAACCTTGAAGAGCAATAAAAAACCTAAACAAAAGATAGTATTTCTTTAGAAATTGCTAAAATTACGTTCTTATTTGTTTTTAATGACACTTTTGATATCAATCTATAGCTCTGGGTGTCTTCCATTTGTACAGTAAAAAAATTAAAGGTGTTAAATTGTGTGGTCTTCTGACAAACTTTTACCCTTTGTTACATTTTTAAGTTATAATTGACAGACTAAAGCACAAATTTAAGACATATTTCTACATTCTATACTTACAAAATGTCAGTTTCTACCTCCTAACTGGCAAAAAATAACTCGCCTTTTTATATTTTCAAATGATTGCTTTTTGAATATTTTAAATTTTTAGTTTACTTGAAAAAAATAACGTAAACTTTTCTTAAAATGAAATATTCATATTTGCATTTATTCAGAAACAAACATTTCGTTAACAATCAACGGCCATGCAACAGCATTGAACTAACACAACCCTTCTTCAGCAAAAACGTGTCCTGTACGCGAAATCTCTCTAGCGAGTGAACGGGTTCCGGAAGGCAACCGTTCAACCGTCACTAAAAGCTCAGCGCTGTGGTGCTAAACTCATCTATCAGTGGCCTAATACTAGGGGAAAGTTAAGGAGCTTTCCACGGATTTTTCAGGGAAAAGGGTTTTACAAATGATGTTAGGGGAAAACGATTTTGTTCGGAAGTTGGAGACTACAAAGTTTTATTGTAGTTTCTATTTTGAGCTGTTGGTTTGTGGATTTATGTTTTTTTAAAATTTGTTTGTAAAATGTACATTGTTTACTAACGATTCAATGTTTACAATTAAATGAAAACTATATAATATAATCTCAAGTTTTCTTCAATGTAGTAATAGTTTGTTAGTTATTAGAAACTTTACAAAATTGAAAATTTTAAAACCACAACTTTTTCGGGTAAGAATTTATATATTACGAGTTAATTTTGTTTCATGAAAAGGATATTCTTTATGTATTTAGGCGCTAAAGTATATAAATTTAATACTTCTTATTTTCCCTTCTTCTCTTCACTGATGTGAGTAGCTATCCTGTGTATACTTAGAGCTTTTTCCACACCGTTAGAAGTCTTAAGAAGCTGTATATTGGAATCTTAAGGAAAAGGTTTTTACAATTGATGGTGAGGGAGATTTTTTTGGTCTGGGACTTTTTAATTAATATAATTGTTTTAAATATAATGGTTAATTATATGTTCATTGCTTTTCTAAGCTATTGGAGGTATGGATATTAAATTTTAGGTGCTTAGTATTTTTGTACTAAAGGATTTCTCTATATCAATATAAGCATTTTACAGTGTTGAAAGCATATGATTTATTGACATTATTTATTTTCTATTTGAAATATATATCAGCGCGAGCGAAATTTAAGTATAAGCCCGCCAAATCACGTATGATTTTAATCTGTAATATTGTTATTTAAGCATCAATATTTTATTGTCTTTATTTATTAGAAATCGAGACAAGATTTGATTTAATAACCCATGACAGAAATGGCTATAACTATTCTAGATCTCTGCTGAATACTTCTCCGAAATTTCAATTCTCTCCTTCTATGGTAGTTCGAATTTTCAGCAGCGGGTGAACCGTTAAACTGTGTGTTTGCTCTTTAATTACATACTTGGCCAAATTATTCTCTGTTTATGAAACTCGCCATTTTAACAAGGATCTACGGGAATGCCCTCAAACTCCTCGAAGGGCCTTAATCCATCGGACATCCAATTATTTTCCATGGGACTGTTAGTAATGTGACTTGTTGAAAGCATGGGATTCATGGCAATTGTTTATTTTCAATTTAAAAGAAATTCCTCGCGATTAAAAATTAAGTATAAACACGTATGATTTAAGTTTGTAAGATCTTTATTTAAATATCAATATTTAATTTTACTTTTTTATTTAAATTCTTTAATTGAACTTGTATGCTTGACCAGATTTATTCAACTAGATTCTATTTATTTTCTAAATTGAATTGAATTGATGAGTACAAAAGGTAAGATATGGTATTCAAGCATAATATTAGGAAGTCTTAATTTCATAAAAAAAAATTGCATCCATAAAGATGATGCATGTCTGTTCCGTTATCAACGTTGTTAAGGCGGGTGTACTCCCGGCTGGTTATATCAAGCTATTACATTATAAATGAAATTTTTACTGATTACACTAGTGTTAATCGCCAAAGAGAGATAAGCCTAGGCTACTTAAAAAATGTAGAATTTTAGTAAACTTCATATTTATTTTCAACTGTTAAATCTATTGATAATGACGTTTTACAAATTCAAACTAGCTTTATTCATTGTTGTGTTTGTTAAAACTAGTTTTAACTCTTGCTTTAGATAATGAAAGCTATGCGAAACTTAAAGGTTTAATTAAATCTACTTTGAAGTTTAAAAAAAGCACGATTTTAGCCATTTCCATGTTTTAACGATAAATTACGCATATTTCCTAATTTTCTATGGCTGAATCTCTTTAGACTATTTTCAATAATTTGCTACTCATTTTGAAAGTTATATTGTTTGCTTATATTAGCTTTGGAGGTCATTTATTACGTTTCTGTATCATTACCAATTCTATACTATTTGAAGTATTTTGAATTTAGAGGTATTTTACAAAGATAATTTTTATTTTAATTTGCTATTTTTTGTTATAATTATCTTCTACAATTAGATAGATTAGGAACAAAAACAAACTAAATCCCTAATTTATATTTTATTAATTTATTAATATAGTTTACTACTCTGTGAAATTAACTTTGATTTATTTGAAAAGTTATTGGATGCCTCATTTCAATATTTTTGTACTTACTCTAAAAAACTTTCAAGCAGTTTTAATAAACGAATGTATTTTTAACCATATTTCAAGCATAGCACTAATATTTATGCAAATGTATTTCAACTAATATGAATTAACTTTCTTTTTGAAAAATTAATCAACACATTCTTTTTATTACAAGCCATTAAGCAAACACAGTAGGTCTTTAGTTTACTTAAAAAAGATAAACTGCACCAATAACCATAAAAACGAGATTATTTATTAGGTACTTTTTCAAGAAATTGAATTATACAAATCCATTTATAAAAACAGTTTTTTTTCACCACCGTCACGTCTTACAAATAAGCAGAATAAAATGAACCACAGGTTCATGTATATTCCATACAAGCCCTTAAACACTTTAATTACCTTTACTTATAAGGCTAATTATCTCTTAAACCTCGTATATCAGATTTTACGTCTTATCTACACTGATAAATCGGCCTTTAAAACGATACCAACATTAAAATTAAGTGTAGTTAGTTAAAACGAAGGAGTGGCTGTGTTATTTCTCCAGAAAAACCACTAACTGCATGCTTTAAAGTTTATCGACAGGCTATTTTAGATGTAATCTTGTTTAAAAGTCTTTATACTGACGTTTTACGGGGAGTTTTGGGTGTCCTAGGTAGAAATGTACGTTAAAATGTTTTCAATAGTAGCTGGATTGGAAGTAAGAGGGCTCATAAATTTTCATTATAGAAAAATAAAACTCAAGTTTATAGAAAGATACTCCGTCGAACTTTAAATGTTTGTTGTTTTATTTTGCTATATTGAAAATGGTCCGAGTGTAAGTTTATAGCTGTTTTGGGGTTTGCCTTTTTATGATAAAAGCAATACTTAATGATTTATAGGGAAATAAAGTATTTTGTTGTTAATAAGAATGATTTGGCTTTTCTATCAATAAGATTATCAGAATTTTACAGCTCAAAATAAGGCATATTACAGTAGCTACATTTACTAATAGAAGCTATTTTTTTTAGAATTCAACTAACTAAATTTTAATAAATTAAGTTATCATTATATTATTTAGAAGTTTCATTTAAAAATACCTACTATAGCTAGCTAAATTAAAATAGGAGAAAATATTGGTAACTGAAGTAAGTTTTTGATTATGAAATAAAAGCTTTAAAGTTTTAATGTAAATCTAATAAAATAAATTTCAGTTACGTTTAATCTAGTTTATAATTATTTTTATGAACGACAAAGTTGAGAAAATTCTGTTTTATAATACTATTTGGGTCCTTTGGTGATCAATGAAATGCTATTTTTTAAATATTATTTGTATGTTTTTCACAAATTACCCTAATAAAGAATAATCATAAATAATCTTACTTTAATAAAGTGAATTATAACTACCTTAATTTGTCTTAACACGTCATTATATATGTTTTTTATTCAGTTAGTAATTATAGGCATGAATTATACTTATTTATTATTATATTTGTTTTTTACACAATTTTCTATATAGTCACACAAACGTTAATGAAAATAATTGTCTCCCGTTCATTCACAGCTATTGAGCAGAACAAACCAAACTTAATTTTATTTTTTATTTTTATGCAACAAACTTCACTTTAAGTAAGAATCCTTATCAAACGTAACAATGATTAAGTGACATTTATATTTTTATTCCTTTATAATATCTTATTTACTCTAGTTAAAAGTAAATCGATATATATTAAGTAAAAATTAGTTCTCATTCTGTCTTGTGTGTTTCCTATCATCTATTTTACATGGTAAACAGTAAACTAAAATAAAAATATTAATCGAGGCACTCCTACATTATTTTCGTGTTTTTTTCTGATAGAAACAACACACTTTTTCAATTTTTCTCCAAAGGTGCATTTCTTTGTTTCAAAAAGAAAAACCTTCTACCGATCCGAAACAAAATTCATTGCCCCTGCTCCATAAAACCACTTTTCAGCAAAAATTTATTCAAACAATGCCGTTAGCTTGATGGGGAAAATAGAAACGGAATGATAAATGGAGGTAATTCCTGTTTTACCAGCTGATGCATCATTCTGAGTTATATATATAAATGTATTCTTTTATGCCCTAGAAGAAATAAATGTTATCCCATGCCATGGATAACACACGGCAGTAGCTTATTCTTCTATTCCCAACATTATTTGCCAAATGAATTCGTCGCAGAAATAAGAGGTCCAGGAATGTTTCTGTAGAAGTGGATGAGATTTATGTTATTTTGCCTTTTTTGTGTATGCAATACTAAAATGTACATCATGTAATGATTTGCATTGAAATGCTTTATTGTGTGGGAAAGGCTATTGTTTTAACAATTTAGTAGGTAATAATAATGTATACTGTCATCGAAAAAATAGCGTTCGTTTCTTCTAAATAATGAATAAAAAAGTTTGTTCTACTCAATATTTTGATGCATCAAAAATCAACATTTATTTATTATAAACTACATATTTCATGAATTAAATGTTATTTCTGAAGTAGCAATCAGTCAAAGATTGGGGGATAATAATTGTAATATCACTTATATAATAGCCACTTAATGGATTATTTTTTGCGGTTATACTAACTGTATTAAAAATCACCTAGACATAATGTTTATATACTATCTAAGACTCCGGAGGTTATTTTTATTTGAAAAAAAACTAATCGATATTAACCTCTTTGAGTTTTACTGCAGAAAAGGCATACAAGGAGTGTAACACCAGCTTTGCATTCCGATTACGTTTTCTGTTTTTTGATGCTTGGATAATTTCAAAACAGCAGTAAGGATATGGCTGCCAAAGCGACCATAGGGATTGAAGTGTTTTGTAATAAATTCCAAATAATATCATTAAAAAATTAATTTACAATTTAAAATGCTTGATGTCTGTAAAAGGTTTACATAATGAAATAAAAGACACACGCATGGTCAGGGATTATTTCAGAAGATTCTTGCAAATCAGCATAATTCCATTTAATATTTTCCGACTTGAATGAATATCTTGTCTTCAGTGAAACCTCATTATGCATTTAAAACGCGACAGGCTTTTATCTTAATAAAACTTTTCTAACCAATAATATACATTTTCTCACAATATTTTAAATAATAAGTATATCCAATGAAAATCCTTTTTAAGATAGTGTCTCTCACAAGCCATGATATTTATCTCCAGTACTTTTCTACACGTATTTTGATACTTTTAACTTTTTTTAAAAAAATCTTTTACAGAGAGCTTTACGATATCTTCATTTATTTTTGTATCTATTACAAGAAAATATCTCTGCTTTATGCTCGTTGTTCACAAGCTAATAATCGTTAAATTTCCATCCAGGACATTTGTTCCCAGTCTGCCCATCACTTAGCCGCCAAAACAGCTGCTGGTGCACTATATGGCGTTCAAACCATTTAGTTCTTATCGCTGAGGAAGTTACAATTACGGCGTACTTTACCACCAAATTTTACGGTTGCCCGCCAAAAAAACGGCTCGTAACTGGCTCGACGGGGATCGTAGAATTTGACAACTGCCTGGAATATACCGGCCGTTTCATTTTCAAATGTGGTCTGCATATCCATATATCTGCATAGGGGGAACTCTATAAATTACCACGTTCAAAAGACGTTTATGCTTCTTAAGTATTTTTCCTTTTCATGTTTCTGCGCTTAGATCTCCCTTGAGGGAGGTCTTACAAGGTGATGATACCAGTGTTGGCAACTTTAGTGTTTGTTTGGCGATTTTTCAATAACTTTTGGCAATTTAAAGTCTATAGGAATACTTTTAAATAATGCTTTGTTAAATGTCGAAGTTCATTTAAAATTTTACTGCATCAAATTATGGTGTCTAGTTTAGGTACTTTTGATTCTAGAAACTAATAGGCGGTAGTTGTTTACGTGTAAGGAATTACGTGTAAGGAATACTATTTGGATCCTTAGGTGATCAATGAAACGCTATCTATTTTTTTAAATATTATTTGTATGGTTTTCACAAATTACCCTAATAAAGCCTGATCATAAATAATCTTACTTTAATAAAATGGATTATAACTACTTTAATTTGTCTTAACACGTCATTATATAGGTTTTTGATTCAGTTATTACTTATAGGATTAAAATAGATATAAAAATTATAGATATAAAAATTAATAGAAACAGCTTAGACAGAGTGAGCAATCGAAAGTGGGGAAGTGTATGCAGAGTTGATATGTTCTATCTATGTTCCTTATTCGCTTCTAAAGTCACTGTTTTACAATCAGGGTCATGTGGCCTACATCCACCATGTCAATGGAACACTTTTTTATTTTATTTAAAGAGTCTTGATTACATTAAATTACCCATAACAGACACTTAGAAGAAATTGAATCATTTCAAATATATAAAGCACTAACTGTAATGTCAGATCTAGGCTTCCAGAAAAACATGAAACATGGGTAAAAAGCCTAATAAATAAACTCATTAGTAAAGCGCTTGTTAGTGTTGATAATTTAGATTTTGTTTCGTTAAGACTAATGTTTGTTACGATCCCATGTGGTTTGATTTATTAGTTCTTACTTACACTGGTTTTAACGTTTCTAGAAGAAATAGCTCAATGTAGTTCCATGGCTAAGGTTCGTATTATCTGTGTCAAAGAATTTGAGATTCCATAATTTTGAGATCATCAACTGAAGAATATGAGACTATAATTACTTTGAACTTTGTACAGGCTGTATTTATTGCATTACAATTATTTGAAAGATAGTAGACATCTGTTGAAAGTGATTATGTTTGCACACAACCACAGTCAAAATTCATATTTTTCAAATCAATCTCTTCTTATGGTCAGAAATACGGCAAATATTTCCTTGCAATTGGCGATCTTAAAACTTAAAAAAAAACCTTGCAACCCTAGGCCTCTTGCGGTGCGTTTTCATATTTAGTGGGCGTAAAGGAGGGGGGAAAGAAGCTATCACATGACATTATGTTTTGGAAAGTCAGAGCTGAATGGGGCGGTGGTCGGAATATAAACTGCACATTAGAGACTTGCAAAATAGTGGAAAAAACAGTGGTGAAGTGTGTAGATAAAAAGACACGTCTCTCTTCTTCAAAGAGGTATAAAATAATTTTTCGGGAGCGGTTGCCAATTTACTGTTAAAAATTGCAATAATAATGGAAGGTAATTTTATTTTATGTTATATTTGAATTTAAAAAATGTAATATAAGTGAATAATTTAGAATTCCAAAGAGAAAATAAGATTATTGTTTTTCAAAACACAAAGAGTTTTATTTTAAAATACGTTTAAATAGTTGTGCGATTTACAATGAGTTATCGAACGGTTCTACTTTATAAATGTAGCTATTAACCATAATAGGACTACTGTTATCGAGGACCTTATTAGTACAATCGTGTAGTACTAAAAGGGAAATCTCAATCCTTGATTCCGCCCTCCTGAAGCTAATGGACTATAACCGACTCAGTTGTTATCAATTAAATTCAAAAATCATTTAGTTTTACTGCCTACACTGTAAATAAAAGATTTTTTGCTCATTGAAAATATTTAGCTAACATAACGCCATTACAAAATCACTTCAATTAATGTTGTAAAATATTTTTTGTTAAAAATGAAATGGATAGTTTTACAATAAAGCTTAAAGTGAATGAATAAAAGAGGAATAACTTAAAATAGAAAAAAAAAACATTGACCACAAAAAAAGAGAAATACATAAAATATTATTTGTAATTGGACTATATCAGCTTTCAAATGATGCTACCCCACATCCCAACAAAAAAAAATCCCCCTAACAAATTGACTTACATCAATCTTTATGAGTCTCCTTCGGCTATTCCCCAATCCCCTCAACCAAGACGAAATTTATAATCACAAAAGAAGTTGTCAGTGCGGCGCGAATTTCATCCTCCCATTTATCTATTTATCGGCGGGGTGGTCAGATATGAGCTCATCCGGCCCCCACATAAACCTCATAGTGGACAATAATGAACCACGAAGAATGCCGATGGCCGATTGAAGGGTGACTGGACAATGGTTTATAGGAGAGGGAAGGTCTATTGTCCATGTTGATCCGTAAAATATTGATGGCAGTTGTTGAAGGATGATAAATCTATTGGAAATCGCATTTGAATATTATATATTTATTAAGCTGTTTGTGTATTTGTTTGAAGGTTTAGTTGGATTGAAGTAAGGGTTTATTTAGTAAATGTTTTGTAAATGTATAATAAGGTATTACTCAATGAAAACAAAATTTTAAACTTTTCATCGGAGATTTGAATTTATTTAATACATCTTTTTGAATTATTAGGGTATAAAATAAATCTAAATTGTCATAGAAATTTAAACTGGGAAATATCCAAAAAACAAACGATGGAAGGATAATTGAACAATGGTATGAAAGGACAATTGTCCATTTAATCCATAAACTGTCTAGTTTAGTTTTAAAATTATATTATAAATTGATTTAAAAATTTATATTAATGTAAGTCATTTGTATATATATATCGTTCTGCTCAACCGTTTAATCGTCAAAAGATAATTGGTTGTAAAGAAATAAAGATTCGATCAAAAGGCAGACATTTTCTTGTTCGAAATTAGCTGATACAAAAACTTTGCCTCAGTAATTGCAAACTTTACAGGTACAATAATGATAAAATGTAATGGAATACTTTTTCTTACATGTTTATTAATAAAATTAATGCTGTTAAAATTTCGTGCAACTTTACTCCAGCTTCATGAATCACGAAGAATGCCGATCGCCGATTGAAGGGTGACTGGGCAATGGTTTATAAGAGAGGGAAGGTCTATTGTCCATTTTGATCCATAAAATATTGATGGCAGTAGTTGAAGGATGATAAATATATTGAAAATCGCATTTGAATATTATATTAAGCCATTTGTGTATTTGTTTGATGGTATATTTGGATTGAAGTAAAGGTTTATTTAGTAATTGTTTTGTTTAAGTATAATAAACTATGAACTCAACAAAACAAAAAATTTAAATATTAGGTTTAAATAGAGATTTGAATTTCTTTAATACATCTTTGGGACTTATTAGGGAATATTATAACAAATAAATTATCAAAGAAATTTAAACTGGGAAATAACTAAAACAATTCGACGGAAAGATAACTGAACAATGACATGAAATGACAATTGTCAATTTAATCCATAAACTGTCTAGTTTCTATTTTGAATGATATTATAAAGCGATGTAAAAATAGATAAATATATATTAATTTAAGTATATTTATTGTTCTGCTCAACCGTTTAAATCATCAAAAGATAATTGATTGTACAGAATCACAATTAGCTTATACGAAATCTTTGCCTCAGTAATTGCAAACTTAACCGGTACAGTAACAATAAAATATAACAGAATACGTTTTATTACATATTTATTGACACAATATTACTGTAAGACTTTCGTGCAACGTTACACTCCACCTTCATGAAGTAACTTATCACAAATAGGGAGTTTAGTTTGTAAAATCGTTGACAGCAAGTGTTGGTTCAGGTTTCACGAAGTAACAGTACGTTAAATTTATGGAGTAAAGTTACAACACAAACTATGTGTGTTATTACTCTGTGAAACCAAAGAGAGCTGGTTTCCTCCGATTTTACGAAGCACAGTTTTACAGTGATTGGTGGATGCACGTGAGCGAATAACCATTATTTCATTGGAGTATCTTTGAATTCAGTAGTTAGTTAGAGAAATAATGAGATACTTGATTATTATAAAAACAAAATATAATAAAATACTAGCTGTATTAAAAATATTCAAAAAACCCTAATTCTTCATTGTAAAATTTTAGTCACAACCAAACTTTAAAAAAAGTCAGTTTAGTTTAGTTTGAGTTATCGTCGCACTAGAGCTACACGAGGGCTATTGGCGACGGGCGTCGTGTTTTAGAACCCAGTCAAGTGACGAGCCGACACCGCACCCAACGCAACCGTTAAGGGCGACCTCGTACGCAGCGGTAGGACTTTGAAGGGTATTTAACGTGCACTACCTCTACACGGAGTATTATTCGTCGGACATTTTTGGCTGCACGGGCCGTTTATAGGTAGGCAGCTATTTTGGCGATGCCCGGATCCGAACCTGATACCTTCCGCATGCTAGGCGTATGCCTAACCGATTGGGCTCCCCAGCCCCTCAAAAAAATCAGTAAAACATATTAATCAAGTAAACAATGTTTAAAAACGTATTGTAGAAACTAATTCCGTTGTTTATACCAATCCGTAATAATTCGAATTACTCAGACACATTTTAATCATAACTACTGCATATAATGTTAATCATAAGCGAAGTAATCTGCATATAGATTGTACTTAAGTAAGGATTATGGAAATTGGTACCGAGGGCCAGAAAAGTTGATAGTTTATTATGTTTCTAAAAGATATTACAGAGTATTAGGATGAATTTGTTTTAACACATCAACAGTTATGTGTATTGATTACGGGAATAAGCAATAAATATTTATATGAAATTAAGTGATACTTTATATTTTATGCATAAGATTATTAATCTGACGTTTCTGTTATCGTAGAAAACAATTTATCTTTTGTGTCAAAACTTAACTATTTGCTTTGTAATATTTTGAAAAATATTAAATTGTTTTTTTTGTTGAAATTGTTAATTATTTTATATTTAACGATAACAAACTACAGATTTTGCTGCGAGATATCAAATTATAGAGATAAAAGCTTTAACAAAAATTGTAAACCGAGGCATTTACAAATAGGGCAATTTTTTTTTTAAATTTATGCACGGTTTGGTAGAATTTTGATTTTTTCTTTAGTAAACATAAATGTGAAAAATAAAATGTATAATTTTTGTTTTAATTTTGTATTAAAGAACTCGATAGTATGTGTAGATTTCTCTTATACATAAACTTGTTTGTGTTTTTACACTAGACTTTGACGTTGACCACTTAAATATTTATAATTACTTATTTTTATTATGATTATCCATTTGTTTACATTTACTACGGAGAAACGCCCATAACGTAAATATAAGATAATATCTTAGACATTTTACAAACGCCATCACAAAGAAAACGCAAATCGATGATAAGTTATGCACATTCTAAAAAGACTAAATGAAAATATACAGTATCTGCATTGAATGTTATCAACTAATTTGTCTTAAAAACAAAATATCTATAGAATTTATATTTATTTATTTTCAATTTGCATTTGTTCATAGCAGCAGCATTAGAAATATGACATTCTTTTCATTTTTTCTGGTTATTTGTAGTTATTTCTTACTTTCTTACTGAAAAAAAAGTTTGCCGTGACACAATGGTTTCGGTAAAGATGTCTTCACATTTCTTTTTTGACAGATCTCTCTTAGAGAATTCCAATTAAATGAAATTCCAATTATCTGACAGCGAGCTTTGGAATGAAAATGTCATAAATGAATTAAAAAAGTTTAAGAAATAACATACTTTGCAATCGCAAATTTCCTAAATTTGACAATGGCCATTTCATTTTGAAAAACGGCGTTCAATAACTCAATTAAGTAGATTTTGTTTTACATTGGCCAGAAATGTCATACCTTTCAATTTCCACTTGGTGATAATTTGGTAAAAAATTTCTCATATTCCAGCATGGAACAGTTTTGGTAAAAGTAAATAAATCTATTTAGGTTTCAAACACTTTTGACTTATAACTACACAAGAAGCAAACAATTAAAAAAGGAATACAATTATTATGAACGCCCAGTTATATAAACAACTAAAAAAAGCATAACTTTTATTCAAAATGATCAACCACGGCCTTCTTCCACCATATTCATTGCTATCGTTTCCAATTACAGCTCCCCTTTACTTTTCAAAGCAATAAAAACCTTTTCAAAAAGTAGAATTTTCAACCCACTTCGAGATCCAAATCCCTCATTCGTTTTAGATTCGATAACAACAGTGTTAACTTCGATGCCAACAATCGATGTTTGTGCTTGTCTGTGGACCATCCCCCCTTACAAACTATCGGGAAAAGGCAATAGAGTCTCTTAACTCTGTATATGGGTATACCAAACATGTTTAAGAAATATCAGTCTATACTTTGTCACCCGTTATGGCATTAAATAAGAACTTTATAGTTTTTGAAAATATCACGCTCTTAGGATAATGTTTGAATTATATAATGTGTGATTCAATAATGGATAATAACAAGCCGAGAAAACTTTCCATTTGATAACAGTATTTTATTAGAAAGAAAAGAGACATGTCTGACTTTGAGGCATTTTGTACCAACCCTAAATCCCCGAAGTGATGCCACGTTGGGAGCCACCCTCAATACCGATCCGAAGTGTCCATTGTTTCCGCATGAGGCACGGCAAAGGGCAGCACCACTACCACGCTTCTCTCGTTCTAATCTACTACGCGAGTTCAAGTCTACTACACATCGCTTGAAGAGTCTACTACAACCTTGCCCAAAAGCAGCTCAAAAGATAGAGGGCAGCACTACCGACCGTAAGTGGATACTTCTAATTTTAGGAACAGACGCCAATCAGAGGATCTCTCAGAATCTGGGAGATCTTATTGGGGGATCTTATTGGGATTGGCCTTTGGAGGCTAATAGGCATTCGGAAATGTTCACTGCCAATATTAATATTTTGAATCTTTTGATTATTGGTTATGTCAAGTAACAGAAATCCAACACAGCTGTTTTCAACAATTCTTCAAGGCAATCATCTTTGAGACGTGCCCCACACAGCAGTTTGAGAAACCCACTCTTTATCACGTAGCTTTAACCTTGTTAGAGCCAATTTTGCACTAGGATCCCTGCTCTTTTTACCATTGATCCGAGGGACGTGATGGGCTAACTCACCATACCGAAAACGGTCCCGTGAGAGTAAAGCCCCTGAAACGGATACTGAAGATAAGGAGAGAAAATAAAACGCGACTTTTGATCGGAGTTATGACGATTGGGATGACTTCGGGGCAATAGCATCTCGAATCTGGTCGATGGGATTGCTTATTTTAAAGGTCTTGGGAGGGATATATACTCAATGCATGTGATACATGTGGGGTAGCACAAGTGTTGCAACTTCAAAATATCATATTTTTTTGGAAAAAGCAACAATTGCATTGACAAATGATTTTTTTTAACTAGTCTACCATTGAATTTTGAAATACGCACTTTATCCTACGTGTTTTGATAAGCACAACTGTAACTTCAAAATATATTTGCTCATTGTTTTTGAAACAAAATTTCATTGATTATTGAGCAATTTTTTGAAATCTAATATGTCCCTGAGTACTGAAATTAGCGACTATATTCAAGGGATACATACTCAATGCATGTGATACATGTGGAAAAACGCACGTGTAACTTCAAAATATCCTTACTAATTTTTTATGAAAAACGCGCACAATTGCATTGACTATTGAGCTAGTCTTTGAAAAGAAAAATACCACCAAATAATGAAATAAGCGACGATGTTATATGTGCAACAATAAATAATTTAATTTCTTTCGAGTACTGACAATGGACCACTGGAACGACCACGCCAACGGTGACATCACAGCTACGTCAAACATTGGTCTTACATCCCACAAACAAAGCCAGCTGGCTGTTAATTCGTTCAGATTAAAACAGCCACGCTTGTATTGACGTCACAGCGACACCAAACATTGTATTTTACCGCCCACACAAATAATGCTCCTCGGTGTTTGAATTGTCCATTGGGATGACTTCTAGGCAACAGCATTTTGATTTTGGAGAAGAGAGAGATTGTTTATTGTAAATTTATTGTAAGAGTTATACTCAATAGACGCATCGTTAAAATGCGCCTAGCAATAAATTAAATCCCAGCTTCAATTCCAAAATATATGCGTTAAAACTATAATGAGTATTGAGAAAAAATTTAAAAGCTAATATAATTTTTAAAAATTAAAATTTTGGGCTAAATTTTGTAAGTAGTAATTTAAACTCTTGCAATTCATAGTTCTATGCCATACCTTTAAAATCAACTGGACAATTTCACTCAAACTCTTATAGGAAAAAATATTATATATATGCAATTATGTGGAAAACAATTGAGTTTCGGAGTCATGGCAATAGGAATGACTTGAAGAAATCGCATTCTGGCTTGGTTTAAAGAAACAGTTTACTTTCAAATTTTGTTGAATGAGTCAGTTAATTTTCTTGATATATTCAATACAGGGTTTTACTAACGTCGGAATCGATTAGTTGAAGCCCCAGACTGCCATGGAAAGGTAAAATGACAAATTATCAAAATATAATCGTCCTTTTTTAAATATTAAGTAATAAAAAACCCATAAGAAAGTGTGCTAATTATTTCAGGAACAAAAATGGTTTAAAACATTTTTACTAAATTAATAAATAGATGTTAACAATAGTTGAAATTTTGTTAAATTTATTCTTCTTCTTAGTTGAGATATCAATTTAAATAGGTTTTTACATTATAATTTTTTCCAACTTTTGTGACAAACTTTACATTTACGTTACAAACATCACAACGAAATACCGGCGATAAAATGAAATATGAGAATATTTTATTATTTACTGTAATGATTTGAAATATGAACTAAAGAAACTATTTTTAGTGTTGTTAGATTGAACGGTTTTACCCAAAATTTAAATTAAAAATACTTTCTACACAAAAGAACTTTAATATGGTTTTATTTTATATTTTGTCACTAGAGAACTGTTTAAGTGAATGCACAGATTGAAAAAATATTAATAAAAATTCATTAAGCTTATTTTTGTTTTCAAATTGAAAGTGCAAGCAAAGAAACCTTTTGAATTAATTAGCAATATTATAATAAAAACCTTACTTTATTATTCAAGAGTGTTCTTCAATAGTGTTTAATTAATTTTCTAATCAAAATTACTAAGAGTTTTTTAATTAATTTGTTGAGGAAACAAGTGCGTTTTTTAAGACTGGAGTAGGCAAATATCTAAGCTGTTTGGAATTTTAAATCAAATTTAATCTTAAAATATTTATTAATTTTAATTAATTAGTTTTTCGAAAACAATTCATTTTGCTTTATTTTATCTACTTTAAATGTCTAGTTATGTTGGGTTTGCCTTGCTCAGGTGTTTTCTTTGTTATTTTCTACTTTTTTTAGACTTGAGAAATATATTACTTTATACTATTATTAACTTTTTTTGCTCACTTCAAAAGAAATAGTTAATGAAATTAAAACTTTAAAATTAGTAAAAGTAAATGATAAAAAGAGAGATAAGGAAAAAATCCAAATTTATTTGGTTAACTGAAGCTATTTAAAAAACAGCATAGAATTCATTACTGGTAATAGATTTTTAAAAACTAAAAAATAATCACAAATCAGAATAATGCTAATCATGTGTCAGCAAGTGTTAGAAAAAACATCCAAAAAATATAGTGTAAAATTTGCAAAAAACAAAATCAAGCACGGCTATTTTGCTTTTAATAATAGAATTTTGTAGATGTTTCCTTAAAATGTGATTCTATATATAAAAAGAATACAGGATATGAACAATTCAATTAAAAAGTTTTATTATCACAATTTTTATTTACCTTATGGTAATCATAAAATGGACAAGCCTCGAGCTGTTTAAAGCTCTACTCCTATTGTCATTAAAGTGTCGACAAAAATAAGCTTTAAACAATAGGCCACTGAACGATTTTTTTAGTAAACCAGCTATAATAAAAATAACGCAGCAGCCTCTAAAAAAACTTATGTAAACCATCTTACTATGCTCCATATACGTTTGAAGATATTTTTAGATCGCAACTTATTGCCAGTAGAGTTAAAAAGACAAAGAAAATATATTTCAAAAGATAGTTGGATATTTACAAGTGAATATTCAATGTATTATTAGTGTCAGAAAAATTTGCACAAATGGTCTTTATCGAAAGAATAAGAGCAAGACTGTTCTTTACCAGCAGAAAATCAGACAGTGGAGTTCAATTTATGAAACTCTGAAGTTTGAGGAAATTCCATATACTCTTTATTCCTTTAATGAGGACTCCGGCGAGTTCGGGTCGGGTTTACGTCATATTTTACCTGGAACTTAATAATAATAGAAAATTCTATTTTGAGGTTTTGTTGTGGGCGTAGTTAAGTCATTAAAATGTTAAACATTGCGTTTTAAACTATTACTTGGCAACACACAGAGGTTGGGAAACATTTGGTCCTTAAGCTAAATTTTTATATAAGAACAATTATTCCTTGTTAATTATAATCCAGATAGTGTGTAAATAAATTACAGAATTGCTATTTATTGAAAAAAGCTTAAAATATTTTAAAAGTATAGTTGGAGAGGAAACGTTGAAGATCCAAACTTTGGTTACTCTTGAACACCAAAGTCTCGATGTCACATATAAGGCTGTAGTTAACACGAGTTAAAATCGTTAAATTTTAATTTCTTCGTTAATTAATAGTAGTTCGATGAGAAATGATACATAAATAACTCTTCATCCCCATAAGTTTTTATCATAATTTTTATGACTAAACCTTACACTTAAAATGAATTTTGTGCTAGTTGCTCCATTGTCACACCTATGCACACATTTCAGGCGACAACAATGGAAGACTCACGTACAGATAAATTTGCATCAAAAAGTCAGGACTAGTAATAAAAATACCTTTATCCATAAATTTATTTTAAAGATCTTGAAAAGAGAGGCACCAAACTCGGAGATAAAATTTTCATATGCGTAAACAAGCCTCCCCTAAGTCCTCTGCCAGCGTTGTCTAAAAACCGACCGAAAGAAAACGAAGAGAATTTGGAATGTATAATGAATAGGCTGCCACTCAAAGAGGTGACAGTCTTCCAGTCCTTGATAAAAGGCTAAATCAACTTTAAAAGACATATAGAAGGCTTTAGCAGATAAAAATGTATGTGTAAAAATACAACCATTGTATGACATGTCACTGTATTTGCTTATTAATAAAACCTATAACTTATAAGTTGGTATTGCTGATTTGAAAGGTGATTAAAGCAGTCATTCATATTGCTTAACTGAGTGTCAGTGTGATGTGAATTTAATGCTTTATTATATTATTCAATTTGCCATATGGTAATTGAGAAAAAAAAGCTTTCGAAGGGATTATCTTTCACGTTCAAGTTTTACAGACGATATCCAGAAATTTCAGATTTAGTATGTCAGTGGTTTTCAGGACCTGGTAATTGTGTACTTAGCTTCTTTAAAAGTAGTAATTTTTTATAATTGTAAGAATTTTGAATTTTAAGTAAATTAAAAGTGATTAATTGAAAATCGATATGATAGAGTCTGTGTGTGCATACAATCTAAGCGTGTGAGGTATTTCTTTTTTTTAAATAATTTTACACGTTGCATCATTTACATGTATTATCAAACAAATACATTAAAAAGTTATAATATACTTATAAGGTAATCTGAATAACTTAAAAAAAAGTTCTATGTCAGCTACCATTTGCTTAGGCACGATTTTCTAAAAAACATATTTATGACGTCCGACAAGAAATGGGAACTCGTGTTTTAGATTTGAAGTCTCTAGGGTTTTTTTTTTTCGAAATGGGCACGACAGGCCTTGACATTCTATGAGCTGTTTCAGCACTGATTTTAATCAACTCTGTAACAAAGCAACAGTAGGAATGAAACCAAATTCAATTAAGACCTAAATCATTGAACTTCCAAACCTCCTAAAAAGCAATCCAATAGTGCAAACCACTTATAGCCTTTTCTGAGACTGTACCCCAAATCCTCTGTTACGGGCCCTATTGACCGCAACAAAGTGGCCGGCTGATGAGAACTCGCCAGAGTAGAGAGGAGAAAAGCGCATATTTACAAATATTAGTTATTTATCATACTGCTAAAAACACGATACGTTCTTTCATTAAAAAAAAACATTTCCACATGTACTTATATGTGTTGGGTTTGAACATGGGCTACTTAACTTAAAAGACCACAGAAGCTATTTGTGATGTCACGGTATCCGTCCGGTTTGGATTGTCGACTTTTCTGAAGAAAAAGTATGCAATCTATTCGCAAACGACTGACCCTACTTTCCAAGTTCCTAACAAGTATCGTTCATCTTTTTCAAAAAAGTAACAACCCGAACCGGGCGGATAGTGTGAGGCCACACAGAGCTCCTCTAGCCTTATTAGTTGAGTTGACCGTGGTTTGAACCGTAAATAGACGTTATCTTGTTTTATTGTGGGCAAGTATACAGATGATAGCTTGAAAATTTTATAATATTTATTAAAGTAATGCAGAAGTAGAAAATTAAGTTTTAGTTTTATAAGGGTAGAACATTAGAAACACAACATTATTGACCCCACTACTGGTTTAAAGTATTTTTACATTTTTAAATTTTTTCAATCAGATTTAAACACATTTTTCAAATGACTGTACATACCGCACACCGTCAATTAAATCCCTCCAATTACAATCGACAAAAATCTTATTACATTGCCGTACCTCATTATAAGTACCTCACAACTTTACATTCGCAATTACGGATATTTGTGTTTCAATGAATTAACTGAACCGACAAAAATTGACGAAATTATTAGTGCACAGAAACAGGTAAACAAAGCACAAAATTAATTTACTTCTCATCCCTTCGCCATGGGAGGCAATAATTAAGAGGCAAGAGGACAAAAAGGTCTTCTTCGAAGGGTCATTCGTCACGACGTCCTCGTCCTTATTGAATGCCCACGTCCTTTTAAATGACATTCCTCGTCGGCGAAGGTTATGTCCCTCCATTTTATTCCCCTCCTCACAAATGATTGGAAGAGGATATTTGATTTATTGATTTTGAAATGAATCTTTTCGGAAGATATTGAAATGTAATCGCTTTGATGAATTGAGATGGAGTTAAAAGGAAGAACTATTTAAATGAATGATTTGTCACTTTTACTTAAGTTTTTCTTTCAAAATTAGCTTACTATAAATTTGATAAAAAAATAATGCGCTAGATACGAACCTAGATATTTTTCTTCATTTATTGTTATTGCATTTAGTATATTGATTTAAATTTAAATATTTGTAACTTTAACAAAGTTATACTCAAGATTGATATTAGTTGTTTTTGATAAGTAAAGAATACGAAACCAAATATTGATCGAACCTGTAAAAACTATTGAGTAAGATACTTTGTAAGATGTACCAAGTAAGATTAAAGGTTTAAAACTATTTGATTAAAGTAAATATTTCAAACTATTTTTTAGTTCAATTAAATATAAGTTCATATTTCTACAGTTTTATATAAACATTAATAATTTATGATTAGTTAGTATTCACTTACAAACTTAAATAAAAGTAAGATATGATATTTTAACTATGAAAATCAAAAAATGAGCATCGATAATTTAAAATATATTTTACTAAAAGAACCAGTTTGTTATAAGTGCATTTTTTAATTTTTTTAATTTCAACTAGGGATTAAGTTTATAACATTTATCTAATCAATTATAAAAGTAATGAAATAAAAACAATATATTTGTATATGTTTTACAAAATGTTATGGATATATTTTTTATTAATTTATTCACTTGGAAATAACAATGGATTTGAAATTAAAATTCATGTGACTCGTAACTAACCTTTTGAATTTTGAATTATTCAAATATGCAGTACAAAGCCAATATCTGCATATATAAAATTCCAAAAATCCATTGTTAGAAACTTTACAATAATGGAAAAACGATATAAAAGAAATATAATAAATTATATTTAATGAATATATAATGCTATGGGTAGCTGATACAAGGTTATTATTTCGTGAGTTGGAATTGTATGAGATACAGCAGTTGTAAAATCTAATGAAAACTTAAGTTCAAAATTTATGAATTGCATTAATGAATTAAAACTTTTTTATCTATATTTTTATACTTGTAACTGCCCATTTTGTTAATAATAAAATAGTAGTTGATATTATAAACTGTATATTAGGGGTTGACAATATAAAAACAGGCAAGTAATATGGAAACCTTAGATATTGTCTTTTTATGTGTTTTTGATGACTCTAAACACGTTAGTAAAGTATACATTTGCATTGAATTCTTAATTTTTCAGCATTTTTATTGAATTATGGTAGAAATTTGTACTGCTTATATTGTAATTATATCTATAAAGTGTCAAAAAAAAAGTTACTTAATTTATTATAGAACTCCCTTGAATTGCGTTAAAATAAATGTTTGAGACCCTTTTAAGATTTAGCTGTTTTTCCATTTTTAATTCTTACTGATTATTTTTTACTTAAATATGTATTCTTTTTAATTTGAGCTTCTTATCAAAGGTATTTTTGAAATTAATATTAATCATTACTATATCCAAGTTGGGTAATTAAATGGAAAATTACTGGGTAATCTTCATATCTTATGTAACTAAAATGAAAGAAAAAAAGTTAAATTGACTGTTAAATTATTTTTCCACCTCTACCCGTGCAACGTCGGGTATAACAGTTAGTAGATATTTAAGTTTTGTGCAAATTATACAAAAAAAGTGCACCATAATTCTGCCGCCCACCAACATCTGCTTCTGCTCGTCAACATCAAGTATGTCCAAGTCCAAGTATGGCTCCGAAACGAAGTGGAACCTGAAAATTGGGGATGGACACTAAAAGAAAACTGTTTAGAGCCAATTCAGACCTTTCTTCCGCTTGCTCCTGAAAAAATTATAAATAATATATTTTTCAATTGTGAAAAAGAGTGCAATAACAACTGTGGATGTAGAAAAGTAGGATTGTTTTGCTCTCAAGTAAGCACCACTTGCCAGGGACAATCTAGTCGCAATGTCAAATCTATTGCAAAAGGAAGATATTTATGAAGATATTCTATCTTCACCACTATTATAGCCACCTCCAATAATCAAACTAATTATGGAATATCCGGGAGTAAGTTTTATGTCCATCGTATGTACACTGTTATATTAAAAAGTTTGTAAAATGAAGTGTTCTAATTTTGAAAAAATGATGCGAAATATTTCATTCATAATATAAATAAAAGTATTGTAACAGTTTCTTTTTCTCACAGAACTTTCTTTTGTAAAATAAATAAGTTTATATTTAGTTAAACCATACAAAATTAGCCATCGATTGCCTGTTTTACTGTTATTTCTAATAATACATTATTTTTCTGTGAACAACGCGAATAATAAAACACCACCACCACCTATGTCCCTAAGTGTATTTTATATGTCTAAAACGTGTTTAGAGAAATCAAAAACACATAAAAATACACCTCACAAGCCCCATGGTGTTCGTTTTTAGAAATTATTAATTTTCATCTAATTAAATTCAAAATGGTCTGAAATTAAAAGTAAACATTGATAGACTAATCTTGAACCGTTTAAAAGTTACAACAATGTTTCAAGCCATCTGAAATAGATAACATATTTTCATCCCTATTTTATTTATATTCATTTTTTTTCTGTGAACAACGCGAATTTTAAAGCACCATTATTAAAATAAACCTATAATATTTTAATTTCTAAGTCCCTAAATGTATTTTAGATGTCTAAAATGTGTTTAGAGTGACCAAAACATAAAAAGACACCTTATATGCCAGTTTTGTTCGTATTTAGAAATAATTAATTTCCAGCTAATTAAATTTAAAATGTCGTCCGCAATTAAAAATAGAACCCTGATATATAAATTTTAAAGCTTTTAAAAGTTTAACAATGTTTTAAACCATCTAAAACAGATAAAATGATATCCTATATGCGTATTTTATTCCTTTTTTTATGTACCAGCTAAATAGAATATTTTGACCTTTGAATTTGAATATAAAAATTAGCTCCACTCAGAAACATGGGGACTTTTGACAGGTCATTTATAATGATGTTCTTAAGGTGTCCAGCTTTCAGCTTTCTGGAAATTTTTCCGAGGTTGAACCTCTATTTTGACTGGAATGTGTCTTCTAACTTTACGTGCTTCTGTTTGAGATGCCGCCGAAACTCATCGGACAGAAGACATAGGCTTTAATTATAAAATTGTGGAGGCCGTATATTAGTAAAACTATAACATCGACAAGAATTATAAGATAATACAGGAAACAACACAACATGATAAGTTTACACATTGATTTATTATCATTTTAGGGTGTTTCCACATTACCCACCTTTTTTCAAAAATTGAATACAGTAGTTAAGTTACTCTACTTTCCATTTTTATTTATTAAAGTAACTAATTTTTGGACTTTTGGCTTACATTCCCATATTTCTTGAATTTAAGGACTGTTTGGTTTTTTTAATTCAAATGTTCAAATAGCTAGTCATCGTTCTTTTTATTACTTAAAAGCAAATTGTGTCTCCACATTTGCACACCTCGTTTCTACATTTTTATCACTTTTCTTCTTTATAATATTATGTGTTTTAAGTAAAAACTACATTTTATTGCTATTTTCAAAGTTGATAGGTTTTAGAAATAATTAAAAAAAAAACAATATTAGGTGGTATCTAGTCAATCTTTCAGCACAGTCAATAAGCTTTTAGAAGAAAAATGGTAGTTGAACGCATGCTGCATATGTAGGAATTGGGTAAGAAAAAATGGTATTAATAAAACTTAGCTTTTCTTTCCCTATA
Organism: Oedothorax gibbosus; assembly: GCA_019343175.1. Taxonomy (NCBI): domain Eukaryota; kingdom Metazoa; phylum Arthropoda; class Arachnida; order Araneae; family Linyphiidae; genus Oedothorax; species Oedothorax gibbosus. The sequence continues at coordinate 23,545,489 of CM033280.1, forward strand.
AACCATGAAATCGTACTAATAAAAACAGGTTAAAATGGATTTTTCTAAATTTGGAATTAGGAAAAAATTCTGCAACTAAATGAGAAAGCAAACTGGGAAAATAACTTGTGATTTGCAATCAGTAAAAGAAAGCATTTTAACTTCTAAGATACAGTATATCCATCAACATGTTTGAGAGTAAGGGTGTAAAAAATTCCAAGAAAAAACATTAGCAGCGACAAATTAGCTCTTTAGCCTACAATGGCAACCAATCCATACTTTTCAACGTTGTCCCATTGAACATCATCTGGTTCTGTAACTTATTTATTTTTTAAACATTGGGAAATTATGATACAAAATCGACTGGAGCGTGCACCATCTTTCACCACCGTGGATATTTCCCCCAAAATTCCTGCTAATGACACCCCCGTGCTCTCGAATCCGTGTCACATTATAACTGATGGATGGTCGGCAATATTTCCAAAAAGTAGTTTCCTCTTGCCAATCGCCACGAAAGACAGCGTTTTCCCGTGCGTTTTATCGACGTTCCCCGAGATAGATTCGATGTTCCGAATTCGGATAGGAAAGAAATCCGATACCTTGCGTGTTTGACTCGTTCCATGAACTAAATACGAATTCAAAAAGAAAGGACTTAGTTCAGGCATACGGCGCAATGCAATAAGAACAGTCCCATTTACGGTTCTCTGACAATTGCCACTGTTCATCCATATCGTTCAAAGATATTTATGAAACCTACATCTACAGTCCCTGGACAAATTATTAGACGCACTGCAAGATTACATGTATCAATCAATGATGAACAAAATACCTTTAGAAGGACATTTGTGCTCCTAAACTTAAGCTATTGAATAGAAAATACTATCTGCTATACTTAATACATATATCGTCATCTTTTTTAATGATATGGCATTCTTTGGTATGCTTTCATCATTACTAAAAAAATACAGTGCGTCTAATAATTTGTCTAGGGACTGTACAGCATCCACTGACATACTTAACTAAACCAAGGCCAAACTACATAGAGTATCAGGCCTCGACAACAAACGGTTAGATATGATGCCAGAGTATGGATGGGGTCACACCTTTGGAACGCCACTCGAGTAAAGCGGTGTATGGTTAGGTTATTCAATGAGCGAAGCTTCGTTTGAGTTAGTAGTAACTATTTCCCCAACTTCACTCAAGTAGCATTGGGTACGATGGTACAATCATGCTCAGCTGTGATGCCACATACTCGTTGACGTAATTTTCTATACAACTAGTTTAAATACAATAAATGATGATAATGTTTTTGATGTTCAGGCCTGATAATGTATTCAGTTTTGCCTTGAATAAACTTAGTACAGCACGAGAGCTATAAAGGTTCAATGACTGCTAAATGCCGTTTTAGTTTACGATACCAGAGAAATATTGCATTCTGGCTGAGATTTGGTGTCATTTGAACAGAGTAGATTTAAATTTCTAGTATTTAATTATCAATGTTCTTGATTTTGATTGGGGTTGCTACAGTTCACTAAATATAACCAATGAAATTCTGAGTGAGTCATACTCAAATCAGGGTTTGGCGAGGAGTGGACATTCAACTTGTAAATTAAACTATTTGCTATAGATTCCTTTGAAAATATTGCTGGCATATATGTGTCTCTATCACGACTCCTTTTTATTTAAAACGATGCTTAATGTTTCAAAACTAACTATAGGCATTTTTATAGTTTCATCAGCACATAAAAAATATTAGTCGAAATTATTTTTTTATCTTAAGTTTCATCTAAACTTGTGTTATATCAAACCAGTCACATAATCATGCACAAACGTTGAAAAAATTAGAAAATTTAATGATAGAGGTTATTTTTTTTGCTCTTAATTCTTTTGGGTGGAAAACTTTAAAATATTTTAACTGAAATTTAAATTACAAAAGCGAAACAACTATGAAGATAAGCAATTGATGTGGGTAAATTTTAAAAAATAAATACAAATTAGATATAAGATATCTGTTGTTTTAATCAAAATACTAATTCACTTTAGGTATATTTGCACCTGTTGTAAACTTGAAAACATTTATGATAAGACACAGTCATTAATTTCAGGTTCAGTTGCAATTTTTCAAAAAACTAAAAGTTTTTTTTTAAGGTTGATTATTTATTTTAGTAAAATATTTTTTTAAAAATATATGAAAGCAAAAACTAGTTCATAAAAATAACACTTTGAAACCACATAGTTTTATCTTTCTGGATGGTCACGTGTCTAGGTTGTTATTTTGAAACAAGACCATGTCATCTCCAGATGGATGAACATCTTGAGAAATCAATATGGTGAATAAAATATGAACCCACAGAAGAAAAAACTTACAAAATTGATACCTGTCATATTGACTTTCCCCATCCAAAAAATGCTCTCTCTCTCTCTCTCTCTCTCTTAACAACTACCCTTTGAAAGTGAGTTTTTTCATTGAAACGTTTTCTTTTTAGATCCACTCTCTATTAGTTTTTGCGTTAAGTTCTGTATTAAAAGTGGTCTAACTCGATATATTAAGTCCGTAAAAATTGCATACTTTTATATATATATTTTTTTTCATTATAAGGTAGGCTTCTATAGATAGTTCTAGTTCAAGGATACTTTACAACTACATAAAGGATGGATACATTACTTGATCGGTATAAGAGAACACCGCACAATTTGACATCTGAATTGGCTTATTTTGATTTAAAAAAAAATCAGGATTGAAAGGGAACAATAAGTTCTTACTGAAATACTTACTTACTGAAATTCTAATCGGGAAACAACTAGGTTCATAACAGTAAATATCATCAACAACCGTTTCTACACTAGATTTATACACATTAAAAAAATCGCTAAATACAGCATCCAGCTATAACATAAACTTCTTAAAGCCAAAATCAACTATTTTCCTTAGTATTCTTTCGCAAATTAACTTAATATTATTTATCGTCTGCTTGATTTATTTCTAGTTTGAAGAATAATTAAATATTTTTTAATATCAAAAGTAATGAAACTACTCCAAACTGCATTAAAAAAATACGAAATGTAAATTAAAATTAACATAATTGTATGCAAAAAATATGCCTTGCCGCTTCCTTGGTAAACAATATATGAACAATCAAAGAATCACATTGTGCTACATTTTATTACGTCATTCCAAACTGATTCATGAAAAAATTATTTTGCTTCAAATATTTTTTAATAAATAAAGTTTATCATGCATTGTTGATTTGGCAACAGTGATTTAAATGACTCAAAATTGAATTCCAATGTTAATTTAATAGGAAATTCGCCGACAGATAGTAAATTTATGTCCGTCCGGACGTACAGACAGGCGGACATAAGTATGAAAGTTGGGTCTCTGAGGTAATAGCTTTCTAACAAAAAAGAATTTTTAAGATCAGATGTATAGGACCAATTTTGGAAGTGGGGTACGGACAGACGGATAGACAGACAGGCGAACATCGACCGCATGTCAATACCTACTTTTTAATTTTTTTTAATTCTTTCGAATTAAAAAAAGAAAAGTAGGCTAAAAATAGTTGAATTGTAAATGCTTTTCAAATCGAATCTTGTCCAATATCGTAAATAAATTTGTGTTTTTGGGACTTTGACTCAAGACAAGATTCGAGTCTACTTATCTACTTACTCGACAATCCGAAACTTTGGTATAGTTGGAAAATTTCCGGCCTCCTATTTCTAGCCTTTGAGAGGAGCTTTAATACCAGACCAAAATTTAAGACACCCTAAGCGAAAACTTACAGAATGAAATGTGTCGTTTACCAGCAATTTACGAGGCCAGTAAGATGTCTTACACTAGGCATGAAGGAGATTGTTTCATCTTTCAAGCTGTCGCAGCTCTTATCTATGAACTAGTAAGATTTTATGTTGAATGGCTCTAGACACACCCAAATAATTGAAGCTCTTAGAAAATGCAGCCGATTATTAGGAAAGTTCCGGTATGTACTTTTACCATTATTAAGCAAAAGCTCTCAAGTATAAAAACCGCATCGGAGAATCAATAACGTTTTCGCTGTAAGTCTTCGATGAATTAATTATCGGATTATTAAGTTGTTTAGTAATCGTTGAAGCGGTTTATTGGCTCCGGGAAAAAAGAAGGGGAAAATAAGAGCAAAAAATGACTTTGTAACTAATTAAAAGTGAAATGAGGTGTTTTTTTTGTACCTCGGAAAAAGGCCTTACCTTGCAGTTATCAATGGGAAGATAAAAAAAATGTGTTGCTTAATTACAATTGGTGCATAGTTTGCAGGAAATAATCATTTTTAATCTTTTTTGTTTATTAATTAAATACCATTGAATTCGAATGTTTCATGTGACGTATAATCATTCCTGTTTTCATTTCAGAATGTCATTATTGGTTTCTGTAATTTGTGGTCTAACATGATAAGCTCTTCCCTCCTCATTGAATAACCAAATGAGGCCTTATTTCCATTCATGTATAATTGTTGCCACTCAATGTATTTTATTGACATATTGCTGATTATGTTTATTTTTTACTTGTAATACAATGATGTAAGTTTTTTTTATAATTGTTGCAATAATTCCTGTATTTCTACCAAAACCAATTTTAAAACTTCTTTGTATTTAATGTGTAATCTCGGGTCACTTGATCTTATGGTATACTAACCCAAGGTATAAAAGGCTGTATAATATGTACCGAAATTTTTGAAACTTGTGTAATTAGTAAAGTGATTTCTTATTAACAGTAGAGGAGACCGGGGCTAGTTTTCCAGGGGTAAGTTTCCCACCAGGACTTATATTGGAAATGAGCCATTTGGGGGCGTCAAATACGGCTTTTTTAAAAGATTTTTTTTTCATCACTATGCATATGTAAATAATATTGAAAGCGACAACATTGATCAAGTAAACTTATCATTCGTTCGGAAGATTACCGGTTTATCGAACTGTAAAAGAAACTGCCAATAATGCCACTTAAGAAGCTGTTGGGGCAAAAGGATTAATCTAAACTTGAAATCTGTTCAAAATTATTATTATACCTCAAAGTACCTAATAGCATATTTATGCAATATCTAAGAGAAATGGTTAGTTTTAATAAAAGTACATGTGATGGCTTCGATCTACATGTTTCAAACAAGACAAAAAAAGACAAAAAAGGCCATGCGATTGGGGATATATTAAATGGAACAGCTATGATATAATGACCGGTCACGATTTGGCGATTTGCGTTACGTTGCCAAGCAATAGAAATGCCCAAATGTGGTAAATATTCCACTTCATATTTCATGCAACTCGATAAGTATAGTAACCCTACGTTTAATTTTCAATATCGCCGAAAGTCGCCAATAAACAGACCAGAAAATATACCATAGATGTACCCCACCTGATATGCAGAAAGACTTACATGCAGCTCAAACTAATGGAGAAAACCCGAATAAAAATTTTTAAAACAAATAGTAAGAACCCGGCAACTCAATAACAAATTTTCATGGCAGAATAATAAGCAAATGCTCAAAACGTTCAAAAATCAAACACAAAAAAAGGTTGAAAAAACTGGACTAGATAAGCTATTTAAAGCCGATAGAAATTTGTTTTTTAAAACTAGAACTCAGTAGCAACTAGACATGGAAGAAGTTGTGGGTAGAGATTTACTGTACGGTCCCCCTTGGCGAACTTTCCAAAATCGCGCAAAAACTCCGTATTTAGGCGACTTTTTTTTTAAAACCAGGATTCAAAGAAAAGATCCGATGGGAATATTTCTTATGAAAACTCAACCAACGGTCCGATATGGTTGCCGGAAAACGTCATCAGTGCGAGGTCAATTAGAATCTTCAGTCAAAGTCAGAAAGGTTGCCAGAAAAAATTATTTATCGCCAAATCCGAAACAATCGCGCCAAGGGAGACCGTACAGTAAATCTGATCCGAAGTGGTGAGCTATCCTTAATAGTTGATGAATTTTACATAAATTAGTAAAGTGTAAACAATCTCGATTGCTGCCAACATAAGGTAAGAAATGAATGGAAATATAGGGCGCATGCAAGAGAGTTATAGATGAGATATTAATAAAAAAAATTCTTCAAAAAAATAATTACAATGTATCAAATTTCATTTATTTCAACAATTAGTTTCTCTTAAAGTTGGCAACTCAGACATTTAAATTTGTTTCCGTTAAAAATTATATACTACAAATTATCACAAAAATCAAAACTTTCGAAATTGGGGATTTTACGTTGAAAGATCAAGACATAAAAATGTAAGTACCATTTGTGTTACATAATTTAAGTTTGTATATCAACGCAAACTTACTTTTAAAATCTCTAATTCAATGTAAATGTGTGTATTTTAAAAAGTAGTGTCCAAAATGGCTGTCAATATCAATCGTACTCAATTTCAAATTCTGCTACTTTTGGCGCTATTTCGGCAATTTCGTCCAGCTTCCTCTTACCAATCTTCATTTTATATCTAAATCACTCATATGATATTTACGTTATGCAATGTCATAGTAAGATGCTAGATTGCTATTGAAAGAAAAAATCTGCTTTTGTTGTTGCAGCTCTATAGTTCACGGTTTGACGTGAAGTTGAATAATGATTTGTTGTTGCTTAGCAAAACCGGCCCGAAAAGGCTAACATATTGCAAAGAAAATGGCCAAATGTGGTAAACATTCCACTTCATATTTCATACAACTCAATAGGTATAGCAATCCTAAGTTAAATTTTCGAGCTCGCCAATGAACATACCGATATTTATATATCATAGATGTACCCATTTTATTTAGTTTATTTTTCTCGCTTTTTACTAGGAATACTAGTCTACTAGGAATACTAGTCTATACTAGACTTAATAATTAACAACTAATTAACACCCATTTCAAGCAAGCCATTTTTAACAATTTTCTGAGCTAAACCATGAACACGAATAGTTCCTCTTGTTAACCGAGTTTTGTAAAGAATATCGTAATTTCTAAGGATGTTTCAGTAAAAGGCGGGGTTCAGATATGCAGTATCTACGAGGGCTGTTTTTTTTTCAACCTCCGATTGGCTCAACAAAATAATGGGTCAAAATACAAAAAAGATTTTTTTTACCGAAAGTAATGTACAATACTGTTTATTTCTTCACATAATCACCTTGACGATTAAAGCATTTGTCATATCTGTAAACAAGCTTTGAAATACCCTCTTCATAAAATGTAGCCGCCAAATGAGAATTGAGAGCTTTATTCCTTTCTCGCAAGCAGAAGGGAACAGTGCAATAGAAGTTCATCGAAGAATGAATTTAGTGTATGGAGACACCTTTATGAGTGATGGCATTGTTCGTGAATAGTGTTGAAAATTTAAAGGTGGCCGAACTGATGTTCATGAAGAAGGGGACCAAGGAAACAAGTCTGTACCCTAGTAGCATTGTTTCTCGAAATTTGCTCGATCGATCATCGACCGTTCATCGGATCTAGCTAAAACTCACCGGTGATCGCATCCGCAATCCGAAAGTGCACGAGACGACATCGGCAATCCGTGAACGAAATTCTATCGATAAAAGTCATCGATTCGATATCGGTCAAAGGTGAAAATTCAATCAATGTACGTTTCATCGAAAAATTATGACGAATCGATATCGCAACGATAAAGAAACCGAAAAATGTGGCTTTTTTTTATTTTAGTACATACAAATTGCGTTAAATTATTTCGAAAACTTCATATCTGAAAGCCATTATGTTCATACTGGTAATAGTTATTTTTTATTTACTTACACACAACATTTTTAATTGCGTGCGAAGATAAATATTTTTACTGTGTGATAACTTATTTCTTTTATTTACTTGGAAATTAATTTTTAACTTTTTTGCCATGATTAATTTTTGAAATTTGAATTTTTGAAAAACATAACTTAAAGAAAATAGATTTTTGAATAAATATTATGAACCAAAAACCTTTTCAATACGTAAGTTACCAAGAGTTATTTTTAAATTGAACATATTTCTATTAGTGTTGTTAACTTAAATAAAATAATATTTAAAAGGAATTTGCAACTTGCAAAAGAAAAATCCAAAATTAAAATTTCTTAATCAATAACATCAACCTTTTAACCTCTTTATTTATACGCTAACACTCTGCAAGCTTCCATAACCGAGAAGACAAATGCGCAGTTCCTTGTTGCAAGACAAGAGCGCGGATCCCGAGATTGGTGGTTCTGTCCTCCTCCTGAAATTCGAAATATTACCTGACCAACAGAAAAAAAAGATTAGTGGCGCCATCTTGTTTAAAACTTTTATACTAACATGTCGTAAACTGTTCGGAATTTTATCGAAAAGTGTTCGAAATTCTATCGGACGATGAGATTTCGATTACTACTCATCGGATTCTTATCGATTTCTTCTTGACATTTAATCAGGATCTCATCGGAAAAACTCATCGTAGACTGGCCTATCGAGCGGACATAACCGAGTAGTTATCGACGTAACGGGCAATTTTCGATTAAAATCCGATATTCGAATTCTCATCGGCTCACCAGCGAACGATGAAAATTCGATTATCGGTCGATGAAAAATTGCTACTAGGGTAGCTACAGACGGCATTGTTCAGCGAGTTGACCAAGTATTTAGGGAAACTCAAAGGTTTAGATAAGTGAATTATCGATTAGCGTAGTGGCTTGGATTGTAACGCTTCAAAATTGACGAGGAGCTCAAAGAAACATTCACAACTCCCTTCAAATCATTGGCGGCTACATTTTATGAAGAGGGTATTTTAAAGCTTGTTTACAGATATGACAAATGCTTTAATCGTCAAGGTGATTATGTGGAGAAATAACCAGTATTGTACATTACTTTTGGTAAAAAAGTCTTTTTTGTATTTTGACCCGTCTTTTTGTTACAGCCCATCGGAGGTTGAAAAAAAACAGCCCTCGTATAAAAGTTTTCTTTCTTTAAATTTTAAAACTGGCTGATTTGGATTTGTCTGGGGTTGCTACCGTTCATGGTCGTCGCTTACATAACATTTTATGTCGGATGCGTTTATTTTTTTTAGAAAGCACCACTATGCCTCCAAAACAAAAGAAACCTAAGATTGACCCCTGCGGCGCCAAGGGTTTTGCAGAAAATAAAATGCACGATTTCATGTCTCAAAATTTTCAAGGGACAGTTAAGCAAGAAGCCAGCTCATTTCTCTCGACTGCAATTGGATATATCGGGAAGGAGATTATGGAGCTTTCTGTAAACGCAGCTATAACTCGTCTCGGTAAAGGCAAAGACGTAAAGGTTGGTAAGCTTTTTTTTAATTATTATAAAAATTAGAAATCTAAATATGTCAAACAGCAGAAAAACCACAAGCTTGCAATGAAATAAGCTTCAAATCATGATTTCCTTATAGTACTTTTTTAGTTATTCAAATTTCGTCAATTGAATAAAATACTAAAATATGCATACGTAAAAGCTATACTGAAACACTCTAAAAAAACCTGTTAGTATATCACGGAAACTTTCGGAACATCTATGATATATTGCCGGCATTGATTTGGCTATTTGTGTCATGTTGGCAAGCAACGAAGATGTCCGAATGTGGTAACTATTCCACTTCACATTTCATAAACTCGAAAGGTATACCAACCCTTCGTACAATTTTCAAGCTCGCCAAAAACAGCCAATGAGAAGACTGGTCCTTAAATCATAACTCTACCAAAATTTCTTGCAGCAAAGTTGCCAAAAAAGATCCGTAATGCTAAGTAAAAAATATGTTGACAGATTTTTTCACATAACAAAGCATTAAAGAAAATATTCGTACATATAAGATATTTTTTGTGAGGCCGGGAAACTGAACCCGAACACAATTTGATTGTAACAACATACATCATATTTATTTTAAAATGCAGATTTTGTGCAGCTTCTATGTAGGATATTTCTGTATGTTGGAACTCTTCTTTAGAAGTTTTTGTTTCTTCTTTTTTGTTCACAATATAGTTCGGAAGTCATATAGGGTTCTGCACCCAGTACCTCATGCATGCCAGCTTGTTTAATAATTACAAACTAACCTAACACTAAACTAACTTAACACTAAATCGTCTACGACAATATATAAATATTCGAGCTTAAAGACGTATTTTTTATTTGTGCATACTGCACAGTTCAATAAACAAGAGAAATATTTGTACGAAAATAAATAATACAAGCTATTAACTATTTCAAATTACCAAAACAGAATGTAGCTTGTATATTTTCATCATCATATCATCATTATATCACTTGTTACGAATGTGATATTCTAAACAAAAAAATCAGTTATCTGTAAGCTGTATCAGCGGTTAGAGATTTTGTCCGTTTACAGAGAAAAAATGTGTTTTGACATTTTGAGAAGTTAGTGCACGTTAAATTATTAACTACTTTGATGGCATGTGTCTCAATTTGACAGTCCGTCTTGCTACCTATATTGAGTACCTGCTGTATGGTCCCGCCTAACTGGGAACCCGTTAACTTAATAGAAAATTTGTTTGAAAATATAAAAAAAATATTAGAATGGGGTTCTCTCTTCAATAAGATTGATTACATAAGATTTACCTACAGTGGTTGTCATCCATAAAAAGATTCGAACTATATAATGTAGAAGAGCTTCCAGATACACAATGTTTGAAGTCATTCCGTTTGGAGCCAAGATATGAAGGTTTTCAGGATTTATCTACTCTACAACACCCAACCTACAGCTAACCATGGGAGAAACATGGGTTTCTTTCATATTCTCCTTTTTGAGTTTTATTGGAATTGGCTAAGGTTACCAAGTTTAGTTTCGGAGTTCTTTTTTCCATTAAGAAGATTAGCTTACTGTACATCATCACCAACAAAATAAATTTGCTAAAATGTCGGTTTTTCATTTGGTAGAGGTTACAGACTTCCGATTAGATGGTATACGAGCCTCTGTACTTTGAAAGTTGGCACATATACTCTGGCTCCCGTACTTCTTTTGATATCTATACCAGATGAAGTCATTTGAAAACACGAATTGTAACTGCGAATATTGTTTCGAAAATGTAAGGCATCAGATGTACCATCAGTAAGTAATTATTGCAGCGTTTCTGGTGGATCTTTTAATGGTGGAAGCCGATACCTTCCCACCAATGCAGCACATACATGGTGCCTTTCCACTTTAAACCTTCTCAATACTGTTTCATATGCCATGTGGAAAGTGCTTTTGACATTTTGTCAAGACTGCGTATTCTTTCCTCATCTGTTGTTGTCTTCTATTTGGGAATCTTATATTTTTACTTAGTTTCATGCCAACGCATTGTTCCTTTTTAGGACGCATGCCTACTTATGAAAATACTCAAAACAAAATCGAATACGTGTTGCGGTTGGCGCATGCGCACTACAAAAGCAAATAATAACATGAAAATTTTTAATATAATATTTAAATAATTTAACGAGTAAAAAATATAGATGACAAAAAATAAGACAAAATTCGGAAAAAGACGATGCAATTTATTTAGCAATTTTTAGCTGCTCTTCTTATTGGATTTTCACGCTTGGCGACGGATGACTCCAAGCCCCTATTTTGGCTCGGTCCATGTGTTTTCTAGCTCCTGTTTTGGTCCCTAACTCTTAGATGGAAGACATGTGTTTTGAAAACATTATTATTTACTAAAAAGTACAAATCAAATATGAAAAAATAAGCCTCAGGTGCATACTTAGGTATTAAAGGTAGGTATATTAGGTATAATCTATATTTAAAATTTCGAATTTTTTTAAACGCAGAATAAGTAGGTTTTTCATGATCCACAGACAGTCACACAGACACTTTCTTTTATTATTATAGAAAATTCATTATCTACTCACGTTTCTAGTTTTTTTTTTAAATGAATAGGAATCTTACTGTAAGAGGCCATGTTTGAACTTTTATGTACAGTAGAACTCCAATTATTCGAAAGATTTTGAACCGCAAAATAAAAAAATTGTATAATGGGTATTTATTCCGAAAAAAGAGTATATTTTAAACATATTTTTCATTTCGTGGGCTCAAGAGATAAAGTCGCCAACAATGTACAACCGTCGCTAAACTGGATAATGGAATATTTCCAATTGTAACCTCTAACTGTGTATATTACGTTTTGTCGCCACAGGTTCCGTTTGGCGAGATTTTTGGCACCGGAGAAATCCAAGGATACCATTTTAAATAATTACTGTATTCATTTTGAAATGGGGGGGGGGGGGGGGGGGGTTGAGAAATATATGTTTTATAAAATGAAAGACAACACTTTTTTTTTACAAATGTTAGGAGTATGGATTGAGCAAAATAATAGTATTAGACTTCGGATTGTCGGAGGTCGGGATTCGGATAATTTCAATTCTGTACTTATACTTGTTGCTTGATTTCTTGCTTTTGTTATACAGGTGACCTTGGAAGACGTGCAAACAGCTATTAACAGTGATGAGGATCTGAAGAAACTGATGGACGACAGCGCAAATTAAGAGGATTTATTCTGTTTCGATTGGACAGACATTTTCCGGCTACCCATGAAGAAATTTTCAACTAAATTTTGACCTAAACTTTTTTATACAGCTTAGTTTGAAAACTGTCTTAGGATATAAATTGTAAAATGTAGTTGGTTAATCATAATAAAGCAAACAGTTTAATAGCATTTCGTTATTTTTGATTCTGTAATTTATTTTAAATTACATCACAATGCACAGTAGAAAATATTCTTTAGATTAATTACTTAAATATACAATCACGATACTACTAAACACATCGAAATAAACTAAAACAAAGAATTTTATTAACTCACTCACTTTTAATAAACTAAAATATGTAAACTCATATTATTAAAACTTATGCGGTGTATTTTTTTTTACTTTGTATATATTGGATAATTTATGCCAACAGTAGATGGAGCCACGTTAAAAGACATATTTAAAGTCTTGATAAACGAACAACAAGAGTGATGGATTTTCCCATTATTTTTTTAAAAATTAATTTCCATAAATAGTAATTAAATTAATTATTTAAAACATTAAAATAGTTAATATTATTAAAAAAAGTAATTATTAAAAATATTTTAAAATAATTGCATTCGAATTTCGTTGCTTTTTTTTAACCTTCTTTATATAATATTTATTTCACTTAAAATACACCTTTCAACATGTATTTTTTTATTTAAAAAAACGCGGTGATTCTTCATGTTTTTTTTTCCTAACTGACTAAATTTTAAATAATAAAAAAAAGATTTATATTTATTATTCAACATAAATATTAATAATTGAGTAAATTTATTAATCAATTGTTCATTACAATTACTTATGTCTGATTTTTCATCTATTTATCAATTTCCAAAATACTAGATAATAATTTGTACTATTTTGTAAACCATAGTAATCTACAATCTGTCATGTAAGAATTTTTTCTCAGGTTGTAAGGTTTCCAATATATCATACTGTTCAAATGAAACCAGCGCATGCAAAATTTTACATGGTCTAGATTCCTGAACCATATATTGGGTGATAGCTGCCTGCTTAGGTCTCGCACTCGTCATTACAAGGGATCATCACCAAGATTCTTCATGTAGCTTTAGTGTGATGTTATTTCAACCATACCATACATAGACTATTCAAACATGAAAGTTTTAAATATATGTACTTTAAATCTGCGTTGAAATATTGTTTCCTTTGCTATACAACAGATGACAACATTGCAAATTATGAATACTTGTTTTTCTTTTATTGTTATATCGGTACAGGTAAACTGTTGCTAATTTTTTTTTCTTGTTTCAGAAACTGCCATCATATCAACTAAAAAAATAAATTTAAAAGTTCAACGGTCAGTAACTAATGTCATACACTGTGTTTGTTTCTTACACTGTGATAACATTGTGATTCATAAAAACAACACCATTGATAAATCAATGGAATGGAATTGTAATACAGATTTTTTTTTTCTTTTTCAAATGTTTCTTTGTGTAGAAGAGCATTAAATACTTCAAGCGAAGGAATTAGAATTTAAAAAAAATATTCAATGAGTATTCTAATAAATAGGAAAATAATGGGTCAATTTATTTTGTATTCAATATCAACCTGCCATAAAAACCAGAAATGATACATACGCATTTTATAGCCTCTCGTGCAAGTGACAACAGCCGCTGAAACCCTGGAAAACATTAGGGGACCCACCATTGCTTTGGTTCTGTTGGTGGCGTCATCTGTCATTACAGAACTTTACTAATATTTTTTTTTGATTGTGTATCATTTTTTTTATAGTATCTGTGAATGCGTAGCATAGAGTTAAATATATATTCGAAAATAAAATAAACGCATTTGAAACTAGATAAAAGTTTACAAGTGCAGCATTTCGTTTTGTTTTTCCTACCAGTATTTATATTCAAATATATTATTGCAAGCATATAAAAAAGACAATTGCATTTGGAACACCCTAAAAACATCAAAATTCAAATAATTTGGTTATGGCAGTGAAAGTGTAAAAACTTCAAAACGTATATAATATCAAATTCGATTAATAAATTTAAATAAACCCAGTAAAAATAGTTTTAGTATGCACGATAAAATATTTTAATGTAATTCTACACCTTTTTAATTTATTTTTTTGTAAGTTTACTCTCAAAATAGGAGTTTACTCTCAAAATAGGAGGAACGATTCGGAAAACGCCGTGTTACCCAAAATATAGCCTTCCACAGTGTCCTAGTGGACGCGCAATCCTAAATATTATGAAACAGCAAAGAGGATTACTAATACTAATATTCCAAGTTATCTTTACTACTCGTCATTTCGTTTATGTTGTCAAGTTAATATTTCCTTTTTTAGCCAAATAATTATGTCTTAAACGTAAACAAATTCTGAACCAATGCTAATAATTAATTGAAAAAAAATCCTAAATTTATGTTATTTATTTGTACATAAAATACTTATGTGTACATAATACTTACAAACATACTTCACTATCATTGAATGAAAAATCCAATCGTATTTATATGGTAATGACCCAATAATATTTTATGTAGTTATAAGAAGCTGTGTAAACCATTACAATGTCGGGAAATTTGTACTGTAAAGGGTGCACCTCTTATAAATGTGTGAGAACTTTAGAAAATAAAAATAACTTATAAGTTTTGCTCAAAGGATTTGAGTCATTGCCGTTGACTACCTATATAAAAATGTGTGAGACTACACTTATATTGTTGTTAACAATACGTAAATTAAGCTACCATTTAACATTATGCAATGTGACTCATATCATGCCTGTTTTAAATGACATATATTAGTTACCACAACTTGACTTAATCATTTGATTATTTGTGCAATATCGTTATCTGACAGTAATAAAAAAATTTTGGTTAGAATATAATATGTATAAGTATTTTTGTCTCTTTCGTAACTTTACCCGAGGCGCCATCTAGCAGTACATATCTCAAATATTAGTTATACATAGAAAAAATACGAAGGTAAGTTGATCATATTCTCACAAACCCCTTTCCCACAATGTCTTTTTAAGTAATACTTATTTTTTTATATTTTTAAAAATTTGCAAGAATTTATGGCTCTTCCGTATTTCGGAATACAGAGATTCTTGTAGTGAAAATACCCGAAAACATCCGCCAGAAAAATAAAATATGTATTTCAAAGACAGATCCCTTACCGAAAGTTCCTAATTTGCTCTTTTAACAATTATATTATTTTTTTTAACCCATTCAGTCCAGTGATGCCATTTGGCATCATCAGGTTTCTGATCATAATTAAAAAAAATAATAGGGCTGACATCTATTGGGATTAATAAAAAATTATTTTCCAATAGAAAAAGTTTGAAGAATCGAATTATATGCTTTTTGATATCATACATAGCTATAGACGATCAGAAAAAATTTCTAAAATGATGATCCCAAATTGTCATTGGGGCTGAAAGGGTTAAAAGTAACGTAAGCAAGGAAGGAAGCATACCGTCCGTATGAATCTAATATTCATTTATTTATCTACTAGGTGGCACGCCCCTGCTCGCTATCGCTCGCCAACCCCCAGGAACTGCTTGTGCAGTTTCCCCGCTTCGCTCGCTCACCGTTCATTGAAATATTTTAGTCTAGCCTTTAGTATACTTTTAAAATAAAATAATAACAAATTAATGTTTATAAAGTTATACGCCTGTGTTTTTTATTAACAATAGTGTTTGGTAGTTCAGTCAATCGAAATTATAAGGTAAACCTAAAGAAGCATGGGTTAACCTAAAGAATCGTGCCCGGCAAATTTACGTCAAATCTGGTAGCTCTGAAAATTGGTGTTATGGCAACCTTTGGCCGAAATTAGCAATTGCATTGCCAATTTCTAAATGTTAATCCATTTAAATCTTAAATGTATATATATTTTGAAGTTTTTTACACCAATCTTCTATCAATTATATGCTTAACGATTTTAAATAACTATTTACTTTTTTAAAATAATTCTTCGTCATTTTAACGTTCCACGTTTTCCATAAATCTGGTCTGCAATGTAAGAATTTTTCCTGCTACGTAAAAGTTTATTTTCTTTTAAATTTTTCAAAAATTAAAAAGAAAATATTCATTTCATTTTCATTTTTGAAATTTCATTCGAGATGGCAACCATCTCGGCAATTGCCGGAGTTTGTTGTCATTTCGACTTGGCGAGAGTTTCTAATGGTCGCCAAATCCGGGCACGATTCTTTTGGTTAATCGAAGCATGTCCGGCAATTTTTTTGCCAAATCAGGTAACCCCGAAAAATCAATTTTATGGCAACCCTTGGCGACAAATTTTAGACGCAATCGCCAACTATCGCATTTTGGGCGAAGTTGTGAAAAATATGACAACGCTTCGCCGCTACTTGTAAAATTTCAATCCTTTGCAATCTAATAATTTCGTAGTGTTTTTAGTAAAAAAAAAGTATTTTCTATTTTACTGCCATATCGAACAACGTTTTGCACATAATATTTATGGTTATTTTTCATTTTTGGACTTTTTACAGCTATTCCTGAAATTGCCAATTCTTCGTAATCCACTAATTTCGTAGTGCTTTAAAAAAATGTATTCAATGTTTTTCTGCTGTATCGAATATGTTTTGGGCATAATATTTAAAGTTATTTTTTCCTTTTTCGCCTTTTTAAAACCATTCCTGAAAGTATACTTTTTTGTTGTTTTCAGTCGGCCATTTTGAAAATGGGTAATATTTTTGGTCACTTCAGTCGACCGCTTTGAAGGAAAGTCGCCAAATCCAGACCGGGTCCTTTAGATTAATCAATTATAATTTAAATTTTATACATTAAACGCCCCTAATATTATGCATGTTTAAAGTTAAACTTACTGATTATATTCTAAAGTTGTTGTTCTTTTGGCCTATTGCAGTCATTCCCGAAATTGTCAATCCTTGTGTTATTTCGTGATGCTTTTCTCAAAAAAATATACATTCAATGTTTTTCTGCCGTATCGAACTATGGTTTTGTGCATAATATTTATAGTTATTTTTCCCTTTTTCAAGCCATTCCTGAAGAAACACTTTTTTGTTGTTTTCAGTCGCCATTTTGAAATTAGTAGTATTTTGGTTCATTTCGATTGTTGCCATTCCAGAGTTAGCAATATAAGGAAATTTGGGTGCCGTATAAGAGTATTATATATATAGACTAGGGGGCACGCCCCCTTCTCGCTATCGCTCGCCAACCCCCGGAAACTGCTTGCGCAGTTCCCTTTGGATCGCCTAGCGATCCAGGCTCGCTTCGCTCGCTCACAGTTCATTGAAATATTTTAGTCTAACCTTAAGAAACATGTCCGCCAAATTCGTATTATGGCAGCAAAAATCGGCAAAGATTGTATTTTAAGCGGATAACTATCAAATAGTTCAGTTTTTTGTTTCTATGTATCCTGTTTGCATTAGAGAATTTATTTTGCTACTGTTTATAAGTTGATCCTGTCCATTTCTTTCATCTTTAAGAATTCATAAATCATATTAAATATATTTAAAAATATTATTAATCATTAATTATGAAATTAAAAAAAAATTATTAATCATTAATTACTAAAATAACTCATTTCTTATATTAATTTTTGTGCACATTGTTTTTGAACTTGCAGCAAACTGTTGAGTTCTGATTGTCATTTTGACTTCGACATTTTTCGACTGGCGCCAAATCCGGACATGGTCTTTTAGGTTAACCGCCTTTAGTATCCTTTTAAAATAAAATAATTACAAATTAATGCTTATAAATTAATGGTTATTATTGAGAAAATACTTCGCTGCTTGACTAAGATCCATTTGTAAAAAAATTGGAAACCGTGGTAGCCGTCAACGCTTAGAAACTATATATAAAACCAATTTGAATGTTTCCTATTTTATAAACAATTGTGTTTGGTTGTTTAGTTAATCGAAATTATAATTTAAATTTTCAAACATTAAACGTCCCTAATATTATGCATCTTTAAATTTAAACTTACTGATTCTATCCAAAAAGTGTTTTTTAAAAACTAATAACGAATCTTGTATAACGCTTAGAGTAAATCAAAATCAACTTTTCTTTACCGCAGTCGAAAATGTAAACAAATTCGATTGTGTTGCTATTGCAGAGTTAGAAATATAAGGAAAGTTGGAAGCCGTATAAGAGAATTATATACATATAGATGTTTTTCTGCCGTATCGAACTATGTTTTGTTCAATTTTTTAAGCCATTCCTGAAGAAACACTTTTTGTTGTTTTCAGTCGGCCATTTTGAAATTAGTTGTATTTTTGTCATAGCCTCCTACATAGAATGCCGCGTATACTCGAGAAATAACATGGATTCATAGGCTGTCCTCAAAAAGTACTCTGGTCGCGCCATCTGTTGGTAGTCGGTCGCATATTTTAGTAGGAATGTATTCGCGGTGAATGACGGATCCAGCTGGCTATTTCGAATACCGTTCGGTACGAGTAACATAATAAACAAATGAGTTATTTTTTTATTTTGTTTCTGCTTCCAAGCAATATTATTTACCAGAGAAATTCATAAAATACCATTTTAAATTTTAAAAAATCTTTCTTGAACATGTTTGCATAGTGTAAAAACTGTTACAGAATACTACTGCCAAAAATCACAATTTTTAGAAATTTAAGATTAAAAAGCTAAAAATAGCAAGCACATATTTTTAAAAACATAATCATGTAATGAGTTTCTTTGTTTTTTTAACTTAAAAAAAACGCTATAGAACTATTCATTTAAAATCCCTGTATAAGAATTTTCTACTGGAGATTAAAACACTAATGAAGTAATTTAAAGTAATGAGAACCTTGTTCAGACGTTCCATTATTTAAAAAAAAATTAGCTTTGGCTTCTTAAAGAAAAATTAACAAATACTATAACACTTATTAAAAATGCTTCTGTTAAGAATAACAGTCCCTTAATAATAATACTATAATTTCGAATAACAACAAAATTTTAAAATGAGATAGATCATTTAAATCTCAACTATAAAATGCATTTAAAGTATTAGAATTTATGCGAATATAGATATTGAAAAGTTTTTTTTCAAAACTTAATTCAAAAACACATTTATTAGAAAACAGAATGCCCGAACTAAAATGAATATAAATCTAGATAGAACAAAAGTAAATATGTGTTTAAACTATATATCATGAGGGAAAAAACAGAAAATAATAATTTATGCATTACGAAAAGATTTAAGAATAAAAATATTTAGAAATTTTCACCAAAAAAAGAATAATTTTAAAAACTCCTTACCTTCCATTTCGTAGGAATTCCTATATCACCGTGTTCTTTCTTTGACTTATAGGATAGTATGATGCAAAAAACTAGCCATTATTTGTTGCATTTATAAAAGTTTACAAAAAATATATATATATAAATTTCGAACTCTTGTAACCAAAATTTTTTATCAAAATCACAGCGAACTGGGTATAAACAAACAACACATGTCACCGAGCACATTGTTTGTTGCGCCATGGCGCCATCTATTGATAGCTTTCTCACGACTTCCAATTTTGATCGAGCTTGGACGGCATTATATGTAGGGGGCTATGATTTTTGTTCATTTTGATTGTTGCCATTCCAGAGATATAAATATAAGGAAATTTGGGTGTCGTATAAGAGTATTATATATATAGATTTCCCTTATACCTTGTACCGGTATAAAATAACTTATTTACAAACAGACAAAAACTTTTTTTTTTTTCACTTGAAATGCAATTATAAAGGTGGACGATTTTTTTAACTCTTTTTTTTTACGACCATACTTTAAAAAATACAAAACTGGCTTTTGATATACTCATTCGGTAAGCTATCTATATGAAGAGTACAAGGGAAAAACCGCTTAATTTCGTAGAAAACTTTCCTCATCAGGCCTCTTTGGCGATGAAAGCGAGTCATCGCCTAAACTGGTGTGAGGAAATCGGTTACTCACTTTGTTTTTCTCTCGCGGCAACCCTGATTTACGCCAGAGATCAGCGGACACGAGTCACACGTTGGTACCGCGAAAGAAGAACCAAAAGGAAAACCGGTTTTCTGTCGCCAATGTCCGCCAAGCAGATACAATTACGGCACTACTCCTAATAAATAAATCGGTTCTTCCCCTGTACTGTTCATATGTTTTTAAAATAAACTTATTAAAATTTGTCGATCAATTTTTATTTTTTTGAGGTATTTTTAAACAACTGTAATAATTTGAGTTCAAAATTTGTGCTTTGAATTTATAAAATTATCACAATCAAGCAATTTTTTTGCTATTATCATCTATATATATAATACTCTTATACGGCGCCCAAATTTCCTTATATTTCTATCTCTGGAATGGCAACAATCGAAATGAACAAAAATACTACTAATTTCAAAATGGCCGACTGAAAACAACAAAAAGTTATTCTCAGGAATGGCTTGAAAAGGGGAAAAATAACTATAAATATTATGCATAAAACATAGTTCGATACGGCAGAAAAACATTGAATGTATATTTTTTTGAGAAAAGCATCACGTAAGCACTGCAATAAGGAACACAATCCAGTTTGTTTACACTTTCGCGGTAAGAGAAGTTGATTTTGATTTACTCTAAGTGTTATAAAAGATTCGTTATTAGTATTAAAAAATAACTTTAGGATAGAATCGGTAATTAAACATGCATAATATTAGGGACGTTTAATGTTTGAAAATTTAAATTATACTTTCGATTGACTGAACTACCAAACACAATTGTTAATAAAATAGGAAAAATTCAAATTGGTTTTAAATATAGTTTCTAAGCGTTGATGGCTACCACGGTTTCCAATTTATTTACAAATGAATCTTAGTCAAGCAGCGAAATATTTTCTCAATAATAACCAAAAATTTATAAGCATTAATTTGTAATTATTTTATTTTAAATGGATACTAAAGGGTGGTTAACCTAAAAGACCATGTCCGGATTTGGCGCCAGTCGAAAAATGTCGCCAAGTCAAAATAACAACAAACCTTGCGTTTGCCAAGTCTGTGAAATGACAACAAATAATTACTTAAATAGCTGCTCAGAACTGAAAATGTCTGCTGAGAGAACATGAAAGATTTCTTTATTAAAAATTATCGTGGCATTTGCGATCGTAGATTGTAGCGATATTTTAAAATAAGAAATTCAGAACTCAACAGTTTGCTGCAAGTTCAAAAACAATGTGCACAAAAAATAATTTAAGAAATGAGTTATTTTAATAATTATTGATTAATAATATTTTAAATATATTAATACGATTTAAGAACTCTTAACGATGAAAGAAATGGACAGGATCAATTTATAAACAAAGTAGCAAAATAAATTCTCTACTGCAAACAGGACACATAGAAAAAAAACTGAACTATTTGATAGTTATTAGCTTAAAGTACAATCTGTGGTGATTTTTGTGGCCAATGGCTGCCATAATACGGGGGTTGGCGAGCCCCCTTGTTTACCAAAAAACTAAAAATAGTCAAGGTAAGGGTGATTTTTTTCTGATCAAGTCATCAATTAAATAATATTCTTCACACGAAATCAGATATCTTGTATATTTTAAATATTCCATTATTTTATTCACTAAAGACGACCGCAGTTTGGTGTCATTTTAGTCTGATGGCGCCATCTATATATTTTAAAATATACTAATGCAAATTTATAAAATATCCGGTTGAGGTGAAAAAAAAACCATGAAATTTTTTAAACATAAAATTGGTGAGTTAAAATTAATATTATTATCACAATTAAAGGGTTTTGTGTTATTATACTTTGCAAAATGTAAAAAAGAGTGCATGACTCTATCTGGGGTAGCATTAATTTAAATATTCCTACATATAAAGGATTGTCCTGAAATTTCTAGTGATTCTGTACGAAATCCTTTCAAGACAGATATTTTCCTTCGGGTTTGAATTTTTGATTTACTGAGTTAGAAAAAAATTAATAACATTTATTAAGATTCTGGAATATCTAATGACGGTCCTATATTCAGAAAATTGCAAAAATATTCTGCAAATAAATTGCAAATTTCGAAATATAAGCGTGTTTATCTTAGACTATACGAGGCACAGAAAACAAGTAAGTTTCTAGCAGAAACTCTCATATTTGACAATGTTACACTGAACTTGTGTCTGAACTTTTACCACACTTAATTCAAGCATCTAAATTCAATCATCTCAATTCTAACCAAAATTTCAGTACTTCGCATTTTCAAAGTCTTCTGTTGTTGTTGTTGTTGTTACTAATTCCAATCTGGTCTGACGGAGTCAGACCAGATCATTGAAACCGTTGACATTAAGAAAGTCCGTAACTAAAAGGGGAGAGGAATGAATGTCCTCCCAGTCCAGTCCTAAACAGTTCAGGATATGATCAGGTGATGCCTGGTTTTGCTGACCTTTAGGGCATAGGGGGAAGATCTTTTGATTAGCTGAAAACGTGAGACTTTTCAGGTGTCCACTGGCAAGTCGGGACAAGCAAGTGTTGGTCTCCCTGTCACCAGGAAGAGATAGAGAGAGTCCTGGTCTTTTTGGTTTGTACCAGTAGTGAATAGGGGTTTTTAGCCATTTTTGTTTGTTCTGAGCTTTTTGCCTTGCAAAGAGTTCTAGGTAAGTAAGCTCTGAGATGGAGGGGATTGGATGGACTAGTCCTTCCTTTGCAAGAGTGTCAGCCAATTCATTTCCGTGGATATCAACATGGGACGGGATCAAAGTCTTCTAATTTCGATATGTTGATTTTTTTATATACCACTTATTTTGTCAGTAGCATTTGTTTGGGCATTATAAGTGGTTGGCAGAAGGACTGACAGACAGAGCTTTTACAAATGTTTCCACCCTTTTCTTTCTAAACGTAGTATGGCAGTTAAAATGACTTGTTTTAACAATAAAAATGAATTTGGTGCTGCCATCTATGTCTAAAGGCTAATACTAAATATCCTAACTTCTTCTTCGTTGACACTACAGCCAAGGCTGTCTCTCCAAGTCTCCTCAATCTGACTCTGTCCCCTACAATGGCCTTCCATCGGTTTACCTTGAGGTCTCTTTCCACCACATCCAGCCATCTAGTTGGGGTTCTTCCTCTGCGCCGTTTTCCTTCCATCTTCGAGAAAGTTACTTTTTTAGTGGGGAAGCTGTCTTCGTATCGAAACACATGGCCCAACAAAATCACAAATCCTATACGGAAAAAAAAAATATCCGAGACTGAAATAATATACTTTTTTAAATTTGATGAGCAACCGGGTGATTTTTATGAACACTATATTAAGAAATGGGAACATAAAATAATTAAAATAATTTTTAAATGGATAATTATCTTAAAAATTAAATGAATACATTGCACCTAAATAAATAGTCGATGAAGTTTTCATAAAAATTACGATTTTTATAAATCGTTTCATTTTATAATTAAATAAGATGCTTTATTATTAAATAAAAATATTTATTATGACCGGTTTTCTAACTAAATCCTACTATTTCGGTTATTATTTTAGTGTATAGTTTCATGTTAAAAAGAAAATTATAAACAATTAGAAATAAGTTTAAACTTAATAAAGACAGTTTTATTTATAGACTAGCACATTTATACCCGTTCTTCGCACGGAATACAAGAATATCAAATAGATTCCAAATATGTGCACCATATAACCTGTTATAGGATCATACTCTTATTATTGTTTCCGCTCGTTATAAATTATAAAATCCCGTTTCATTGCCTTAAAATTCCAAAATGAAAAATACGCTATAAAATGCACTCATAAATGTTATCAC
Source organism: Oedothorax gibbosus (assembly GCA_019343175.1). Lineage (NCBI taxonomy): Eukaryota > Metazoa > Arthropoda > Arachnida > Araneae > Linyphiidae > Oedothorax > Oedothorax gibbosus. Next base: position 23,569,643 of record CM033280.1, read on the forward strand.
AATTCCCTCATAAATACATAAACCTTTTAGCTCATTTGGCCGTTTTGGGAAATAATTTGGCGAGAAAATAGATATAGCTACCCACAGCCATTATACAGCTCTAACACAATGACCTTCGAACAACCGACCAGCTTATAAATTATTTATAAAAGAAATTGCCTATTTGGCGAATTTTAGATAATAACTTGGCGAGTTTGGCAACGTATTTGGCGAAAAAATAAAGACATAAAACACTAATAGCTCTAGTGCGATGGCCTTTATTAACCATCATAGTTCCAGTAATAGCTTAAAAATATATTATTGCTTAAATATGCATACATGCAGTCAACAGAAAAATCAATGAAAAAATCATCAAAGAAACCCACAATAAAATCCGGGAATGAAGACTGGCAGAATTACGTCACTTGAAACATGTCAATTATTTTTCAAATAATGAATTTAGTTTCTGAAAGTAATGGCAAAAGAATAAAATAAAGATTTTGAATTTTAAAAGTTTTCGTTAAAAGTTTTATTTATTTTTTTCAGCCGATGGCATCAGGAAAGAGAAAAAATGATCGGATTTGAGCGAAAGTGGTGTATTTTTTTCAGAAAATTCGAATTTTCTCTAAAAATGGAACAAATATGAAAAAACTAAGCCTCAAGTGCACACGATCGTATTAAAAGGAATCTATCTTAAAAATTTCGAATTTCTGAGGGCAGTATAAGTAGGTCTTTTACGATCCGAAGACAGACACACAGACAGACTCTTTCTTTTATTATTATAGACTAGCAAATTTATACCCGTTCTTCGCACGGAATAAAAAAATATCAAATAGATTCCAAATATGTGTACCATCATAAACTTATTGTTGTTTCCGCTCGTTATAAATTATGAAATCCCGTTTCATTGCCTTAAAATTAAGAAATGAAAAATACGCTATAAAATGCACTCATAAATGTCATCACCATTCCCTCATAAATACATAAAACCTTTAGCTCATTTGGCGCGTTTTGGGAAATAATTTGGCGAGAAAATAAATATAGCTACCCACATCCATTATACAGGTCTAACACAATTACCTTCGAACAACCGACCAGCTTATAAATTATTTATAAAAAAAATTGCCTATTTGGCGAATTTTAGTTAATAATTTGGCGAGTTTGGCAACGTATTTTAAGAAAAAATAAAGAATAAGACACTAATAGCTCTAGTGCGATGGCCTTTATTAACCATCATAGTTCAGTAATAGCTTAACTATACATTTATTGCTTAAATATGCATACATGCAGTCAACAGAAAAATCAATGAAAAAATCATCAAATAAACCCACAATAAAATCCGGGAAAAAGGACTGGCGGAATTACGTCACTTGAAATATGTCAATTATTTTTCAAATAATGAATTTAGTTTCTGAAGGTAATGGCAAAAGAATAAAATAAACATTTTGAATTTTAAATGTTTTCGTTAAAAGTTTTATTTAATTTTTTCAGCCGATGGCATCAGGAAAGAGAAAAAATGATCGGATTTGAGCGAAAGTGGTGTATTTTTTATCAGAAAATTTGAATTTTCTCTAAAAATTGAACAAATATGAAAAATATAAGCCTCAGGCGCACACGTTGGTATTAAAGGGAATCTATCTTGAAAATTTCGAATTTCTGAGGACAGTATAAGTAGGTCTTTTACGATCCGAACACAAACAGACACACAGACTCTTTCTTTTATTATTATAGACTAGCAAATTTATACCCTTTCTTCGCACGGAATAAAAGTATCTCAAATAGATTCCAAATATGTGTACCATATAACCGGTTATAGGATCATAAACTTATTATTGTTTCCGCTCGTTATAAATTATAAAATCCAGTTTCATTGCCTTAAAATTCCAAAATGAAAAATACGCTGTAAAATGCACTCATAAATGCCATCACAATTCCCTCATAAATATATATAACCTTTTAGCTCATTTGGAGCGTTTTGGGAAATAATTTGGCGAGAAAATAGATATAGCTACCCACACCCATTATACAGCTCAAACACAATGACCTTCGAACAACCGACCAGCTTATAAATTATTCATAAAAGAAATTGCCAATTTGGCGAATTTTAGTTAATAATTTGGCGAGTTTGGCAACGTATTTGGCGAAAATATAAAGACATAACACACTAATAGCTCTAGTGCGATGGCCTTTATTAACCATCATAGTTCAGTAATAGCTTAACTATACATTTATTGCTTAAATATGCATACATGCAGTCAACAGAAAATCAATGAAAAAATCATCAAATAAACCCACAATAAAATCCGGGAATGAAGACTGGCGGAATTACGTCACTTGAAACGTGTCAATTATTTTTCAAATAATGAATTTAGTTTCTAAAAGTAATGGCAAAAGAATAAAAAAGAATAAAATAAACATTTTGAATTTTAAAGGTTTTCGTTAAAAGTTTTATTTAATTTTTTCAGCCGATGGCATCAGGAAAGAGAAAAAATTATCGGATTTGAGCGAAAGTGGTGTATTTTTTCAGAAAATTCGAATTTTCTCTAAAAATGGAACAAATATGAAAAAACTATGCCTCAGGTGCACACGTTAGTATTAAAGGGAATCTATCTTTAAAATTTCGAAATCCTGTGGGCAGTATAAGTAGGTCTTTTACGATCCGAAGACAGACACACAGACAGACTCTTTCTTTTATTATTATAGATTGGCCATACCAGTGGTTACAGTCTATAATTAAAAACCCTGAACATCCAGACCTGAAAATATCTGTACAATTTTATTTATAGAATCTCGCACCTTATATATTTTTCGATTTTAATATGAAGTATTTTCATAATGATGAGCCCGCCATCAACCCCTACTCCACCAAACAAACTTCGTGATAGTAGAGCAAGTACTAACGTTTTCTTTGATATCCTTGATAGTATCTGGTATACTACCTTTTTTCTTTTATATGAAAACTTTTCATAATGATGAGCCCGCCACCAACCCCTTATTTCACCGAACCAATTTCACCAGGAGCAAGAATTTCTCACTCCGACACCATACACAAAAAATTTAAAATAAGGCATATTTACTAAGAAGTCAGTAAAAAAATAAAAATGTATATTTACATAGTGCTCTTATGTATTAAGGGGATACGGTAACCAAAACATTATTTTTAGAAATAATAACATAAACTTGTAAATTATAGTGGTTTTATATAATGTTCACTCTAAATAAACATTTTCTAGCAATAAAAACAAATATTTACAAGTAGTTTTTCATTTATTTAAAAAAAATCACAATTTTGAACTTTTTTAAAACGCCACTCCTCTTTCAATTTTGCGAATAATTCCACCAAAACTTTTATAGTTTGTTTTTAGTACTATTTGTTCAAGAACAGTGGATGGATTTTAAAATGTAAGCTACAGTTAAAAAGTAACATGCATTTATACTGAAAATCACAAAAAAATTACAAATTATTGAATTCAACCTTTTTTTAAAAAAAAAAAAAACTACCGTCAAAGCGGGTATCTTTGGCCACGCGTCGGAAAAAGATTTGTTCTAAAATTTCTCTGCTCAAAATCATCAGACTTTAAATGGGGTAGCATTTTTAGAAAGGTGGCAACATTGGCTTCAATTTAATATAAGATTTTTTTCTATTTTCGTTTTGGCAACACCAAAAAAGTTGTTTTTATTTCTGCAAGCGTTGAAGAACAAAAAACTACTTCAGTTGAACTTTCATTTAGAATTGTTCGAAAAATTATTGAAAATTGAGCAAGTAAATACTTACTATCCCGAAATTCTTTAATCTACTTGGGAATAATATACACTCTATACTTGTATTTTATTGTACCCCTATATCTTGTATTTATCCTGAAATCACCTAATAAACTTTAAAAACTAATAATTCTAATGTTAAGTAGTTTTATTATTGCAATTTAAATCTATTAGACAGCCCAAAAAGCAGTAAATGGTACGTTTGGTGAGTATTTCGTGCTTGTGGCCAAAGTTACCCTCCTGGACTCGAATCGTATCCTAATTTTTTTTTAAACTAGTACCATTTTTTAAAAAAAACTTATAAAATGTAACAAAAATGCCTGCAAATTATTCCTAAAAGTACAATACTTAAAATGCACAGTGATTTTAAAGTGTTTAAATCGGTTTTGTAGTTTAATTTTTCTTCTTTTGTAAAAAAAACAATGATTTTGGCCAAAGTTACCCGCACTGACGGTATACATAGTAGACCTTATTCCATGCACAATTTTGTGCACCATTTATATAAGAACACATGTTAAAAATTTCAAAATTCTAACTTAATTAGCAAAAAAGCCTTTGGTCAGTCAATTATTTATTTTATCTAATTTATTAAATCAAATTATTATTAAATTATTATTAAAATTATTATTAAATTTAAGACAATTATAATGTTTTGAAATTACTTTAATAAGTTCCACATGAGATATATTTTCTTCAAAAATTCAATAATTATTTCTAAAGTGAAAGGGTAATTTGTGATTTTCAAAGAAAAATACCTCAAAACAAAACTCAATTTATATTCTAAAGATTCTTCGCAAATTATAGAAAACCCAGAAAATATTTTAGGAACCAAGTAGCATATCTACTGAATATATATGTCATGAAATATTTCTAAACTATGAAGAATGCATCAAATATATATAGAAATATAAAATATTTCTATATATGTTTGATCGATATATTAATACTATGAAAGCAACGATGGTTGTAACGATAATATTCCCTGTTTATATGTAGGTTATTTATTCAAACATCAGCACGCTAGATCTGTATAATAGGCCGTTTTTTGTGTTTTTATAACAATTCTCCTTTTTTCCCAAATTAAATAATTTTGTCTCATTTAAATAGGAGAAACTAAGGACATAAATATGACCCAACTTGTATTTTTTTTGCTTGTAACTTTTAGAAAACACTTTTTATGGATGTGTAAATGCAGTCAATTTATACTTTAAAAAGTATCACACAATATATATTAGTATTTTTCTGAAGTATGAACTGCAATGGTTCTAAAATATATATTATTTAAAATTTCAGTTTTGGGTCATGTATCCTAATGGATAGAGATACATGACCCATCCTTTAGGCAAACGTGACCCAACCCATACAATTGTAAGTATATGACTTAAAATTATCAAAATACTTTTACACTATAACAAGACTAACATCCTATAAAGTTTATATATATTTTTATTTTGTCAGACAAAATTATAATAATTTTTTTATCACATTAACTATTAATATGTTATCAAACTATTCAACTTTAAAAGTAAAATCCTATTTGAATACAAAACTGGGGATTCTTTTATTTTGTAGAGAAAACACAGGTGGTTGAAGAATCGCTTACAAATTATCAATACCAACTTGGAATATATTTTCCTTTCAGGCAATTTAAAACATTTTCCATCGATTCTTTTTTAAAAAACTAAATTGTAAGCTCGTCAGAACTTTTTTCTTGTACCTTCCAAACAAACTTTCTTAAATTTAATTTTCTCCAATATTTGGTAAGATCCCAGTAATTTCCTTTTGGTACTCCCGTGATTTAAAAAAAAATAACTTGGTTTACTTCAGTCTACTTTTTTTGATATTTACTTGGGTCACGTATCTCTAATTGACTTGGGTCAAGTATCCCTAGTTGCACTTTTGTTGTTTAACCCTAAAACAAAGTCATTTATAAATCAATTCATTAATACTACACAGGTAAAAAAATCAGCAAGAAACCTTAAAAAATATATGATTTTGAAGGTTTTTTAAAGGTTTCTACAGGTATTTTGAAGGAAAATAAAAACTGCAGGTTTCCTTAAGGAAATATAACATGTTTTTTAAAGGTTTTATGCAGGTTTATTTCAGCAATCTTACAGCCTGCAAATTACCTTCAGTGACTTAGCAGATCTTAGTTAAATAATCGAAGGTATTTTAAAGGAAAACGAAAGCTGATTTTTATGCAGGAATTACGAAGGTTTTTTTAAAGGTTTTATACAGGTTTATTTCAGCAAGTCAAGTTTGTTAAAAAAAATTAAATATATAAAGAAAAAAAAGCATTTTTTTGTTAATCCTTATTATTTCATTTTAAATATTTGAAAAATATTTTAATTACAATCAAAAGTCAAACTTCTTTTAAAAAAGTATTCGGCCTAAAACATTTGGTCGGAATTCGGTATATTTGGTCAAATCGCTATTTGTTACATCAATAATATCATTTATTTATATTTAACTTTTTTAACAATGTAATAAAAACAAAACAAACCATACATTTATCATTTGATAGTTAGATGATAATCTACAGGTAATTTGATAAATATTTAAAAAATATTTTCCAGTGGTTCTTGATATACTTCTATGGTAATAAATGAAGAGCTTTAATAGCTATATTTCATGAACTGAATGGGGTGTTAGGACCTTTAAAAAAATGTTTTTTTTTAAATGCACTTAAAATAAGGCCCAAACATTTCTGCTCCATTTAAGGTATCATACAAGACAAAATTCCAACTACTTTTTGAAATATTGATCAAAACATTAAACTATATGGCGATACTTGACCGGTAGTCATGCGCGCTTCCCAAAGTCGTCTGCTAAAAAAGAAACGAAACTACGTATTTGCTATTTTTAGAGCCTTCAGTATGCTTGATTTTTGTCGCCTTCGGGAGAAGCAAGCTGTTTCTCAACTCGATTTTTGCACCTTGTTTATTTCGTCAACTTATTGCACGGGCTGTAGGTAGCCTAGTGGTCAGCGTCTCGGTCTCGAGATCGGAAGGTCCCGCGATCGAGTCCCGGTACCACTGAAGACCCACCGAGTATATGCGGAGTACGTGCTCGTTAAATCTGTTGGGTCCGAAAGTCCTGTGGTCGGTCATTGCGCAGTTTACCACGGGTACATGTCCCTGGAGACTATTTCCCTCCCCTTCAGGGACAAGTCTAAATTGTGGAGGTGGCGATAGATGGCAGCATCTGTCTTGTATGAGTGTGTATATCGTGTCCTATTTTTATACTATCCTATTTTTAGAGCCTTTAGTATGCTTATTGCAACTTTATTTAGTCAATATTTGTCACAAATTCATCAATTTATTATAGTTTATTTATGATTTGTGCTTAAGATATCTGAAGTTTGTTTAAATGAGTACGTTATTTTTTTCTCCTTTACTTAAAAGTTACTTAGGGAGTTAATATCAAAGTTTTATGCATTTTGGTTAAAAAATTGCTTGTTTATGCGTCTACACAATTCAGTTCAATAAAGGTATTTTGGACAAAATTGTGCAGGAATAAAGATATTTTTTACCTGCATTTTCCCTTTAAGGGAAAGCGCAGGTTTTTTACCTTAAAGGAAACTGAACATATTTCGGACTAAAAATGCAGGGAAGATGCAGGTTTTTTACCTGAATTTTCTCTTTAAGGGAAAGCGCACGTTTTTAGTTCGAAATACCTTCAGTTTTCCTTAAGGTTTTTTTAAAGGTTTTTCTCTGATTTTTTTGCTTGGGTATTATGCACGTAATTGTAGCTAAAAGCAAGAACAAAAGAAGTGACTAATTGAAAAAAATCGTTCCTTTAAAACACAAAATGTAGACCGAAAAATCTTACGGCACCAAAAATTTACTTTCAGAGCATGAAAACATCTTTCACGTACTCAATGATTCAGCTGGTTGTTTTCACCATGTGATCAGCTGACTGAAAGGAAAGAAGTGACGCCACTTCCAACTTACAAATCTTTTCCATTGCTGAGAATAAGGCATTGGGTCTTGTGTCCCTATGGGTCAAATGTCCCTAGTTCCCCCTAGTGGTTGGTTGTTTGAAAGTCATTATGCTATGCATCAGTACTATTGACTTTTTCAACGACCTTCATTTTCTTACCATTTTTTTTTGCCAATCTAGCCAAATTATCGCTATAAAATTGACTAAATGTGTTTTTTAAACACGTAATTGAGATTTGACTTGAAGTAAAATTATTTTACAATTGTGGATCCACTTGCTTTTATGATGTAAATTGCGATGACAGTTATTGGAGTTTTAAAGTAATGTTAATAACAGGATGACGGTTACAATTACAAAAGCTATATGGCAGATTTTGGTACATACACTTGAATGCAGGTTGATTCTACTTTTTTAGCCCGTGCGAAGAAGGGGTGTTCATTTGCTAATCACAAAATAAATCTAAGATATTATTTTGCATTTGTATGCCATAATACATTACCCTGTCCTCATAAAAGCCTAATTTAAAACACTTTTACCCCTTATAATTACTAAACAAACACTCCAGCTTCTCTGAATTAAGATCATTCAGCCCTCACAACTGCAACAATAACACCCCTTTTGACAGTTGACTGCAATTTAATGACGCCTATCTTCTCTCACGCTTCTAATCATGTAACAGTCATAAGTATGGGAGTATTGGCCTTAAAAGTAACAATACGTTGGTTTTACCTGCTTTTTGGTGTGTATGAAAGTTATGCGTTGATGAAAAACCTTGTTAGTTATCTTGTGGTCTTATGCTAGTTTTTCATAACGTTTTTTTATGCAATGGGTAGAATTTGTATAATGTTTACGAATTTTCATTAATAAGAGTCCGATCGATTTGTTACGAACTCAGGATAATTTTCCAACATAACAAATACACTTGTGTTTTTAAACATTTAACTACTATTATAGTATAACTAGATTTATTATTTTACTATAACTATTATTTATATAAAATATTGTTTACTATAATTTAATTAATTATTTAAACATGAACTTTTATGTTTTTGTGAATTAAAAAAATATTTTATATCAAGAAAAGAGTTAAACTTACTTTAAAATATAAGGTTATGCAAATATTGAAAAATGATTTTTTTTCCAAGTACTGTGTAAAACCCCCTATCTAAACTCTTATTACATACTTAGCTTTATCCAACCAAGACACAGCATTTTGACAACTTCTCGGTCTGAGGGATACCGACGTTCACTTCTGTATCAGGTTTTCGAGCAACACACATAATTAAAAAAAATCATAACTTTTCTAATTTTACTAAATTTTGAAATTTGTAGTATGAAGGATCAGTCATTTATAATCCTCTGCTGCAGAAATATATTTTTTAAAAGTTTCAAGAAATAAATATTTTAAGTTAAAAATTTAAATTTTATTCTCATGTAGTGAAAACAAGTTTACACTTCAGCCAATTTACTTATGCCTCAGATTGTTTAAAATCACAGAAACAATCATAAACTATGTTTACAAACGAATCAACGATATTCATCACCATAAATATCCCGAAACAAAACTCTCTCTCCCCACACAGTAACACAACCAGAAGGATACCCATTAAAAACAAACAACTGCCATGAATTCGGTTCCCAGACCGTAGATTATCTTTTTCTCATAAAACTCCGACTTCGGACCACATTTTATTGGAGATGCAGCCATCTGAGCGTCTGAGTTAGTGGCGTTTCATGCCACTGAAGAACTTTCTGGCGAGCTGTTAAGATAGCTATCAGGCCCAGATGGGAGGCGATGGAATAGCATATATCTGGAGTCTGACGCCACTGAAGTTGGTGCTTGCATTTAGCGTCTTTCGTTTAGGGAGATGCTAAAAGGGTTTTTTAGAAGTGGCAGCGGTGGATAAGTTTTGGGTTGTAAATTAGTTTATTTGTGCAATTTTAGTTACTGTAGCCTTGAATAATAATTATCATGTGTTTGCAGACAAATGCAAAAGAGATTCAAAGTATGTTAATAAAAAGGGGAAACTTTAAATTAACTTTCATGGAATGGAAAAAAAAAAACATTGAATTGGAAACAAACAGGTCTTTGAGAGGTATTTTTTTCAAAATATTTGCACAACTCACATTGTGTAACACTGTTTTTATCATTTGGTGATTGGTATACGTAATTTCTAAAGCGTGTAAAGAGATAAAAACATGAAGCGACAAACACTAGAATTCTTCTTAAAAAGATTAAAAAATAGAACTTCAAGATATTTAGCCATTTTAATATTTTGGGTTTCTTGATCTATCTTTTTTACTCAAATTCTGATGTTTGAAGCTTTGAGATTTTATCAAGTATTTTCCTTGACATACATCGATTGCTTCGCACGACAGTTCCAGAAGCGAAAACTCGCTGAAAAAGATACAGTTGCCCATTCAATTTTATTTCCATGTTTTCCTTTCCAGAAGAATAATTTTTAAGCCCTATACTAAATTAAATTTTAAGCTTTATTTCTTTATTTACTTACCTTGTATCTTTTTATGTTTTGAATTTCTTGTTTGCCATGTTACTATTTTGAGACTTGTTCTAGAAACATTACGCTTTTTTTCTCTCTCTCTCTGAGGATTTTTGTAAACTAACATACTGTAGTTAATCCTAGTTTTCTAATTACTTTATTCTGAAACTGAAAGATTCCAGTGTCAATTGAAAGTAATTTTTAACATTGAAATAGGTTTTTATTTTTTATTTAAACATTTTTTTCAAAACACACACTGTAAATGATTATTAATTAGTCGTTCTATCATATATAAAAAATAAGGAATATTCCACGAGATAGATAGGGGGAACCAGGGACACGTGACCCAACTTGTAGTTTTTGGCTTGTAACTTTTAAAAAACACCATTTATAGATGTGCAAATGCAGTCAATTTATGTTTCATAAAATATTACACAATATATATTAGTATTTTTAGGAAGTATTTACTGCAATAGTAGTAAAATATATATTATTACAAACTTTAGTTTTGGGTCATGCATCCCAATGCATAGGGATACATGACCCACCCATTAGTGATACGTGACCCAACCCAAAAATTTGGTATTAAGACTTACAATTATCAAAATACTTTTACCTAATAACAAAACTAACATCATATTATAAAGTTTAAATAGATTTTATAGTTTTTTAAGGCAAAATTATTACTTCTTATTTTTATCACATTAGTTATGCTTATATTAACGAACTTTAACGTATAAAATTTAAACGTAAAATCTTGTCTAAATACAAATCTGGGGATTCTTTTATTTTGAAGAGAAAACATAGGTGGTTAAAGAATCGCTTCTATTTGATCAATATCAACTTGGGATGTATAATCTATTTCAGGCCATTTAAAACATTTTGTAAATAAATAATTTAAAACATTGTAAGCTTGTTAAAATAAATTCCTTGTACCTTCCCAACTAACCTTGTATTGACTGGGAAACAATACAAGGTAAAGCAATACCAAAAAATTTTCTCAACTGAAGGGCAGTTCGAACTTGCATGGGTTCACTATTATTGCATAGCTATTTTTTTAAACTTATAGCGTTCCCCACAGTGATACTGAATATGGTAAATAATACATACAACATATGCAAATCTATTGACGGTCATGTCAAGATAGAAAAGAAATGCACGGGCAATTAATGGCGACCTTCATCAAATAACTATAATCCTCCTTTCACTAATAACCTATGTGTAGTTTTATTGTTCCACATTATTTCCAACCAAACTAACCCAACAATCCGCAGGCTCACCAAACACCATGGGAATGGCAACCCTGCCTCCTTTAGGTTCTCTACCTTTTTACAAAATGGACGCTTCCACAATCAAAATATTTGGGATGCTAAGTTGTAGCAGGCGGACTATATCGACAACTTCACGCTTATGCGTGCAAAAAACTGGGAAACACCACAAGGGATTCGTACTTGGGCTTACATAAACATTGAAATTTACATATAAAATTTTACTATTGTACAATGAATTTTATATATTTAATTTAGGCTTGGTTGAATTTTGGTTAAATTAAGTGTCTGAGAAAAAGTAGATGTAGTGAAGTAGAACTTGAGATTAAAGTCCAGGTTAGTGGCACGCCACAATACCATAAAAGTTGTTTGATATGTATACATTGCAAAATAAAAAAAAATAAAAAAATTCTCATACTTGTTATTAATATAATAAAAAAAACTTCATGAAGTAAACAGTTTTCTTTAACAAAAATGATCGACTGTAGTACGAATAATTATTCGAAATTATAACCCTTAATTAATAACCAGACATTGGGAGGAAATAAAGAAATTGAGAATTGAATTCCTCATTCGAAAAAACGATAACTCTCCCCAAAAATAAATATATATAGGGTGACCCGGGGTAATTATTGGACACACGGAAACTCGGGGTGATTATTGAACAGGGCCCAAACACCATAATGCATCATAATTTATTACGTTTAACAAACCAAAATTTGTTAATTGAATGGCCAGCAATGCTCTGATAAATTATTAGAATTAGATAAGTACTTTTTCTCAAAAAATGTATTAATAACCAAAAGCGCTTGAAAAAAATGGTTTAAACTTTTGTTCAATCGATGCCAAATTGTGTATAATTTTGTTCTCTTTTACACGATCTTGAATTTTGCAAGGCCCAGTCTTAGATATGTTTATGAAGGTGGTTTGTGCTGAAAACCACCATTGTAGGATGAATAGTAACATTATGACATGCATGTTTAGTTACGGTGTAATTATTTGACAAAAATAGGAAATTGTTGGAAATGCTATGGGGTAAGACAGAGAGCATCGCAATATGCTTAAATTTATTTGGTATAGATTGTGTGATTAAGAAACACTATCTACGCAATGTTTGAACTAAAAAGACATTTAAATGTTTGGTAATGTTTACTAGATTTCAGTGTTATAAATTTTTTTTTCAGAAGCCATGCGGTATTAAATAACTATCAAATGCACAGTACTATAGTACACACCATATCACACAATTTTCTCCTTGTAGCTAGTCTAAATACTGTGCAGTACAAATTGAAAACTAATGTCCAATAATTACCCCAAATGGCGGAGTAATTTTTGGACACATGTTTCTTTTTTTCTACTTCTACAGAGGAAATAGTAAATTTCGACAATGATACTAGACATATGTATCTAATAGTCATTATGAAAAAAATTACTGGTTAGAAAATTACATAAATGTGGGAGCTGTGGTAAAAATTTGATTTTTGTCCAATAATTACGCCGTGTCACCGTAGTATAAAAGTTTTCATGTTATTAAAATAACTTAAAAACGAAAACTCATAACTCCCTTCCAGTCTGTTTTAAAATTACTCTCATTGAGGAAAAACTGTTTATTTAAATGATATAACTACAATGAAAATTTTTATTTTGTTATACTACATAATTAGCCACTAGCAAAATAAATGTAAAGAAAAGTTTGTTTTGAAACAGTTTAGCTGGTAAAAGTGTTGTGTATTTGCAATGAATTTGACATCAAACGCAAATTTACATAATTTTCCTGTAAAATTTACAGCATAATAAATTTTACATGGAATTTAATGTCAAGATGGTGGATCCTTTGGTTAGTGGATTGCGTTGTGTTAATATAAAAATAGGTTTCACGACTTTAACGTATCCAGATTCTATAATTTTCCCAATGATATCATGTACAACACTACCAATAATTAACTAAAATAAAAAAAAAGCTTATGATTGTTAAAGAATAAATTTATTGATTTGTCTAAATATGAGCATAGTTAAAATATGACAACTGTATCTTGGTTGAATGCAATGGATTGTAAGACCCTAATGAATTTTAAAAAAAAATAAGCGAAATAACCAATCTAAAATATATGTGGCAATGATATGTTTTGACACTGTATTTATTAGAGAAACTATTTAAAAGGTAACTCACAGTTTTGTAGCGCAGATAAGGGGAATCTCCTATCGGGGAAGTTGAAGCTGGCGCTTGCTGGCATGAGGCATCAGGGGTGCGGCTGGCAGATGTACCTTGAGTTGTCTCACATCAGGGATGGGTCAGGCAGGAAGATGCTGACTGGAGTTGCCTGACATCAGAGATGGGTCAGGCAGGGAGATGTCTGCTGGAGCTGTCCAGGATCATAGATCGATGAGGCTGGGACAGGTGCTGGGTTTGCCTGACATCAGAAATGGATGAGGCTCCGACTCAGAGATGGCGGGTACGTGGCGGCTGGGAGCGGCTGAGACATCAGAGTTGGCCTGGGACTATGCGGGAGGTCAGTTAAGGTTCTATGCTTGGTGAAATGCCTTTTTATGTGGCAGACATTTGGGTGCTGAACTCGATTATGGACGAATGAGTCTCGAGAGAGTTGGACATTTTTCATTAAATATAGTCACACATCTTTTGTATCGAAAGAAGTGAAGTCCTTCTCAAAATACTCCTCATCTTGCCATCTCCATAGTAGGGGTAGCTTGTTGTCCTACTGGTTGCGACAATTAAGGGGCGTGTCCCATGGGATGTTCCCAATTTTTGTGATAGGCTAAAATTCCTTCCATGGGGTTAACCTTCTCCAATCCAGTATGTGGGAAAATGTCTCTTTCAGATTTGTTTTCCAAGAAGTCATAAATCCCTTTCCATCAACTTAATGGGGGGGCCACACACTGAGATAGCACTTAAAGTGTCTCTTTAGTCCAAAATAAATGAATTTATTATCCCCTTATCCGAACCGATACCACCGTCGTGAGAAAGGAAATGAAAAATCGGAGTAATTTTTAATTGATAAATTCAATTAAGGCATTACGACATGTAATTTCAAATCAGAGGTTGATGGCAGCACTTTTAAAACCACCATGTGATGCAAAATTACAGATTTTTTTTTACAGTGATCGTCAAAGGTCCACAAGAGTAACAACCCGATCCTATACTAGATATATAAAAAAAAACTTAAGTACCTATTCAATTGTTTCATGACATGGTGAAAAACAAAAATAAATATCCACAACATTTTTTTAATTAATTTAAATTTATTAACAACATGGTATTTATAAATAGTTTTATTTTTAAGTTAGATAAAACTATTTATAAAAAGTAAGTTGAAAACATTTTGGATTCACAACAAACATTGGATTCAAAACATTTGAAGGAACGAATACATGTTTTTGCTAGACTAATTCATACTTCGGGAAATTATTAAGAGTTGATGTGTTTTTGACCAGAGTATTGTCTTTTTGGTGACGAAATAGTTGAAAAATTTAAAATTTGATGTTCAACTATTTTCATCATTGGGACATTGTTAGTTTAAATTAGTAGAGACCATTTCCAAAACGCAAGTAGAGAAAATTCCGATCCACAACAGAATTTCGTTTAAAGAACCCAATTCTTTTTCATTCCCTTTCACAAAAAGTGCACCTATCCTCCTCCTTCTCAGTCGCTTTTACAATTCCCATCCGATGAATCACGTCATGAACGGAATTACCCGTATTTACCCCTCCACAATGGGCGAGTTTCACGAAAGGGGTTGAGAAGAGAAATATAATATGTTAAGAAGAACAATAGGATACGGTTATTGTTATTTTCTTCAACAGAAAATCGCCAATTATCCGAATCCAATGGGACTGGTAAATTTTCATAATTTAACTATTATTGAACTATTTTACATAATTGTTTGAAAAGACAATAGGGAAATGACAATAGGCTTCGGTTATTGTAATTTTTTTCACAGTTAATCGGCATTTATTCGAATCAATTGGGACTGGTAAATTAAACAGAATTTAATTATTATTGAACGACTTTATATAATAGTTTAGAAGGACAATCTGTTTCGGTTATTGTTTTTTTTTTCACAAAAAATCGACAATTATCCGAATCCATTATGACTGGTCAATTATCCTGAATATCGGATAATAAAATAATTCGCAATTTTAAAAAGTTTTATATTTTAATTAATTATTGTTGAAATTGTAATAAAAAATATATGTTTTTAATATAAGAAGGTCAAAATAACCAGGCAACACTTTGCACGTTAAGCGTGTGAATGAAAGATGGAAAAGAATGAATGCTTTGGGGTTACGATAGTCGGAGGTCTGAAAATCAAAGCTCCGATGAATATTCGGGTGATACGAATATAGACAGCTCATGGCCGTTGTTGTTGATAATAAAGTCACCGCATAACTGGCAATGATCTCACTGACAATTCTTGAAATAACGTTGGCCACAGATGACATTGCATTACAAAAAATCAAGCGACATTTAAAAGTGGCATAAGAATATTTAAACACAACTAATTTACGTGTGCCGGTATTAAGGATTTTTTAAGATGTAATAAAAATCACAAAGAGATTGGAAGTTGAAATTGTCAAATTTTTACTGTTGAAACATAAAAGCCTACTACTCGCATAACCAACTTACGATGCTATACTATGGATATAGAGACTTAATTATTTCTGCCATTATTTGCATATATGTGTTTTTGACGTGGTTTTCACTTCTATTCTAAAATAAATATTCAGTTTTTAATTTTATTTTGAACTTTAGAAGATGCCTTACAAATTTATACAAACATATACAACATCAATTAAAAAATGTGAATATCATACTTTATAGAAATTTACAAAAATATACGCCCTTGGGCAATTTTTAAACATGTATTTAAAGTTCGTATTTAATAGTTTTCAGTAAAATACAGGGTAGAAAGAACTAATTGTTTTATTCCTTCAGATCTTTAGAAAGGGGTGTAGAGAAGAAACTTTTTGAACGAACGAAAAGTGCACGAAAAATACGATAAAAAACCCAAGAAAAAACGCCATAGACCGAAATTACCTACCTCGATCCAGCCTGTAGAAAATTTAAAATCGACTATTTCTTCGCAACCGTGTCGCCAAGATGCGTGTATTGCCCCAAAGGAAAGTGATTGTCGTAGCTAAAGAAAATAAAATTTAACAAAAAAAAATCTCTGGGATTTTCTTGTGTAGTGGAAGATGGGAAGATTAATAGAAATGAAAAAAAAGTCGGGTTAATTTTTTTCTTGTCGACTTGAAACCTGATGTAATGAAACGTGGAGTGTTAAAACGTAGCCTGAGGGAAGTTAACTCAGAAGAATGGCAATTTTGGGTTTTTAGGTAGCTGAGGATTTACGTTTGGAGTTTGAATGAGCATGAATTTCCTTCTTATTTTTTAAAATCGATACATTTTTGTTTAAAAGATTTTTTAGTTGCAAAAAAATTACAAAATGACTTGGGATAAATTTGGTTAATAATAGTGCTATTCCTTAAGATAATTTTATTTAGTTATTGAGCGACCAATTTTCTTATTTAATTTCAATTGGTTGTTTTGACCAATGACTATCTAGTTTCCTAAAGCTTATGACCGATTATTAGTGAATACTAATAACCTTTGAAGAAGTAGGATTTCACGGTATTGATCTGTTTTTATGTATCCGAGTCATTTGACTATGTAACCATTTTTTAAAAAATATTTCGGTACTTTTCAAATTATCAGGCAACTGAGTCACCTGCGCATTTTATTATCATTTGACTCTTACCCTTTAAGATACAGTTTCTTATTCGTTTGCTGAGTGAGACTTAATTTGCCCTGACCAATGTTTATCATTTTTTTAACTAGTAAAATGACTACGTTGTTATGTCAGGTAAGCCAGTTGTAGAGTCAAGTGATATTTTATTAAGTCAAATTTTTTTTATTTTTCTCTGTGTGACAATAATTTTTTTTACCATTCTCACTTACGCAAACCATGGAAATTATGATCTGCTTAAATGAAACTTAAATATACACTGTTATAAATTTTGTGCTTGGTTTCACCATGATATTGGTTCCTAGTAGCTGCAACGGCTGTGTGGTGAAATGTTTCACCTTTTTTTCGGTGTTTGGTTGAACCGTTTTTCTGGATTTGGAAACAAAAACCTGAGAAATGGTTCAACCGAATACCAAAAATATGGTTTAACGTTTCACCACACAGCCGTTGCAGCTACTAGGAACCATATTTTTGGTGAAACAAAGTGCCTAATTTTTAACAGTGCAGATTATTATTAATCATCTTAAAGTATATACTTATCATCTTAAAATTCTGAACAATACTTTTTGTTCTAAGAAGTATCGTTGAAACATGAATAATCTTTAAAATAGCTTTCACTTAAAACTTTTATCTGATTATGAAAATAGCTTCGTTAAAGAAACTAGCTGTATGGCAAGTCTGATGGGTTGATCATTACACATTCTGTACTGCTAACAAGTTTTGGGAAATTAATCATCCATGATTTTGTTCTTTTCCCATTCTTTACCATATGTATGAAGTTTAATTTTGAACGAGGGTTTCATGAAAATTTCTTAGAATTAGAACATTATTGCTAATTGGTTGAATGAGTATGATTGTCAAAACTTTAGTTTTTTAGTTTTTTTCGCAATTTAAAAAATAAATATTAATCTTTGCAAGTGGACAGTATATAAATATGTTATAAAACATAGCATTTCTATTATTTTTGTTTTTGAAAACTATACAAAAATGTATTGTAAAGTTACATCTCAATTTGTCAAAAGACCCGTTTCCTTTGTTATTCTAAAAATCTGTAACTACTGATTCAGATTGCTCCTGTTGATAATATATTTTTTTCTAATTCTAAGTTACTGGAAAGAAAGTTACTAAGTTCTGGTTACGGAAAGAAATTTTTTAATATTCAAACTGCATCCGTAGTCGCGGTGGTATTCAGCACGCATGTCTCGTATGTCGTCGACCAGGATTCATATACATTCTGGGTATATCATGGGTTCACGTTTTTTTTTAAAGTACCCTGCCATACAGAAAATTTTATGTTATGCAAGAATGTTATCTGTATTACTTTATCATGGTAAAATTCCGTCCCAATGTATTTTTGCCGTAGCATTACAGATATTTTCTGACAATATTGGAGCCAGAAATCTTTTGCAAGACAATAGGATTTTTGTTTAATGTGTGGGATAAGATTATATTCTATGCATGATTCAAATATTAAAACCAAGTAATTTTTTATATGATAAACATAAAATGTAACATGTTTGCTATTTTTATAATTCAGATAGATACTATGTAAACTTGGTATTTCCAAAGTAACTCATATAAATAGTAAAAATATATTTTTTTAATAAAAATATATTTTTGTTTTTTTTAAATGCTAATAAATCAGACTCATGGATATTTTTCTCAATTTTGTGTGTCAAATTATCGTTTAAATTTATTTGAATGCAATTATTTTTTTTAGATTACATTATATAATTTTAATGTGTGGATATTTTGTGTATCGTATTGTTGCCCCTGAGCTAGACATAAAAATGAGGTGTTGAAAGTTTTTTCTGGCAACTGAGAAAAGTTGGTTATTTTAAGTAATATCTATATATATAATACTCTTATACGGCGCCCAAATGTCCGTATATTTCTATCTCTGGAATGGCAACAATCGAAATGAACAAAAATACTACTAATTTCAAAATGGCCGACTGAAAACAACAAAAAAGTGTTTCTTCAGGAACGGCTTGAAAAAGGGAAAAATAACTATAAATATTATGCACAAAACATAGTTCGATACGGCAGAAAAACATTGAATGCATTTTTTGTGAAAAAATCACTACGAAATAACACAAGGATTGACAATTTCGGGAATGGCTGCAATAAGGCCAAAAAATGAAAAACAACCATAAATATTATGTGGAAAACATTGTTCGATACGGCAGTAAAACAGTTTTTTGAATAAAAACACAATGATTTATAAAAAAGTGGAACTTTAAAATGCCGAAGAATTGATTTTAAAAAAGTAAATAATTATTTAAAATCGTTAAGCATATAATTAATAAAAGATTGGTATAAAAACACTTCAGAATAAATTATAGGCATTTGAGATTTAAATGGAGTAATATTTAAAAATTGGGAATGCAATTACTAAAATTTCGCCAAAGGTAGCCACAATACCAATTTGTCAATAACCAGATTTGGCATAAAATTACGACGTTTAATGTATGAAAACTTAAATTATAATTTCGATCGACTGAAATTAATAAAAAACGCATGGAATTCACGTAATTTGCTAAAATCCAGTTACGTCAATATATTTGTTCAAATTATTTCATAGTTGAAAAAGAAAAATTCAAATTGTTTTTAAACATAATTTCTAAGTGTAAACGGCTACCACGGATATATATTGCCATAATACTGATTTGGCTGAGTTATCATCTTTGGAGAAAAATTGCCGGATATGCTTCTTTATATTAACCGAATTTTATTTTAAAAAGGATACTAAAGGCTAGACTAAAATATTTCAATGTACGGTGAGCGAGCGAAGCGAGACTGGATCGCGAAGGGATCCAAAGGGAACTGTGCAAGCAGTTCCCCGGGGGTTGGCGAGCGATATCGAGCAGGGGGTGTGTCCCTAGTTTAATAAAATAAATTTATTTATTAAAAAATTAGCTAAACATTAACAATAGATAACCTTTCAATTAAATTTAATATTCTACTTGATCTAATGTTTTAATTATACAAAACATTTAAATCATAAAACTTTAAAAAAATGAAGAAAGAGCCATTTCAGTTTTACCATAAATAAAAAATATCATCCTCGCCCCTCCCCAGGAAAAACTCTACATAAATAACGGAAGTATTACATTGTCATGCAAGCATTCAAAAATTTATAAAACCATGATCTTAGATTTATTTTACGATTGTTGACTTTTATCAATTTACAGAAAATAACCAACCTTATTTTCAGTGAATTTGTTTTCTTTTAGGGCTATAAATTGCGAAAATGTTTATAGGAATACAAGCTAAATTTTATCTTGTCAAGAAAAACCATTAAAAGTGGCATTTTCAACTTTGCCTGCCGTTACAGAAAAATTTATTGCGATCCTTCGCGCACATTCCTTTGATGAAACGAGTACATATTCGTTTAGCAAAAGTGTAACAACAAGTTATGTTTGCTTTTTTTTAAAACTAAAGTTATTTTAAATTTACCTTTGATCGTTTTGTATTTGCATGTCCCAATTGCTAATGCTTTTTTGTTACATTATTATATTTACTATTATACAATGCTGGCAATGCTTTCTATTTTTGATGATTGCCATTCTAGTTCCCGGCCCGTTCATAGGTGATTTCGTTAAATTGAATTTACTTTATAAAAAGTCGCCAATAAACGCACCGAAGCATATATCTTAGTTATACTGTGAATTTCAGCATTGCAATTACAGCCTTCAAATATAGTCTTTATTAGTTATAACTGGTCAAATATTTAATTTTTAAATATTTAATTTTGCAACACTTATGTTTAGGATTAAGAAAATATTTTGAGGAACATTTTAGGCTGGCATATTTTTTTTGCGTTTTATCTCAACATTATTTATAAATTTAATTTTGCACAACAATTAACTTGCACTGCTATTTTTAGAAAAAATTAACTCAAAGTACAAAACTCGTTAAAATCTTCTTACTCTTCTTAAAATATAATTAAAAGGAGTCAAACGTCTTAGCAACTCAGATCAATTACTTACTTTAACCTAACAGATGGTTTAAATAAATGCTTTAATAAAATTCAATTATTTATATAACACTTAACTAGAAAATAAATAGTGAAGACTCATTTAAATGCTAAAAACTATACGAATACGATACTCTTCATCAATTGTTTTTTTAATAAAAAACACATTTGCATTAAATTAATATTAATACATTCTTAATTGAAAGTGTTCCGCAATTGTGTCAGACAAATAATAATAATGAAATACATTGTTTGAATTTTAATTGGATATGTTTTTTTAAAAATTTAGAATTGCTAAAGGTCGGGGTGTTAAACTATGATGATTCTCTAAGGATTAGTGCTTTTAAATTAAAAAAGGAATTACTTTTTGAGTACAAATGTTTTGATAACAATATAATTTAAAATAAATACTTAATATCAAAAGGATTTTCCATTTCTAAAATATTGCTGTTTTTTTAGTGTAGACATAGACAAATAGATTCAAATTTAAATATGCTTTTGTACACATAAAAAGAATTTTTTGTTCTCAAAGTGAAACTGGCAACTCTTCTATTTGTATATGTTTTGAAACGTTTCCATATTATTAAACCTTATTTTTGAAACTGTAAACACTTTAAAATTAATTGAGAATAATAATTTCTTGATTAAAATAATAGTTAAAAAAACTAAAATATTTCACAAATCCTTCACGCAAACAATATTTCTTCAACGCAAATTTAAAAAAAATCCCTTTAAGCAAAATCAATGAATCTAATTAACCCGTTTCATCATTTAAGCAAACAAAACATTGTGTGTTTAAGTTCTGGAGTCTATTATAGAGATTTTAGATGCTTGGATATATTCACAATCGCTGTTTACTTTCCTTGAAAAATGTTGGATGCTGTTTGCTTTTCATTTAGAAGGATCTTACATACAGCAGACAAAAACGCTTATTGAAAAATATGGGATTTCCGAGTATGTACTCGAGCTTTGCTTTTCAAAATGTATAGTAAAGATCATAATGCATAATTCGAATTTACATTAAAAATACATTAGTTTTTTTGGCAATGGGAATAAACGTAGTTATTTGCATTATATTTAGTTTAGAAAAGTTCTGTCAAAATTTTCAACTATCCAATATCGTAATGGTTATGAAAAGTCGAATAAATAAAAATGATTTCCTGCGATCATAAAAGCATATTTTTGTTCCCCATTTGTGTCAAAACATTTATATTTTTAACTTGAAGGCTTGGTAGAATTGTCCATAACAGATTCCACTGTAAGTCTAGGATTATTTTTCATGTTTATGTAATTCTTTGAAAATTCTTTTTAAAAAACTTATTTGGGCTTCAATGGGTAAACTAAACACAGAGTTAATAGTTATGTAATTAAAATCGGTTAATGATGTAATGGTACTGTCTTTTTTAAAAATTTTAATGTTAGGCTCAAATAAGTAAAATAAGTATTAAACCAAAAGCAAAATGAAGTGCTGCCATCAACCTGTGATGTGAATTTATGTGTGATGTAAAAATGATTGGTGTGGTACCAACAAAAATGTTTGCTTCAGTGGAAGTGAATGGATGCACACATCTTCTCTGTTTAAACGCTATTGGAGTAAGTTGTTCATCTGACTTTGAACATCATGAAAACATCACTTCGCTGCAAGGGAAGAAAAACATTACAATACTATGATGTAAAAAAATAACAGCGAGTGTGTTGCAATTTTTCATAATTTTTTACAGTGCAAAAAAATTTCTTGAACTAAAAAATCTCATTTAATTTTAAACAATTTCCAACTCTTTATTTAACCAACATTTAAAAATATTTCTTCAGAAATAAGACACATACTTAAGCTTTACAGCGTTTGTTCTGAAATTATAATTATTACATCCGGAAAACGACTATTTGCTGGTTGCCCAGATAAGTTTGCTTATAGTTCTTGTAGTATAAATATTGATCTTTGTTTTTAAGAAATGTTAAATTTAAATAAAACTCTTACAAGCGAATTTTTTCCCCTTTAGTGGAAATTTAAGGTCAAGCATGCTCTTCTTTGCGACGAAAAATGCGCAAAAGCGCTTATAAATACATTAAATTATTTCAATTAAACGTATATATTCGGCTTTAAAGACATTTTGAAAAACGCAATTATTTATAAATATCATTTCCATTATGTAAGAAAGTAAAAATATTTTATCATTATTTCTTTAGAAGCAATTTTATTAATAAATAAAAGTACACAAACGAATAAGAGATATAAAAGAACATTATTTTAAAAATCGAATCATTGTCGGATTAAAATTCTCAACTGTGAAGCAAAAAAATAAATAAATGAAGTTAGTTATATTGAGAATTCTATTTCATCCTCAAAATTAAACTTTATTAAACTTTTTCCATATTAACGAAATAAGCACAATAAAATATAATAATTAAAATAGATAAAATTAAACATGTGTAACAACATAAAAAAAATAAATTCAGTTTTCAGATAAATACCGTAATATACCGAAACTGCTAAGTCGAGAGACATTTAATAAGGGGTTTTACTCTCTGACACATTTTGTGTGGCAAATCTTGCTTGTCTCAGTGCGAATATTAGAGAGAAATTACGGTCATAAAGGTGGATTTACGTGCCCCACTGCGATAATGAAACTAGGAACCGAGGAATACGGGCAAAACGCATTAGGAAGGGCAGAGTCACCCTGGTCATCTGGTTGTGGAGATCATCCATTGTACAAAAGGGCCGCCCTGGTCATCCCTTTCCGATGGAGATAGTACGGAGAGAGAGATTAAAGAAGTATTATATCTGTATTTATACGGATGCTGTTTAACCCTTTGAGAGATAAGCAATATACTGAGCCTTCTTAAAATTGGCCGGAAAGAAAAGCTCAGTACAAGAAAAATACAATTAAATAGTTAACAAAAAATACAAAATACTAAACTGCCAAAAGAATAATTTATTTATAAATTCTAAAATAAATATATTTAGATGACATTATAAACAAACATTAGTTCTCATCACCACTTTTGATCAATCAGGCCAAGGTGAAACGTCCATCCAGGTGAATAGCAGCCTAACCGGCTCAGCGGGAATCTCACTGTCCGACCATGGTGGAAGGTTCAAGCTCCATGGCTGGCACCAATGCGGGCCTGGGATAGAGGTAGAGGCTAGTGTGATCCCAGTGTTGCAGACATCCTTAGATGTGGGCTACCGGTGAGACTACCGGCGGGCTACAGGTGGTTCGAGAAATCTCCAGCAAAACGTCTACTTGCTGTCCGTTGTTTTCGTTCAAAGAGAAGGATCAACCTTCGCGAGCAAGTTTTATGGTAAGGTGGTAAACAGTAATGCCACACAAGAGAAAACGATTTAAAAAAAATTATTTCACGACATGGTTTGGTCTGTACCATGTCAAAACTAAACGAACTGAAGTCAGAGCAAATCAACAACCAATCAGAGAGCTCCACGTCCAATGACAATTTACTGCCAAAACACGAAAGGAATTCCTAGAACGGGGAGCGTATACTAACACTCCGAAATTACTATCCTGATCTCAACAAATTTAGAAACAAAAAGGCCAAAATTAACAATAAAAATCGCTTTAATCTCCAAGTAAACTCATCAGCATAATGGGATACAAGTTCCTTGTATATAATTGAATCAAAAGAAAGAAATATTTATGTTAATTACGATCGAAATATCACAATTATTAAAAAAAAATGGCACAAACAGACGTACCGGTGAATGGTAAATACGAAATAAATACATTACAATGGATTGTTACGTTGAACTCAATTATTGTAGAATAGTCAAATTGTATATAGGGAATGAATTTTATACAAATATTTAAGATTCACATCATATTAATTAAGTAAATATTGCAATATTAGATTAATGTTCGTTATTATGTAAATACACTTTAAAGGAGGCAAAATTACTGTAATTAAGTACTAAAATGAAGTATCATGAAGAATAACATATTGAATTAATGAAATATTAAAGTAAACAAATAATTAGATACAAAACAGTCAAGATTCATCACATCATAATTCATTAATAATTGTAAATAATGTAATTCAGATAAACATGTAAACATACTTTAAAAAAGGCAAAATTACTGTAATTGAGTAATTAAAGCAATATAGCATGAAGGAACTGAATTATTGAAGTCAACTAGTGAAATAAATATTAAATTGTAGAATTAGAACTGCTAATTGGTTAATTTTGTCACTAGACCCAAAAGTTTACTCATTAAAATCTGACAAAGTAAATAAAATACTATACGATTCATAAACTTCGGAACTAATGGTTAAGTTAGGGAATTAGTTGCACAGCAAATTGACTGAAATGTAAACTTTTTTTCACTACACGAGACTTAAATTAAAACTTTTAACTGAAAATTTGATTTCTTTATTTTTTCAAAACTATATTTTTGTAGCAGATGGTTATAAATGGCCCCTCCATGCTTTAAAATTCGACATTTAATAAAATTATTAAATTTATTTTTATTTTTTTAAAAATTCTGTGTATTTTTGGAAAACCTGACAGCCAGGTGACAGGTTTATTCGCCTGTGTAACTGCGTGAATTCGTATATAAAATATATATGTCCCTTAGAAGGCATAGTTGGACTAGAATTGGATGGTGTGAAATGTAGTTGAGAGTTTAACGTTTGTTGTTTTCCTGTTGAATTCGCATACACCAGCTGTTATTTTTTACGATCTTCTTGATAGATTACCATGGTTCTAAAATTAGAAAAAATTCTTGGATGGTAGGCTATTTATGGTTAAAATAATTGAGAAATTTAAATATTCATTATGATATTTAAATGAATTGTTTTATCAGTGGTTTTCTGACGAAATGCTAACTATTCTTTTGCACTGCATTCCGCTTATGACACTATAATTAAATTAAATAATTATAATCTCCGAAAAAAATTCAGAATGTCCCTATTTTAAGTTGAAATTGTGATTATCTTTTACCCACAGAAAAATAGTTCTAACTAAGTTTATTCTTCCTGCACAATAAATGTTACCTGGGTACTTAAAAAAACACATTTTGCATACTAACACTGTAAGGCGATACAGCTTGTGGGATAGTCTGATGAGTTCGAACATAAAATATCTAAAAGTCTTGATAATTTAAAATTTTTATTAAAAAATGGAAACATGTGGCTTGTTGTTATCAAAAATAACAGGAACACAAAACTCATGTCCGTGGCAAATTATCCATAATCCCTGTCTTCCTAATAGATGTATGTTTCTGGCAGTCCACTTCGGGTCGTTTTAGTTAAGCTTCCAGAGGAGTAGTAAGGAGTTTGGAATTAATTTGGTTGGGGTGTGGCGGTTTGATTGCGATCAATGGAAGTAGTTATGCCGCTAAAGGTACAACTTAAGTGTTATTCGTTTCGATCGAAAGGGGGTTTAGCACTGAATTAATTCAAAATTTCAAGGTATGTCTATAAATTAAGCTTAATTTTTTTACTAAAGCACAAGGTACGTTACTCATGGAGATAGCGTTTTTTAAACACAAATATATAAATGTAATAAGCCCTCTATTATTACCTTCAATTGTCCAATAGTAATTAGAAGGTTATACAAATATAGGGATGGGGTCGAAATTATCCATATCGAAGATTTTGTGTTTTCTACATGTTCTGGAGGGTGCCGATTCTGAAAACGATTTTTGAACATTGGTCCGTCCGTTAAACTGTTTGTCTGTCCGGGAGTTTGAAATTCATAAAATATTTACAATTTTAGGAGTTAATGAAGTCTCCTTCCTTCTCTTTTTTATGGCATACATATTTGTTGTCTGCAACAGCTTTACTATATATTTAGAATTTGGTTGAAACATCTTCAAACTTTTGCTTCAAAAATATGAAAAGAATGGTTAAACCTAAAACCAAAAATATGGTTAAACGTTTTACTGCACAAATGTTGCAGCTTCTAGAAACTATTATTTTTTGGGGAGGAACTAAGCATGAAATTTTTAACAGTAAAAAAAAAATATGTAAAATCTAGAAAAAAGAAAACACGAATTCCTTTCCGCCGCATTCATGCGTCAAAAAATTTTAAAATTGCAAAGATTTTTGTACTAAAAATTCGTATCTTAGAATTTACATTTCTCAAAAAACGTTAGTTTTTCCGTCACATTCACGACGTTTCCACTTCACGTGATTCTTTATCAGGTATATTTTCCTCTCCCGAGTATTTTCATTTATTTTTAGTATTTCGCTCACACATACGTATCTTATTTTGACTAAATTGTTTCTTTTCAGCGAAACTTTCGTTTCCTCTCAAACGGTCTATCTGTATTTTTGTTTGTTTGTTATACATATAAGTCCATTTCTTCTGGCCTTATTTTGCATACCAGTCCCATATGTCAAATCCCTTAGGATTCAAGCAAAGGACGTGGCATAAAAAACTAAATGAAAATTCTAGCAACAATAATAAAAGAAAGACTTTAGCCGCACATTTCTGGAATGCAAGTTACGAAGTTTATATTCAAGAATACTCTTTTAGTTTCTTCATTCGCGGGTTGATGTTTTTTTATTTCTCGTTTGAGTGAACACAGGTGGTAAAGTTTGGTTTAGGGAAGAAAAAGCTAAAAAACATTCTAAATTCGAATAGAAATTTTGGTTTATGTATAGCGGCGGTGGTATAAACATGTTTTTATTGAGATCCAAGAATTTTCTTGTCGGTTTGACGTCTAAAAATTATTGTATCGGATTGGTGGATAAAAATAACATATTCAAAGTGTCGTAACGGTAAGGGATTTATATTTTATATTTGACAAGCAGTTCTTGCTTAAGGAGGATTGTAAGGACGTATAATTTTGTATTATTTCAAAACAAGTATTTGTTATCATTTTTAATAAAACAAAAGATTTTGAATGATCAATTTTCTGATATTTTTACAAGTACGCTCACTAATTTTAACTAAAATTAATTAATTAAAATAAGATGATTTCGAGTATAACATAAAAAATATTTTATATTTTGCATTCAATTATAATGTAATCATGTCAGAAACAGGTATATATTATTTAATCTCTGTTACTAAAGAAATATATTGGTATCAAATATCCAAGTTTAATATAATTTATATTTCATACTAAGAAAAAAAGTTTGTTTTCTTATACATTATTCAAAAGCATAAACTAGTTAAAGCAGCAACAAAAATAAAAGTTAAACTTATAATACCTGGGCCAGTTTCAAAGTTGATAATAAATTACTATTGGAAAAATTTTGATATCGACCTTTCATGCAGCCGACGTCTTTAAATAGCAAACATTAATAACTATAAAACATCGATGCCTATATCTTTCGATTTCTTTTTATATCGATAGGCATCGATTTTCTTTTTATATAGGTTATACGAAAATTTTAGATAAAAAGGTTCTTAGAAAGACTAAATGTGTAGTTATATCATACAAAGCATTTAAAAATTGTTATTTTTTAAGGGGACGCGGTACCCAAATTTTAGGGCTGCCCAGAAAATAATTAAACATGCTCGAATGCTGTGAGCTAAGGATATTGCAAAAAAATAATGAATTATTTATAATTGTGGAGGTGTATTGAAAATGATATAGTGGTTTGGTAAAATGAATTTTGAAATTTTATGTTGATTTTTTAAATTTTTTCAGCTTGTGAATACTTAAAACCCTAAGACTTTTAGGTAAATTAATGTAGGGCTCCAAATTTTTTTTTTCTGTGTTGAGACATATACGATTAACAAAAGATGGTATTGGATAAGGTCTAGTGAGAATATTTTTTTTAATGATGAAGTTGAAAATTTACAAAAAAACTTATTTTTTGGCCATTTTTATACATAAAGCTACATAGCTGTTCTTGTTTAACTGATATTTCAATATCCATACCAACTTTCATAAATAGATGTTGTGGGAACATTTTGCAAAAAAAAGACTTTAAAAAATTCTTTAAATTGTAGAAGGAGTAGCATTTTGAAAACACGTTAAAATTTTAAATTTTTAAAAAAAACTTATGTTTCAATATTTATTAATTTTTCGTATATATTTAATGAATGTTAGTTCTTTGTAAAAAAAGTTACATTTAAATGCTAGCGATAAAAATACAGGATTTATTTTTTTTAGTACCGCGTCCCCTTAAAAAGTAAAACAGTCCAGAAATAAATCGTATTTGAAAAGATGCAATGGATTTAATGCTATAATAATTTCTAGATAGGTAACATAAAGAAAATGTTATTTTAATTTTGCACACAAGTTTAAAAGTTTTTAAGGAGTTGAAACATTCAAAGCATTTTTTTCTTTCCATGTGATTTATTTTCTAGTTCTTAAACTATTAATTACAGTATTGAATTATATAACTTAATAGATTATCAGTTTTAGAAAAAAATTGTTTAAGCAAATAAATAATCTTAAGAGTAATTAAGACTTAATAAGTAAGACTTAAGTAATATTTTTGTAATAATTAATGAAACTAGCTGGGATTTTGAAGTTCGTTTGCATTTCTTAGATGAATCGTGATTAAAAAAGTAAAATTTATATTTATTTAACCTATATATATTTCTCATATAAAAAAATAGTAAATTTGGTATACGTCCGCGAAACACATTATAAAATATTCATCATTTTAAAAAAAAATTTGAACTAATGCGCACATTCCACAATATGTTAATAAAGCTCTTAAGTACTTTTAACAATTAAAATAAAGTTTGTATTAAAACAACCCATCACAGAAAACAACTATTTTAAATAAATGTGTTCAACTTGTTTCGAATACAGAATGTTTTAATATTATATTTTGCCTGAAACACCTTATTCAGATTTCAGTAAATATTTTACAAAAAAATAAAAAATAATGTATTCAACAATATGTAAATGAAGGTGTTAAACACTTTCAGCCATCAAAACTATGTTTGGGTTAAAAAAAATTAAATTTGAATTATTTAAAAAAAGTAAAAGTTGGATACTAAACGTTTGTTTCTTTATACTCGTATTCCTATTTTAGTACTTACAATTTTGTGATAAAAAGATTAAAAGTACTTATTTAGAGAGAATACACAGAAATGCATTTTTGTTCGTTTTAAACGTTCGTTGTATACCTACATAAGGTAATGGGGATTTACTGTGTGTGTGTATTCTCCCACGCACAATGCATTTTGGGAAATTGTAAACGAGTGTTACAGTTATTTATTGCTAAAACGATGCTTGCAAACTATTACTTTGTTGGTAACTAACCTGTTTTGTTTGCATGGTTTGCCCTTGCAGTTATTTAAGTTATTTGTTATCTATAAAAATAATGATATCATAGTGTATTGATGATTTCAGAAACCATTAATTTATTTTATTTAAATGGAGTAGACTCACTTTACCTGTTTTTTCTTTCTGTTCTTGTTAATATGATGCCTAGATGAAAGATATAGATATTTTAGTATCCTTGAAATTGAAATATGTTCCTCAGATACAAAGTTTATGTAAATTTTGATTAGAAAATAAGCATTTTTAAGCAAATAACTACAATGGCTGAAATAATGTGTTTATCAAGGTATTGAAATGAATGTATTTAAGGTAATTTGAAAGCTAATAAGTCAGCAGGTTTAAGTATTTAGATTTCCTTAAACATGTGTAATATATAAGTTAATTCAAATCCTTAAATTTATTACTTTAGTGTTAATTTAATAATAATTTATTTTGTATATTTGAGATGAGTTGGATTTATTCTGTAGTTTATTAGTTGAAAGATTTAGAGTTTGCTTGACTTCAATAAATTATATTTATAAACAAATAATGTGCCCCTTAGATAAAATAGCTTTTGCTCCGAGTATAACTTAAAGAAGCTTTACTTTAAAAAAAATTACCAGAACATTTACTTGCCTGTTTTAATGAAGCATTGTTTTTGTATTTGATAAAGTTTTTTTCTGAAATATGGTACATTTTCAGTATCCTTCAAATTAATATGATAAAACGAAAAGTTTGAATTTATTTTATTAAAGATGGTTACTAATTTTTGTTTCTTTGCAAATTACTTGTATATAAGTTTTTTTGATTTTCAAAGCCATCTATCTGAACCTTTAATTACCGAAAATGGCCTCTTGTGGGATACTCTCTTGCTTGCCTGCTCTTTAATCTATCATTGAAGAAGTGTGTTCGAGATAGTGGAATAAACCGAAGAGGAACTATTTGGATCAGATCCTCTTCAAATACCCGCCTGCGCTGATGACATCGATATTATAGGAAGATCATAACGGGCTGTTAAAGAGGCCTTTCAAGCCCTTGAGGCCTCTGCTATAAATATGGCCATTTCTATTAATGAAGACAAGACCAAATTCATGGAGGTTTCAAACTAAGCTGAAAACTATAGTGCCCTTTTGAGGAAAAATGACCACTCCTTTGAAAAGGTCAAATAATACAAGTACCTTTGTGCAATTATTAGCGGCCAAAAAAAACTGAGAGAAGAAATTGGAAACATAATCAAAATGGCCAACAAAGGCATCTTTGGGCTAAAATTACAACTAAGATCGAATGGTATTAGGATAATTCTACCATAATTTTTAATTTTATGTTCCTTGGGCATAAACTTAAAAAAAATTAATATTTCGTTTCAATTTTGTCTTAGTATACTAATAGACTGGTCTTTATATAATTGAAAAACGGAATTTTAAAGCAAAGAAACTCTAAAAAAATTTTAGGACACAAAACAATGCAGAAAATTCCTTACCTTCCCATGTCCCGAATGTTGACTTTTTAGTTTAGGGCTCAAACTAACACATTTTTGAGCTAAAACTTACATTCATTTGGATTTTAAATTGAACTAATACTATATCTTAACAAATTCCTTCCATAAAATTTCGGCTTTTAATATTTATAATGTGTATTTCTCTTCTACTAACTTTGTCCCTGGGTTTTGGTACATTCACTGACCTCATTACTAATGTGGCGAAGAGAGGCACTGGATGGAGCTAAAGTGATTCTTCAATCATGAAAACTGTATTGCAGAAAACTCACATTTCAGTTAGTAGCCGCATTTTTTTTGCTATACTTCACCAATAAGTAAAAAAGTTTTTAAAAAAAACAGTAAAATGAGCTACGTGGCTTTATTACTTTTCTTACAATCCCCCATGGTTAAGGATAATTTTTGCTTAATAATTGGTATTCTTTTTATATAAATATGTTTAAGTGGAGTATAAGGAGTAAAAAATCAATTTTTATTAAACTGGAGTTAGTTTCAACACAAAAAAGACCGGAAAACATCGTAAATTTCCTCACCGTCCGTTCTTTACCTTCCGTTCCTTACCGTCACAATGATCTAGGGATGGAAAACCGAAACATGTTTTAAGACTAAACGGTTTGTTCGTGACTTCGGTTTTATTGAAAATTAGTTATTTTCATAAGGCCAGTTAAAAAAACTGCCATCCCTAAATATTTTGTAAAAAAAATTGAAATGAGCCTTGCTGAAGTTTTTTTCGTAATTCTAGACCCTTATAAACCTTTTTACAAATACTTAAAGTGATTTTGAAAAAATAAATTTCACAAGTTTTTTATGCCTGAAATTAAAAGTTAAGGTAGAACTGCCCATTAGCCGAAAAACAAAACTAAAACCCTATAAGACACTCATTCTGCCTGTCTTTCTGTATGTGAAGGGAAACCTGGACTTTAAACCATGATATCCAGCGCCCGCTTAAATTTTCTAAAGAAAGATATAGCGAGTTCTATTTTTGGTGCCATACTAGAAAGAGGATGTTGGTGAACTAGATACAACTTTGAGTGCAAAATGTATCAAACATTAAATTTTGTTTTTATTTATTTTAACAAGAATTATTTTAATCTTTATATCTTAAAGATAATTAATCTTGTTCATAAAGTTTAAAACATATAACTAGTTTTAGTAAAAGATTTTTAAAAAAATTATTATAAGATAAAATAAAATATGTATTTATTCCAAATGTTTATTGCGCAAAAACCACGATAAACTAGCTATGTTAAATTATTTAAACAACCTATTTCATGCTGGTACCAATTCATTTTATAGTCCCTTCTACTAATTGGTCCATTAAAAACCGCATTTTCACTTTTCAATTAGAATATACCCTCGCATTTACTTCAAACGAGTCTAATTTTGTGTACTTTATATTAATACGCAATTTTCTTTCTAAAGCTTGCTCGACTAAAGTTGTTTCTACGCGTACAAAAATGGTCTCCCTTTTAAATGCACCACGCAAATTCTGCCATAAATATTTAAGACCTAATTACAAAAGGAAGTCAGACTTTAAATAGATTCTCATATTAAGTGCACTGTCTCCTATGGGTAAAAGTGATTTTCTTGTAATGGGAGAAAGACAGAAAAGTGAAATAGTATGAATCCCTTCAGAATTATTGGGTTCTTTAGAAGTCGTATTTATAATGTGAAACAATAATAATTTACTTTTATTGCGCTTTGGATACCTCTCTACGGTGTTTAATATTAATGCAAATGTATCAAAGCACATTTTTGCGTTTTATATAAACGTTAAATTTTGCTTGCGTTGATGTTTGATTGCGTCAAATTTGTAAGAAACTGTATTATTTTCAATGTAGTTGTGTTTCAAATTCAACCTTTTAGTCATGTGTTTGGTAAACAAAGTGGATATTTCTAATTTAATAGTTTTCATTATTTGATAAACATTTGTAAGCAAACAGTTGGGGCATGGTTAATAAAATTTACCGACATTTGTTTTTATTCACTTATAACAGCGCATGCGTTTTGCTTATGCGTTCACATGAAATTAGATTGGAAACACTTTTTTGTAAAATTGTAAAAAAAAACATGAAGTATTAATTTGTACCACATATAGCACCGTACGCGGAAAAGTGACCTATCGGCCAAAATTGACTTTTTGAGTTAACACTACTATAGGATGCAACATTTCTATATCTATCGATTGGTGATATCGGCATAGCGATCCGAACCTTAGTTCGTCTGCAATTAATAAATATGTATTTTTTCCGCGTTCGTTTTTGGATGAAAATGAGCGGGAAAGAAAGACCTATCGCACCTGGCGATTTTTCGCTATGCAATGTGTTTGCACCTGCTACGGCAATGAAGTTAAGTTTGAAGTGCTTAAATGGAAAGGTTGAAGTCGGTAATTAATTTGTTTATTTGTTTCTTTATTTGAAATACTCTCATTAAAAAAACATTTCTAAAGCTCTGTTTTGTGGTATTTAGTACAATAAATATATACAAAAAAAAATTCATGTAATATGTATAGATTGCAAAATGATGTGTCAATATATACATTTTTTTTCTCAAGTTAATATTTTAGCAAACGATAAATAGTTTTAAATCGTTTTCAACGTTGGTATTTTACTATAAATCTAAACTCTAGTGCTACAAATTGACAGTTTGCGATATAAAGTCATTGGATTCAACTGTATACTTAAAGTATGAGGTATCCCTCCTACAACTTACTTTTAAAATTTAAGACATGTTTTAATATTTTCATGAGTTTTAAAATGATTTTATAAAATTTTAATAATGCTTCAAAATTAATTTTTTGTTTTAATTTTAAACATGATACATAGTAAAAATTTAGATTGAAAGGTTTTTGTAGAAAAATGTGGATATAGCATTTCTTATATCTTGTAAGTCCTGACTTTGTAAAAGTGATTCGTTTCATATAAACAAACTATTATGATTTCAATCATTGAATATATTAAATTATAAAAAGAAACACGACTATAAAATAATACCGTAATTACATGATAAGAGATAAAGCTTATTACATAAGCTTCATTAAATTGGTTAAACAAGTTTTTGTTAAATTTAATTAAAAAAAACATTGTTATTGTTGATCAATAAATTATTAGATCATAAAAATGCATTAAGTAAATTAGTATTCCTCGTAAGTAGGTTTCCTTAATATTTAGAATGAATTTATCAGCAAATATTTTAAGACCGGTCTTCAGAAGAGCCGTTTAAAGTTTTGGTAAAAATTCAAATTTTCACAAAATCGTTCCAAATGAACTTAGATCAAAAATATTTGGCATGGATATCCGTTTTATGAGTATCAAAAGGTATGCATAGTCATTTTTTACTTTAAATTTGCCTTTTCTGAGATATTTTCAGATAGGTCTTTTTTTCGTGAACAAAACCGTTCAAATTTGTACGAGAAAGAAATACCTATCTGAAAATATCTCAGCAAAGGCACATTTAAAGTAAAAAAAAAAGACTATGTATACCTTTTGATACTCATAAAACGGATATCCATGCCAAATATTTTTGATATAGGTTTATTTGGAACGATTTTGTGATAATTTGAATTTTTACTAAAACTTTAAACGGCTCTCCTGAAGAATGGTCTTTTTCGCGATAGGTCTCTTTTCCGCTTACGTTGCGATATGTTTTTCTCAAATCACCCAATATAAAAATATTTAACTAAATAAAACTAAAACCAAAGTAATTACGTTTTTTAGCAGTACAATACTAGTTGGATTTAAAGTTAAATAATCATAAATTAGTATTAATTTATGAACTTGTTCACAATATTTTACAAACAGTATATTTCTTATAATATATTTCATTTAAGCATGCCAAATGTTTAATCACCCTGTCTTCAATCCATACTTCCACTTTGAAATGTATAAGAATTTTAAGGAATCGAAAACAATTAAATTCTGCATTAATGTAATTATACTACAACAAACTACAATATAACTAATTAATTTATACAAATAATATATTTACAAATTGATCTGGCTAATTTAGAGGTTTGTTGAGTAATGTCAAGAGGGTACAATTCATATCGGATATGTAATTGGAGTTCAGCCATCTCTAAATTCACAATTCAAAGTCATTAGCTGAGGTTTGGAGGGAAGTGGGTGCATTTGAAACTATAGTATCTGTTCAAACTCCATTTTATAACATTACTCAATTTAGCGGAACATTGATAGATGTTCTGTTAAATGGATACATGTTCCGCATCATGATTAGGTTATTGTTTATATACATATATATAACAAATAATATTTATGTAACTAATAGTGAGAAATAAGCGAGATATTAAATATCAACACCACGTTACAAGTGATTTTTATGCAAATTTCTAAGGTTATTTTGAACAAGTAAATATTTCTGTCGTGGGAAGGTAAACTGCAGTAACCAAACAATTAATTGGACCAGTTTCATCATTTTTAGTATTCTTTTGTTTAGATCAGAGTTTTTGAGTGCTTACATCAATAGTCCAAGTCAATAGTCCTCTAGATACCGCAATTGCACCTGGCTATGGCAGAACTATCTTCTGTGAGGAAATTTAACATAATTATTAGAATTTTTTTAATGAACCTTATTACTATTTTTAATTACATTGTTTATGGTTTTATAAGACCTAAATTAGAAAATATTATTATGCAGTCATAGATTGCAAGGCTTTTATAATATCTTATTTTATAGTTTCTAAATTATTAAAAAATCTAATGTAGTGACAGTTTAGATAGATTGATAACTTGAGATTTTCGAAACTATATTAAGTCATTTACTTGAATCCAAAATCGAAAATTGATTTAGAGAACATCCATTCTAACTACAATTTTATTTGCAGTTGAAACAAGACTCTAACACTTACGAGAATATAAAAGTGCCCCAGCCGTCCCTGCCTAATGCGTCACACCAGAAAGGCAAAGAAACAATAGCTAAAGTGCATGCATTTCCACCTCTCCCACAGCTGAATAATATTACTAAAAGGAAGAAAAAAGAGAAATAAAAAACACCCTCCGGAACATAGAAAGTACATTAAATATTCACGTGTTGAAGAAGATTTTGAGGTACTGATAGTAGCTTTGCGCTATCGCGGTATTCAAAGATTTTGCTGAAAGGCATATAATTGCCTGTCGGGCAGAATGTTGTAATTACCATTAAATGAGGGGGGTTGCAGATTTTTCTTTTTCGATCCGTGCAAAAAGTGTTTTTTTCTTCTTTTTCTTTTATGATTTCCTTACCTTTTCGCCTTTTTGAAGCGCACAGTTTGAGCACTTAGGTTGATTGCATCGCTCCCTAACAGCATATTTTATTTATACCTTAGTTGGTAACTTTTAACGCTCTTCTTTCAAGTCGCTTAAAACTTCCACCCCTTGCCCTTTTTAAAGTTTATTACTTTAGAAACTTTTAATGTGAAAGAGTTATGATTGAGAAGTAACGTTTCTTAAGTAAAAAAATATATTTAGAAAAACTGGAATATCTTGAAGATTTGAGAATGCTTAAAACATTTAACGCGCGAACATCAGGGATGTTTTTTAAGTGCTACAGATTAGTAAAATTTGTTTATTCATGTAATGAACCTTTGAAATAGTTTAAGAGTTAGTAAAGAAAAGTTGTTGGACTTTTAAAGTTTTTTTTTAGCAAAAGATTAAAAGTTAAACAAGGGAGTTAAATGCAATTAAAAATATTACTTTTTGCTTCAATTTGCGTTAAGGGGACATAGTTTAAACATTCATTACATTAAAAAATAAAGGCTTCATTAAATAGGTTTGTTGCATGTATTTTTAAGATTTTTTCTTTTTCATAACTTACTGTTAACTTACGTGATTTATTTCCCATTAATGCTTCATATAAAAACTTTCTTTGGTATAGAGAAAAAAAAATAATTAAAAAATATAGATAATGTATTTTTACAGAAAATAAGAGTACATATTTAGAAGTTATCGGGTAATACAAATGACGATATAAATTTGGTTTAAATAAATATACCCAATGGTGAATAAATATTATAAATTAACTTAATTATTAAAGACATGCTATTTATAAAATAACTAGTTCATATACTTAAAAATACTAGATTCATCACGGGTCAAACACTTAACAAATGTTTTGAATAAACTTATTTTTATGTAATTCTTTAACACATCCCCACACAAAAACAACTACAAAAAAAACCGTAAAATTTTCCCGTAAATGCAGAATCTATCTCTCTCACGCAGAAACGAAGTGAGCAGCAAGATCAGGATCAGGATGGTGATGAAAAAACGAAAGGCCGCGGAGGGATCCCGCATCCCAATGTGTAATTTACCATGAAGATCCGTCTCCTGCATCTTCCAGGATCCAATACCTGGAGGGGATGGGGAAAAGTCTCAAGCATCAGTGACTTTGATTCGTTCCCCAAAGGCGAATATTGTTCTTTTTATTTTGAAATGTTCTCTGCTTGTCGTCTTTAATGTACTAAAGTTTTTTTAAAAATAGATAAAACCACGTATATGAAGAAAAAAAATGTTTTTGGTGGTGATATGATTTTTTTCTTCTTTAAATTAAATTTACATAGATTGGGTGTTTTCTTTGATGTGGATGATTACACAGGTTATAAATAAACAGAATGTAAAATTATTTTGATACTGTTAATCAGTTAGCGTATATTTAATGCTGTATGTAGCACTAACATTTAATTCTATGAATTTAAAAATTTCAATTTAAGTAAGCATTATGAAAATCAATTAGATGGCATTTAATAACAAAGCTATAAAAATGTGTAAAGTTTCATAAAAGCACTTAAATACAACATTAGTTAAATTATTCTATTACAATATTATTTAATATCCAAAAGTAATAATAAAGATCCAAGACAAATTTTAATTATTACATCAAACATGAATATGTCATTTAGTTATCAAGCAATTGTGTAAACAAAGGGCATATATTTCTTAAACAAAGCTTTAAAAAAATCACGGGAAATCTATGAAAATATCCATGTCCAAAATTTTGCTTTCACCCATGCCCGAAAACCGGAAAAAGTATTATATTATATATTACTTTATAATTTCATCATAGGCTATCTGATTGATGATGCTTTCGTGCCAAGTAGATTTTTTAAAGCTTTTTTTTATAAATACCCTTTTCCTTTAATTCTGTGGTATCTCTAGGATAATAAAAATAAATATAAAATATCAAAAATAGGAAAAAACACGAATGTATTATAATTTGTTACGGATAGCTTTAAGACTATAAAACATATGTTGTCACATATCCTATTAAGAAGAGGTTTATGATACCTTCCTGTATAGCAAAAACTAGTCATCGCGTGATGAAACCCATCAATTCCTTATATTAATGCATTAAAGAGCCACGTGAATCCCGTTTTCTGTGTTTCTTCTCGTGACATTTTCATGTACACACATAAATCATAAAATGTTTCTTTTTACAGCATATTTTTTTTGCTTGATATGACATTTTTACGCAGATATATATTTAAAGCATTGCCATTAATTATATATACGCGTAATACTTTTTGTGTATTGAAGTATTTTAAAATCCATTTGGACTGATTTATGCATTCAGAAATTTCATTATCAGTGCAAAAAGTCTTATTGAATTTTTGGTGTGTTTTTAATATACTGAAGCATTGGTTTTGCTAAAGAGAAAATGCAAAAATTTTGAAATAGAGAAAAAATATCTTTCTATTTTTACTCAGTATTTTATTACCACGCTCGATAATTGAATATTTTTGAGCACTTCTTTGTTAGCAATCAATTTTTAGATTTACTGGGACGTTGTTGAAATCAAACCCTTTTCAATTAATGAATTCAACTCAAATTGCTTTTACTAATAATAGTAAATTAATAATAAATTGTAGTTAATCAATGGTAATACTTAGTCTATTTTCGATTTTTACATACTTATTGAATAGGAAAAATAGTAATTAAAGAAAAATTAATCATACGTAATTTTTTAAAAAGTTAAATGGAAAAAATTTGCCAAGAACAATTTCAATCAACATTTGTATGCCTATTAATTTTTTTTTCTATCTTCAAATAACAATGATATTGTACATATG
Source organism: Oedothorax gibbosus (assembly GCA_019343175.1). NCBI lineage: Eukaryota > Metazoa > Arthropoda > Arachnida > Araneae > Linyphiidae > Oedothorax > Oedothorax gibbosus. Next base: position 23,609,581 of record CM033280.1, read on the forward strand.
TCAATCACAACTATAACTTCGTCTCTAGTTTTTCTTAATTGGCTAACAATTAAGCTTAAATTTAATAATTACAATAGATCGGTCCAAATAATTTAAATCCTTTAAAATGTAAAATATCCAATTTATTCATAATCCTAAATAAGCGATACATAAAATCTAAGATAGAAACTTCGAAGTCTATTACTTAAACTCAATATGGTTAAAATGAAGCATTGCATTAGTAGATTATAATTTAAGTGGTTCGAAGCAGTATACTTGGAGTAATTTAAAGCATGCATCTGACTAAGAATCTCACTTCATTTTAAACATTAACGACCCTTTTAATCATAACTCAAGCAAGAGGATAAGGACTTATATGAACATTCTACAAATACTTGTGAAGATTAATACGGTCTAAAGTATAGTAATACATTATGCATATTCTGAATATTCCTCGGGGCTATAAATTGTTATTATAATTACTATGTGAAAAGAGAAGGATTGAAAAACTACATAAAAAGTTAAATCTTTCTTATCAATTATTTTTAAGTATAATACTAATAAAATAAGCACCAGCGACTTTACGTATCAGTCACTCAATGTGTTAAAAATTAAGTTTAAGGTTCTAGAAACGATAAATAATGAATCCCTTTATGGTCACTTTATTATACAAAGGAAATTGCTTGAAACGGTTTAACTAAATATTTGATCAATCGGCGTATAAAATTGAAATTTAATATTCAAAGATACGATATATGAATGCTCTATGTTAGGTAGAAAGTGTTTTAGTTGTATAACTTTATAAATGGAAGTCTTGATTTATACATGAACTTAATTATATCAAATTTTTTACAATGAATTTGAAAACTTCCTTTCCAAAATGAGAATTTGTTTAGTGTTTACTCATGGTTATTCATTAATAAATTACATTGTTCCCCTATTTTACAATTTTGGTGTACAATTAAAACCCCTAATCACATTCAAAAAATGAATATTTTCCATGTTACAAATTTATATTTTAGCAATTAGTGGTCGGGCTTTTGTTTTAAAAAAGAGTTTTTAGATCTATTAAGATTCTTTAGATACAGCCACATAAAGTACAAAAACAAACGTAATACTTGAGATAAAATGAAGTATAAAAATACTCTACATACTTCAAATTTGCATTTCGCAATTACTTTAGTTTATCTCAAGAGACAGACGTAATGGAAGATATAAGAACATTTCTACAATATATTTAATAGTAGTAAGGTAAGTGGTCTAATGTGATATGGAAATTCGCATAGATAAAAGAAGATGGGGTGTTTAGAAGAATAACGTATTACCGACAGTGAAAGTTATGCTACTTTGCTTCCGAGACCGTAATTTATTCTTTTGATATTCGGATAAGATCGTTTCGATGCAAACTGGTGCATATTTTTCTGTAGGTATAGCGTTTCTAGTTTCCGCATCTGTACTTAATATTGTTCTGAAGGAGCTCTGATAAGAACACTCTAAGTTTGAGTTTCCAGAAGTTTGATAGAACTTTTAGTGTTTCTCTGAGTAAGAAGATGTTTTTGAAGAGAAAACTTATTATATTTGTCGTGTAATTTTTGTAGTTTTGATGCAATTAGATGCTGCAGATTTATTTTAATGATGTAAGTGTAATCTGTTAAATTATTTAGTATTTGTTATTCTATTTTGCTGCGTACTTATGTGCCCAAAAGTTTCAATTCCTGAAAAATATAAAAACTTAATGGAATTGTCAGCCGTATGGTTGTATATATTTTTTTGAGGATTGACAGTAGCATAGTTGAATATTATTTTAAAAGAAGAGAGTTAAAAAATATCTGCACTAAATTAAATATTTTAAATTATAATAAAATAAATAATTTTATTTAATGCATAATACAGCTGTTTTAATATTATACTTAGTAAGTGCTCACGCCAAGTAACTTTTAACAATGAATCATATTAGCAATACCAAGTTTTTAGATAACTACTTTGACTATTGGCTAAGTTTTGGTCGCACTTCCTCAGAAAATTTATCGTTACAAAATTTAATATTTTCTTACAACATTCAATTTTCGAAACATTTTTGGAATGCAATTATGTATCTAATGTATTTCACACAATTTTTCCAAGTTTATGCGACAAATTGTAAGCACTAATTTCTTTTCTTTTCCGACAAAAAATTATTTTTCAAAGAAACTAAAATAAAGTGTATCCAATTAGTATCACGTCATCTTTTCGCTTTAATTAAATCTAATTAAACATAACTTCGTACAGATGTATGACTCTTAATTAATACACCAGAGCTCTCATAGAAGCTGAAAATAAACAAACGAAAAATCACCATTTTTTAGCTTACTCAATAAACCCTTTGCAATATCATATCATTCCTCAAAGAATGATAAAAATTCCTCGAGCTTAGCGAAAAATGCCCTGAAAGCTTTTCCAAACACATTTTTTTAATATATATTTTCTTCGTTTATTGTGAGTTTTCAAGTCCTTCGCCTCTTAGCTTTTATTTATCATCGGGGAAAAGAGGAAAAATGAGAAAAGGTACGATCCTTAAGATCCTGCAGATCTTTAAGATAAGATATGAGAATAAGTCTAAAGGATTTGCATTAGGATAGCGAACGGGTAGTCGAACTTTATTTTATTTGTAATGTCACTGAAAGCTTTAGGATCGTAAAATGTGATGTTTTCTTGAAATTTATCACCCTTTTACGCGGCAATAAATATGTTAAACATGGTATTTATGTGATTTAAATAATAAAATGTTCAATAAATAAAGGAGTTCGCATTAAAAATACTTCATAATTCAAAGCCGTGTAAGATAATTTTAGAATTCGTTTTATATGTTTTATCCAAACCTTCATTTTGAATTATTAACTTAATGGTAATAAATTTTATATAAAAGTAATAGAAAATTACAAATTGAAATGATAACAATTTTATGTGAATGAACAGTAAATTCGATTAATTTTTAATATTCGGATATTTAATAGTATTAACTTTTTTTACAGAACCATATAAAAATAATTGAATTAACGTATTTAAGTATAACTTATCAATTATTAGAATAATAACGAAAGCTAACGGGATCGGTACACTAGTTATAACTTTCTAGTTAATTAAATTTAATTAATAACAGCCTAAAACTAAGAAAGTATGTTTTAAAACAACTTATTTATTTAAGGTAAAGTTAAAAATATTGTTTTAAACTTGCTGTAGCATACAGCTTGAGGGGGAATGGGAGCGGAAAATGGGCCTCGGAACTAAAGTCTTCTCTCTATATTAATCGAATTGAAATAAATAATTTTATGGGGGGGGGGGGTAGGCCAAATTACTCCGGCTGCATTGAATGTTTTTACAAACGGCTCTTTATATGCTATATGTAACTGGCTTTTAAGGCCCTTTAACGCCACTTTTTGAAATTGATTGCAATATATATATTTTCAATGTTCAATAAATAATTGTACAACAAAATATTCGATTTTTTTCTAAAAGTGGAATTATGGAGCCCTATAAGCCAGCTAAATTTATGATATAGAACATTGCTGAAAATATATTCAATACAGCCGCAGTAATTTGATTAAGAAAATCATTGCTTTCCTTAGGATTAACTCAGAGAGAAGACTTAGGTTTAGAAACTCGGCTACAGCTCCCATTCCACCTCCTCCTCAAATTAGTAAAGCTAAGAGAACAACACACGTTGACTATCTTGGTAAAATATATCACACTGAAAGCTAGTAATTTGATAAAACATCTCATTAACACAAAACCAATAAACAAAGCTAGCTACGCATAAAAAAGTAACATTTCTCGCATTTTATTGCATCTTTCACAAGCCTTTGTCTTCTCATAATCCCTGACTTCCACTTCCCACAATTCTCCGGTGCAATAATCCACGGGAAAAAGGAAACTAAAACACGTGATATTTGTCTTCCAAGGGAAGTGGATTACTAGTTGTGCGTAGATAGCATCCGCAAATCAAACAATATTGGGGAATTAGCGCTTGATCCAGCTAGATGGGAGCCTGACGGGTATTGCAGGTCAACTGATATGAAGATTATAGCACATTAGTGACTATGAAATATCTGGTACATGATTGATATCTAGAAACAGAAGTACATTAACATTTTAGGAGACATTTCAAAAAAGTAAGAATTTTGCATAATTGTATTTTAAAATAGGCATGCTCAAAAGTTTATTTGCAACAAAATTTAATTATAAAATCGTGCTCATAATATTTAAAAACTGTGCATGAAATTTTCTACACTAATAGCAAATAATATTAAAATGCTCGATATTTGCTGTGATAATATAACACCACCATATCACATAATACCGAAGACACACTTTAGGGCCTTTATTGAGGGTTAACTGAAGTGAGAAGTACTATAATATTATATCGTCGGTCCATCTATTCGCAAAAATTCGAAAAATATTTAATTGTAAAAATATGTTAACCCTTGTCGTTTTAAAGTTTAGATGTATTAAGTATCATTAAAATTTGATGAGTTATTAGCATGAATGCTCGCGAGATCTGAACACCGTTACTTATTACAACCACCATGTTATTCCCTTTACTATTAATATGATAACTAACTGTACATGGGTAATCCGCAATCCAAATATTATTGAGTAGTTAAGGCTGCATCCAGTCGTAGTTTAATCGTAATTAATTTTCCAGATCAACCGATATGTATATTATAACATATCACTCAACAAATCATCACTATCAACTCAACAAATGTTATAGCTTCTAGTTTTGCAACAGATTCTTATATAATAAAGTTCTATCAAAATTTATAATAGTTTATTGAAATTTATAATGTTTTATAATTCTTACATTTTAAAACATATTGGTGGTCGTTGTTTAATATTGACTGTGTCTGAACTTATATTATTACAATACCATCCAAACCGTATTAAAAGTTCCCATCAGGCAATTTCATTGGATTTGAAATAAAAACTTTATACTACGATAAGAATAATTGGCGGATTTCACGTAGTGAGTGGGAACAGTTCCATCCGTAATTTTTTCATTTTTGGTCATTCTGGAATTAAAATTCCCTTAACCCTTTCACTTCTTAAACAGTCCAGGCGGTCGTACAACTAAGGATTCGATAATGATATTCCTATCACAGATTACGCAAAAACAAAAATCCTGCATAGAAAAATCCTGCAAAAATCCTGCGTTCCCCTAAAGAAAATATGCGTTTTATAAAATTATAAAAAAAAATTAACCAACAAAAACTAATGTTGTGTAAATTTTTTTTTCAGTAGAACTAAAGCTTTTCGTTATTTGTTAATCACATTAAATTCCTATAACACAATTTTGTTTAATTTCTCCGTATAAGGCAAAATATCACCTACACCTAGTTTTTCAACAACATTGATGTTTTGATAACGATTTTCATACTTGAAATGTAGTCGAATTGTAACCGATAAAGTTTAATAAATATCAAGAAACAAAGATCTCTAAAATAAGAAACAGCAGACGGAAAAAAACTCTGATTTTGAAAATGAAATCGAAAAAACCAACGAAATCGCAGGAAATGCAAAAATTGAGATACGAACAGTTACAATATCTGAAACAAACCCCATTAATAGTAAATCATTTATAACCATTAAGCTTATTTAGCAGTGTCATATTGAAAATATCTACCATTAACTTATTATGTTTCCAAATAATTAAATAATTACTTATTGAAAAATAATTAATACAGCTTCATAAATAAACTGTTTATAATTTAGTACTAATTTTAGTATTATATATTGCTTTATAGAACCTAATAAATTTTTAAAGGATTAATAAACAAAGCCCTTATAAATATCTAATGACGCATTTTACAACAGACGTGTTTCAACAACAAACATAAAACAAATTATTTCGCTCCAAAATGACATTTTTGGATCAATACCGTTTTAAGCTTGTCAATAAAAACAGTTGTCTGGGGTGCTTTGGGATTCAGAGACTGTAAGCTTCGTAAAAATATCTCCAACTAGTTACAAAACGTGAGCGGAATAGTTAAGAAGTATGGATTGTCATGTTTTGAACCCTTTGGGTATAGACTGACAAATAGCTGAGTACCCGGGAAAGTGAGGCTTTTGCTATGTTTACTCGGTAGAAGAAAGACCACTTTTAAACGTATAGCTAGATATGCTGGTGTTGTCATTTCATAGAAAGGATCAATGATTATTTCAGACACGTGTTAGAAAAACTGTATGCATGAATTTTAATTATTTTTTTGGTTTTATAGTCTTATAAATATGATTTTTTAAAAAGCTATTTTGGTTGTTGGATATTATGTATATGTTTAAATTAAAAAAAAACTTCAATTAATTGAATTATTTTGAATTGAACAAGTGTATTTTTGACTTGGAAAGGATTGAATACTTTGTATAATTTTATATTAAAAATATAAACAACTAATTCTAATTGAAAAACCAATTATAACGTTTTTATTTTTTAAATTGTGCATTCAAAGAAAGGAAATGAACTTATATGTATTTTTAATTAACATAAATCGTGTAACTCTTTCATAAATTGGTTGTTAAATTGTTCAAATGTCAAATTAAAACATAAAATTCTCCCAAAAACTTTTATAAGCAAAGCAGTTACTACGAACAATAAAGTACATATATTTTAATTCATGGTTGTAAAAGTTATTACCTCTAAATAGGGACATTTGACCCATAAGGATACATGACCCAATGCCTTTTTCTCAGCAATGGACAAGTTTTGTGAGTTGAAAGTGGCATCACTTTTTTTCCTTTCAGCCAGCTGATCACATGGTGAAAAAAATGATCTGAATCATTGCGTATGTGTTTAGTTATGTGAAGAAATATGTTTTCATGCACTGAAAGTAAATTTTTGATGCCGTAAGGTTTTTTGGTCTACATTTTTTGGTTTAAAGGAAAGATTTTTTCAATTAGTTACTTGTTTAGTTTATGCTATTAGCTACAGTTACGTGTATAATAGTGCTCATGTAATTATTCGCAAATGACTTTGTTTTGGGGTTAAACAAAAAAGTGCAACTACGGATAAATGACCTAAGCCAATTGGGGATATATGACCCAAGTAAGCAACACAAAAGTAGACAGAAGTAGACCAAGTAATTAAAAAAAAAATTTCGGGAGTCCCAAAAGTAAATGACTGGGTTCTTAATGGAGTATAAGGTTTGTTGGGAACGTACAAGGGCAAATTTGTTAACGAGCTTACAATTCAATATGCAGAAAGAATCGATGGAAAAAGTTTTAAATGGCCTGAAATGGATAATACATCCCAAGTTTATATTGGTCAAATAGTAGCGATTCTTCAACCACCTGTGTTTTCTCTGCAAAATAAAAGAAGCCTCAATTTTTTTATTTTGACCAGAATTTACTTTTAAATTTGATTATTTCGTTAGTATAAGCATAATTAATGTGATAAAAATAAAAAGTAATAATTTTGTCTGAAAATACTATAAAATCTAATATAAACTTAATAATATGATATTATTTTTGTTATTAAGTAAATTTTTTTGATAATTTTAAGTCTTACTACCAAATTTTTGGGTTGGGTCACGTATCCCTAATGGGTGGGTCATGTATAGTTGTGTCATGTATGCTTTGGGATACATGACCAAAACTAAAGTTATAAATATTTTATATTTTACTACTATTGCAGTTAATACTACAGAAACATACTAATATATATTGTGTACTACTTTATGAAGTATAAACTATCCGCATTTACACATTCATAAATAGTGTTTTTTAAAAGTTACAAGCAAAAAACTTCGAGTTGGGTCATATGTCCCTGGTTCCCCCTACATATTATTTTTACTTTGTAATCTACCTAGTATGAAATGTAAGGTTATAAAAGTGTTGTGATAGGGTTGAAAATCCAAATTCCGAATGGAGATTTTGTGTTTTCTGGACTTTTTGGAGGGTGCTGATCCTAAAAAAGTAGCATTCAAACAGCGATTCGTCTGACCATCTGTCTGATTCTGTCTGAATGCTTCAACAATACACCTCAACCAAAAATTTGGTTGTCCCAACAAAACATTTTTCTGTGTACCCTACTTTAGTTCTTATGGAACTTCTTATTTTATGTACATTTTTACATATAATTATTTTGAGTAATCACAGTTCGCGAAAACCCAGATTCAACAACAAAATAAATCAGAATGCACATTACATAGGACAGAACAATAATAATATTTCTTTCTCATGTGTATGCTATGTTTCAAAACATGCGTGATATATTTCACTACCGAGGCCTAATACGTAACCTTAGGCTATGCAGAATTTCTAAACATTATACATTCTTCAAAATTTACATTTTTTTCCACTTTTAAAGATAAATTTGTCTTATGATCTCCTTGTATTTACGTTGTTTCTTACTGTTTCCCTACATATTTTAAAAGTATTTCATTGATCCATTTTTTAAGGAGAGCTTTTGTTTGCGGTCGCCAGTAATGAGAGTAAAAGGTCCTTATGTGTTTTTTATAAATAATTTCTAGTTCAAAGTTATAGTATTTAGAGATAAGTACTAAATTTCATTTTATCCAATATCCATTATATGTTTGAATTATCAAATATTGGCTATTTTTATTATATTCTGTTATTTGCTAGATTCTCAGTCACTTATGATAGATTAAAAAAACACTTTCATTTAGAATGGCTTCTACATAAAATTCATGCGTCTAAATAAATCTTCAAACACAGTATTTAATTCTACATTAAACTTTTAAACGTCAAAATTAAATTGGATACTTTTCGTTGAAAATTCAATAATTATTAATATTTCCAAGATCAAAAATATCTAATAATGCTCACAGTTTATAAAGTATTAAAACATTTTATATCAACGTACAACATAGAAAATATCTATCATCTTCAAACCATAACTAAACGAATTGAATTGATTTTTAAATACTAAATACTATAAAAACAAAATCAATAAAAAGCCTAGATACAAGAATAATAAATATGAAGATGTCATTTTTCATTATTAAATACTTCAATATAAATAAAAAATTGAACGCTTTGTGTCTCTTTCTAAACAAACAATACGAAACATCAAGTATCTCATTGTGATATAAATTATGACGTCATTCAAAACTGACTTATATCACAAAAAATCCTTTCTAATTAAAATTTTTAAAATATTATGGAATAAGTACGAATTAAAATAGGAATATCAAGTTATGTTTTAAATGGGTAGAAAATTGCAGTTGTTAAGTTTATAATTATAATGCTTGAAGTAATTCGGATTCGATTTTTTTCCCCTTGAGACTTTCAATCATTTATATTTTGATGAACTAAATTTTTTTAACTTATTTCACTTGTCTGTAGAATTTGCAGTATGGGCAATGAAAATGGGTGACGGACAAGATTTTATAAAAGCTTACACTTTTTACTTTATAGTTAGGAAGATACACTTACCTTTATATTTCTTATAAAAATATTTTTCATAAATTGTTTCAAACATTTTCGCAATTGTATTTTTTCTATACAACTTAGAAAAGACATTTATTTTTTTTATTAAAATAGACTTATTAAAAAAATAGGGGAGACCGGGGCTAGTTTTCCATGGGGTAATTTTCCCACCAGGCCTTATACAAGAAATAAGCCATTAGGAGGCACAAAATGGATGCTTGGTTTATGAAGCAACCCGTTTTATGTCACCCACAAGAATTTTTGCTCAGTTGGTGTTGTAATATTGTCGCTAGAGCTGTTTTTGTGAGGTTTTAAACGTTGAGTTAGTTTTTATGCTTACATTTAAACCTAATTTAAAAGTACTTTTATTAAACTTACAGTTTTATCATTGAGTATACTAAAAGGTGGCTCCTCTCTCTACGTAACTATACATTCGTTTTCAAAATAATTTAAAGTTCTACTCGTAAAGATACTATTAAAGTCAAAATATAACGACGGGGCATGTTTTCCAAAATTTCACGGGGCAAGATTTCCAACAATGCCTTGTAGAAAAGCGTGCTCAAACAATTTTAAATTAAGTTTAATATTCCAAAACCACAAATTACACGCAATGAAAAAAAGTTTTGCTCTAGATTTAAAATTGTCTGCATAGTAAAGAAAAAGGAAGCGAAATGAACTCGAACTATTCTGAAACAATATATGTCACCCTAAAAACTATCAGGAATGTATGTAGTAGCCGAAAAGCCTCCAGAAACTGAAATATTCCCCATATATCGTGAATAATTACACTGTAAAGTAGTAATGTGTACAGTTGCACCCAAAGATATGAGTCAATTGTCATGTTCAAAAAAAGAAGGGGGGGGGGGGGGTAGTCTTAAAACTTTAGTCAATCATTTTTTTGTAATCTTTAACAATACTTAGACAACTTTGTAGAAAAGAGCACCAAAGTATAGTTACACAAAAAGGGAAGTTTTATGTAAGTTTAAAGGGATTCAGATGATAATGACCTTTAATGAAATTGGTTAAAATAGTTTGGTATAATGAACTGGCTTTTTTTAAACCTTTATTCTGGGTATACTCTTTTGAGCTATTTTAGTTAACAATAAATCTATGTAAAAATTTCGAAATATTTTTCAAATGAGTTAAATAGATTTACAAAAATAGTTGGAAAATTTGCTCCATCACTCTTTGGCAGTCTGGGAAAATTTACTCCGCATACTGGGCATGTTTTCCAGCTCAACATACTTGCATTTCACCGCTTGCTGACAAAAAGTATATTTACTTTTTTAAAAAGTAGCAATGCTAATTTGTAGATAAGCATGTGAGGAAAAATGACATATTGTTTACTTCAAAATAAGTAAAAGTAAAATATATACAATCAAAAACAAGGAAACATGGAAAACTAGCCCCGGTCTCCCCTACTACCTAAAAAAATATGAAAAGTATTTATTTAAAAGGGAATAAACATATATATTTTTAAACCGTACGATCTTTTGTTGCAAAAAAAATATCGCCCGAGCATTTCACGTGTTTTAAGTTTGGATTTGGTAGCTGAATATATGGTTTAATATCGAAAATTTCACCAGGTGCATAACGACGTTACTGAGAAAGGTATTTTTCAAATTTATTTGAAACATAAATTCAGAATGTCTCAACAAAAGGAAAATATTTGGAAGTTTTTACTGATAAAATAGAATTTATAAATTAAAAGTAATATTTTTTTATAGACAGGCACATAATTTGAAAAGTTTAACATTTTAGCTAATAATGGCATCAAACTTAAAACACACACAAAATAATAAAAACAACGAAATGTTGGTTAAATAACTTAGATTTTTCTAGAGCTAAATAGTTAGAAATAAAATGTTACTAAAGTCGTAATTAATTAGACATGATTCAATTATTTTGTAAAGGGTCCGCAATACTCCAAAAGCCTTTCAATGATATTCTTGTAGAAACATTTTGTACATTTTTGTAAATTTGTGTAGAACATTTATCACTGTCTCCCGCCCTCAAAGACGATTTATATTCTTTAAGTTACTTTAAGTAGTTTTTCAAATTTGTTTCACGACAACAAATTTCACTTGACCGTTATACTATAATAACGTTTTGTTAAAAGTAAAGCAGAACCATAATCAAAATGCAATAACAATTATTCCAAGCAGAAATAAAATAACAATTTTTAAACGAAAAATAATAAAGCCTCTTTTATAAAGTTTAAATAAAACGGGTATTAAGTCATAACAAGTTATATTATTAAAAAAAATTACCAAAAATTATTTGAAATAGTCACAAAAAATTGCTATGGGAATACCTATTAGCAGTTTTATTTCATAATAATAATAATAAAGTATCTGACTGAGAAAACAGCAAGAATAAAAGTAGAAACTATTACTTTTAATTGCATTTGTAGTAAAAATTCGAGTTTCTTATGATTCTTGATTAAATTAACTTAAGAAATCGGTAAAGACAAGCAATTAAATGGTTTAGTTGTAATTACAAACTTAAATTTGAGTTTATATACCTAAAACATTAGTTCTAAACACCCTAACAACTTTCTTTAATAGATTCAATTCCTATTTAAGTTGCATAACAATAACGTTTTATTTTATAATTACCTTATGAAAACGTAGGATTGTTCTTATAGAATTCCTCATCAATGGCTTTCTTACTACTTTAGCATAAAATTACGACCCCCTAACAAAAGCTTTTTTTTTTCTTCTTGAAAAGTAGCATAAAATGTCGGTAATGTTATTTCTTATAATAAATTAATTATTCTCGTATAAGTTTTCTTCTCTCTTAACTTTTTATTAGTGTCAATTAGCGTATACAAAGTTTTCCCATTACTTAATTCTAGGGTACAATTTTTTTTTATTTTCTTCTCTGAAGGATTAATCAGAGTTTATTTTGTATGTAGTGACAAACAAAACTGTGCAATTGGGAAATGGTTGTAAAAAATGTAAAGAACTGCTAAAATTATTTTTAACTACGTGTTTTTAATGCGTTTTACGAATAATACAAATTATAATACCATTAAAGGTTATTTAGGGCGAGTTTAAAGTGTTATATAATTACGAAGGATCTTTAATTGTAAACTATTAGCTAAGGTATAAGAATTAATTATGTATCTATATTTAAGTAATCTTTAAATTTGCATGATGAAACTTAATTATATAAACATTAAAACTTTTATAAATTAAATGAATGAAATGCAAACAATTCTGAAACGTAGTTTTATTATTCATTGTTAAGGCTAGTGTGTTTACTTTTTAATTTTTTTTTTTCAGAAACATAAAAATAATAAAATTAAGGAGCACATAAAAATAACAAAATTAATGTTTGAAGCATAGTATGGTGAAGTAATTTAATTATCGATAATTAAGTAAGGGTAAAGTTAGTTTAATTATTGTAAAGGAAATATTAAAAAAAGAGCAGCAAGGTATGCATTTAACAATTAAATTTACTTTGCCCATAACGTAGAGCCACTAAAATATATAAAAATGATAAATTTGCAAACATAATTATAATAAAAAATATAATAAATATATAATAGAATATATAATAAAAAACATTTGGAATATTAAAATTACCAAATGTACTTTTAACTATTGAAACGAATTCTAACACTATCAAGAAATATTTTTAAATTAAACTTATTTTTCCGCTTTCTTAATAAATTCTAAAAAACTAATTTTTTTAAAAAACAAATTCACGATGGTTGATAAAAACTTTTGCACTGCCAAAATAATCTTTCTGCATACGTTTATCTCAATGAACATAATAACAAATTAATAATTCAATAAGACAATGATTACCATTGTACTGTACAGTTTATATAGGGTAAATTAAGTTACAGGAAAAATAAAATTTTAAAACTTAGAGGAAACGCGTTTTCGTTCAGTAAGGAAGGCTTTGATGGCATTCACAAATGGTCCGTTAATGGGTCAATAAATCGAAATCGTAAGAGCAAAATATTTTAAATTAAATATAATTTAATGAAAAAAAAATATTTATTCGAAAACTTGGTAAAGGATTTCAACTGAAAGGTAATCTCGAAAATTAGAAAAGAAAACAATTTTAATATTCCAAATTAAACTTTAAATCTGACTAGTTATACAGTTCTTTTATTTTTACTATTCAGCACTTTTTCACAGTGCTCCAATACACCTTTTAAAGGACTTAACGTTTGTGCTTTTGATTAAAGAATCTGAATTCAAATCGTAAAAGAATCGAAGTTTTTCTTTTCCTTTCCGATTCAAACATCTGCCCCCTTCTTCAACGAAGGACGACCTAACATAAAAATTAAACCATGATAAAGGAACTAGTTGTCTAGATCTTTCAGCTTCCCATTTTTCATTTTTTTACTTTTTATTCTTTCGTCCAGTCTGTCCGAATGTCACAGCTTTCACCAAAATAAAATCATTATTTCTTTTAGAACATTATTATTATTCTTTTTCTTTAAGCTACACGAGTCTTTTCAAGGGACATTTTTGATGTAAGGTACCGTTTCTTTGTCTAGAGTAGTTTGTTATTGCTGGTTCTCGATAAATTGCTTGTGTAATTAACGGAAAGTTGGCAGAGTAGTGATTTTACAGCCGTTTCATTTGTTGAAAACAAGTGTCACGTTCATAGATCTTTTCGATGCCCAATTTATTTTGGATGAGCGTGAAAGACACGAAGGTCATGTATTTTCTTTGAAAACTTGAAAAAAAAGTAACACGTATTTATTTTTGATTAAAGATATTATTTTATAAGTGAAATATATTGTGTCTTATTTATGAAAGTATAGAATGGAGTAGCGGAGTTCTTACATAACATAAATTAATTTTATATGGCACGGAATTTAAAGTAAAAGTGTTTTTTGGTAGATATTTAATGCAATTTCATGAGTAGCTAAAACTGCGTTAATATTCCGTAATACAAAAAAAATACCAAAACCATTATTATTTAAAAATATATACTATGTTAATAAAGAGAATTAAATTAAATTCATTTTTAAAGGACAACGGATTTTAGGTGAATAAACTAGGTTTTTAGCCAACAATTCATTATATATTTTTTCAAAATAGAACGTCGTTAATGCTGAACGAATTTGAAATTGAATTAAAAACTAATTTTATTCGTCTTAAATTGAATAATATCTGACAGTAAAAACAAATCAGCTTCATAAATTTATGACGTTGGTAAATGTTTAATAAAGTTTCTTTATTTATTTAAACGTATCCCTAGAGGAAACAGGAAATATAGGTAAAATTTTGAATGATTTTTATAAAAACTAGTATTTAAAATAATCATATAAAATATATAAGTATCGTTGATTCAATAATTCAATTAAGAAACGTTGTAAAGTAAAAGATAGAATCCAATTCTTAAAGCAAATTCGCATTAAGGGGACTTTGGTACCCCAATTTATTTCTCCAAATTGATATTGACATAATTATTGTTCTAATGAATAGGTGTAAAACAGTCTAAAACAAAGATGTTTTATATAAATGAATAAATCATTATTTTAAATTATTTAAAAAAGAAATATTTTAATGTAAATTTAAATAATTATATTCTGCTTCACATTTGTACTAGATTTTCATGAAATATTTTTAGAGGCATATTTATACGAGGCATAGTTTTGGATAAAAAAATTATTTTAATAGGTAAACACGCGAATTTCATTGAAAAAATACAAATTTCAAATTTATTATTTTATTAAAAATTCGATAACATTTTTTATTCCATCCTTAATTCTATTCAATATACTCTTATTTACTTAAAAAAATGCTTACTTTGCATAAATATGTATTGGAGTTTTAGCATTTTGAGTACGTGTATGTTAACAAACATTACAAACTGAGTAAAACCTATTTGAAGAAATTTGTGTTAGTGGAACGTTTAATGATAAGTTTAAATAAAATAGCTTTTCATGGGCAAAATGTTTTTTTATTGTTTTTAAAACTTTGGTTAGACATACTAGAGGGTTCAAATTATATTTTTAAGAGAAAAAAACTTGACATATTCATCGATTTCAGGGTACTGAGTCCCCTTAAGAAGCTTGGTTTTCGCAACAACCTCACGTATGTCTCAGGCAGATACACTGTTGCTTTTAACTTGCAAATAAGGCTTTGAAACCACGGAGAATCTTTACTTCTACTTTAATATTTTCTTTTATTTCCTTTGCCACTTGGAGAAACATCAGAAAAATATAAAAACAGCAAAAACGGCTTGACAAACAATCCTATTGAAAAGGCGTCGCCATGAATGTCAAATATGCCATTCTGTATTCAAGTCCTGGTTTTCAGGGTCCGAAATATATTTTTCATCTTCTGGGTCGGAAGACTTAAAAAGCAGAATGTTGAGGAATATACAGTTTGGAAAAAATGTTTCTCTGGCGAAATAAGTATCAAGTTTGCGTCGACTTCTTAACAATTGGAAAAGAAACTATATCTTTCCGCAGACTAGACTCATAATGATTTTATTTACATCCGATTGGGATATTTTATTGGGAGAAATATTATCTACCTCTGAGCCAAAATATTGTAACTCAGTTTATCTGAATGCACATGATATCGTAGTGAATGTAGATATTTTTGTCTGAACTTATAACGAACATTACCGTGGTTGATCAAATGTTATAGGTGTAATAAATAGTTTAAAACACATTACTCATGCGTAGCCTTAATTGGAAATAAAGCTAATATTATGCAGGGTAGACTCGCTTAATTATTGCTATTATCGCTGAGACCGTGTTTCCATAGGGGAATTTTTTATTCTTTATAAGAGTATAGTATACCTTGGTAGATGTGGTTTTAGAGCAAAATTTATATCTTAAAAAGTTATGATATATATATGATGCTCTAATAGAGGTTTGGAAATGATAATATATAATCTATTCAAAAAATTAAAAACTAATTTGACTCAAACTGACAACATAATTTATATAAGAAAAATAATAGTGTGTAAAATAAAAGGAATTACTGCGCAAAAAATGTATAATTATATTACTTAAAGTACTTTCAATACACACATATTTAAATATATTTAGCATACAATCTACTAGGCGCTTGTGTTAAGTTCATTTCAGTTTTCCATGAACTGTGCCGGGAGCTTCCTACTCTTATTCAACATTCTTTAAACGATTTTTTTTCAGCTTGTGCTTCAAATTTTTAGTACAGGATTGAAAAAAAAGCAGGATAGTTTTCTTTTCAAATATGCCAACACAGAGAATACAACTTCAACAAGAAAAAACGCTGCTTTAAATGTAGCTAACTGGTGTGTAATAGTTATAACTAACAAATTTGTCAAATATTTGATCCTATTAAGCATTTCAATTGTCAATATATTGTCTTTCACCATTGTCCATTTTAAGGCCAAAGTTATTTTAACCTCATCATTTGCATCATTTAATAATAAAAAAAGTTTATTTTAAAATTTTATTTCATATAAAGTATAAAATGTTATAATACAATATAAATTATCCTCCTTTAAATTTTCAAAATATCAATACTATTATTTTATAAAATTAGTTCTATCATTATTATTAATTTATTAGAAAATATTGAAATTAGCCTCGAAGAATCCAATTGCCGATCGGTATCTTAAACCTCAAAATGTCAAATAAAAAATGTAGTTCTGTTAAAGGAAAAAAAGGCGAATATATAAATTTTCTCTCGGAATGTGTTTTTTCACGAACCCAGTATTTGCGTGATTAAAAAATTTAGTAAAAACCTTAAATACGTTATTTAAGATATATATATATACACTATATTTCCATTGTTTTAAAGACATACGTTTTAAAACTGTTGTAGTGTTAGTTACAACTTTATCATTTCCTAGGGACATCTAGCAAAATAAGAAATACGAAAAATAAAGGTGTTTGAAAAAAAAATAAACCAATTGAAGCTCGCTGCTGGTAGAAAACTTTTTTCTTTGCTTGTTGATTCTCTACCCCGTCAAACAGCGATGTAAAATGTACTCAAAAGATACAAAAAGTTTGACGGTTTTTCTCACAAAGGACTATTCGGAATATTGAAACTTGAGAGAAAATCGGGAGGAAAAGCTTGGCCCATTGTAAAGGTGATTTTTCTTTTAAAAGTGGCTGAAGTCTTCCATAGTTAAATTTCCATAAATGTGGCATCCTTTTATGAAACGTGACTTTTTTAGAATATACGAAGAAAAACTTACAAAGGGCTGTTGCTAATATTAGTGTTCTTATTTTCGTTTCGTTACATAAAAGCTATTAGATTACACAAATTGAAAACTCTATCTGTTTCTTTTTAATTACATAACGCAATTGAAATAATCAATATTTTTTTAGAAATATATCTATATTCAAAGTTTAATTATGATTTCCATATGATATTTTTATCCAATAAAATATATGGAATTTTTTTAATGCATAATAAAAATATTCCATTTTAATTTAATCAAATATATGCGCTTTTAAAGGAAACGATTTTTTTCTTTACATGAAATGCAATTGAAATGTTAAAATAAAAATATGTAACTATATTTTAAGTTATATTCTGATTTAATTTTGACATTTTTTATATTTAATAAAAAATATCCCCAACAGCTATCAAAATTTCTGATTCAGTATACCTTAAGAATTTTAAATTAAATCACAGCGTAAACTAATATTTTTACAAACAAAGCATGTAAAAAATGAACGACGCAAAATATTTTTCATTATTTTGAGATTTTATTTATTCAACCATTAAAATTTATTACTTAGAAATGTCTTTTGAGAATATATTTTTTATGCAGCTAATTTTTTTTTAACTGGATCATTACAAAACAAAAAACAGAAGAATCTGTTTTATCTATAATATGAACAGTACATGTATACAGAACCCAAACAGGACTTAGTAATAAACAGGCAATTTCATTTACTTGAATTTATCTTTAAAATATGGGAACCTGCAGATCCTTGGCCATAAGGGAGGATTGGACTACCTTTTAATTTTAGTATTAAAAAATATTTTAACATTTTTTCAATAGATGATACTCAAAGATACTGTTGTCAGCTAACAGTCACCTTAGGTTCATTAAGCTAAGTCTTAACAGTGAGGAGAAAATAAAAAAAGAAAGTTTCTCATCCCTAAAAGTATACATTTTAAACATAATTTGTAAGATTTTTTCAGACAAACCAATTGAATTAAGTTTAAGTATGTGGTATTTTATAAATACTGTTATATTAAGGTTTTATTTAAGTTATAAAGTTTGTTCAATGAAGTAGGTTCAAAATCACCATGTGTCATTCTTTACAAAATGGCTAGGTGGGGAGGCTTGGCCCACTATATGTAAGGGAGGGTTGGCCACTGGACCAAGGCTCCCTTAGTTAACTAGTTATAGAAATCTATAAATAATGTTTATCAAATACATGGTTTATAATTACGTATGATAATAACTTTATGAATGTAATAGATTGATTATCAATATTTGTTTCTATTTATAATAAAACCAAAACCTCAATTAAAACTAACTTGTCAGTTATGACCAAATATCAAACTTTTTCTGTAAATACTAAATTATTAATTAAAGTATATTAATACTCCAGATTAATATAAAAATAATATCTTATTTTTTTAGGGGGAGGGGAGAAGGGGGGGGGGACAGATTACAAATCTACTTATATTTAGACTTTTCCCAGGTTGTTCCGTTATAATTAAAAATATTCAAACTAAGGCAGTTACATCTTGTTTAATGTGTGTAAAAACTGAATAAAATGTATTTAACATAAATAAAAAATTACTTGATATGGACAATTTTAGAATTTTTAATACAGGTAACACTATACAAATGTATTACGCTAAATATTAATTATGGTAAACATGATTTTTAAATGACTTCAGAGTGTCGAATTATAATATATATTTTTTATTTTGAATGCTTACAAAAATAATTTGAAATATTTGTTATTGTGCAGTTTAAAATTATGCATTTTTGTATTGGCCAAGCCTCTCTTACCATGGGCCAAGCCTCGCTTATAAAGGGAGGCTTGGCCAGGATGTTTATGTATTAAAAGGCAATAAATTTAGAAAATAAAAAATACATTATTTATATTACACTATTATATCCTTGTATCATTAAAATTTCCTTTAATGTGTGCTCTCATATGAAATTTTTAGTGTAAAAATAAAATTTATAAAAATAAAATTATGAAAACATGGCCAAGGCTCCTAAGGTTCCCCTACGAACAAATATTTAAATTAGTATTAAATTCAATTGAAGACATTCAATTAAAAAATTAAATCTCTAATATAATTAATAATGAAAGAATACTGCTTACGAGAC
The DNA here is from genome assembly GCA_019343175.1 of Oedothorax gibbosus. Classification (NCBI taxonomy): domain Eukaryota; kingdom Metazoa; phylum Arthropoda; class Arachnida; order Araneae; family Linyphiidae; genus Oedothorax; species Oedothorax gibbosus. The sequence goes on from CM033280.1 coordinate 23,629,267, forward strand.
AATTCACTGAACAAAAATAAATATGTAGTAGAAGAAAGATTTTAAAATATACGCAAATTATATAAAAAAAAATAAGTTAAAAAATGTGTTCAGATACGTAAAATCTTTGTTTTTGACCATTTTGCACCTATATATTAAAACAGATTTAAACCAAACCCAATTTAAAAAAGAAAAATGGGGTACCGAGTTTCCTTAACCCCTGCGTAAATTAATGTTTTAACCTAACATAACCCTGGTAACGTATTTAACAGTAATTTTAAAAACCGCAATAAATTATGATTTATTTTTATTCTTAAACATGCTTATATAGGTCTATTTTTACCCTACTTCATTTCTTACGTCATTTTACGTCTGAGTGTGTTCTTATCGAAAGGTATAATGCTATTTTTTGGTACTTTTGACAGCAGAAAAGAAACCAAGGTGTACAAAAGTAGTTTTTGAAAGCATCACAGTAAGAATATATATTACGTTTTACGGAAGAGTGTCAACTTGAGCGAGAACATGACAATTCAGCTCTCGGATCTTAAATACTTTTTATAAAAATGTTTACTTTTGTTCAGCTTTTATATTTTCGAAAAACCTTATACATCGAATTTTCACTTGTTACTTTGTTACGTACTTCTTTAACGTAGGGATTTTAAAGAGAGCTTTCTTTAAAAGTGCCGCGGAATTTTTTTTTATATGTAAAGGATTTTAAAGGGGAAAATATGAATAAAGCTTACTTAAAAAATAACTTAAATAAATCTTCAGTATTTTTTTTAGTGTGAATCGAAGTGACAGTGGTAGTTCTTGGTTCATTGCTAAACAAACCAACATTGTCAGTAGTGTTGTTAAAAATATGTAGGATTTACTATACGTAGGTACAAATCCAAGGCGCCTACGCACTGTATTTTGCATATAATAAAGAATGGAATTAAATGCTTGTCCCCAATGACTCCAGTCACGTCCGTGGACATGAACAAAAACTTGTATTGAATTCAATAGGTGGCAGTGTTAAACACACTGCCTATGTCATTTTAGTTTCATTTGCAGTCATATTGTAAAATAAAAAAAATATGTTTTTAGCTGTTAGGTCATTTTTTTTGTTCATTTAACTTAAGATTTAGTGAAAGATCGAGATAAGTGCATCTCGTCTGTAGCTAAGAAAGAATTTAGGTAATCTAATCAAATATGAGAGCGAAGAAAACAAAGTAAATTATTAGCGCAAATGGTTTATTTCGTGAAATTGTACATGTTTCGGAAAGTATCGAGGCTTTCCTACTTCAGCATTGTACGCAAACAAACTGACAGTGAAAACGATGGCAAGAAGCAGTGTATGGCACTGTCAGTTTGTTTGCGTGCACTGTTAGTTTGTTTGCGTGCACTGTCAGTTTGTTTGCGTACAATGCTGAAGAGGGAAAGCCTCTATACTTTCCGAAACATGTACAATTTCACGAAATAAACCATTTGTGCTAATAATTTACGTTGTTTTTCTTCACTCTCATGTTTCTTGCTCAAAGTCGAAGATTTTTTCTGAATATATAAGCTAATCAAATGTCTATTCTTACTTAATTATGTGTATCATTAGATACAAAGAGCTTAATTTTTTAAACTATTGTTTTAAATATGAACATACCATGTTTTATAAGGATGAAACACAAAATTTGTCAAGTCTGCGGACATCACTTCCGTGGACTGTGTATGTCTACAGACATGATCAGTTGTCCATGGATGTTAGTCTGATGTCTTGTTTGACTGTTTCTGGACTATACTATGTTTATAGTACTAAATACATGTGTTGAGGCGATAGTGACCTACTTAGAAGTAAAAGTAATTTACATATGCAATAAGATTTATTTGATTGACAGAGGGATGATTTTAAAACTGTTAGATTGGCTAAATGCAGTCGTTTGGATAATATTTGACGCACTGCTGATTAAATTTTAAAAGTAGCCAAATTGTTCTTACTAATGATCGCTTTTAAATTGTTTATTGTACTTTAACTTGTGGAAAGGACGTAATAGAAGATGTTATTTGTAATTTTGGCTTCTTTTGAACGCAGTTTGGCCATTTTAGCCTACTTTTCCTTTTAATTCGAAAGAATTAAAAAAATGAAAAGTAGGTATTGACATGCGTCAAATGTCGTCTGTCTGTCTGTCTGTCCGTACCCCCCTTCCAAATCGGTTCTATCCATCGGATCTTAAAATTCTTTTTTTGTTAGAAAGTTATACCTCAGATACCAACTTTCATACTTTTGTCGTCTGTCTGTACGTCCGACGGACATAAATCTACTATCTGTCGGCGAATTTCCCATTGAATTTACTTGAAATTCAATTTTGAGTCATTTAAATCGCTGTAGGTATTGAAATGCGTTGATGTCCATCTGTCTGTCTGTTCGTATGTCTGTCTGTCTTTCCGTTTGTCTGTCTGTCCGTATCCCTCTTCCAAATCGGTTCTATCCCTCGGATCTTAAAATTCTTTTTTGTTAGAAAGCTATGACCTCAGATACCCAACTTTCATACTTTTTATCCGTCTGTCTGTACGTCGGACGGACATAAATCTACTATCTTTCGGCGAATTTCCCATTGATTAGCATTGAAATTCATTTGAGTCATTTAAATCACTGTTGCCAAATCAACAATTGCATGAGAAACTTTATTTATTAAACATATTGAAGCAAAATAATATTTTCATGAATCAGTTGGAATGACGTCATAAAATGTGCACAATTTGATTCTTTGATTATCATTATTTATCTACAAGAAAGCGGCAAGGCATACTTTGCATGCAATATGCTTAGTTTTAATTAAACATTTTATTTTTAATGCAGTTCGGAGTAGTTCAGTACTTGTTATAATAAATATTAATATTCTTCGAACTACAAATAAATCACGAGCAGTGATAAATAATATTTAATTAATTGCGAAGAATATTTAAGGAAATAGTTGATTGGCTTAGAAGTTTAAATTATAGCTGGGTGCTGTTCGGTTATCTTTTTTCTATGTATATAAATCTAGTGTCAAACGGCTGTGATGATATTACTTTAGGACCTAGCTTTTTCCCCCGATTAGAACTTCAGTAAGTATTTAAGTAACAGGAAGTAGGCTATTTTAGTTCTTTATGAACTTCTTGTTTTTAGATATTTCATCTGGTGATCTTGGTAGTAGCTCTAATCAATGTAACACTGTTTTGACTAGAGGACGCATTTCTTAGCGTCTTTCTGGTTCATTGCTCTTTGTGTGATAGTTCGTTCCAAGATTCTTCTTCTCTCATATGGAATTATTTTAACATATTGGACTTGGAGAAACGCATAGTATGACTTTGAAAATATTTTTAATGCTTTAATTCATTACCAATAATTTATCTAATCTACAAAAATTAAAAAACAATGTTGTTTTAAATTTATATATTTAAAAAAAACTATTTTATTTTTAATAATAAAACTTTAAAATCCAATTGGAAATATAATATTTTGCATATGTTAAGTTTGTCATGAATTTCATTGATACTTTCCTAAATTCTTCTTCATATAAAGTAACTTCTGTAAAAAGAACATGTTAAAGAACTGTTCATTAAAAAAACACAGGATCAGAGAGCAACGGCTCTTCAAAAGAGCATAAATATAACATCTCTACCACAAAGTACTCTGTGTAACTGTAAAACTTTGATGTAGCTGCCGTCAATTTTGCGGTGAAATGTTACACAAGGTACTCCATATGTGTTGGCAGCACTGTTTACCGGCTTATACCGTGTTTACGCCGAAAAGTTCCACAGTTTCGCAAAGCTTTAACCTAACCGCCTTTGTATGCTTTTAACAGCATACAAAGGCGTTAGGTTAAAGCTTTGCACCTGGATTGCATTTTTAAATGACAAGGGTTGGGTATTAATGTTAATGTCAAAGAAAGAAAGAGGCTAGAATTAATCTTTTGATATGGTTTACAAACAAACAAGTTTACAAAAAAAAACATAAATTAATACAAATAATTTGTAAAAGCCTTACAAAACCAATTATTTATTATTGATACAACCACTAAACAAATTTTACAAAAAATACGTTCAATTTCTGTGAAATTGAATCTTTCAAAATACTTTAACTGTGTTATAAATTATATTTATTAATTAGTATATTTAGTTAATAGTATAGTAATAGTTAATTATATATTATAATAGTATAATGTATTATTTTAAAAGTATAATTTAGTATAGTTAATTAGTATACTTATATATAGCTATATGTATGAAGAACAAATAACTCATGAAAAAAATTACTACTTTTATCTCAGGTATTTTCTTTCCTGCAACATATGACCTTTCTATTTCTAATCATTTTCATTTTTAGCTACTGCAGTTTTCCCTGCCACATGAATGCATCAACAATAAAACGAGTTTTACAGAAATGTAATAACATGGGAGTAAACAAAGATGCTTGTTGCCGAACATCAATAGATTAATATAAACATTAAAGAAAAACAAATAGTCCAAAGGAAAATTTCCTTACACATTTTGGGTATATTTCTAATGAAAGTAAAAAAAAGCGTTAAAGGTAGTATTACTCCCAGTGGAAAAGAGGTTTTCTTTGCAAAAAATTCTAGAGAAGAAATTACTTTTTGTTTAGAAAATAAATATTATAAAGTATAATTTTTCTAATGCTATTGTGCGTAAAGATCAAACGATTTAACTAGTTATTTCTCAATAAAAAGTATCAGTTAGTTAGTATAATAATTATTATAATTTTTTGTTAATAGTTATAAAATTATTCATGTTTCAGTATACAATAAGAAAAAATAAAACTTTAAGAAAATGAAATTAGTTTGATTTGATCTTCTTTTAAGCATCATAATTGTAAAAGCAATTGTCGTATTTAGAAAATGTCCTAACATTTATGGTTTTTAAAACTAAATTTCGTAACTTTGGACCCTACGTATTTATTGAAAAGTTATCTCGGTGTATTGCTAATCGGGTGGATTCAATTATTTTTAGCGAGAAATATCCTCTAGAAGAAGGAAGGAGAGATTTGAACCCGGGATTCTCGACGAGAAGCGGGTGTTAAAGTACCTCGGCAGGGAGCACTTTTAAATAACTCGAACGATATCCCTAGCTGTTATTAAATGGCCAGGCTTTTAATCCATGGCATCTATAATCCAAACCAAATCCATAGAAATTCCGAGGCACATTTCACTGATTCGATGCAAGACAATCTAAGATCGAGGGAAAGAACAAATCCTGAGTGCTACAAGTTTTTGTTCATGTCCAAAAACTGGTTTATATGAACATTTTGGTATTCTTTCTTATCAAGATTGTAATAGAATAAAAACAATCTATTTTCATGACCGTCAATTCGTTTTAATGTAATAAACACATTGTCCCGTTTTTAATGCAATAAATACAATATGACTTTGATGTTCTGTTTCTGAAAATTGTATGCTTCACATATCTCATGTACCACATTTCAAAAGCAATGGTTAATTTTTATGGTGAGTGAGTGTACGTAAACAACAAACAATACGTGATGTGATCCGGGTCTTGTTGTATATCATGGTAATTGGCCTTGCACTACTGATTCAATGTGAACTTTGCACTATTTTTTCAGTGTGACAGTCATAGTCAACAGTTAAAATACATTACACTAGATTTTCAAAGCAATGAAATTATGAATTTTATATATGTAAAATTTAGATAAATTATAATAAAAAAGTTTTATTGCTGAAAAATATGCTTTCAATAACTTTTTAAATCCACTTTAAGAACGATAACAAGAAGTTTTTGACGTAGCAGAATTTTACAAAAATATTCTATTTTTTCAGGGACTTAGCCGAATATAAATTGGCTAAATTTTAAATTCGACTACCTGTGTTTGAATACAAAAATATTCAGAGGCACATCATTTCAAGACATCTATTTTCATAAGAAAAAGCTACATTTTTTCCATTTTTGGAAAATAAAGATAAGTATAGGATAGATAGCGATTCGGCATTTTTGCATATATTTGATAGTTTCACAGTTTATTTTTATTTCATGAAGATAAATAGTGCGCGTACACCATTTACAAAAAATGTCAGTAAATGCTTTCGGAATAACGGCCATAAAATGACTGATGTATCTATAAATTAAACTTTGAAGGTTCCGCTATAGATTGTATACAATTATAAAGGTGACAACACTTACTAACTCGTGTGTATTCTGTACAAATATTTTAAATAATATCTATCTAAACAGTTAAAATTTAGCAATGGTTAATCTACTTTTACATTGTTTGTTATATATGCGTCATATATAATTATTCAAATTTATTACTATGTAAACATAATATTACTTAATATCCATACATATTAATAATTCTAATGTTGCACTTTCTAGAAATTTAGTTAATTAATAATAGAAGCAGACAATAAATGACAGCTACAAGCAATAAATATACTCTCGGTAAATCAGTTTCACAAAATTAACTAGTGATGCTGAATGTTAATGAGGGAAACAACTCTTTAGCCGTTTAAATATTCATAAATATAAGTCACCGACACACAAAAATCACTCGTTTAAATTATACGAGAACAACCGTATCATTTATGTATATTATGTTTCCATCCAACGAATATATATTTCTCCCTGAATACAACCGATGAAAACAACTGATTGAAAGAATAACATAGCATAACATTACATTTACCATCAGGTAAGGAACTGTTTTCAACTGTAATCATCACTCTTTTGTAATAAATGCGTATTTATCCTATTCAGTGTTCTTATTTTTCGCTTAATTAACTTCATACAGTAAACAAGTCACGGTGGTAAGCGGCAAGCGGCTGCCAGGAATCACACGCTTTGTTGCCGGAGAAGCATGTGTGTAAGTGGTGTGCTTTTAACGTTTAATATTTAAATTTTATAAAATGATATCATTATATGCAGATCATGCATAATAAAGTTAATTTACCTTGCTAAATATTAGAGAATGTACTTAAAAGTGAAGTTGTTAATTGGAGTATTTTCTGTAGAGTAGCTTCATTAGAAAATATCTTAAGTGACATCTAAGCAATTTATTTTAGTAGGATAAATTACTCGAAATTGTTAATATACAAACCAATCTAAAAAAGGTTTTAAAAAAAACCCGTTGCTTTATTGATAAAAGATTAATAAGAAACGTCTAAAACACAAATAAAAAACGGAAGATGGGAAGTTCCAAAAGGTTTTTAAGAACTTTTTTACTTTTTATTTGTGTTTTATACGTTTCTTTTAATGTCATGTAAACCGAAGTTTAAAAATACGTCCATGTTTTTGGCTGTTAATTTTTTAAAAAAAATAAAAGTGTTAAAAATATGTACATAAACGAGATATTTCACAGAGGGTTTTTTTTATAAAAAAACCGTTAATATAATTAGTTTGTAACGAATATTATATTCAAGCACTCTAAAGCATTTTTAAAAACATTTGAGTTTCCTAAATGATTCAGTTTCCTGAAGCTACTAAAATATTTCCTGATCCTGAATGTCTACTGTTTAAGATAATACATTTCTGAATAGAATTCAACTTTAAAGCATCATTTGAGATACAGTTATGGGAAGCTCCTTTTACGTTTTTCTTGGAGCATATAGATCAAAAAATATTTTCAGGAGAAGAAAACCCTCCAGCAAAATGGCCAAGATACTGAATATTTTCTTCTTTTCCTTCGATAGCTACTTATGTGTACACGTAGTGGTCTTGTAAGAACCAGTTGCTTTAAAATGAATCGAATTCTAACTTCTCCTGCGGCTATTTTCTCTGTGTCTTTTATCCCATTCAGTTTTCGATCACAAACATTCAGTTGACTCTTAGTTTGGGCAGTTGTGGTGAATAAAAGAGCAAGGGACTGCTGTGTTTTATGGCCCTGTGTTTTAGATTTGTCCTTTAAATGAACATGGCAATGTCGTAACGTATTAAGAGAAATGACAGCATTAAGATATAAACGGTATAACGTAATATGTTCTTTTACGATTCAAACATTTATTTTGTTTCGGAATATCATATTTTTTCGTTCTTATAGTTGCCTTGCATTTTAGTAGGTTAAAAATATAAAACTAGTATTGAATTTAATAAATTTTCTATATGTAAATAATGAAACTGGCACTAATTTTAAATAATTGTTAATCTATATCCCAGATTAAACATAAAATATTATTTCATAATATATATTTATTTTAAATTTTTAAACAGGAAAAACGAGCATAATATATTATTGTCTGTGTTTTCTTTTATATATTAGTTATATATTTCTTTTATATATTAGTTATATTATTAAATTATATATTTATAAAATTGTGTATTTTATTCAACTTTTATAGTGAAATGCACTAAAAAAGTAAACTACTACAATATTTCGAAGGCTAAATATACTTTATACAAATTAAAACTGGTAAAGCTATAATTTTTAAAGTAAAAAAAAATTAATGTCGTTATTATATTTTAAAATTATGGAAAATTAGAGTAAATCATTTTTATCAATTTATTAAGCTATTTTTTAAAACTAATTAATTAAAAAATGGTTTTGTATACGTAATAGTAATCTTTTAATTCAATTAAGCTAATCAATAAACTTACATCTTTGATCATAAAATAGGTTAGGATAACTTTTATCTCAAACGATACAATACTTTATACCAGCAAATTATATATGTTTGATTTGGATTTGATTTCGAAAAAATACTCAATTAACATTTACAAACTAAACTCAAACACCAAATATTATAATTATATTCGTGCAATTTTCTTATTTCAATTAAAATATGTGAATAACTAATTTTGTCATAAACTTCAGATTAATAATTAAATCAAAGTTTCTCTAGTGGGTACTGATTTAAAAAAATGCTTTATACATGTTCATAAACTAAACTCAAATTCAAATTTTTTTGAAAATGATATTCTATAATTTTCATATTTTAATCAAAAATGTAACTTTAAAGCGAATAAATAATTTTTCAAAATATTCTCTGCAATAATTAAAATACACCTTCTCATTCAAAATTTTTATCTCATTCAAACTTTCAGTCTAAAGAAACGAATTTTATTTCTTTTATTATAATCATTAGTTTCAACATTCAATAAAAATCAACTTTCAGGAGGAAATTTTCGTTCACCTCAACAGAAATACAATTACTGAGCAACACACTTTTGAGAACTCACCCAGAAAAAAGACATCTACAAAAGATGGACTATTTAATAAAAGCCAAGAAAAAAAAAAGAAAAAAACATATTTCAAGAGTAGAACAAAAAAAAAGATAAAATTTGGCTCGCATGTATCTTTTTGGAGAATCCCAGTCTAATCTTTGGCCTCATAATTTGTTCCGCGACTTCCTCTCTTAAAATCTGATTCATTCATAAAAGAAATAAGACCAGAAAGAATACCTATGAATTGGTGTGACAAAAATGTATTTCTCATTTGACTAATTTTTAGAATTCTATATAATGTAATATATACAATGAAGATAATACAATGTTCTATACAATGAAGATAATAAAATGTTCTATACAATGAAGATAATACAATGTTCTATACAATGAAGATAATACAATGTTCTATACAATGAAGATAAATACTTTCATGTTTAGCTCAAATTTCTGACCATTGGTAACTATCAAAATTTGTTTACCGAATAGGAGTCTAACGGTAAGATCTATAACTCTTAGAATCAAATACTGCGTATATTTCCCCTTTTTTTGCTATTCGAAAAGGGATTAAATTATCAAGCGAATGTGGAATATGTCCTTGTGGAACAAAACGTATAAATAAGTATATACGTAGTGCTCACAAGAATGAGTTATCTAGTGCACTTGACAACACAATAGTTCAATTTATCTTCATAATAAAAATCTACAAGAATAAAATAAATATATTAGGTTTTTAGTTTTGTTAAAAATTTGGATTGCAATTGCAAAATTTGAATTATACACGAAGTGTTAACGAAAAACAATTCAAAAATAAGTAATAAAAATCACAAAAACACTTGGCTGTGGGACCCGAGATTTCAAACGTACCATGTACATTTGAAACCATTAAGTGATTAAAATACTGCCTTTTATTGTGTATTTAAGACACATGCTTCATTTTAGCAAAAATGTTTCTTACAACGTTTCCAGGTAAAATCTAAATATGAATCTCCGTCACGAACGCGTCCTCGTCAGCCAAGGTAAGTCTCTTGAAATTTATTTTTAACATGAGTTCTTTTCACGTTGTCTTTTAAAAGTCCCCTGGTCGAAGTATTTTAATCAAATGCGCACTCCATGCATAAACTAATTACCGGTCCTTTAGAATTTAAGTCGAAAGAGAACTTCCGGCCTCTTTCCTGCCTGCAACTTAATTTTGCTTTAAGGGGCCTGAACTTTTGAAAACAAAATATTCCGCGGATAATATCGGAGAAAAGAATTTCGGAAATCTATTTACGGATCTTTACAGAGGATTTTCCTACGTGATGTTTACGTATTGATGCTTCATAAAGTGCTTTCTTAATGCATATAACGAAATACTACTTCAAATGAACAATTGTACTTAAAGGAAATTTGATTGGATTTACTAATGGAGAAAGTAATGGAGAAGCATTGCTATTTTATGTTCAACGATAGAAGCAATTAAATTTTGAATGTATATTCCTTTAATATTTTATCGCATTGCATAATGTGCTTATATTTCTTTCCGAATTGAAGTCTTTCCAATAATGAGGTAAATCGTTAAAAACTTTAAAATATCCTGCAAGTTAATGTATAGTAAAAGTAACTAATCCGAAAGATCTTGCAAGTTACAAGAGAATTTCAACATTTAATTAAGTTAAATTATATGTGTGTGTTTAAATGTTTCTAAATTTTTTTTTGGTTTTTATAGCTTCAAATTTAAATACATTTGAACCATGCAAACATAAATTCTTGTTTTGAATTTAAATAGTCTACTTGTTTAACTGCCTGCCATGTTTTCATATGAATGATTTGAAGAATTGTTATATTTAGTTTCGCATATTTCATATTGTTGGAACTGATTAAGTAACTGACCTTCTACATCAAGATAATAGGCAAAGCAAAATATACATGAGTTTGTAACTAAAATAAGAGTTTGTTTTTAATCAACGTTCAAATATGTCCTTAAATCATAAAACCATATCTACAAGACTTAAGACCTAACTTCCTAAGAACGTTAAACTGTGAAGTACATTATATCAATTTAGTATTATAATGTGTATATAAAATATTTTTAAAAAATCCTATCTATTGATTCTTCCATAAAGCAACATTACATTAACTATTCTAATTAACCAATCAATACCTCAAAGCTATCTTTTTTAGAGTAACACATCGGCAACTATCCCTATTAATAACGCCCCTTTTTAGTCCCCTTAGCAAATATTTGTCCCCTGCCCAAATGGTTATTAACGACAAAAGAACAGCCGCAAACACGTGTAATGAGCACAAAGAGCCTAATGATTATCCGCAAAACCATCAAACATAGCTTTTTGCAAGGGCCGCATAAAAGAAAGCGATGCAAAATAACGAAAAACAATGCTCCCATCAGTCTTGTCTTGACTGGAAGCTAATGATGAGATACATAGGCGCATTGGTTTGAGAAAGGTTTAATTGGGATTCTTTTCTGTTTTTTTTTAAATAGGTTTTGCTTCGAGAATGAATCGAGCTCTCATGGCATCATTCTGCCCCATAATTTTATGCATCGATTCGCTTAACATGTAAAAGTGTTGCTTCTTAATTTTATTAATAGTTTTTCTCTCAGTTTCAAGCTACATACAATAATTAACTAAAATATACCTTTTTTCAATTATCCGATTTTTTATTTTTCGAATGCTGATCGATTGATTCGATTGACTCGACCGATTGCTCCCAATTGATTCGGATAATTGACGTTCTACTGCATTGTAGAAGACTACGGAGACTAAAAATTGTGATATAATTCCAATGTATTCCATATATTTATTTTTATAAATTAGCTAAATATAAAACTTTTTATTTGGTATAACCAGAAATTAATATAATTTGGTTCAACTTTTGTTCAACTTTGGCTCAACTTTAGAAGGGAGGTAAGAAAACATTATTTTTACAATAGAGTTGTCAATGAGTGGAATGCTTTACCAGATTATGTGGTGTATTCGAAGAGAGTAGAAGATTTTAAGAAGAATCTTGATAGTCATTGGAAACTGGTAAAGTATTAGATTTATTTTGGACCAACCTTGCTGGGCCTCTGGCCTGTTGTTGGTCGACAATTTTTGTATTTGTATAAAATAATTTTTACCAGTAATATTTTTTAAGTTGATCGTTCCAATTGAAGCGAAATATAAGTATTCGTGTGGAGATTGTTGGATTCCATCGGATAGAGAAGGAACAGTTTCTGAACTTGAAAGTCATCGTAAAAACACATGTAACATACAACTGATCTTAATGTGTCACATTTTATAGCTAAAGTTTTTTTCAGAAACATATAATTATTTTATGTCAATAAAAGGACGTTCCTTGGTAAAAATATAAAATAAATTAGTACTAGTCTTCGTGGACTTCAGTATCAATACTTTATTCAATTATAAAGAGATCTAAGCAAAATAAGCTCAAGAATATATCTTCTTGAAATATTTTCTTTTAAATGTAAATGGAATAACATTATAAAGATCAAAAACACAATTATTCTCCGCATATAATTACCTGGATATTTTAATTAATTAAACACCGTTTCACAACTTTTTTCGAAAGAACATTTTTAAAGTGTGTTTACCAAACTTTTTTTGGAAATGAAAGTTACAATTTTGTGCAATTATTTTAGCACGATCTAATCGGTTCATGTGACATTGTTATCGTAGAATTCAGCAATACCATCCTTCCTGATTGACGAGGCATACCTGCGTTAGTTTAAAAATGATGTATATGATATTTGACTATATTTAAAAAATTGGTTTAAATGAAACCTTTAGTGTATGGGAGTAAAGCATGAAAACCGAGTAGTTTCTAAGTCATGTATTTTTGAATAAATTTGTATTTCATTTAAGAAATTTCAATAAAAATGTATAAAAGCGTCAAAACTAATATAGAAACTAGTTATTTTCAGTTACAGTTTTGGTATACTGTCCGAAGAGGCTATTACTGTGTAAAAGCTACAATGAACAGTTGAAAATAAAGCCTTTGTTCCCCTTTTTCTACGTTAGCAGGAGCTTTTGAAAACATGAACAATGAACGAATTGATTTTCGTTAAAGTAACTTTTTTCTGTTCGGCATGTTTCTTTTAGAAGGCCGTTTATGGGAAATGGGCGTCTATTTTTTTGTATTTTAAGCCCAGCTAGATGCTGAGCTAAGGTATTGATTATATTGCTGTTATGATCGGCTTATGTATGCTTGTAGACACAAAAGGAACAATCCAAGTAGTTATTTAATAGAATTGCGGCTTTCATAATGTTTGGATTCGCTTTGCAAAGCTTAATAAATTAGTTATAGGTTTCTTAAGAAAATTGTTTGATCAGAAACATTTTTAGGATCTGTTGCGGTAATTCAAAGCAATGTTATCTTTTAAAAGAAGTTTATTCTCCATTAACTTTGTCAATAAACTGTAGATTATGTGTGTTTTTAAATATAGTTGAAAAGCTTTTCAATGTATGTTTAAACCATTCGAAGTCATAAATAAATCTTTCCAATAAAAATATTTTTCTTCCAAGTTCATTGTTCAATATTTAAAATTGCTTGCATTATATTTCAAAGGTTGTATTGAACAAAGAATAGTTTTTAGAATAAAATCATAACTAAACGTACCTAGACAAACAATATTTATGCAATTGTTTACGTTTAGAAATTTCCCTTTCATTTTGTAAATCCCAAAAACAATAGTCTGTCAAAAATGTTTTATGCAAGATACATTTGAAAATTATGAGTTTTCCTAAAAGTATGATAGTTTTTCCTTAATGTTCTGTAAAGATAACTTTTATTATAATTTTTTATGTTCTATTCCCAACTTTTAAACTACTAATACTAATTAATATTGTATAATATTTTATAAATTTAATTTGTAATTAATTTTGAATAACTTTTCCATAATTAAATCAATCTTAAATTGTCCAAGTAAATAACTTACAAAATATTTTATTCATATATAAAATACTCTCCAGTAAGAACGACAACCCCTTTTGTTCGCTAAATTTTAACCATTTCATTTCAATTACCTAGATTTTTCAAAAATGATAAATAAAAAAAGGAAACTCTAGCTGTTATATTATTTAGATTTCTCAAACTTACAGTTTATAAAGGGTTTTGTTAAAGAATAGTATTGAAGAGCTAAAAAATATTGTAGAGGTATGGTCAGATGTAACAAATACATGTTCAAATATTGATATTATGATAAATGAAATCATCGGTATTGGAACTCATAAGGAGGGACATTCTGCTTTACGCAAAGAACATGGCCTCATCTGAAAAGATATTTCCTAATCCAGCCTCAAAAAGCAATCTCCGGTCAGCTTGGAAGAAACGCAAAAGATTGATTTGTAACTGAAAGTCGTCTATCCACCTGGAAGGAAATGATTTTTTCCCTGCATACTTCCTGTGGTCACGTGACGTGCACATCCGGGCTTATTTGCCTCATTTTCTATTATTTTCCTCCATGTTGCTCTTCTGTGGTTTGGGGCCTGTACAAGGAAAAATTGTCTCTAATGAATATGTATGGTTAGAATAATTTCTAGAAACATTTATTTAATTATGACGGCTCATTACGGATAAGTAAGATGAAGTGGTTGTGTTTAGAGAATTGATAATGGATTTGCTTAGAGTTTTTCTTGCTTGATAAAAGGATGTTAGTAACACTGAATTTATACCCTAAGCTTATTACATTGCTCAATTAAAGCTTATTTTTTCGACAACAAAACACTAATAATGTTTCAAATGTAACTTGTGGCTCACTGAATTTCAGTTTGCTTAAGGTATTAATGAAATAATAATTAGTCATCCATGACAATAAAATGATATTTTTAACAATAACTTTTGTACACTTGCAAAATAATGATTTTAAACAATTATTTATCAATTTACATTCAATTCAAAATTTAAATTGAAAGATAATGTAGTATTTTAGGTGAATTTCACAATGTTTAAGAATGATAATCTTTTCTACCTACAAAGCTTTTTTGAAAATAGTAAGATTATATGAACTATGTTTGCCTGCACAGAGTGTATATCATTGTTATGGGCATTATCATTTGATGAAAATATAATTATTATTATAAATATTGAATATTTTTTATAATTTTGAACAGTTGATAACATAACTAACATTTATTATGTTCATTTCATTTGATTAATAACTACTCCACTATATAAATATTATGAATCTAAATCAAAGTGAAAGTAACATATCCATTATAACTTAAGTATGTCATACTTTATACGTAATTTTTTTAAAAGTCCTTTTGAAAGAAGTTTTGCGTTTCCATTTTTGTCCACTTGAAAAAAAAATTAGATATCTTTACCACAAGTAACTTAAAACTGCACTTATTGATAAACCTTTCATTTTTACACTATTGTTAATTAGTTTTATATTACATTTTTTCAGAATATATTAAATATAAATACTAAATGCTTTAATAAACTCCATCTTACTTGGAATATTAGTTGATTATGAAACAATTAGGTTTGTAACAGAATCTGTCACTTAATCCGCTTTCACACAACAGTTATGTTTAACAGGTAAAAAGGCGCCAAACACAGCATTAATTCTATATTAAACATTTACATGCTGGCTAGTTTAATTTATTTTATTTCGAAAAATCAATAATTATTACTTATCGTTTGCAAAAATTAATTTATATTTCAAAGAATAAATATGTAATATTCCTCGCTTTTAAATAGAATGAAAATATTTCATATAAACATACAAAGAATCTCGTAGTGAAATATATTTGACGTCATTTCAAACTGATAGATGTCGCAAAAATAAATTTATTTTAATTTATTGTCTAAAAGAATTAAAGTTTCTCTAGCGATTGTTGTGAATGGCAATGGTGATTTAATTCTAATAAAAATGGCTTATTATGCTTTTTAAATGAGCATCAAATTTTGCAGTTTTTTAAATAGTTGAAGTACTTCGAATTCGAATTCTTTTCTGAAATTTTCAATGTATTCTAATTTCGATGCGATGAATATTTTGACGTATTACACTTGTATGTAGCATTTGTAGTTTGGCCTATGAAAGTGGGTGACGGACAGACGGACTGAACGATTTTAATACCTTTCACTTTTTACGTTATAAACGTAGCGTGGAAGCTAAAATAGGGCTAAAACAACCAGTTGTGCATCAATAAATAAGTATTTATGTATCATTTCTTTAACTATAAACTGTACATTCACACTCGAGTCATTTGAAATCGAAAACCTACTCTCGTAAACATTGCTTAAATTACCCTGGGTGTAATTAGAGGTAATTACCTCAAATGGTACATATTCAATTTAGCCTCATTTCCCCTGCAAATTACCATAGGTCCATGTCACTCTTCGTGGAAGTTCTACAGATTATGAGCGTTTCTTCTTTTCTGCCAAATTGAAACGAGCGTTAGAACTGCATCGTCGTGTGGCTTTTATCTTATTTTGCTGTATTATCTTTATTCAACGTAACCATCAAGAGTTTCAAAAATCGTAATTATTCCCTTGCAACAGCTCACACAGCACATTAGGGTTATTTGTGATGAAGTTATTAAAATTATAGACTTGCATTAGATATAATTGGGGGGTTGTGAGTGGAATAGAAGTTAGGACTAATTATTTAAGTCGAAGCAATTTAGTATTTATTTCCGTGAATAAATTTATGTAACATTACGACTTAATTTTTAATAGAGAGTTATATTTGGCTTAATATATTAAGATACACATAGATAAAATTGTTTTTTTTTTTTAAATTTGGTTTCAAAAATAACAAATAACCTATAATTTTGAAATTAGGAAAAATAAATTGCGTACTTTAAATTTATTTATTTCATTGTACAAAAAGGTTTTTAAAGGACAATCAATAACAGGTTATATTTATATTTTTAAAAAATAGTAAAAATGTTTTGAAACTTTATGAATAAAATATCTGTTGATAACAATTAAAATTAAAATTTTAAGAGTCATATGTAAAAATAACCACTTTTTCTTAGGAAAACTAATTTTTTATTTGCTTTAGTTTGAGCTTTTTAATTACAATACCATAAAAAAAGTCTTAAATTTAACATTCACGCAACATTTTATCTATCTCGAATATATATCAAAGAAGACAACAATTTATTTTAGTTACAACCTATTTATCTTATGGAATGCCTATGGAAATTTAAAAGCTGTCTTTAAAAATTCTAAGTGCATTTAACTCAATTTATAAAATGGCACGAAATAGAAAAGTCATTTTAAGAGAAAAGCTGTCGTACCTTTATATTTATGAAATATGGCTTTTTATCTGTTAAATTTTTTATCAGACCGAAATTGTATTATGGACTAAATATTTTATCGGGAAACTTTGAGAGATCTTGCTTTGAAGAAATGTAATTATCTACCTTTTCAGAACATTAGAAGAAGTGCATGGGTTTTCAACATCTTTAGTTTCAAGTAATACTTTTGCATCAGCTATAAGTTTGTAACATAAAATCAGGTAAAGCTATTTTAGGTTTCAAAAATGTTTTCAATGAAATATAAATTAATTTAATTATTAATAATTGAAATATAAATTATTTTATTAAATCTCTATATATATATAAAAAAGGCAAAGTCCTGAATGACTGACTGACTCACTCACTCATCTATTCATTCATTCATTCACGTATCAACGCCCAGCCCAAACTACTGGAGGTAGAGTTACTAAGATGTAGGAAAATATTCTTTTTATATCGTAGGCGTCATTTAAGAAGCGATTTTTTGAAATTCGAACCCAAACGGGTGTAGGAGTGCAAAACGTGAGCCGATTTCTCCATAGGAATAGCATTATGCATTGTGTTTTTAATCAATTTTTCTATTTTTAATTTGAAAAAAGAAATATCAACGAGTGCGAAAATTAAGTATAAAAAAGCGCGAGAGTTTAATATTTAAGATTTGAATATTTATTTTTCACTGGTTGTTTTGTTTTTTGTGGCAAATTGCAGAAAGAAGCTCATTGGTTTTTTATACCGTCACGCGCTCCGAACTGCGATTTCATTGGTTGTTTTGTTTTTGTGGCAAAGTGTTGAAACAAGCCCATTGCAGAATTTTTTAGAAATTAATTATTTAAACTACTTTTTTTAATAATGCTTCGTCAGATATCAGATATACTCAACTCGATTCCAATTTATATTTTCGAATTCAATTCAGTTTGGCAGTTTCGAAAAAGATGGACTATTATAAACTATTTTATTTCTAAATTCTATTCAGTTATGTGGTTTACAAACAGAAATAAAGGTTCAGCTATGATATGGTAGCCTGGTAGCAAGTATATTGATTGGCGATTTTTGGTGATCTAGAAAATTTAACGTTGGGTTTCTATATTTAACAAGTTGTTTCGTAAGCAAAGACTTTACAAACAGAAATAAAAGTTCAGCTATGATATGGTAGCCAGTATTGTTATTTGAAAATCCTTATTTTATTGATTATCTTTTGAAATTGTATACTGGACCAGGCTTTTCTTTGTTTATGAAACTGTCGATTTAATACAGCTATGATATAAAGGCCGATTGACTTTTGGAATTGGCGCCTTTTAGCGAAGTTGAAAATTTAAGGTGGGGTAGCTATACCCATCCAGTTGTATGGGTTAGGGTTAGTTTAAATTATCGTTGAACTAGAGCTACCCATGATGGCTATTGGCCATAGTTAAGTGACGAGCTGACACCTGAGTTGGCACCCAACGTAAATTTTGAAGGCGTGATCGTACGGAGAGTCGGGAATTTGAAGGATATTTAAGGTAAACTCCCTCTACACGGGGTGTTATTCTGCGGCATTTTTTGGCTTTACGCTTTTTGGTCGGCTGCTATTTAGGTGAGGCCCGGACCTGAACCTGGGACCTTCCGCATGCAAGGCGAAAACCGGGGTCTTTAGGAAAGCACTCTAACTAATGGAAGGGCCTGGGTGCAATCGGACAGGGAGAATCAGAATGGGAGGCAACAATTGGTATAAAATAAAAGTTTACATAAAAAATCACTGTTATTAAGGGTCTACCCATGCAACGCCGGGTTTATAAAGCTAGTAATAGATAAATTTTGTCCTAGTATTTAGGTTAATTAAAAACTAAATCAATTTATAAAATGCTTTTATCTTTTTTTATATTTAATGAACTTGAGTTGAGAGTTTATTGTACATTAAAATTTCGATTGTTAATGAAGTATTTGAATTTGTAGTTATTCAAATGATTAGCGACGATTTTAACAAGTATCTTTCAACAAGATCCATATGAATAATGTAGTAGACAAAGGGACAATATTTTATGTAATAATAAGGTTTACTCTGGCATCTTTTCCACAAAAGCACAGAAATTGATCCACCGAATATCGATAACAAATAGTATTGATAAAGTTTTATTATTGGTCAACACCAGCTAAGTGCCTTTATAATTTAACCTCCCCTAAGAATTAATTTTTCTCAGTGATGATTTTTACTCATTTATATTGTTACAGTACTAACAATTTTATTAATGAGATATTTTGGAGTGTGTTATTTTACTCTCTTCATGCCCATGGGGATTTTACGTTTAGTAATTAATCAAATTCATCAACTTGATAATGCTTTGTGCTGGCCTTCATTTTGCTGAAGTACAAAATGTTTTGACAAGTGAAGAGCTTTCGTGCTTTTAGGAGCAAAGTAAGAGAGTGACGTTTAAAACGTTATTCTGAAAAAGCAGTTGCTTTATACGTTTTTGATGTCACGCTATTCATTTTCATATTTTTCGTGTGTGCAAAAATATTATTTCTTAAATAGCAAAAGTAAATATTCAAATATTTCGTTGCATAACGTTATATTATGATATAAAATTATACATTTAAAGATAGATTTGTTTGTGGAGTATATAGGGCTGTGTTGAGTGTGTTTCATATAATGTTGAGTTGTGTTTAATAATTCGTAAAGTTGTGTTTGTTGTGTGAAGATTTTCAATAGCTTTATATAGATTCGGAAAATAAACTTTGTAGTTTTTGTCTTAGAACAACATTTCATAACCAGTTGTCTGCTGGTGGAGTAAATAAATTGTTTTGAATGACAAAGATAAGTGAACTTATTAATAGTTTTAGTTTACTAAGATTTATTTCGGATAAAAAATTAAAAAGCGTATCTCAATATTTGTCAAATATTGTATGTACAAGTATAAGCTGATTCTTGTTTATGTAAACAGTCTAGAAGCTGTAAACAGTTACTAAAGAAGATTACTAATATTTTCGGAAATTATAACATAAAAATACAAAAAGTTTCGTAAATTTATTTAAAGACATGTAATCCACATTACTCTTTAAATCTGTTTTCTTTTCAATTAAATTCAAAAAGAAGAACCACTGCAACTGAATAGTGACAGTCCATAAAATGGTTATAATTTCCGCGCCTCTCAGTATTCACTGTGGAGTAATGTTTTTTTTACAGCAAATTGATATTTTCACGATAAACAGAGTAACATTACAGCTAACTTCAATAGCTTTCAAACAGAGAAGATAAGTGTATGCAATGACTGTCAGTGAAGCTTATACCACACAATAATATTTACATCATATGTAAATTCACAGCAAAGGGTGATGGCAGCAATTTTACCATCACACTGCGAGGTTAAATTAGAGGTTTTTTTACAGTTTTATTAAGTTTAGGTTAATTTAAAAGCTAAATAGTTTTTTTACACTTCATTTGATCATTTTTAGAATGATAAATTCTGCTTAAAGCCAATACCGAATGACTACAAATATCACTTTCGACAGAATTCGGTTTGAACTCATAAACTTTAATTCCAATACAATTATACCAAGTGCAGTAATCTACCATTGACTGCCCCAACCAAACCATTGTATAACAGAACATGCCACATGCAAAATATAACAGCACAAAAATATCTTTCACATCCATAGATATTAGTTTTGTTTAAGAAATGTATAAACCTTTTAGCGGTTTGGAGTAGAAAACTTGAAAGTGTAAAAGTTGATAGTGCGAATTCATTTTCTTAACTCCATTAAATGTAATGATGATGAAATTTTAAAACAAACATTTATAAGTTTCTAAACAGTTTGATGCGGCTGTCATTTGAAGAGATTAATGAGATTTTTGAAAACTCTTGAAGCAAATAGTTTGAAAGTGTTAAGATGAATAACCATTCAAAATGTTTAGCAAATATATTTTAAACTACTTTCGAAACCAAATGAATATGTTATATGTCATTAGAATGTAACTCTACAATAAAAACTAGTTTAAAGAAACTACATAAAAAATATTGTATAAATATTTACAAGATTTTTATATTAGTGATATGAATTTTGCGAATGAGTATTTGAGTAGGTTTTATCGTATTACACATCATAAGTATTTTTTTCAGTTTATTGTATTGTTATAAACTTAGATTAAAATTTTACCATTATTAACTTTAATAATCTGAATGGTTAAAACTAGAAAAAGTTACATTTAAAAATCAGGTTATTTTAAACGAGTTATAAAATACGAATATATAATAACCTAACTAGAATGCAGTAAGTGGTAGATTGTGATATAATAAATATGTACGAGGACATATAGTGCATTTTTTCGTAAGCATTTAAATCCATTATTTATGAGTAAAAATTTGTTTCAAATTATTTCGTTATTAAATATGATTTAACACTTTTCCATGTTAGGACCACAAAAAATATATGGCTGTCACATAAACTCAACTTAATTGTGGATTTTAATAACAGATTATAAACACATATACTTGATTATTTAAAATACATTAGTTATTTATGTTCTATTATACCAATACATTAACGTACAATAAAACCATTTAAATCCGAATGAACAGAAATTATTTCGCCGTCCTTTATACCAAGCTCTACCCATTATCTTTGGTTTCTTTGCTATATTTTTTAGAAAGCACACAAAGGCTTATTGTCGTCACTAATTAAATACGCACAAAAACAAAAATTCATTGTAAAGCTAAACGTTCTAGTGAGCTTATCAATGATATTAGCGTTTCCGTTTCGTGCATTACCACCGGTCCATTGTACAACGTACTGTATAAAAGTTATCAGGGTCCAAAGTGTTATCTCCCTAGGTCCACAGATAGTCATTTATGATAGCGAAATTTTAATGAAAAGGTGCACCCAAGGTGAAAATCCAGGGATACGCTTAAAAGCGGTTGCTATAACTACGGGTTGTTCTTTTACAAGATAAGGCAGGCATGCGATTAATAAGTAGATACGTGGAAGTTTGGTTTTTAGCAACTTGGGGTATCGGCTGTCCTTTGTCTGTCGCTTAAACTGTTATTATCGGAATTTTTGTTGCATTTTTGTGTTGGTTAAATGATTGTTGAGGATAAGATGTTAAAGGAGAAGCTTTATTTATATCTGCAAGGAACTAATTGTAGTGTTATGTTTCTTTCTTTGTTCTGTGCTTATATTGTTTGGAAAGGAAAAGTAATTGTTTGACTTTGAAAACTTGCTTAATTGCTGGAATTATAATTTTTCTTTTAGAAACGGGAATAGTTATCTTTCGGATATTTTTTAAAACTAGGATAAATTGCTTTTACAAGTTATGACAAAACTCGGCTAATTTTCTGAACACATAATACTTGTTAAAATGATTTTTTTACACAAGAATAGTTTCAATTATGTATTTTAATTCATAAGAATGATCGTATAAAAAGATATAAAATATTTTTTTCGCAGTGGGGAGAAAAGACATAAAAATCATTTATAAATTCGCTTAAATATATAATAAGTTTTTAAAATGCAGTTGTTTTTATTAAATGCAATATGCAGAAATGTATAACAAAAATGCCGAAAAATTTTACTCAGACACTCTTTAACAATAATGTATTGATAATATTATAATAAAACAATAATGAAAAGTTTATAAACGGTATTAGTTTAAAAATAGTTAGCATTAGTTAGTATTAATAGTAATAGTTAGTACTAGTTTTTATTAGTTTAAAAATTCTCATTCAGGTTTTTGAATTGAATGCAATATTAGCACTAGAAACTATATAGCCTTAAATTAAAAAAAATAAATAGAAGACGTGTGTTTAAAGTAGAGTACTATGACTTATTTATTGTACAAAAATATTAATAAATTATTATTAAACTGATCATATTGTGTGGTAAGTTTTATTAGAACAAAACTTGTCATAAAGTTTTGGGTCTTCAATTATTTTTCTTAACTACAAACTTTATTACCTGGAGGTGCGAAAATAGTTCGAGAATTCTGAACAAGAAATCGCACCAAGTGCAAAATTCTTGCTCAATTTTCGGAATGTCTTAATAACGGCCGAATTCTCTAACCGTGAACGAATTTCCTGATCTCAATTTCTACCTCAATGCCTGCTTAAGAGATCTTAATTGCAAGTCCCTACTTACAGCCGAAGGAAACACAGAACTATTCAGTGGTCAGTGGGTAATATCGTAAATGTTAATCAAATTAGTTATCATGGGTAGATGGATGCAGTTTTCAACATTCTCTAAATTTTGAAATCTCTTGAAGTATGCCTCTTTTAATTTAGTTACTTGAAATGGGAAGTGTTAGGTAAGGAATTTGTTTCTCTCTAGTAGCAGGATTGTTTAAGTTGAGTTAAGTATTCGGCACTTTTAATGAAAGGGATTTAATGCAAACGTGTTATTAAAAATTTTAAAGTTAACTAATAAATTTAATTTTAATCAAAACTAATGTTTCATAAAATAGAGTAGTTTTAACCCTATGGATATATTATAGAAACGTAAACATATTATTCAAACTAATGTCCTACAAATATTATTACGATTCTTTTAATAAATGCAAAATTATTTAGCTCCTTATATAAACGACTGATTTTGTTTTTAAAAAAACGTATGATATACCTTTAGAAAAAAAATTGTTTAGACTTTACTTAGGACCAGAACGGGGCTGTAACTTAAATATTTATATCCCAGACTATACCTTTGCAGGTTATTTCTTTATACTACTCATCTATAAATGTATAGGTTTGGACGCAAAAATTACCACCAATGAATAACTCAGTGTGTATGGGCCTGGTACATGCTAAATATCCCCATGGTTGAAAGTCCTTATGCCGCGTATGAAATCTCTATTGGGGTGCGTTGGGAGTTATTTTATCGACTTTGTATCTTGATCGTGGTTAAAATATACAATAAGGCAAGTCGCCAATAGCATTCATGTAACTCCAGTGCCGACATATAGAGGGCAGCCAAAAAAACCAACGATTAATATCTCGTGCAGAGGGCGTTTATGTTAAATATGCTTCAAAGTCCCGAACCCGCTTACGATGTCGCCCTTAAAAGTTGCACTGGGTGCCTACTCAGGCTCGTCACTTGACCATTCGATATCCGTTGCCAATAGCTCTCTTGTAGCTCTAGTGTGACGATTATTCAACCTAACCTAACCAGTCCATCCTTGATTGAACCAAACCAAACTTAAAGCTTTACTTGAACCTTCTCTATAGAAAGTTGCACTCGGAAACTAATGTTAGTCTCGTCACTTTACCGTTCTAACTTTTTTCTGATACTCATGAAACATTGCGCATATGCTCTCTTGTACGCTTCTAAAAAGAATTATGGGTCGCAATGATCATTATTCAACCTAACCTACCATTCCAAGCCTTGAATTGAACCAAACCAAACCTTAAAGCTTTACTTGAACTTTCTTCTTTTGAACTATCAATCGGTTAAACTTAAAACAAAACTTATTCTCACTTTCCTTTAACTCGTTTTTCTCATACTAGTAACATCTGCAGCTTGACGCTTAAAAAAATATGGCTCGCCAATAGCTTATGTACCCAGAAGTTTCACAACACAACTTAAATTACTGAAGCTTCCTTGAAAAACGGTTTCAACTCCTTCTTAATCGTCCGCAAACTACACAGGCCGTAATACAGTTCCCAGCCATCTGACCATACTCTACCGGACTTTTGGGTCCCTGTGGGTTCTACCATTCTTGCTGCAAGAGTGCACAGGGGTGAAATATAGGTCCCGCTATTTGATTGGCTAATCAGACCAAGACTGTTATAGGAACACTATTGTCTGGGAAGGAGTTTCTTTTTGGAAATTGTTTCGAAGTTAATTACTTTCTCCTGACTTGTTTTATCATTTAAGATGCAGGGATCTGGGTTGAGTGGTTGAACGCAAAGGTTGATTTTTATCTCGTATATAAAAATGTTACCACTTTTAAAGTTGGGTTTTCATCGAATCTAGATGAACATTTCGAGTGTTTAAGGGTCATTATGTATTTTTTTTAACAACAAAATGTGTTTTTAATTTATGAAGTTTAATTTTTTAATTTTGAGTTTTAATTGAATTCGTAAGGAGTTTGTTTCAGAATCTAAATCACTTTCAACATAGTTTGCAAAATGTCTGCCAATTATTTGGATGAATTACTAATTAAATTAAAGGAGCCGCCGTAAAACATTTTCAGAAATGACAGAACGTGGACTGTGGTTCGTTACAGTCCTACAATTATAACATCCAAGTACATGTATTTTACAAGAAATCTTCTTAAATATACAACATACAATTAGTCCTTCCTCCACAGTTATATTTTTGAGACTGTTACATTGATCTTATACCTTAAAATTGGCAAGTACTTTTACGAAAAAGGAAAGTTACCATGAGCTAATGTGTTTTGAAAATAAATTTTTATTTACTTGGAGTGTTAAAAAATATATTATAAAACTAAAATTTTATAAAATAATATTTAAAATAAATATTTTGATTTTTTACTTGGACAGCAAAAAATGTCACCATTTAAATATATTTTAGAAGTATTACAGAGAAAATAATCAAAATTAAACAAACATTTTTTAATCGACAATCAGTAGAGTAATCGTTTTTCAAAATCATTGAAATCATAAAATTACTTTAGTATTGTGCCCTATTAAAATCTCCCTTAATTTTTTTTAAAAATGCCATGAAAAAATATTTTAATCGGCATAAATATTACAATTTTTCATTTTAGCAAATGAAAAATAAAGTATTTTTTTAATTCTACGCTTTCCCACTCACAATTAATGAAATTTAAAAAAATGCTACTTTATTTTTACTTTATTCAATCATTAAATTATATTTTTAATCATCGTAAATGCATTACTTTTACTAATTAATTTAACAACAATAAAAAAAGTTGTCCCTAGAGTATTAAGAATTCTCTAGAACTTTCAAAGTTTTTAGTCAAGTTTTTGCACTCCAATTATTTTTTGCAGCCCTAAACTGAAAGCGATATCGTGTTTCACTCCGAAAGTAGCGACCCGAGCCATGCATCTGCGGAACAAACCTCTCTTTATTAGATAAAACTATCTGCAAATCGATTAAGTAATCTAATTTCCTTGCTTTGGATAAATGAGCGTCTTGCAAATGAGCAACAGCTTAAAAGGATGTAACCCAGAACTACAAATCGCTTACAGCTCTTCTCCCCGTATAACCTAATTAATTTTCGCTTTCTCAGAAATCCGTAAATAGAAAAATCCAATTTGCCGAGAAATACCTGTGATGAGGTAGATGGAAACTTTGTTTACATTTCGCACATGAATTTAGCAGGTTATTAACACATTAGCCAAAATAATAGAATTTACGTAATCTCTTCATGGTTTAAGCAATGTAAATATGAAACTCTGCATGGTTAACTGGATTAATATACTTTGTCAAATGTATTAAAAGTAGAATTCTATGTTTTTGTTCTAAAATTTTATTCAACATTGTATATCTAAAAAGTATTACAATTGTTTACTAAAAACACTAAATGTCAAAAAATAACCAAATTATATAAATGTTGTATGTTTAACCCTACTTTACTAACGTAAACTGACGTAATGAATTTCGCTAAGCAAGTGATAAAGACAAAAATGTACAACCGCGATTAAGCGGAATATTTCAATAATAAAATTTAACTGTGTATATCGTGGTCCTTTGACTGTTTACACTGGTTTTGTTTCGCTAAAATAATCATTTTTGCTCTAAAGATTCCATTTGGCATGATTTGCCGTATGGAATATTTTACCGTATATGGAACAGTATGGAATACATATATACAGTATGGAATACCATAATTATGTTTTTAAAACAGAGAATCCTAACGAACAATATAATTTGATTTTAGTTAGAAAAAGACGTATCTAAAGTGTATTTGAAATATTTATGTTTACTTATATTATTTTCATTGCTTGCAATTTTTACAAATTCAGGCTTGCAGGTAATGCAGGCTTGCAGGTAATGCAGGCTTGCAGGTGATGACAGAAATGTTTACACTTTAACTTTCCTGCGGATGTCTAACAAACAGTTAGCAATCACGCCTAACACATTTTTGGGAACAAAATAAATAATTGAAAATCATAGCTCAGCGTTTGATGTTTTTGGAGAGTATACGATCGAAGCGTTTTGATCAAAGAGACTATATATCCACATCTTCAAAAGAATATAATATTTTCTCTTCATTTGTCAAATGGTGGCGTCATAGTTTCCTTTCTGTATGTGTTCATTACCTTTTCTCTGTGTGTTCATCAACTAATATTTCCTTCCTATATTCTCTTTATAGTTCTCAATCTAGCTTATAATGCCATTCAATAAAGGTCACAAACTTCTGGATAAAACGCATTGACTTTCCCTTTTGTTGAGTTTGCTGCTATGATAGTTGCAAAAAATAGGAGTTATCACATGCTTTAAAAATTGGTGAGATTTCTTCCATTTTTTTTTAAAGCCAATTGACTCCGAATGTTTGTGCAACGTGACGCATTATTTTCTGCATTGCATTTATTCATGAAAATATTAGAAATATTTAATACCTTGAATGCTTTTCTGCTAATACCTCATTTCCTGATAGTTACTAGAGAGTCATTACATTGTTTAAAAAAGCATATGAGCTTCTGTCAGCTTCATTATTATTGATTATTTACGCAATTTTTAATAGAGGACATCATTTTGTTTTACATTAAGAGCTTCAAATATCTTTAAAGGAAGAAGTCTTGACTGACTTGCGAATAAAAAACCGGTCAAAGCTATTGGAGGAATACAGACATCAAATTTCAGGAGCTAATTCTTTTTATACTAAAGGAGACATTTAAGGGGGGTTGAGCTCGCTAGACCGAGGGTCTCCAAACCAAAGTCCATCAGTGTTAATCCAATGGGGAAAACAATATTTTCTAAGCCACATTTCTCCGGCTCTATTGAATATTTTTACAAACGGATTTTTTTAAAATGATGTAAAATTGTTTAAAATGCAAAAGTATTTATTGAAAATTAAAAAAAAAATATTCGAACAAATTTCAAAAAGTGGGATTGTCGGGACCTGTAAGTCAGCTGCATTTATCACATAAAAAACATTTGTTTAAATAATCAAAACAGAAATGTGGCTTAGAAATTGTTTTCTCCATTAGAATAACACTACTTTGCT
Organism: Oedothorax gibbosus; assembly: GCA_019343175.1. Taxonomy (NCBI): domain Eukaryota; kingdom Metazoa; phylum Arthropoda; class Arachnida; order Araneae; family Linyphiidae; genus Oedothorax; species Oedothorax gibbosus. Next base: position 23,657,752 of record CM033280.1, read on the forward strand.
TTGAAGACCCTAGGTCCAGTGGGCTGATTATCCCTTTGATAGAGGAATATGTCTGGTTCCTTTGTTGTTTTTACATGTATGGTACAAACTTGATGTAAAGTCTGGTAGTTAAGTGTGATACATATTATAAAGAATTGAGAGATATGATACTATAATACCCCATGACTGGAATGGAGATAATTATTCTAGATCTGCAAATTATGCATTTTCACAGGAGTCTACGGAGAAACGTCGTCAAACTCCTCGAATGGATGTGATCCAGTCAGATTCCCAAATATTGCTTTATAAGAAAGTTTACCATTTGGCAACCTCTAACGGCTCATTTCCAATGTTATGCCAGTTTCTCCTACTATGAACGAGCCTTTTTCTATTTTATAACACTAAAGTTTAAAAACAAGAAGGACTTATTATTGTAGACCTGAGTAAAATATCAACAAAATGCAATAATCTAAAATTTAATAACCTATAAATGTAGATTCTTCGAAATATGCAAAAATCTATGTTTTTGAAAAATTGAAAAAATAAAAATCCTGCTGTGCAATTTATGTTTAATAAACGTAAAAACAAAATTGGTTATTTATTTATCCAGTAATATAATCCGTATAATATAATAATATAATTTATGATTAGAGTGGACACCAAGGGAAAGTTTGGTGTATAGACATAACACATAAGTTTTTTTTATTATACATTTAATTTATTGAAAAGATACACATTTTTTTTACAAATATACTACATAAATCAAGGTTTTATCAGCTATGTATAACGATGGAATATCTATTTAGTGGCAACGGATCATCTAAAAAATTTAGACCAATTTTGTCCCCGGCAAAAGGTGAGAGCTAGCTTAGTAGCAACAAAGTTAGATCATTTGGCGCGATATTTAGACCGTGGCGCCACCTTAATCGCCAAAGGATAGCGATAAAGTTATAAATGAGTGTTGATGATTAGTCAAAAGGATCCAAAAAGCAGCGCCTTGGTTGGAGAAGAAGTCGAAGAGTTGTTCCCAGGTAACCCTGCATCAGTCACGTTTTCATAATATTGAGTAGTTCATCCAGTATACATTCCCGATTGTTGGCTTTATTCTAGGTTCATACTTCTAGTAGTTAGAAAATGCGATGCGATCTAACTGTGTTTAGATTTTATCGAGATCACTATGTACCTTAGAAATTCGATTAATTATATTCGTTCGTATTTATATATTCGTTCATTATTATTAAAACTACAATAATATCCAAAAATGTCTTATACATGATTTAATTTTCAAGCATCTAAGCATTTCGTTAAAAATTGTAATTATAAAGTTGGTAGGGATCCAATAGTCATCATATATATTTCGTCAAAGTCGTAGTAGACGTCATATATATTTCACAAAGGGATTCTTTGATTGTGTGTTGATATGAAATGTTTTGCTTCTATTTAAAAGTGAGTAATATTACATAACTATTCTTTGAAATAAAAATTAATTTAACAAACGATAATTATTGAATTTTATCGAATAATTATTGAATTTTTCGAAAGAAAACAAACGAAGCTAGCCAAGTTTACCGTATAAATATTTAATATAGAATTAATACTGTGTTCGGTGTCTTTTTTCCTGTTGAACACAAATGTTGTAGGAAGCGGGCAGATGTTGTAGGAAGCGGGCAGGAAGTGGCAGATTCTGTTACAAACCTATTTGTTTATCATTTATTAGGTTTGACAAAAATAGTCGACAGGATAAAACCCAAATACCTTAATATCCTACACCGTCCACGGCGCCTTCTTCATAAAGATCGGGATATCTCTTGTGTTGTCCCAATCCATCCCAAGTTTTCAATCAAGTAGCGACGCCGCAATCTAGAACTTGATGGTCATTAAACCGTGGCCACCGGAAGTGAGAGGAACCTCGTAAAATGTTGTCGTGGAGGTACTTTGATTGCGGCACTAAAAGTTTTATTGCCCAAGTTCCCATCGCACTGGCGCTACCTGAAGCCCTGATTTGTTAAAAGGTGGCACAAGACCGGAGACGTCAGGGCCCGGGCTGTTATTTTCCGACACGCTCATAAATTGAGGGCGAGATGGCTGATAAAAACTGGATGAGGCTGGTGGAAGTTCTTTTGATGGTCGTGAAATTGATAAATAAGTTTTTGTTTGGACAGAATGGAGGTAGTTAGGGTTTTTAAAGTTTTTATTGGGTTGGAAATGAAAATATAAAACTTGTAAACAGAAAATAAATCATTTATGGGTTATATTTTTACTCGAGTTACATTTTGTTTTTTAGCTTCATTTTCTTTGTTCTTATTTTTCTAATGAACTTCATTAAAGTTATGTTTTTCTATTTGGAGCTTTGGAGTACTTCGGAGTACTTTTTATTTTAAGCAATCCATTATACTTTTCTTTTCGATGTCATAAAAACTATCAATTCAAAATTGGGAAATATCTTTGTTTCTATCGACTTCAAGGTCAAGAGCGTTTTTACTACGTATTGCTTACAAAATATTTAATAACCATTTTCAAAAATCAGTATAGAAATGCATAAATAAATATTCCAAGATTCGTTATTTGATAAATTCGAAAAAAACTTTAAAAATAAATATTGATATAATAAAAGAAACTTTAAAAAGTCTTAGAACCCTTAAATAATGTCTAACGGGTTACCGTTTAACAACAATTCAGTAGATAATAATTTAAAACGGAATGCTATAACTTACTAGTGTAGCAGAAAGATTCTGTGACTTCTTGCCTTTTCTTTGCCCTTTTGAAAGCCTACAAATATATTGATTTATTTAAGTTAAATTTTTTCTTAATTCTTAAAATATAAATAATTTCACTGATCTGCGTTCTAGAGTTTAAATTTTATTTGCAATTCATAATACTTGTAATCATCTCATACATTTTTTTCTTTTTCAAACCGAATATATGAATTGAATTGTCAAATTGTTTTAGACATTACAACAAAAAAATTTGTAAATAAATAATTCATAGTTTAAAAAGTTTAGGATCTTTTGTTCAACTCCTAGGGAATCAAAAGAAAAATCAATTATTTTACGTACGTATATAAGTATGAACCATATATAATCACATTTTCCCTTTAAAATATTCACTTGAATAATACATCACTCTAAACTGCGATGCAGTCATAACCTGTAACACTAAAAATACGAAAATCGTAAATTGAAATTTCGTTTTTGCCCAGCACTGGAGTGGAAAAACTTCTCCCCAAACCCAAAGTTGTGCATTTTTTCAAAGGAAAGATGGGCTCCATTTGGAAACAAAGAGTGTTCGAGAATGGAATCACGCATTCCCCGAGTATTACGCATTTCCGATCTTAATACCGCAAGATTTAGGTTAGCGATAATAAATCATCTTTCTATACTCAAGAAAAAGCGAAAGAAATTGAGAAAAACTATTGATTTTGAAGAAAGTAACTATGATTGTTGTTTACCAGTTCTTTAAAAAATCATATGCAGTATGTTTTCTGTTTAGTCATAAATGACTAGTTGTGCATTTTACGTAAATATTCTTTTTGTTCAGATAACATACATCTTTATCTAGTTGATAGCTATCTAAATTAACACATAAATATAAAATATAATATTGGATTAGACTTTTCTGGGATTGCTACTTGTATTATGCTTTATAAATTATCTCGTAAATATTTTTTTTTACTAAAAACAACTCTAATAGTTAATTCTTTTACTCTCTTAACTCATTTAAAATTATGCGCGAATACAAAAATATGCAACGAAATTTTGAAAATTTTGAACAGACACATAGATAGTTTTGCCATTGTAGTAAAGAAGGTAAAGAATAGTATTTCATCGATTAAAATGAAATGAAATATTGTTTTAAATACGTTTAATCCAAATAATTCTAATGTTATAAACTAAAATTGAGAAATAACAGTAACCATATGATAGCAAAAAAAGAAACAGTAGCAACATAAAATAGCAGAAAAGGAAACAGTATTATTCAAGCAATGGTTACCACAAACAACGAACTTAACATATTTCCAAAAGAAACCAAATAAAAAAAAACGACTTTCCTGTAACAAAAATAAAAGAAATGGCAGAATGAAGGACCATAAAAAATGTATACAGAAATGCATTTTTCAGGCATCGCACTTTGCGCAAAGGAGATCCTAGAATAACGATAGAGATAGGGGAAAATGGACAAAGATGGAGACTTCAGATATGAGACTTCGAAAAGGGGCTTGATTTGAAATAAATATTAATACTAATGGCTCCTAAAAGCATTTCTGGAACTTTTGTCGGTTTGAACGAGGCCGTTGCTGCCTTTTACAGCTGAATTTAAAAGGACACTATTCGATTCAAGAAAATTATTTGAAGAAAAATGGACTTATATAAAAAAATTGCTTGTCTATTATGGACTTAAAAATTTCAATAGAACTTCTAAAAATAATTTGTTTTAATATTAGATTTACATTGAGTCTCATGTGCTGTTTGTTAACATTATTTTTACATATGCTTTGGAAAATTGTGTTAATTCACTTCTAAAATAGATTATGAGTTGGGGAAAAAATTACGTTTTGCCTTATTTAAATTTTACCACCTTAAAAACAAAATTAATTCATCTTTTTAAAGAACTTTATATTATGCTTAGTTTTATTCATTATTAAATTATGGTTTTCTCATTTGGGGAGGTGAATATAGATCAAATTTGCAACCTTTAATTTCTATACAAAACAAATATTTATAACTGATAAATAGAGAACACTATCCTCTTAATTTTAGAGTTCTTAAGATATTACCAATTCGATATAACGCCTTCTTTCGTATTATACTTTATCTCCATCGCAATAAATCTATTTGCAGTTTTAAAGTTAATCTCCATAGCACTAGATCAAATGATGTTTTTCAAATCCCTAATTTCCATAAAGATATCTTTTGTAAACATTTCTTCTACCTCGCTCCTAAATTATACAATAGTCTTCCCATCGATTTAATAAATATTAATAATTATGCTACCTTTAAACGTAAACTTTTCAATCTTCTGATCAATATCGACGACTTAGATCTTTATTTCTCACTTTATTGAATCTCATATTTTTTTTCCCTTTTGGTATGCAGCTTATTGCCATACTTTTCTGTATATTTTTTTAAGCAGTTTGTTGTTGCTTTATTTATTATTTTTCATCATTTCTCTATGTTATTTGTGTGTGTGTGTCTGTTCAAATAATATAACATTTTTTCTATTTCGCCTATACGGGATTCCATGTTTCCCCTTGGCGTTCGTATGATTTAATTTGTTGTTGTTGTTTTTTGTGATAATAAAGTTTCTTCTTCTTATTATTATTATAAAAACAAGAAACATTAAACTCTTGAAATTATTTGTTTACAGTGATGGGTTAGTGATTTTCAATATCGAAATCAACGCGATAAAACATAAAATTCCTTAATATTATAAATAGTATATTTATAAAAAAATGTATTTATTTTATAGTTTCTTTGTCGTCAAAAAGTTCAAACATATCCAGTATTAAACTCATAAAGATCAGTACGTGATATAAAAGATGCAAAATAGAGACTACTCATAAACTTGTGTACCTTTTTCCTTTTTTCCCTTCAGAACCTTTGTGACCATATGGCAAACAAATATGGAACATTCTCATTATGTAAATTCTTCGAATTAAGGTCACTGGTGATTTAACGCGAGTTAATTCTTTTTAATAACATCCACGATAAACAAATGGTAACGTGTAATTTATTTAAAAAATGTAGACTACATTTTTAATTCTTTTATTTACGTGCGAAAAAACAATAAAAAGAAGCCTAAAAGTTACTAAAAATATCATCACTAAGAATTATTATTACAATTACTAAAAAGTATTACTTAATTCATTGTGATTTATTTTAAAACAAGCAAACACATACCAAATTCAAGAACAGCAATATATGTACACCAGATATTCCACAAACTTTATTATCTTACATACATAAAAGTTTAAAATAGCCTGTACTTAACTGACCATCCACAACCAAAAAGCACTTAAAAAAGTGTCGCAGATGTTGTTAAAGATTTGGAACCTGTGTAAGAAAGCTAGTAACATTTTTCTTCACTATAGCTAAATTTTACTAGTTTTCTTAACGGTGAACCTTTTAACTTAAATGACAGTGTGTTCATATTTATCATTATCAAATTCATGAGTTACAGTGATGTTCGGGTTATAGCTTATGTCTTTAGCAATGGCGTTCATATATAGGAGCTCTACTAGACAGATACAGATAGACAGTCTAGTGTACAGATAAAAAGTCTACTAGACAGTTCCACACATTTATCAATTGAACTAATGTTTAATGCGCGGTTAGTAAAATATTAAAATGCTGCTATTTTTTGTTTATAAGAATGCCAAGATCAGGAATGAGGTTGCAAAGATACAGCAAATTGCTTACAAAAAAAGACACTTGTGGAATGCTTGTAGTTTTCCCGTTTGATAAGAACATACCATACTGTAAAATATAATTATATCTTCCATTTCAGCTGTGAATTAACTATTAAGGTCAAGATAAAATTGAATAATGTGAATTAAATAATATGGTCTTGATATTATTATAAATATTTTATGGATTCAAGCTGAAAAAAGATAATTTATTATAACTGCAAACATATTACGTTCTATTAGGAAATTCGTGACCTTTAAATCTCCAATTTAATTAAACCATCATACACATTTATGTTCTAAAGAATAATCTTTGTCTAAAAACCGCTAACATCTATTCCTTCAACCACCTTAAAGCAACCTAACACCAAGTATATTCCATCTCAATGGTTCTCAGCACTACCAAACGAGCCTCTTGTCCAAACCCCGCTATTGATTGCACACCAGAGATTTCCCCCACTTTATGATCTCATCTGCATAACAGCCCAAAGATACCCCCCACTCAACTGACCATTACACCCCACGCACTACGTAAAGTGTCGCAGGTGGAGTTAAATGGTAGTGACAACGCATAAACCGGATTGTATCCTAGGGACAGGGCATAGAGGTTAGAAGAAGACAGAGATGCTGCCGGGCAAAAACCAATACAAAATCCGTTTTGCCAAGTGGAGCCATCGATCGCTTTCTAGTAAGCCCAAACAAACGCCAGCTATTTGACGCTTTTCTAAAGTGACGTTTGTATAGGCTTACATATCGACTTGGCGATATTTGACTTTCTAATAAAGATCTTTTAGAACGCCTATTTCTTGCCTGTGAAGGAAATTACTACCATCTTGTATAAATTCAGATCTCGTGCTACAGCTTACATATGTGCATATTTTTTTATTTACCAATTTTCAAGGAATAAAATGACGTGTTTTAGCATAAACTAGCATTGGGTGAGTGCTTTGTTTGGGCTTACTAGGGTTGCTTAGCGAGTTTGTGATGGCTTCACTTAGTTTCTCGCCAAGCATCTCCATCTTCTTCGTAACTCTGTGGGACAGGGTTATCAATTGCCCAAAAGAGACAGTATGGAAATATGCGCGCTGTCGAGAGGCGTCGCTGGCCGTCATTAATGGCATTATGGTCGCAAACTGGTGTCGTAAATCGTCCATTTTAAACACGACAGAGGAAAATAGGTTCGCCCCCGAAATATTATTAGGGTATGATATATGGCGGTGAAGGGGACAATTAAATTTGATTTTGTGTGGCGGCAGGTTATTGAGGAGATATTTAGAGGTTGTTGTGTAGGGTAAATATTTTAGATTGTTTAAGTAATGAGTATGAGACAAATGATGGAAAATGAAATCTAAACAATGAGTTGAAATGGTAGGAAGATGCGCGTACCTAAATCCACTATGTACCTATTTTTCACCGACCATACATTTTAAAATATTTGGTTGTTGACGACGTGTCCGTGGATATCCCACGGGAAATGGCTGTTAATACCTCCGAAGAGGTTGGACTATTGTTTTTCACAAGTAAGGACGAATACAAACATGTAGACTGTTGCTGTTCGTAAAAGAATTAGTTTAATTAATTTTAGTGATTGTTATTAATATTATTGTTTGTTATTGTCTGAAAACATTTGAGAAACACTTTAACTTCTTCCTTAGCAACGGAGCATAGCAACGAGGTGAAATATTTTTGTTTTGGAAAATAATAAGTTGGAATTTTTGTAATAGAGTTTTTTCTGATTTGTTATTGTGCAGTCGTAAGAAATAAACGCTTGTTGTTTTTGTTTATGAACTAAATTATCTTCATCTGGAGAACCGGTGGTTCATTTGAAGGTTGGCGTCCGTTGATTAATACCGTAAATTACATTTTTGGCGTCCGTGACAGGACGAAGTAACTGCAGAATTCGAAAATGTTTTAAGCAGCCAAAGGATTCAAAAAAGAGGATTTAATCTACGTTGCTGAAGAAATTGGAGAGACATTGCCTCAAAAAGACACAATAGCGGATTTGAAGGACATTATTTTGAAAAGTAAGCCGTGTACGGATGATCCGCAGTTTGTTACGGATATTTTATTAGCGACTATCAGTGATCGTAGAAAGCAAGAAGAGGAAAATTTAAGGAAGTTCGAATATGAAGAAAAGTTAAAACAGCGAGAATTTGAAGAACGGGAAAAAATTAGACAACATGAACTGGAGTTATTACGAATTCAAGGAAGCAGAACAACAGTTGGTGAGTCCTGAATTAATGTTTCTACTGGTTCTAAAAATAAATTCGATTTACCAAAATTAGAATTTCGTAAGTTTAGTGGTGATATTAAGGAATGGCTCGCATTTTGGAGTCAATTCCAACATATTCATGATGATAATGATATCGCCCCAGAAAACAAATTCCAGTATTTGATACAAGCCACTGTTTCTGGATCTCGGGCTCGCGAAGTCGTGGACAGTTTCCCGCCAACGGAGGCAAATTACGCCAAAGTAATTGAAAGTTTGAAAGCTCGCTTTGGTAGGGAAGATTTGTTGGTTGAAGTATATGTTAGGGAGCTCTTAAAATTGGTAATATCAGTTCTTAAAAATGAAAAATTATCTATGACGTCTCTGTATGACAAGGTGGAGTCTCACATGAGGGCTTTGGACTCTTTAGGTGTCATGACTGATAAGTGTGCGTCCATTTTATACCCGATGGTTGAATCGTGTTTCAATGAAGACTTCTTGAAGGCATGGAACAGGCATCCGAGTTCTTCCTCTTCAGCTGATGCTAAAGAGAGACTAAATAATCTAATGCAATTTATTAAGACAGAAGTGGAGGGAGAAGAAAGGATCCACTTAGCAATGTCAGGCTTTGGATTGAATGAACCTAGAAGCATACAGCCTCTAAAAAAGAAGCAATGGAACAAGGTTCCCACCGCAGCAAACTTGTTGACAACTTCAATTAAAGATAATAAGAAATCTTGTATTTTCTGCATGGGTAAACATGCTAGTGCTGACTGTTTCTCTGCTCAAAAGATGAGTTTGGAAGAGAGGAAGAGTGTTGTACGAGAAAAGCAGTGTTGTTTTGCCTGCTTGACTCCCGGCCATACTGCCCGTAAATGCAGAGTGTTTCTCAAATGCATATTGTGTGGGAGGAAACATGTGCCCTTGATGTGCGAAGCAAACGAATCGAGGAAAAATGACGTTAAGAAGACAGAAGAATCTGAAGTTAACAATGAAGTTAATATGTCTAATGTAAGTGGAAGTCCTAAAGTGTTTCTCCAAACCCTAAAGTGCAAACTAATATCAGATAAGAAGGAAATCCACGTACGAGTTATTCTAGACATGGGATCTTCAAAATCTTATATTGTGAAGAGTCTTGCAGAAGAGATGGGTTACAATCCGGTAAAAAAGGAGACTTTAGTGCATTCCCTCTTTGGTGGAGTAAAATCTGGAGAATCTAAACACTCATGTTACAGGATAAGGTTAAAGAGTTTAAAGAACAATTTTGCTTACAACTTTGAAGCATTGGATCAAGTAACCATTTGCAGTGATGTTTTACCCGTATGTCCAGGGCCTTGGTTAAAAAAGCTGCAGGAAATGGATATTACTTTAAGTGATGTTGGTGCAGTATCTCATCCGGTAGATGTTTTAATTGGAGCTGACATTTTTGGGAAAATTATGACTGGTCAGCGGAAGATCCTATCAAGTGGTTTAGTGGCAATTGAAACATTGCTCGGGTGGACTCTGCTGGGCAAAGTTCCTGATAATGAAGTCACATCTACTAATGCTATGATGGTAACGTCCCTGTTAGTGAAAGACATGGACATTTCAGACATGTAGCGATTAGATTCTATCGGTATACAAGATCCATCGGAACAGAAAACTAAGGACGAACTTCATGAAGCCACGATGGATCATTTTTTAAAGACTGTGGAGGTTAATGAAGATCATCGTTTTCATGTTTGCTTGCCCTGGATCGATACCCACTTGCCATTGCCAAGCAATTTCAACTTAGCACTCAGAGGGCTAGAAGTGACAAGCAGCAAGCTTAAAAATGAAAAGCTATACGATGCTTATGGAGAAGTATTCAATGAGTGGGAGCAGGAAAACATCATCGAAGAAGTTCCAAAAGAAGAGATGATGTTACCATGTCATTATTTGCCCCACCGACACGAAGTGAAGGAAAACAGTACCACAAAGATTAGGCCCGTATTTAATGCTTCTTCTAAACAAAAAGGATCTCCAAGCCTCAATGATTGCGTCGAAAAGGGATTAAATTTGATAGAACTGATACCTTCCATAATATCTAGGTTTCGAATGTTTAAATTTGGTGTAACAGCTGACATCCGCAAAGCCTTTCTGCAAATCAGTCTCAATAAACAAGATAGAAATTTCTTACGGTTTCTGTGGTACAATGAAGATGGCGAGCTTAAGTATTATCGTCATTGCAGAGTTGTCTTTGGAGTGTCCTGTAGTCCATTCTTGCTTGCTGCAACGATCAAATATCATTTGAAAACGAAGCTAGATGAAGCTATCCATGGAAATAAAAGATACCCCGAAAACATTATACGACAACTGTTAAACAGCTTTTATGTGGACAATTGTCTAATTAGTGTCAAGTCTGAAACAGAGTTGAAGCGGTTTATCGAAGTTGCCAGAGAAATTATGGCTGAAAGGAAGTTTGATTTAAGAGAGTGGGAGTTCAGTAGCCCGTCTGAGTCTATAGAAAGTCCTACTAATATTTTGGGGATGATGTGGGACAGACAGAATGATACCCTTTCTATAAGTATTCCTAATGTGACAGAAGCCAAGAATGAAGTAATCACAAAAAGAAATATTTTGGCTGCTTCACACAAAGTTTTTGACCCTATAGGAATTACCGGCCCAGTGATGTTACGTCCAAAACTCTGGTTACAAGATTTGTGGAAATCTAAAATCGGCTGGGACGAAGAAGTTGACAGTGAAATTCGCCAAGATTTTCTAAAGTGGCTAAATGAGCTCGAGCATCTAAAGAATTTGAAAGTGCCAAGATGGCTGCACTGTGAAGTAGGACCCAAAAACATTTTCTTGCATTTTTTTTGTGATGCGAGCAAACTTGCCTATTCAGCGGTTGCCTTTCTGCGAGTTGATGATGAAGCTACTGTTCATGTGCAGCTTATTCAAAGTAAAACAAGAATTGCTCCTTGCGGAAAGAAGGAAACAACAATTGCTAGGCTGGAACTACTTGGTGCCACCATTTCTGCTCGTCTTTCTGCTGAAGTCCTAAAGGAGTTTAAAACAGAAAATGTTTATTTTTGGACAGACTCAACTACAGTTCTAGCTTGGCTGAAATGAGAAGATGTGTGGGGTGCATTTGTACAGAACCGTGTTCAAGAAATCAGACAACTGACACCAGTTGAATCCTGGAGACACGTACCTGAGTCTTCAAATCCTGCAGACCTTCCAAGTAGAGGATGTTCATCCCAACACCTTTGCTACCTAAAATGGTGGGATGGTCCTAGCTGGTTGTACCTATCTCCTCATGAATGGCCAGATATCGACACAGAAAGAGATGTAAATGAAGAAGAAGTAATTAAAGAGAAAAGAAAAACAGTTGTCTCTTCCATGATTAACGTTGACGTTGAAGAAATCTGTTCTGATTGTTTTTCTTCTTACAGTAAAAATATCAGAATAGTAGCAGGGAGTTTACGTTTTATCCACAACATTTCACACGAAAATAAACTGAAAGGTAATTTGAGCTCTGAAGAATTCCAACATGCAGAATCTTTGTTTTTTAAATCCATACAGTCAAAGACTTTTCAAGATGATAAGTTCCTTTCGAAAATGCAAGCATTTAGAGATGAAAATGGCCTTTTGAGAATCAAAACAAAACTTATCGAGAGTGAAGAAAACCTAGAATTTAAATTACCAGTTCTTTTACCTGCGTGTACTATCGTTGAGAAATTAATTCGCGAAGAACATGAAAAAGCTATGCATGCCGGTTTTTCAATCGTACTTGCCAAACTTAGAGAAAGGTTTTGGGTACTTAGAGGGAAAAAGTTGGTAAAGAAAGTTTTGTCTAAATGTGTGGCATGCCAACGTTACAAATCCCGACCAGTTGAAGTACCATTTTCTCCACTGCCTAGAGAGAGAATTACACAGACTAAAGTCTTTGAAGTGTCTGGTGTAGACTATGCCGGTCCTCTTAACTTGAAGACAAAGGGAAAAGCTTGGATAGTTTTGTTCACGTGCGCAGTGTACCGAGCCGTCCACTTTGAACTGGTCGAGTCGCTCAGTACAGATGCTTACATTCAAGATTCATTGCCAGAGAGGCAGAGTTTCCGTCCTATATTCAGATAACGGCACGAACTTTGTAGGCGTTAACAATGCCTTGAAAGGGTTAAATTGGGAAGAAATAGCTGTGTTCTCAACCGCTCGGAAAATCACTTGGAAATTTATTCCACCCACAGCAGCCTGGTTGGGTGGTTGGTGGGAGCGTATGGTTAGAATGCTGAAAGAACTCCTGCGCCGGGTGTTAGGGAAATCCACTGTCAACTATGAAGAGCTGAATACGATACTGTGTGCCTGCGAGGCAATGATAAACGCTAGGCCTCTTACTTACCTGCAAAATGATCCAAATGACTTGGTACCATTGACTCCTGACATGTTCATTTACAGTGGGGGTAACAGCGAAACTCCAGATCTTGACAGTGTAGACCGATCTTCCTTGATAAAACGCATAAAGTACTTACAAAAATTACGGGAAAATCTCAGGCAACGATTCAGAAATGAGTACCTTGCTCTATTAGTTCACAAAGGAATCAGGAGAAGTGATAGTATTTTAAATGTGGGTGACGTTGTTTTAATTGGTCAAGATAATATACGGCGCATCGATTGGACACTTGGAATTATTTTAGAAGTCTTTCCCGGTAGAGATGGGGTTCCAAGAGTACAAGATTGAAGACCTCCAGGGGGGAGAGAATCCGCCTTTTCAGCTTTCAATCTTTTCAGCGGCTGTACCCTTTGGAAATATCTGGAACTGATGTAGATGTGCTACAGGCTGCCAAATCATCGTTGGAGAGAAATCTGGTAATTAAGAGTAGTGTAGGGAAGAGACCTGAAGATTCCTCGTCGAACTTGTGAACTTGTTTTTAAAAAACTGTTTTAGTCTTTAATTTGTGATTAATTCCAAATGTTCACTTTCTGTTGCAAAGTTCATTAGCACTTTGCAAGGTGGGAGTATGTTGCTGTTCGTAAAAGAATTAGTTTAATTAATTTTAGTGATTATTTTTATTTATTAATATTATTGTTTGTTATTCGTCTGAAAACATTTGAGAAACACTTTAACTTCTTCCTTAGCAACGGAGCATAGCAACGAGGTGAAATATTTTTGTTCTGGAAAATAATAAGTTGGAATTTTTGTAATAGAGTTTTTTCTGATTTGTTATTGTGCAGTCGTAAGAAATAAACGCTTGTTGTTTTTGTTTATGAACTAAATTATCTTCATCTGGAGAACCGGTGGTTCATTTGAAGGTTGGCGTCCGTTGATTAATACCGTAAATTACATAGACAATAACACTTTATTGACAAGTCAAACATCCATGCTCTTACCAACCGGGATTCAAACCCGGGATCTACAAGTTGGGATTAAGACGCGCTATCCCCTAAGCAGAGTAGTTATTACTTATATCGGTAAATGCTACCTTTAATATCCACTATTTAATATATTTTTACGGCTTGGATAAGAAGCATGTGCCAAGTTAACTGTGAAAAATGTTTATGTTAGACACTAGTACAATTATCATCGTTTTTTTCTTTTAAAACAATATTTTTCCATTGAACTTTAAAAAAACATAGCTTGTTAGCTCATATATCATATACGAATTAAAAATCAATTCTATGTAAGTTTTTTTAAGACCTTCTGTTTAAAATGGCAAAGTTTGTAGCTAGGACCATATATTTGCTATCTAATAAAAATACTTTTAAAGTCTATATTTTTCCAGAGTGAATCCATCAACGAGTGATTAGTCTATTGATTATTTCCTAAAGTTAAAAAGCTTTAAATCAGCTCAGTTGTAGATTTGCGGTGATTTGAAATATCAGATATTATTTACACGCATTGTCCCTCCAACTGTTATTGCAAGTATAATCAAGGCATTCATAGGAAACATAAATACATTTTTTTAGAATCCATTGAATAATACACTTTTAATTTATCACTTATTAACGTTTGTATTCCAACAAATTTAAATATTCTGATGCTTAGAAATTTAACATCATACTTTATTCAAAAAATGAACTTAACTTGAAATATTTTGTTCAAAATTTTAAAACAAAATATAAATTCTAAAAACATAATATATATTTAGTTTCCTTAATTTGCATCTATTTCCATTCTAAGTTCAAAAGAAAGCAGAACTTTAAAGGTGAATTTGAAAGTACCTAATTAGTTTTAAGCAGCCGTTAATAAACATTTATTCCATTTTTTTACCACCCTTGCAAATTGTTTAATTCAAATTCATGAAAAAAATGGTTGTTAGTTTCTTTCTTATTTCTAACAAGCTCTACTTCCGCAAATCATAAGGTTAGTCTTAAACTCTTTATAATTTTTAACGGCATAGCAATAGAAAAAATCGCTTAATCTTGCAACCAAAGTATGCGAAAATATTTATTTTTTAATTAGGACATAATTAATGAAAACTAAATTTGATGTTAGCTATCATAAAAATGCTAGTTTTGTCTCAAAAACTAATTAAGAAATCGAAAATCATTCCTTGACGTAGAGGAATAATTAGCACTCCAACTCGCCATCCTTTCAAAACGAGCTTGTCAACGAGCTTATTCAGTGAGGCATGAAATCAAATTCCAGTTGGCGACTTCCACCAGTCCTTCATTACACCCACCTGATTAATAAAAAACACATATCTTAGTTTCCAAACATTTTAACTAACATTTGAATAAATATGAGTAAAATAGGATGAAAAATAATTATAATAGTAAAAAATACAAGATGCATACAAAAGTTTCCTTTACTCTCATTTTTTATTTTTTTTTACTAACCGTTCAGAAGAGGTTATCTTTTTCTGTTCAAAACCAACACTTTACCAATCTAAAGTAGGATTGTGTGACATCTTGTTTTGTATGAAAACGCTAAAGAGGACAAGAAAATTAATCATTAATATAAGGATACAAATACTGGCATTGAAAGTCGGTAAGTCTGCACAGATACTGACTAGTGTCTGTCTACTGAAGAAATAAGATTAATTACATACGTAAAAATTGTTTTCAACTTAGTACAGAACTAAATAAAAAAATTTAACCCTGGAACAGACATCTGTTTCAACGAAGGTTTTTCGTAAATACGGTAACAGTCTTGTGAATTGGAAAAAACATGACATTAATTACTTTTTCCATAAAAAAAGTGTTACATAATTCGTAAAAAAATTAACTTAAATGAAAAATAACATGAGTAATGACAAAAAGTGTAAAGTTATGTGTTAATGTATGTACACGAGAGCTAACGTTATAACTAAAAATGTAATTTTGAAAGATCTTTTCTCGTTAAACCCGGGTCTGATGTTGGTTTATTAAAATAGAGTTAACTACAACCTTGTCAAAATATTATTGTGCAATTTGTTAACTCCAGCGATTATGCATTAGATTATGAATAGAGATGTACGTGGACAGGTGGTTTTGACGATACATAATTAACTGCCTACCTCAACTTTCACTATTGATCACTAATTATCACATTTTCAAAACATTTTTTGCCGTTGTTATCGCAATATTTTTTTATATTTATCTCACGTCTGGTGGGTGTTAATTGTTTATCCTACGATGCAGCTGAAATTACCGCTACCTAATTAGTAAGCATCCGCCGTATTGATTGAGAGAGGCAGTTTTAATCGTGATAGATGAGGTTTTTTCCTCTTCCATCTCCCGCTTTTATTTTTCGACTCCACGCCGAGTAAAATGATAAAAAAGAGGAAATATGTCATGAGTCGTATGTGAGTCTAAGTAATTGACACATGATTAGGGGCGACGTATTAAGTAAATGCAATGTTTTTATTTGGAGGCTCCTTCTCAGCCTAAGTCGAGTGGGGAAAATGATATATTTTGTTAACGTTTTGGGAGGTTGTATTTAGCGTATAATATATAAAGTAATTTATTCTGGCTTTGCGTTGTTTTACGGTAAATTTTTTTTAAGGATAGCTCAATATTAGTTGCCCATGGGAGTGTTGATTCGTGGGATTTCTTCTTGTATTGCGTGATGAATAGGTTTTAATTTTTCCTTTTCACTTAAAAAAGTTAAACTTAATAAAAACGAATAATTTTATATTCATATTTGATTTTCATTGCTTAGGGAGAAAGTAAGAAAATAAATATTGAGTTTCCACATTCAATAGTGAAGCCTAATTTTTTTAAAAGTTGCAATGAATATTTCGAGTCTTCACCGTACATTGTATAATCACGTAAGCTTATATGATTAATATATATAAGTTTCGCATTAAAAGTATGTAAAAATTGTAAAGCTTTAAAAATAACGAGTAAGTTATTTTTAAACTTGCAGAATTTTCAAAAAACTAACAAGTATATATATGTGTGTGTGTTTTGCACTGAAAATTAAAATCAGAAACTGTTTTGCTAAACTTAAATATTTCTGTAAATATATAATAGAAATTCTGTTAATGATATGTTTACGATCAGTTGTTAGAAGTTTCATTTATTTTTAGAGATAAGAGGCTGAATGCACTTACGCATAAGCAAATGATTGCATCCCACCATTGTCAACATGAACAGCAAATGGGAAAGAAGACAGCTTCACTTCTCTTCCATGGATTAGTGGCTAAGACGTTGGCTTTGAGATTGAACCTCCTCAGCAGTGAGGGGTATCGAGTAACACTTACTTCAAGTCTTCCTATAAATCAAATAGATGCTGGAAACAGTAGAATTTTTTTTTAAATTCTAATTTTTTCATATTACAGAGAGAGGTTTCAAAAATTCTAGGAAACTTTTTGGAAAATTACATACACCGTAGCTGCTCCATTTATTCAGAGACGTATCTCATATTTTTTGCAGTGTAACTACATTATCATTCTAGAATTCTAAAATCTATAACAAACAACGAAATATTATACAAAAAGCATCTTCATCTAAAGATAATCTTGATTATTTTCAGTAATATTAACAGTTTAATTTATTAACCCTCTGAGAGATAAGCAAATTGGCTGTAGTGTAAACCTCCTTTTCCTGCAAATAAAGTTTCATTTTTAAATAATTTTTTTAATTGCAATAAAACTTGTAATCCTGCAGACAATGATTATAAATGATTCCTCCGTACTTCAAAAATTAAAATTCAGTAAAATCATAACATTTAAAATAATGTGTTGCTGGAAAACTTGACTGTCAGATAGCGGGTTTATACGACGGTATCCTCTGAGTTAATCATCCGATACTTAATTACCCTCTAAACACTGCACTTAAACAATAACAACGATGAGACCCAGTGCGCCTGCAACTAGTTGGTCGGACACAATATCACTCTAACTATACAAGCAGTCATCAAGATAAGATATAGCCATGGGATGTGCTGCAGGGTTTGCTGAAACAGCTCAAGCTTTACCATCAATCCAAGATACCATCTCTTGCGTGATAAAACCTTAACTAACTATCTGATAACGACTGTGCTCGGACAGTGGCGTTCCGTTCACTAATTGCACTCATTAGGTGTTCGCCCATTTTATCAGCGGCTGCAGTAATTTGGGGGTGTTTGTGTGGCAGGGGTCCCATTAATAATGCCGAATAAAATATCACTTGTTTCGCGGAATGAGGATTGCATTAGCTACATTTGCGTTGTAGCGAATGTGTTGCTGCAATTGGATTTGATGATTGCTAGGATGTAAGACTAAAATAATTAAGATGTTGTAAATGTGTTCATGATAATTATTTGAGAAAATGTCTATACCTGGTTATATCAACCTTTTTTCCACAGCAACCGATTAAGGAATTGTTTAGTCATGTTATTATGTCACTTTCTTTGCACTTTTTGAAACAGTTATATGGAATCACATAAGAACTGCCTTGTAAACCCTTCATAGCGCATCCTTTTTTATAAAACTTTTAAACAAAAATCAATAAACAATACAAAATTTCGAGAACATTAACTTGAACTTTTCTTTTAATAAGAAAATTTTTAACATATTAAATTACAAATTATTAAATTTGTTAAGTAAGCTGTTTCATATTTTTGGTTACGATAGCCTAAACCTTTCCCGGAGAAACAACTCGATACAAAATTATAACTAAAGCTGATAATAATATACATATTCAAAATATACTTCTTCAAAAGGAGGCCCAGTGGCGCAGTGGTATTGCTTTGCATTGCCGTGCCAAGTATGCTTGGGAACTAAACAATGGGGGTCCCGCGTGAGGTTGACCATTTAACCTGGACATATTCTAGCACTTCAGAGCCCTTGGTCACGAACTGAGCAAGGCAGCGTTGGGCCACTAATTGGCTGTTGCGCCGAGGAGTTTAGTTTAGTTTTATTTCTTACTCAAAGATCACCGTTAATAATTTATATATATAATTTATAATTTCTTACTAAGAACAATTTTAAACTTACAATGAAGAGCTGAAATATATAGTTTTCTATCATAAAAAAGGGTCCAAAATATGAATTTTTACTAAGTTTTAGGAATATAAAATGTGGTATAAATAAAATCAAAGTGACAGTTTTAACTTTTAATAAACATCATAAATTGCGCGACTTATTTTTTAAACCTCTGTTGTTTAACTGTCTAAAATAATGCAATTGCAGGATTACAAAAATAAAATACAATTTTGTCCTAGTACATTGTGTATACTTTATTGACGAACAATCGATTTTTATGTTATAGAATTATTTTTAAAATTTGTAAAATCATACTGATAAGGATTTTTAGTTTATTACGCTCAAATACTGTCAGTCAATAAATAAAAAAAATAGTGAACTTTTAACTTGTGCGAAAACAACAAATGTACTTATACAAATCTTTAAATCCGAGATCTCTGTTCTTGTGCAAATGGTGAATGACAAACCATACTGACATTTAAAATTAAACTAAAATTTTTCAAACAGAATAACTCCATGGAAAACATAAATATAAATTACCATTACTACTAATTACTATTGATACAGAGTCCCACTCTTCTTAATATTTAATAACCTTATCAGATAACCCACTCTCTCTTTACCTTTCAAACAACATCCTCAGAAATATTATTTGCGTCACGGAGGAATCCGTTTCCCTCTTGATTAAATTTCTCGAACGCAGATATATGGGCGCATTTACACAGCATCTCCCCTTCATTTACAACCGAAAAGCGAGGTTAGATACTACACGATCCTTTCTTTGTAGATTCATCTCTAATGCGATAAGATTCCCTGGAGCATTTTAATCCTATAACAGACAGGGAAAGGGGGCGTCACTTTAATGTCTTGAGACAGTGGAAAGGGGTCGCACAAATCCGCTAACACAGCCAAGAATTGCACAGCAAACATGCGAAGGATGGCGGCAAATATTTACTAGGGGATTAAGTGGGAGATGCGCTGTATTCCCGCACAGCTGCGAAATAAGATTAAGTGCCGAGAAGATGTAAAAAAATAACGGAAAAAGTGGTCCGTGGATTTAAATATTGTTAAGTTTTTATAAAAGAGAAAGCTTGTTGTGGTTTTTATGCTTGTATTATAACAGTGATTCTTTCATTAAAATGTTTATGCTACATCTTATTGGATTGTAAAAAAACGGATTTATGTTAATGCCTATTTTTTTAAACTTTATCTTAAGATATATTACAATATAAAAAAATTGTGAATTGTTTAATTAAAAGTAATACATGATTATAAAAGGTTACACTTAAAAATATTCAAATTTAAGAATAATAATTTATCAATGGTAGTTTTATTGCTTTATATTTTTTATATATCCTAAATAAATTTAATTAATGTTACTATGCATTTATATTTGTATCATTAACCATGTTAAAATCTTTCTTAATACTTTTTTTTGTATAATTTCATTAAAAAATTTGTTTATCTTTCATTTAAATACTAGGGTAAGTTATACAGGTAATCACTATTTGCATACAAACAAAAGTACTACTGTGACATTTCTTTGCAGATTCCTAAACAGTACTTCCTAGATCATTTTAATCCTATTTCAATATAGGTTGCAAAGGGAAAACCACTTTAATATCTTAAGACAGTCAAAGGTGTTCCTCAAATCCACTAACAAAACCAAAAATTGCACAACAAACATTAAAAGAGTGTAGGAAATGTTTGCGGGATTAAGACGAATGGGCCTTGTATTCCTACACAGCTGTAAAATAAGATTATGTACTAAGAAAAGAAATGCACACACAAAATGTTCCTACGCATTCGAATATTGTTAAGTTTTCAGCTACGAAGGCTTCTTGTTATACTTATGAATCTTACGATAAAAAGGACTTCGTTATCTGTTAAACATTGGAAAGTCATATCATATTGGCATATGAACTATACATAATTTTACTATGTTTATATTACAATTCTTTAATATTAAATATTTTTTCATCATAATATTGGATTTTAAAGAGCGAAATCTGGTTAGTTATTTTTTTCAAAATTAGATTTGTCTTTAGGTGTTTGTGAGGAAAAATATTTCTGCATTGCTCCATTAGGTATTGATTAGTTTGTAACTTAATGTTAGAGTTATTTTATAAAATTGTACCTCAAAAATATTTCTTTATTTTTCTTTGCTTTTTTATTTAGCACATACTGCTGCTTGTATTTTTAAATGCAAATACATAGTTGGAACATTGTATGGCCTTCGAATTGATAATTTAAATATTGAAATAATTATCTTCTTTTTTTAAATTTAATAAACAGTATTTCTATTATATAAACCTACGCAATTGAAGAGCTTAGTGGAGAACGTGCTAAGTGACATTTTGAAAAATGAGATTTTGTGTCAATGAACATATTACTAACTTTTTTATCGTAACAAGTTACCTTTTCATAAACATTAAATATAGTATATTTTTTACGCTTTACAAGTACCGTTTTCACAGATTTGAGTGAAACAAAAACTTTGAAGCATTTTTCGTTCACCTTTGTCACTTAGCACTTTCTCACTAAGCTCTTCAATTGTGAGTTGTTAATTTATTTTGCATAATTGTATTGCTTTAAAATCGAGTGGAAGACTTGAATTAAGAAGCTTATCAACTATTAATTTACCAGTTGCTTTTTAATGAGATAATTGTTTTTATAATAATATTTTTGATATATTTAAATAATCAATTATTATTTTCTTTGCAATATTAAATATTAAAACTTCCCTTTAGCAAAAAAGCTTTTATTTTAAGCACGAGTTTAGAACATGCACGCTTCAGCACTTTTTAGTACTCAAACTAGTTGTAAAAATAGATAAAAGTATGTAAAAGAAGTTTAATGAAAGTTTTTAAATTTTAAAATAATATGAAAAGCAAAATTCATATTGTAAGGAAAGTACTGTATATATACGCATGATTAAAATTAATGATTTGATTTTTTTAATTTGTTTAGCGTTGTTTCAAAAACCTATTGGGGATTCAAATCTTCTTGAAAAATATGATGATGGAAATAAGGTTATTTCCGTTAAATAATATGTTTTTTCTAACTAATACTAACTACTAAACTAACCGATTATAACTACAATACATAGTTATTTTAATAAGCCTTTCAGAAATAATAGCACGCATGATAACGAGATTCTTTAAATGGAAACGAACTTGCAGACGATTACTTATTCTAACACAAGTAGTAGTAATATGTTTAAACATTAAGAAATAACCAACAATAAGAAAAAAATTACCATTAGGAAAATAAATAAGACAATGCAAAGGTAATAAAAACATGAAACTATCCAACTCCTAATAGCTTTTTAACTTTTGTGAATTAATGATCCAATAAATAATACCTTTTAAAATTTGTTTTTTAAACACTGATTTCTAAATCTAACTTTATAACGTAATTTACTGAAACTGACGTCTACTAATGGATTCAAACACACACAAGATAATTAAACTTGCCTCGATTTTTTAAAAAGTGATCTAATCTTTAATTACCCGTTTTGATTTACGCTTCCCGTGTCTTCGTCAACAGCGTTCATAAATTATAATATCCAAGATGCTTTAAAGAGTAAGTAAGAGCCTAAAAAGGCATTACACATAATGACATCGTTTTTTATTTAGAAAAAGTCGTGTACAGAAATGATCATTTGCGTAAATATAGGAAAGTATTACAGAAAAAAGTACAATTATGCATATTAATATATTTTTTTTTGTTAAGTAACATAACAAGAATTAGAAATTTTTATAAGAAGTAATTATGTGTTACTGTTTTCTTATGTAGTGTGAAACGCATTGCGTTTTATAGTGACAACTGAGAAATAAGTATTATAACGTGCGCATTTTATCGTTTTAAATTGAGCAAAATAAAGTATCAAATATTATTCAATGATTGTGTTTTTAAAAGGCAACAAAAGAATAAAAAAAACAGATTTAAAAATAATCATTTAAAAATGTTAATTTGATTAGGATGTATGTGCTTTACTGTTTACAGAAAATAGTTTTGTTAGTCCAAACATTCATTTTAAAAGAAAAATATTTTTTTGATCAAAAATATGAAGTAAAAATTTATATTTTAAGGATTCAACACCATATATTTTCATCTCAATGCATTAAAGGTAAATTAACAATTGGTAAATCGAATAAAAAATTTTAGGTTAATTTATTCTAGAAATTATCAATCATCTTTTAAGTTTTAATTAAGTTATATTTATTTCTTAAAAGTTCTCAATTTGTCAATAAACCGTAATGAATGGAATAATTCTTTAGGTTTTAGATGATTACTGTGATCACAAATGTCATTTCAAAGCACAACTAGCGAGTATGAAAATCGCTTTAACAAAGAAACGGCAGACTCAGTCGAAGAAAACGAAAAAGTGTTTGAATGTATTTTGTACATTTAAATATTGTTATTTAAATGAGGATCTTGTTTATATCGGATTATCATAGTATTAGCATACAAAAATTTACATAAGTGTTAATTAAAAATAGTTAACAATTTTAACCACATGGTATTAATCTATGCTATCCACTAAAATTTTTTGCGATCTATATAAATGACTTCGATCATAAAAAAAGTAATCCGTCGTTTCAGTAATTTACAAAACATTTTGTTGTAATATACTTTTTATATATATTCTAGATGTAAAGATTTGATTTATATGCAGTATTTCTTTGCATAAATATTTTGTTCACGTTTAGAATAAAAATTTCAATAGCCCTTTCACCGTATTATTTTTTGCTGTAAGGGAAAACCCAGCTCTAAGTGGTATCATTCTTTCACTCAAAAATAAGATAAGTATTATCCCTCTTGTTTGGTAGTTTCTATAATCTATATGCTTCTAAAATATAAAATTTAGATGATATAAAACATTTTGTGATGTACTGTATTTTAATAATTCATCATGCCAATACAGATCCTTTTAAATATTTTATAGGTTCAATTCTCGTAAAAAAATATGTTGAGAGGACATTTTTACAAGATATTGAAGAAATACTCTTTTGATTTACGATTATTTTAGACATTTATTTTTTTAATAATTTAATGTAAATTTTTAAAGGAAACCACAACGTTTTTCTATCATAAACGAAAAATTAAAATTTACATTTATTTGAGGTTGAAAAATTTATGACGTGAATTTTAATTGGATATACAAATCAAATTTAAAAAAAAAAATCAGGTTTAAAATACTTTTTATGTAATTGTAATCGATGATGCAGGCTGTAATTTTAATCAAACCTAAATTACATTTATTGGGGAAATTATATTTAGAGTTAGAAATATTTATTGGGGAACCTAAAATATATTGGTAATTATATACTTACTGGTAATTAACTTATATACTTACTGGTATTGGTAATTAACACTTAATTATGATGGAAATTTGAAAATGAACTGTACACTTTGCAGCTTCAGAAATATTTTTAAATTGGACTCCACCAAAAATAGTTAGATCGCTCGCAACACCCTCTTTACTTTAACAATACTGAACCTAGAAAAAACAACCAAGAAATTTTCATTTTCTTTTTAAGTCAAGTACTCTATTGAAAATTAGAATAATGAAGTGTATGGAACAATTTATGTAAATAAAACACATAAATAAAAGAAAAATATCTATTTATTAACTTTTAATTTGTTTCAAAAATATGTTATTTAAGACGTTATAAAATAAACATTAATATGAGTACACCTCGGTAATATTAACCCGTATTTGGAAATCATCCAAATCTGTTTAATGATGTAACATTCAAGCGCTTTAATTACTGTAATATACGCTAAACATAAGTTGAAAGATAACTGGCAATATTCCCAAAAACTTGGTACACAACAATAAAAGTAAAACATTGTTATTGACTTATCGTTGAGTACATGTTTTCAACACAATGACAAATGATGTAGTTTTAAGAACATTTTAACACTAGATTTTGCTTACTCTCCCAGGTTTCTGGTTTTGACATCCTAAGAACCAGAATAACTTAGAATGGTGTTCCTGTAATGATTTTGTCTGCCATATAGAAAGTAATTACACTGTGTAATTACATTACTACACTGCGATGCAAAAGTTTAGACAATGACGTTTTTTAGCTGTAAAATTTAGAATGTGATAGTAGAATTACAAAACACCCTTAAACATATTAAATAAATATTTTGATATGCTATAATTGAAACATAATTGTTTGATTTGCTATAACAATTTTTTTTTCATAAAATAAAAATTTGTACGATGCAAAAGTTTAGACACAAATACGAGATTATGCTAATTTAAAGTAGATAATGGCATAATTTCGCATATTTATTGATGAATTGAATTTGATAAATTGAAAAAACACGATATCCGGAGAACTAAACAGATTTAATAACGATATTGGTTCAATTTTACACCAAAAAGACAATATAGCCACTTTAAATATTTATTCAAATCATATTTGCTTCAAATGTACAATTTAACATCTCTAAATACGAACCGAATGCCTACCAGCCCATCACCTTAAAGTTTTGAAACGAATTCGTAGATTTAGAGACATGTATATGTATTGACCGATTTTCGAGATGAAAAGTGCAGTCTTTCCCATATAAAATAACAAAATAGCGACAAATTATTCTTTTTTGCACCTTAGTACAATGTAGAGATAGTCACCTCTTCAAAAACGACAAAAAATTATGTATCATCAACGTAATTCCCTCCACACCATTATAAACGTTCCTCCTCGTTTTTGAGGGGAAAAATCGGTATTTTCAAAAGCTTATTTTTCAATATTCGGTTAAACTGAACGTGTTTAAATAGCACTAAAGATACCGGTTAAATTGTAACCGATTCAAAGAAACCGTTTTTTTCTCAAGAAATTTCAAACTTCAGTATGAAGAAGGAACTTTCGTAATGGTGTGGAGTAAATTCACGTTGAAATGACCGACTTTTTTTTGGCGTTTTTGAAGAGGTGACTATCTCTGCATTGTACTAAAGTGCAAAAAAGAATAATATGTCGCTTTTTTGTGATTTTATATGTGAAAGACTGCACTTTTCATCAAGAAAATCGGTCGATGCATGTCTCTAAATCCACGAATCCGTACCAAAACTTTAAGGTGATGGACTGGTAGGTATTCGGTTCGTATTTAGAGATGTTAAATTGTACATTTGAAGCAAATATGATTTGAATAAATATTTAAAGTGGCTATATTGTTTTTTTGGTGTAAAATTGAACCAATATATCGTTATTAAATCTGTTTAGTTCACCGGATATCTTGTTTTTTACAATTTGTCAAATTCAATTCATCAATAAATGTGCGAAATTAGGCCATTATCTACTTTAAATTAGCATAATCTCGTATTTGTGTCTAATTTTTTGCATCGTACAATTTTTTTTTATGAAAATTTTTTATAGCAAATCAAACAATTATGTTTCAATTAGAGCATTTCAAAATATTTATTTAATATGTTTAGGGGTGTTTTGCAATTCTACTATCACAATTCTAAATTTTACAGCTACAAAACGTCATTGTCTAAACTTTTTCATCGCAGTGTATGCCTACAAAACTGTAATAATATTTATATACATTTTAGTAACAAATGAGAAACTTAAACATGTACACATGTAAAAAATCATATTATATTTGCACGTTGCGTAAGTAGAAATTTGAAAATAACTGCAGTGGGCAGATAAACTGCAGTAACTGGCCTAATAACGTGGACTTTTGTTGAAAGCAATCAATTGCTCTAACCTTTAAGAAAACATACTAGGAGAGAATAATTATTTCAGAGCAAAAATGTTCCATTTCATAGTTGTGTATTACTGCAGTTTACTCGCCCACCACGGCAGAACTATTCATGTGTTTTTTTATTATTTTTTTTTAACTTTTATGGGAATTTTATTGTAAAATTTTTAATGCTTATGCTTTGAAAATATATAGATACTATATATGATTCAGCATTTTATCAATAAACTAAAAAATACTACTTCAATTATTATTATTATTTTAATTTTTAAAAAATTTTATTAATAAAACAAAGCATAATATCAATAAAAATAATTGAAGAACTTCTATCAATGATCCAGTATTTTCTGCATGTAGCAATGAATTACACGTATCACAATTTAATGCAACCAACAACTTAAATTATCGAAACATTTTGCTTGTTTCCCCATTTGTATTACCATTATTCAATTTCAGTACCTTCTGAAAATGGAATCTTGTAAGGCTATATAATTAGTTCTAAATATATAAGTTATAGCTAATAGCATTATGAAGATATTAAATGCACAAAAAATAATTATTGAGAAAAATATATGGTCCTCGTTTGTAATTTATATAAAATCTGAAACGTTAAAACAATATTTTTATGTTGAAGATTATATATCCTCAAACTCTATTTAAAAAATATCTTTTTGAATGCATTTTCGAAAATTATTCCGTTTAAGTATGGTAAAAATACACAAAAGAACTTTATGCATAAAAGTCTATTATAAGCAACGAATAATAAGTTTAGAATATTAAAAAAAGCATCCTTTTTGCTTCTTATGCATCAGTAATTAATTCCTACCAATTATAACACTTTTTTTTCTCACTTTTACATCATCGTCTTAGTAATTTGTTTTTTGATCCCCGAGAATATTGCGTCGCTGGCGTAATTATCGGTGTGTAACTCGTCATCAAGTTACCAATTATTTGAAATTTGATTAAGAAATAGTAGTCCGATTTTTTTGTTAACCGTATTTTATTTTTATTAAATTATATTTGATGTATCGATTACGAAATTTCCTAGACAAACTGTAAGCTTAAATAATAAAGAAAAATACTTATATAAGACGTTTTAAATATATTTGCAACAACATATATCTAGTCTTGCTTTTGATTATGAAATACGATTAACATTTTTAATTATTGAATTTCTTAATGTTGATTGTTATTTTTATAAAACACGAATTTCTTATTAATCAGTTATTTTAAACATTTTCTTATTCATTGTATTAAATAGTTTGCTTTTAACTGTATTAATTTAATGTTAACTATTAAAAACTTAATGCGATTAATGTTAGTTAAGATAAATCTATTGGATTTAAAAATCTTTTCAAATAAAATAATTTATGATGGCTTAAATTATAACACACTAGAAATTAACAATTTTTCTTCAAAGTTCATACAGTTAGAGATCATATTTAAATATTTCACTTGTGTTGCAATCACGTAGTTGGTTATGAGGTATAATAAAGGAGTCATATAAATAGAATGGTTAATTTAATTTGTCTTGGATAAAAAATTGACTTAATTTAAGGTTTAGTTAGTGTTAAAATACTAACAACTAAGGGGCTACGCCCCCTGCTCGCTATCGCTCCCCAACCCCTAACCACATTATGAGCTGCCTTATTTAAAGTCATTATCATAAAGCTAATAAAGTAAATTTGATACCAAGTGTCAACACAAAAATGTCAATTTTTGGTAATTTGAATCTCAAATCTAAACAAATCAAATGAAAATATAGTGTTGCCAAATGTAATTGAATATGTACAATCTAAAATATTTGGGTTAAAATGTCTTTAGAAAACTATTTTATATTTAGAAATGTAAGACACAAAAGTTCTTAAAATATAAAAAATGGCTTCTTTTGCTTTTTAAATGAGTATTAAATTTTGCGGTTTTTTAAATAATTAAAGTACTTCGAATTCGATTTTTTTTCTGAGATTTCCAATGTCTTCTAATTTCAATGCGCTGTTTTTTTGACGTATCAAACTTGCCTGTAGCATTTGTAGTTTGTACTATGAAAGTGGGTAACGGACAGACAGGCAGACTGAACGATTATAATACCTTTCACTTTTTACGTTATAAACATAGTGTGGAAGCTAAAATGGTTCTTTTAGTACCGTTAGTTCGTTAATATTTGATGTCGTATTCCACTTTCTTAGTTGTTTAAGAGATTATTTTCTCTTTTTATAAACGTATAAACTCGGTGGCATTGTGACAGGGTTTATAGCATGATAGCTACCAACGATTAAACATTGATCTTTCATAGGTTTTTAATCAATATTTTTTTGTGACTTTCAAATACGATGGCATGATTTCCAAGGTAGATACATAAATACAAAGGTAACAATGTCAGATTTCGACGATTGAAGGTAATCGTTTTATTTTGATACCCCTAATTTATTATAAAATGATATGAAATAAAATAAAAAGTCTCGAATGACCCTGAAAATGAAATTAATAGCTATTTGAAATAATTTGGTTAAATAATGTTAATCGCATCTATAACTGATGCAAACCAAAGGGGCCTATTTTAGTAACACGAAGGGAATAAGGAGGTTTTCTTTTTAACTTGCTGTGATAGACCGCGGTGTTTTGGGACCTATTCACAATCGGCCACCTATCGCTCGGAAAAATCTTTCGTAATTAAACACCCTTCCTTTTCTTTAACTTGTACGCCAGACCATGCTTACTTTTCAAAGATTTATATTTATCAGTAATAATGGTTCCATACATCGGAATGTAAATATAACTGCACTCAACAAAGTGAAGTACCTGCCAATTTTAAAGCTTGTAAAAGAAAAAAGCAATAAAAATACGACAATAAGATTTATACAATTAAATTTTAAAAAAAAAACTTTTAACTTGTGCGAAAACAACAAATGTATACTTATACAAATTTTTAAATCCGAGCTCTCTGTTCTTGTGCAAATGGTGAATGACAAACCACACTGACATTTAAAATTAAACTAAAAATTTTCAAACAGAATAACTCCATGGAAAACATAAATATAAATTACCATTACTACTAATTACTATTGATACAGAGTCCCACTCTTCTTAATATTTAATAACCTTATTAGATAACCCACTCTCTCTTTACCTTTCAAACAACATCCTCAGAAATATTATTTGCGTCACGAAGGAATCCGTTTCTCTCTTGATTAAATTTCTCGAACGCAGATATATATGGGCAGATATCTTGAACGCAGATATATGGACGCATCTGAGATTTTCAATGTCTTCTAATTTCAATGCGCTGTTTTTTTTGACGTATCAAACTTGCCTGTAGCATTTGTAGTTTGTACTACGAAAGTGTATGACGGACAGACAGGCAGACTGAACGATTATAATACCTTTCACTTTTTACGTTATAAACGTAATGTGGAAGCTAAAATGGTTCTTTTAGTACCGTTAATTCGTTAATATTTGATGTCGTATTCCACTTTCTTTTTTTAAAAAAAACTAAGAATTACAATGTTTAATGTGATTTAAGTAATAAAAAAAAGACTTGTTCATAGAAAAATACACTGCTCAAAACAATTAGGGGAACGCATGGTTTAAACCCTTTTACCCCCAATGATTCCATTTGGAGTCATCAGCTTGCCATTTTTTTTTATCTCACTAAGTTGGGCTCGAACTTATTTATCGTTAGATGGAATAATCATGTCTTTTGAAGAATTAAATAATGTTTGTTTTAATTAAATGAAAAAATGAAAAACATGGTAAAATAAAAACCACTCCCAAAACATTTTATGAAATAAATTGACCCTAAATTCTTCACGCTTGCATTCTTAGATGTTTCAAAATTGATTTTAACTTTTTTTAACAAATAAAGTTTTGAAAAAATATTTTTATAATTAATTCAAAATTTATGATTACAATTCCCCCTCCCCCCCCCCTTAAATTTTAGTTAAAAAGTTAATATTTTTTTCCTTGTTTTTTACCATTTCATTCTGGATGCATAATAACTCTATTTCACAAATTTTAGATTTTTAGAATAAAAATTAAAAGTTTTAACTGAAAAAGTTAACAAAAGTACGCAAAGTGCTCCCCTAATTGTTTTGAGCAGTGTAGATTTAAGAATAACTTAAAAGTGGTATATTGAAAATATAACTCAGAAGGTAATAATGTTTTTAAATATCTATATCGCACCATACTATCACATATACGGTACTTTTTATACTTTGAATTCAAGGTAGACCAGTTAGCAATATAATCACTTATCATGAGGAGTATATACACCTATGTTCAAAGAAAAAATCTAAAAGTGATAATAACTATATTAAAACTTTGTCAGTGTTTGATCTAAAATGTCGACTACAAATTGAATATCATTTGGTTCATAAAGAGTTAAAACTGTTACCTAGCTCTTTGCGTTTTATGATCGATACAAACAAATTTAAAATAATAGTTCATTGAAAGGGCTTCCTGGAATAATTAAATTTCGTCATAAAGGTGATGGATCGCTTCAAATGGTTCAAAATGTTCCCTAAGGGTCCACTCGAAACCTTCTTAAACTACTAATTCATCATTCTCAAAGTTTCCAAGTGTGTCCAATGCGTCGGTGTCACTTTATTTATAAAAGTTTGGGGACTCGACTTTTCCCGCCGGCTGTGTAATTGCGACGACTCGACATCCACTCTATAACTTTGATATGCTCTTCCGCTTTAGAAATGGACAGAAGGGTTAAGTCCTAATGCTACTATAGATTCAATGGGAGTGGTACCGTCCATTTCTTCAGTTCAGGCAACTATGACCTATGATGATGTGTTTGATCAAATCACACACACGCAATATTACATGAAAATTCCTCACTAATTAAGTTTTTTTTCGGGAATATGATGAATATTTTACACGAACAAGATGCTACACGACAGATATCTAGTTTAACACAAAAATCCGATTTCGAATACAGTTGTATATGCTCGTGAGTACACTACGTAACGATTATCTATTTATTACAGATTATTTTCTTGAGAACTAACAGATATTTCGCAATTTCAAGTATACAAAATTCGTAACTTTTAATTAAAAAAATAATAATTGGTTTGTTTCAGATGACATTATACCGTCCAGCTTTTGTTCTTGCTTTTCCTTCGACCGGTGATCCCATTGGTGCTCTGAATCCACGTGTCATCGATTCACCAATCAAGGCTAGAAAAAATAATTTATTTTTCTTTCAGCATTTATGTTACCACTCAAGACCTGAAACATGCCCATTTAGATTCATGCATGGGGAAAATCTTTAAAAAATATCGTTTTCCGAATGTGTGGGAATATAGCGATATACATTAACAGTGTTTTTTTATTAAAAATTTGGCAGTGCATTTAAACTGTTAAAGTAACTCACATTATATTTAATGTAAACCCAATTGAAAGATAGACGTGTAACAGTAGCCCTTTGAATAATATAGTAGAATTGGTAGTAACTTTCACGAAGCTCCAGGCTGTGGAGAGAACTGCCTGAAAAGTGACGAGGGTGTTGATTCGAATGGCTGGAATTACCCAGTTGTCAAGTGAGATGCGAAGCCAATTTGCCAACTCTAATGTCGGATCATTCGTATTTGATGACTATATTGACTTTTGGAACTAATTTCGTATTACTGAAAGTGAAAAATATATTAGATAGTGAAAAGTGTAAATTAGTTTATTGAAGTAATTGACGTAAATATAATTCTGTATTGCAAATGTAGAGAATGTTTGGCAGTTTTAAACATAAGATTTATTATTTTGGTTATAGAATTTATAGATTTGTGTGTGATGTTGATTTTAATATGTATTTATGGCACAATATTTAAGATAATTATTTGATAGAGCAATAAATATAAACTGAAATCTCTGAAAAGTGGTATTAAATCTTGTTATAAATAGTGAATTTTAAGCTACTACACTCTTAAAACAAAAGAGTGAAATCCACTCCTATAGGGGAAGTGCATTTTCGGCACCGGAAAGGAGTGGAAATTAACTCAGACTGAGTTAAAATCGCTGGTTTTAAGAGTGTAGGACGTATTTTGTTTTCTTTTATTTCTTTTACCCACTCCGCAAAAAAGTGAAATCCACTCCTATAGGGGAAGTGCATTTTCGGCACGGAAAGGAGTGGAAATTAACTCATACTGAGTTAAAACCGCTCTTTTGTTTTAAGAGTGTAAGTAATTATTCTACCACGCAAGTTAGTTCTAGCTGAAGGTAGGTATATTTTACACTGAGTGTTTTAAGTTAAGGCTTCTCTAGATGGGATGCTCAGGCCACATTTTTATCTAAAAATAATGTTAATCTGGTGCATAATACCTTAAATATTTTTATATTAATTCCCCTTTTTCGTGTTTTCTGAATCACTGAAGTGTTCCAGAGTATTTGAAATGAAAAGAAAATTTCGTAGTAGGGTTTTATTATCTAGGAGCTTAAGCCTTTTCTCCTGAAACAACCATTAATTCTTATTATATCATGCATTTCAGATTTTCAGAAAAAATAAAGTTTAGATTAGAGTTAGAATTGAGCTTGGTATTTTTGAAACTACACATTCACTTTATTGAATTAATCTATTTACATTGCAATACCTATTCTAAGAAGTATATATGTAACAAATTTCTCTAACACAGCCTTCTTAAAGATTAACCAACAGCTCCTAAATACTTATCGTCTAACTCAATTTGGAAGGTGAACAACAAAAAACGCCACGCATTTTTCTCCTGTTCGTAAATGAGATTTTCTTCCGAGATCGTCACGTCCAATTTGTCTTGCAGAACATCTCTCCCAGAAGCCTTATCTTCAAGGTGCATTGGCATCAAACACACCCCTCGGTACGATGTACCTCAAACACATTTCTCCCTAAGACTCGGAAAATAAATATACCCCAAGGAACCCTGGAATTAATGGTCTCCGAGACCTTCGGACGTGACAAACGTTGACGGCGAGCCCCCCTATCGACTAGATGCCCAGCAGAGCGGCAAAGGACATGAGTGATGGTTTAGAGCGTCTGGATCTCAGCTATTTAGGCGTGTGTTATCCCCCCGATATCGACCCGATGTCGGTTCGCCGATGGGAAAAGGCCGTGTCATCGGGGAGGATGGTGCATGGTAAAGTTGTGGCAGAGTGCGCGACTTTGCTTGGCTGCTTTGTGGGAGGGAAATATGTTATTCTTGACTCGGGGGTCGTTGAAGTCAAAGTACGAAAAAACTTTTTTAATCATCTCTTTGGAGGAGGGCATGTTATGGTGGGCGATTTTGGTTGATGAGGTTTTTTTTGGTCATGCATTTATGGAAATGAAGGACCTAAAGTGATTGATTAAGATTGTTGATCGATAACATACATATTGCACAAACATTTTATTTTATGTTATTTGTTAAAAATATATTATTATCTTCATTTTAATAATTTATAATGTAGTTAAAATTGTTACACTAAAACAAATTTAAAAAAATCAAATTATTAAAATGCTGTTAAACATGAATTCTGTACATTTAAAAATAATTAGTAGTGAATCATTCATTATATAACCATATGCAAAAATATACAGAGATATAAATATCTAATTTTTAAATTAAAAAAAATGCCCGCATTTGAGAAAATCAAATAAAAATATACTTTTTTACATCAAGAATAAACTCTGAATCAAATATATCAAATTATTCTTTTATCGCATACTTAATTACAAACGGATACTTCATTTTAAATAATTATCAGATAAGATACATATATGCCTTGTTAAATGGCTGTTTTATAAAAAAAATAATGCCAAACATCATAAACATACGTTACAGAATCTGTATGTCAAATAGTTTTTATTTTTCCTTAAAATTTATATAAAATATTTTTATTCTAATGACTGCAAAGTTATCTATTACTGACTGTTAATTAGTGATGGCCCGAGGAAGATCTTAATTATATATAAATCATTAGCATTTCGTTGTTACATCTTTATTGATCTAGTCTAGGACTTTCATATTCCGTCTTAATGACATCACATACTTCAAATTACAAATTAGTTTCTGATGCCAGCAATTTAACCCGATCTCTTTTAACTTTTAATTATCCTTTAAGCGATCTTTCTGAACAATATGAACATCAGCTAGGGCCGTATGGAAGTTTCTCCTTCGAAACTTTTCTAATTACCCTAAGAATAAGAGAATGCAAATGTGAACAAAATAAATGCTTAAAAGGAAAGGAGCTCGCAATTTTAAAATCGATAATTGCCTAAAAAGTTTTATAATTAGCTATCGAGTTAGGCTCACGTAGAGTTTCATTTACTTGTAGGATAGTTAGGTTAAGTTATGTTCTCCAATTAGATCAGTAATGCTGCGGAATTTGTAATCGAAATTCACTTGCCTATTAAATCTCAGCTTGAATAACGAAGCTTATTATGAAAGTCACGTATTTAATATATGGTTTCATAGGTTGAAAACTATTAATTTAAATACGTATTAGTATTTGCCTTAGTAACAAGTTATTTGTGAATTATTCATAATTCGGATACTAATGTTTAACAAGAATATAAATGTTTGTTTTGTTTATTTTATATTTTTTTAATGAATTAATTTTAACAAAATCAAAACTCATCATATATATGTTTAAACGTGTATATCAACTTATTTTCATATTCTTTGAGCAGTTACAACTTAAACATTTATGTTACTCAAAATGATATGTCATATTATTTTGATGAATTACATTTTGAAAAGTTTGTATTTAATTTTTAAACAGAAGTATTACATGTTTTACATGTTTTCACTTTGTGTAAATCGGACCATGAATCATGTTTAATTGTTTAAGTTTTTTTTAGCCTTTTCTTTTTACGTCGCTGCATCACGCAATTTATTTCTAATAATCTGTGTATTTAATGTTTCGATAATTTAACTATTACTATAGAAGAAATGAGTTTCATTAAGACTACTTTTTCTTCACCCTGTTTCCAAATAATCTTTTCAAAGTCAAAAATGCAGAAAAATATTTTAAGTTAACTTATCTCGACGTGTTTAATGAAGAATAACCACGAAAATTAAGCATGTTTAAATGTAGAAGAGAGTAATAACTATTTTTGATTTTGGCCATGTAGAAAAAAACCCCACCTGATATATAATTTGGCATTTGCGTAAAGATGAAAATGAAACTTACCAGAAGAGAAAAATCAATTAAAACTTTACTCTTTCAAGATGTAATATGAGGGAGTATGGCGAATTAAAAGTTTCATAACTGTTAACTGTAATCACAACATCCTTTTGATGAACTTAAATCTTTTATTAATCGATATTTTAATATTTTCAAATCAAATTCAAAATAGTAAAAGCTATTTTTCTAAACAATACACTATGCGTCTGTAAACTTACAAGATTTCTTTTTTTTAATTTCCCTAATACATAATCACAACACGTTTTGGAATTTTTCTGTTTGATCCTACCGACTCACACAGTTTACTTTCGAAGCAGATAGGTCTAAGTCCAAACACCAAGTCTATAAACATCGATGAAGAGAAGCTGCAGATGTCACCCAATAATCATAATCATTCCCCCAACACACAATCAATCACACGCGTCTTGTCTTCTGATTCCCGAAACTACATTATTTGGCCACCACCGTCTTCGACGCATCGCCCCAATCAATAGACGGAGTAGATGGAGATATTCAATCTTTGTCATCGCATCTTCTACAACTGAACCCTAGATTAGTCTGGTCCTAGATCAAAGATCCTTTGGTATTTCTGTCCTCCCCTCCTGGAGCATCTAAATATTATTAGGAGGTCGTTTCGTGATGATTTAATACTTCGTCGTGTTGTTTGAGGGTTCTAACTGCAGAGCTGGATTTGAGGTATCTGAATTTCGATTTTAAGGGAGACATCTGTTAAAGCTAGCAATCGTTGTAGTTAGGGTGCTCTATTATATAATTTGATAGTTAACGTTGGTAATAAGAGTATTTAAGTAAATAAAGCATGTGTAATATGCATGTAAAATGATGTACTGTGCATGTAAATTGATGATGTACTATGCAATTAAAATGATGTACTATGCATGTACAATGATTTACTAAGTGATTTGTCGAAAGCAAAATTGATTAATGAGTTCAATCTTGCAATACAAAGACGATAAACTACTAGTACTGTTTATTCCTTTGAAAAGTATTAAAATATGCACTTTTTATTGAAAAAAGCAAAATTAAAATAAAGAACTCCCTGATGTCCATTGTTCAATCAATATTCAGCATGAATCAATACACTCAATTCTTATTATTACATCTTTCAACTAGACTAAATATATTTATAACCCAAACAAAGACATTCAGAATCTCTATTATCCTATTACTCTATTATCCTTGAAGTATAAAGTATTATTAAAAGTAATTTGTAATGTTTAAATCGTGAATTTGTTAGCAGTGAAAAAAAATCACGTACATCTATGTGCAGTACATAAATGTACGCATAATGTACGCGTACATAATGTACGCAAAAATCACGTACATTTATGTGCATAACAGATTTTTAAAGAACGTCATATAGTAAAACAAGTATGATTAATTAAAACCTTCAAAGTGTTTAAAATGAAAAACTTCTGTTTGACAAGTTATGTACTTTATCTTAGACTAAAAAATATAATTAGTGCCAAAAATTAGTTGCAGCCGTTAAATGACTAGTTTAGAATACGATTCCTGTATAGGAGTTGCACTAAATATCTTTTTATGTTTATGCGTGTTTTAAAAGATATTGGAGTACATAAATACTTTGTGCAATCAATGAATCCATCCAATATATTGACCTCGCATCTAATAAATGGAGGTATCCAATCGTTTTATTTTCATCTTCCTCACTAAAGCCTAGATTAGTCTAGTCCGACATTGATGTTCCCTGGATATTTTTGTTTTCCCCATGGAGTATTTAAATGTTATTGGAAGTTATTTCGTGATGATATCAGGTGTTGTGAAGTTTAGGGTAGGGTGGGGTAAAATGGGTCCCTTTATAAATACCTCATTGTAGCTTAATATAGAATTTTTTTTCTGAACCAATTCTTTTAATAATATTTTAATAGGTGTTTTAAACATATTTCATAAGATAAACAGTTTATTTTCATGAATCTGGCAATCAAAAAGAATCCTTTTATAAGCAGCAAAATGTGGTGAGCAAACCATATGGCTTTCTAACTTCTGGAAACTACTCTACTACTACTACATCTACCAACTACTCATTGAATGTTATTAAATCAAATAATTAGGTTGAAAAATTTAAAAGTTTAATTATTTAGTAATCATTACAACTAGTTTAATCACTAGCTTAATGGAGTTAATATCTAGATATTATTTAATTGTAAGTATTAGTTTTGACTTCGTAAACATTATTTTTTAACAGATAAAACATCATGAGAGAAGTCAATTAGTGCTGATTAGTTAACTTCTAGTTTGTGAGTCATATCTTCTAAAGAAATTATGCAAACGAAAAATGATATCTGTATTTGCTTGCTGATAAATTATTTACAAGAAACAATTAAATGAACTTTAATTGTATGAAGCTAATGTATCACGCAAACGCAAATATGAACTCTAAAATAGGCGACAATTGAACGTTAACCAACCTATAGGCTACATACTCTTAAATCAAGCCCTGAGAATTCAACAGATTTATTGTTTGATGTGTATATTTTTTAATAAATTATTTATTATATTATTTTTTTTATCTGTGTTATCACTAAATAATGAAACATAGTGGCAGTGGTTAACACAAAGTATTTATATCAATGTTTCTAGACTCTTGAAAATCTATTTTTTATATTACCTTGTAATTTATTTGCACTCCACATTTCATTTGAAGCTAGATTTTTTTTAATCTAAATATTTTTTGTAATACGTGATGAATTTTAAACGTTAACTTGATAATGATGTGTTGAAAAAATAATGCAAAATTAATTATTTCTTCAATTAATGTCTTCTGATGCTAAATGTAAAATATTTAAGATGTAAAAAATTGTTTTGCGGATCCCCAAAAGATTCCCTATTTTTTTTGTCATATAACCTAGAAAAAATCTTATTGGAAGGCATGAGAATTATTTTTTTTAAACTGCAAATTAAGACACATTTCTAATTACATGTTTGTATATTGCATAAGTATTATAAAGGAATTGAACTATCTATAAGAAGTAAAATAAGTTTTTTTTATGTTAAGTGCTTTTATGGAAGTGCCTTTTTTACTTAACCACAAAAAATGAGCATACCAATCGTAATTTATCGTAATTAAATTTATCGAATCAGTATTTTAATTATACAAATGATATAAAAAAACTACTCTAAAACACAATTTAAAAATCAGTTCCTAATAAAAGTTTTTTTAATTGAATTTTTTTATTAAAAAGAAGCTTCATCGCAATTTGTATAAATGGGGTAATGACTATTGCAGATTTAAGACCAAAAAAACTTAATTCAGTTTAAACTAAACCTTGTAAATACAAAAAGACGGATTTTCATCAAAATGTGTTCGATATAAACAATTATATTAAAAGTTAAATTCCTTATTTATTTCCTTCATGGAGGTTTCGCTCTGTTGTGTTTTATAAAATAACTTAATATTATTCTTAATTGTTTGTAAAATCGTGGGCACGCATGTCATATGATTATGTATCATGTGAAACCTCTCTTGAGTACACATTTTCTTGGGTTTTCTCGGCAAAATTAAATCTCGAAGACCTCGGATTCATTGCAATCTGAGCTTCAAAATTGGTAGCGCGAGTCGCCTAGATAGTGCCCCAAAACTGGCTTTCAGTTCTGGGGAATATGTAGAGTCTACAAAGGCTTGACCGCCTTTTGAATAGAGCAGCCCCACTGAAAAAAAAATTCGATTAATTAGAATTTAAATATAATGTCAAAAACAAAATTTACGCGTAGTGCATATTAATAAATTAAGTTCAATTAACTAAGAAAATATTAAACTTATTAATTATTACTAACATTAATTTAAAACGTTAAGTTGTATTGACATCATAGGATTGATAATTTTAAGAGCACGCGACAGTCCCTGACTAATGTACCTTAAAATTCTAAAAGTTGAAGTCAGTTGAGACTTTGAGAGAATAAAGTTGGTTGGCAAATAAGCCTTTATGTTAGAGTTTAAAAATTAAATTGCAAAAGCTTCTATGAAACAAACTTTACGAATCTTCACTAGTAGTTTTGAATATACTTATTTTAAATAATTGTTTTCACGTATTATTGTCAAATAAGTGTTAGTAATAAATTATTTAACAAAATAAATAATACCTTCAAATGTATGATTTTTTGGAAATCTATGTTAGCCTATTCGTCGATCAAATATTCTCGGAGCTTTCTGTATTTTCACAGGAGTTTATAAATATAGTTGCAAGTTGTTTTATGAAATATTAAAATTGAGACAACATGTTAGAACATACTAACCTTCAGGAGAGCAGTAAATAGAAGTTAATGCACCAAAATTTAATGTCTAAACTTTAAAAAACTATTTATTTAAGTAAGTATAAGATTATGTTATTTGGAAATTCAGTTTGAATGAGTAGGTTCTTGCTGCAGCAAAAGTGGAGTACAAGAAGAAAAAAGAAATTTTCAACGTGAAAAGCTTATAATCTTTGAACTATAGACCTAGGAGGCTATAGACGCATCCATACAATGAAAAGGACGCAAGGGCGAAGACTAATTTTAATGGTTCAATTTTTAAAATTTACTCGATTTCTTTTAATTTTTTCATAATGACATAAATGAAATCTAAATTTATCTATAAGCTTTTAGTTTACAACTTTAATAGGTACTTAATGAGTTGTAGCTTTATAAAATTTAATAAATAAATATTAAAGACTAATAAGACTGTGAAAGAGTTTATATAATTTAATAAATACTCTCTATATAAACTTTGTGTAACATAATTAAAAGCCATATATATTTCTTAAACAAATAAAAAAAGTCTAACACCACATTCTAGGTATTTATCTTTCAAACCAAACTCTTTTCTTCTGCTTTCACTAAACAAAACCTATATAACGAAGCCCATAAACTATTTCCATTTACTCTGACTTACCCAAAGCAATTACATTTTATCATTTCTCCGAAACACATCTCTCCGAAGCCAACTCTAAATCACGCACAAAAGTTAACAGTAAAAGAATAACGAAGAGAAGAGACAAACCGCCGGTGTTTTACAGAGTATCTAATAAGCGGGTGTCAAAATATTTCAAATCATTCCTTTTCGGCCGCCCTTTTTCTGTAATTACAACAGAACCTCCGCCGTTTCCGATAGTTGGATAGAATCGCACCGCCCATTAATTCTCTGGGTTGGCAATTATATTCCAAGTTGAGTTGGAGAAG
Source organism: Oedothorax gibbosus (assembly GCA_019343175.1). Classification (NCBI taxonomy): domain Eukaryota; kingdom Metazoa; phylum Arthropoda; class Arachnida; order Araneae; family Linyphiidae; genus Oedothorax; species Oedothorax gibbosus. The sequence goes on from CM033280.1 coordinate 23,698,742, forward strand.
GCGTGTTTCGGGCTCGCTAAGAAGGAAGAAAGCGGTGCAAAAAAATGTGTGAGGAGGAGTTGTCGGCAAATTATGCAATGTTCCTCATATTCTAACACGGCTTGGAATGCGATGCTGCTGGAATAATAAGGAACCTTTATGTGCATGATTCTGATATTAATTTAACGCCTCTGCTGGATGTTCTTATTCTTTTAAGTTATTTCTGTGTGAAATTAGAAAGTGTACATAAATTGTTCAGATACTTTGTTAAAATTTAATTTCATGGAATGATTTTAGATGGATGACCAAAATAAAGCAAATTGTTAATTACTCAATTTTTGGGGTTGTTTAAAATCAACTTGAATTATCCAATAATGAAAAAGCATTAAAGTTATAATTTTAATAGTACAATTTCCATAAACGTCTACAATTGTTTGAATAAGTTATACAGCTGGAGAATATCTTTCCAGCTCGAAAATACTTTCAGTATCAGCAATTTGAGCCCAACAAGAGTTTGATAAATTGCGCATGTGTGGTATGTAGTAGAATTTGTATGTAAGAGGAATGCATAACAAAAATTATGTGAGATGAAGTTTTCGGCAAAATATACAACGTTCCACTTCTTCTAACTCTACTGGAATGCTATTCATCTAAAATAATAAACTCTATGCACATGATTCTGATAATAATTCAATAACTATATTGTATATTCTTACTTACTTATTCTTACTGCATTATATATTCTTTTTCTTTCAGTTGTTGTTGGGGTTTTGGTAGCATGTATAAATTAAACGTTCAGTTAAATTGAATTGTTGAAATTTAATTTCATTTAATGTTTTGTTTATTTAAGCTAGAAATAAAGAAAATTAAGAATCATTTAAGTTCTTAAGCTTTCTTAAGTTAACTCGATTTCTCAAAGTTTGACCATAATAATAAGTGACAAGGTTATTAAAAGTGTTTACGAAAAAAGCATAAATAACAGGATTTAAACTTCGTTTTAAAGCATCAAACTAATTTGAAATTTGTTAAATTCTAAAATAGTATGGTAAAATAAGTATACTATAAATATATTGTTCAAAAGCGTATTCACACGGAACCCTACCAATTTCATCTCCATTATCTTTCCACCGAAAAACACGCACACTCATCCATAAATATTGCCTGCTCCATCAGGATACATATCCCACAATATTACAAGCGCCCATCCATTAAATGATAAGACGGGCACTTGAGAAATACGCTGCGGCCTGTCATGTCTAAAAAATACGAAGAATTTCCCCTCTTGATCCAAGAAAGCTTAAATACCGCAGCGTCTGAAATGTCAGAATATCCGGAAAACCACGGTGACAAATGACCTAAGCCGAGCAACATACGTTTACAAGAAATGCGAATGGTGGAAAAAAAAAGTAAAGAAGAGTCGCATAATCCCTTCGTACGTAAGCCCTCACAGCAAATAGAACATCCACCGTAAGCCCGAGAAACGATGAAGATGAAAACGATACGCACGATCGATTAAGTCTGGTGCTGCGTTACTGGACACGATCCAATCTTCTTACGGTCCTCAAGATCAACGCGAGATAAGCTTATGCAGAAGTATTTGGTCGTTCGGACCGGAAGTGTTTGATAGAGCAACGACATAATGTAGTTTAGTTAGTTTCTATCCAATCTTGTTTTATGTTGTTGTTGGTTAGATAAGATATCCTAATCTTAAACATGTAATACTGAATTTCTTTTTGTGTGGATTCCGTTTAGTTGCGGAAAATAAAAACTTTTTCTTTCTGCACTTGTACCACAATTATCATGAAAATGTGATTGTAGAAAGCGATTACCTAAACAAATGACTGCAAGTTCGCTTAGATTATTTTATTGTTAGGAACGGAAATGTTTAATAGAGTAAAAAATTCATATAGTTTTGTTAGTTCTCAACAAATCATGTTTTATGTTGCTGTTGGTAAGATAAGATATCATGCTTGTAACTTAAACATGTAACACTAAATTCTATTTTGTATTCATTACATTCATTCTGTTCAACCGTTTAAAAACGTTTTCATTCTGCACTTGTAGAGTAGGGTGGGGTAAAATGGGTCTTGAGGTAAAATGGGTCACTTTATAAATACCCTAATGTAACTTAATATAGAATTTATTTTTGTGAACCAATTTTTGTAATAATATTTTAATAGGTGTTTGAAACGTATTTCATAAAATAAAAAGATTATTTTTATGAATATGGCAACCAAACCGAATCCTTTTAGTAGCAGTAAAATATGGTGAGCAAACTATATGGCTTTCTAGCTTCTGAATAAAACTAAGAAAACACTTCAATCTTGCACTGTAATTTATTTATACCATAGAAGTACTTACTAGGCAACATCTCATGCCAAACAATTAAGAAAAATATTGTTTTCCTTTTTATTATTTAAATTTATTTTGGATGGGGTAAAATGGGTCATAGTCAGGCTTATATCTTTTGAAGCAACTTTTTGAAAGTTTAAGAGAAAATCATGCTGTGAAGGTCTTCAAAGGTGCAGGATTGTTTCCTCCTGATAGAAAAGCTGTAGAACCCAAGATTGCGTTGACTGAAAGAGTCTCTTATCAGCCGGATGTCTATCATTGAACGCAGTTATATTACATGATCCAGTTATTTCAGATGATGCAGCCGTCCTATCTTGTTCAACACCAGCTACACCAAATACAATTGCCAACCTGCCTTCTTGTTCAACACTAGCTATGTCAGATACTCTTGAAGCGCTTAGTTAAATTCAAAAAGCCAATCTTCTCCATTTAAAGATCTCATATCGCACCGTACGCGGAAAAGAGACCTATCGCGAAAAAGACCATTCTTCAGGGGAGCCGTTTAAAGTTTTAGAAAAAAATCAAATTATCACAAAATCTTTCCAAATGAACCTAGATAAAAAAAATATTTGGCAGGGATATCCGTTTTATGAGTACCAAAATGTATGCATAGTCATTTTTTACTTTAGATTTGATTTTGCTGAGATATTTTTAGATAGGTCTTTCTTTCGCGTACAAATTTGAACTATTTTGTAAAAATTTGCTGCTAAATTCATTCTAAATATTAAGGAAACATACTTATGAAGAATACTCATTTACTTAATGCATTTTTATAATCTAATATATTGACCATCAATAAGAATATATTTTTTTATAATTAAAGTTAACAAATGCTTGTTTAATTAATTTAATGAACTTATGTAATAGTTTATCTCTATCATGTAATTACGATATTATTTTAAGTCAGTTTATTTTATAATTTAATATAGTCAATGATTAAAATCATAATAATTTGTTTATATAAACAAGAAGTTCATAAAGAACTAAAATAGCCTACTTTCTGTTACTTAAATACTTACTGAAGTTCTAATCGGAAAAAAACTAGTCCTAAAGTAAATATCATCAACAGCCGTTTCTACACTAGATTTATACACATTAGAAAAAAAATCGAAACACAGCACCCAGCTATAATTTAAACTTCTAAAGCAAATCAACTATTTTCCTAATTTTCGTTCGCAAATTAATTAAATATTATTTATCATCTGCTCGTGATTTATTGTGTTCGAAGAATAAATATTATTAATAACAAAAGTAATGAACTACTCCGACTGCATAAAAACAAGAAATGTAAATTAAAACTAAGCATAATTGCATGCAAAAGTATGCCTTGCCGCTTTCTTGGTAGATAATTAATGAATAATCAAAGAATCAAATGTTCTACATTTTATGACGTCATTCCAACTGATTCATGAAAATATTATTTTGCTTCAAATATGTTTAAATAAAGTTTCTCATGCCATTGTTGATTTGGCAACAGTGATTTAAATGACTCAAAATTGAATTTCAATGCTAATTCAATGGGAAATTCGCCGACAGATAGTAGATTTATGTCCGTCCGGACGTACAGACAGACGGACAAAAAGTATGAAAGTTGGGTATCTGAGGTCATAGCTTTCTAACAAAAAAAGAATTTTTAAGATCCGATGATTAGAACCGATTTTGGAAGGGGGTACAGACAGACAGACAAACGGACAGACAGGCGGACAGACGGGACAGACATACGAACAGACAGACATACGAACAGACAGACAGATGGACAGACAGACAGTTGGACATCAACCGCATTTCAATACCTACAGTGATTTAAATGACTCAAAATTGAATTTCAATGCTAATTCAATGGGAAATTCGCCGACAGATAGTAGATTTATGTCCGTCCGGACGTACAGACAGACGGACAAAAAGTATGAAAGTTGGGTATCTGACGTCATAGCTTTCTAACAAAAAAAATTTTTAAGATCCGATGATTAGAACCGATTTTGGAAGGGGTACGGCAGACGGACAGACGGACATCGACCGCATGTCAATACCTACTTTTTTTTTAATTCTTTCGAATTAAAAAAAGAAAAAGTAGGCTAAAAATAGGTGTTATGTAAAACTTAATCACTTTTAGAAAATCAGGACTTACAAGATATAAAAAATGATATCCACATTTTTTTACAAAAATCTTTCAATCTAAATTTTTACTATATATCATGTTTAAAATTAAAAAAATAATTTTGAAGCATTATTAAAATTTTAAAATCATTTTAAATTCATGAAAATAGAAAAAAAGTCTTCAATTTAAAAAGTTGTAGGGATGCCTAATACCTTAAGTATGAAGTTGAATTCATTGACTTTATATCGCAAACTGTCAAGTTCTAGCAATTGACTTTAAATTTATAGTAAAATACCGACGGTTGAAAACGATTTTAAACTATTTATCGTTTGCTAAAATATTAACTTGAGAAAAAAAATATGTATATTGACATATCATTTTGCAATCTATACTTATTACATAAGTTTTTTTGTATACATTTATTGTACTAAATACCGCAAAACAGAGCTTTTGAATTTGAATTGTATTTCAAATAAAGAAACAAATAAACAAATAAATTACAGACTTCAACCTTTCCATTTAAGCACTTCAAACTTAACTTCATTTCCGTAGCAGATGCAAACACATAGCAAAAAATCGCCAGGTGCAATAGGTCTTTCTTTCCCGCTCATTTTCATCCAAAAACGAACGCGGGAAAATGACCTATCTATTAATTGCAGGCGAACTAAGGCTCGTATCGCTATTCCGATTGCAGCAACAGATAGATATCGAAATTTTGCATCCTATAGTAGTATACTCAAAGTCGAATTTGGCTAATAGGTCACTTTTCCGCGCACGGTGCGATATGTGCTATCCTGACAACTCTGTCACCTATGTCATCAAGTCTTAAATAAGGCAGTGATAGCAACTCTAAAAAGAAGAGAAAATAGTTCGACATAAAGTTGACAAAGTAATGTCGGAAGCAGATGTGATGGAGAGTTTACAAGAAGAAGAACTTCATGGAATGGTAAAAAAAAATCGGAGAAAATTAAGAATTTGGATTTTCGTTCAAAACCTACTATTCCTACTATTTTCAATAATTCGAAAATAATTATTACAGTAAAATAAAGAGAAAAGACTAGTTCAAATCATTGCTGATTAATCACTTTTAGTTTTAATTAACCCTATATATAGAAACCTATTTTTTACAGCTATAAACTAGGAAACGAGATATTAACTCTGAGGATTTATTGCTTGTAAAATCGTTCTTAAAGCAACAATTTAACAATTTTTTTCAAGCCAAAGGAATTTTTGGATTAAATTCAATTTTATTAAAGTTGAGTTTGTGAAAAATCAATTTAAGTAGTAATCTATAATTCGTTCTTACTAGCTTAACGCTATAAACACCAACATAGCTGTGGTAAATATAAAATCTCAGGTAATTAGTTTAGGGTTAACCTTTCGGACTTAAAATCCTTTATATATATTTTAAGCAATTTATCGACAGTTGGTTATATTTAAGATCTAAAAAACTGATAAAATAATCTTTTTCTTTGCTTACACTATTTTCTTTAATATATATCATAATTTATATTTTAACAAAAGCGCTCTAGTGGTGGAAGCTTGAATTGATATTATAACAATATAAACTCATATAAAATGCATTCTCACAAACATGTTTAAGATGCTATTTCTTAAAACGTTTTATTGAAAATTTCATTGTATGAAGAAATTAATATTATATAAATATGAAATATAATTTGTAATTATCTTATATTGCAGTTCCCTTTGTAGGGTAATTCTCAAAATAGGAATTCAAGCTTAGTTGAAAATCTTTATTCGTGTTTGTTGTACCCACATAGAGTAAACTTTTTATTCAGTTTATAAAATTGTTTACACCACTGAATTTATAGGTGTTTTTCAAACTGTTGAAAACATTTCACTTTTTATCTCTTGGATTTGAGTGGATAAAGTCTCTTTATGGACATCACATTGGAGTAGCAAAATCACAGTTTCCAACCCTTGCCTCATCTTTGGCAGGCGCTAGACAATATCAAAGGCCAAACGCTTATGTACCTTGGTTTGAGAAAATTGTAAATAAAAACTTGGACTCAATTGCTGAGGCATGGAATAATTTATAGTAAGGAAGCAGAACATTTATTTTTGATAGTTATTTTAAGTTTCAAAAAAGTGTCTTGTTTTTGTCCATGTTTGTTTTTAGAGTATAAAACTCTGGTGGGACATTACTCCTTAAACATGGTGGAAGCTGGAAAAAGTGCTGCCGATAGCGAATGTCTTTGTGGAGTAACGTTGTGCAATGTTACTAGGTAGATACATGGGCAAAACGTACACCGCCAAATCGTAGGAAGCTTGAAGCTGCCTTTGATTTTGCGGTATAAAGTTATTACGTAAAAACAATGGTATCTCTGTTTGATCGCTTCCACCATGCCTATGTTTTCGAAAATATAAACGGCCATTGCTAAACAAAAACATGAACATCCAAGTCACTAAATTTATCTCGAGTGTTTCTGTGTGTGTCTTTAGCATGTAGAAAAAAAACAATGACATTGATTTGAACAAATAAAAGGTAGATACAAATAACACGAATGACAATATTTGCGTGACTTTAGATGAGAGGGTATATTTAACTTTTAGGCATCTGACATCAACTATAATTAGAAGAACATTGAACATATTGCTAATTTAAACAAAAATTACATTTAAAAAAACTAAATAAATACTTAAGTTCAAAATTCGTACTAAACTTGTCTGTATTTTACAATTTATAAATGGAATTTGTTTGAAACACTAAAAAAGGTAACATCATTAAAAGCTAGAAGTATATTTTTTAACTGTCTTACTACCTCTATCTTAGTTAAGTCCTTATTACACTGTTTTCAAAATGATGCATCAAGTTTTCCGCGTCTTATTTGCAGTTGACTTCGCACACAAAGGGCTTTATTGCTTTCTTCCCAGCAGTATTTGTGTCCCCAATTTCTTTGCTCCTGAGTTTCAGGTGGAAGTTTTTGCACCTCGTTTTCCGTTATCGTGAAAATCTCACTGGATTACCAGAAAAAAGAATCGATGTTTTACAGGATGTGTTTTTATATCGGTAAAACTCAATTTTTAAAAACAATGTTAGAGAGAGGTATTCATATAAATTTATTTTATTCAAAACAAATTTCTCCATTTTTGTGCAAAATTTTACGATTTCAGTTATTTTAATGCATTCACAAGTTTTAGGTACATATTTTTATTTAGTTCATTGATAGATTTTAAGGTTAAAATTTAATGGTAAAGAACAGTTTTAGAAGAAGTAATGATTTTTAGATATTCCAAAAGGATTTTTTTTTTATCAATGTAGGATATTTAATTTATATTTAATAACACTTTTGTGCCAATACAAATAATTTTAATATTTATGATGCACGTGTCAAGTAGATGAATAAATCTCCTCGTTACTTTTCTATTATTACCAAACACAATATATATTTAACTACAATACTATATTATACATAGATTTATTCATGGAAATAGTTAAAGTAGCTATGCAAATCTTCTATCAGATAATACAATTTTAGAAGCGTTCATGTAACCACTGAAATACCAATAACATATATGTTATTTTTAACTCATGAAATCCAAAAGAAAACGCATAACTTATGACGATTTCCTGAACACTTATCTTTTTTAAAAAAAAAAAGATTTGTCACTTTTCTCCTTCAATAATGCGCTTTATATAAATATTACGTTCAAAATATATATACTTTTGCGTTATAGCATGTCTAAATATAGATACAGATAGTAAGAAAATTCTTAAAGCAAAATTTCCTATACAAAAAATCTCAAAAAAAGTTGACAGCAAGATCAGAAAAGAAAATGCTAAGACTAAGAAAGAGAAAAAGGGTTTTCGCTGATTCAAAAATCTGGAAAAATTGTATTATTTGCTTGTGTTTTCGGTACATAGCGATTGGTTTCGTAATGTGACACGTGTCTTACGAAAGATGGAAAAAAATTTCAAAAGAATTTTTCGATCAAAAATTATTTTCATCGGAATATGCATATCCTTTTAGAAAAATCTAGGAATTCCAGAAGAAATATCAAGTTTGGAGTGATTTTTCTTTCTATTTAGGATGTAAGTAAAAGATTGAATGGTAAACAGGCAATCAAAATACGTATCAAGTTTCAATTTTTTATGTTTTATATTTTTTAAACTTTGTTTCAAAATATCATTCTCCAAGTTTTCAGTTTTGATCTAGCTAATCCCATACAAAATCACCCTTTTTGTAGTGTAAGTCAGATGTGTTAAAAAGTAATTATCACTAAAACTTTTAAAATGCAAACAAGCAGAATAATTGATCTACACTAACTCCAACTAAATAATGTAACTTGTTTTATTTCATTTGATTTTTTCAAATTTAAAAAGATTGTTTAATTTTGCGAAAAACTCTACAAAAATCTTCCGTAAGTGGAAATTAGCCATTTATAAAAGGTAACGTAATAGTCGCTGTTTAATGAAAGGCCGGACAATATGTTTTATTAACTTACAAAATAAAAACGTGAATATGATTATATTAATCTAGGTATTTTTAAAAATATTTTCAAAAATTTTCAATCAATGATCTAAAAATCGATATATTTGAAAGTTTTATTTTAAGAATTTTAAATTTAATTTAAATGTTTTTTTTAAGTATTTTTATTACACTGGAGATAAAACAATCTCATACACAAAAGAGTCATATAAAAATGTACAAACATTCTTAAATTGAAACTATAACAATGCAATACATAGGATTTTAATATTTTGGCAAAATAAATAATCATGAAATAAAGCAATACATCATTGCAGCCGTCGATATTCCGAATACTTGTGTTCATTTGTGTCTTCAAACATTTCAATGTGCGGACCGATAGCTGTCAAGTTACTATTGACTTTTGGAATGAGTTATTACTTATACACTTCGTGACCATTTGACGATGGGTTTCGTTACAGTAAAATGCGGTAGGTTGAAAGGTGGTAATTACTTTGTTGAATTTACGCATATCGATTTAAGGAAAAACAAACTTATTCAAAAAATATTTATTACTGCACTATTAAAATATTAACATATATATGTTTCAAATATATATCATTAAGGTGTGACTGAGTATCTGTTCCTCCGAAATCTTTCTGTGCCTGAACTTATACTGCCGTGGGCAGGTAAACTGCAGTAATCGCAACAATGAGTTGTACCATTTTTTATCTGAAATAAAAAAAAATCCAGTATGTTTTTTAATTGCTAGAGTAATTGAGTGCGCTTTAACAATGGTCCAAGTCATTATGGAAGTTACTGGAGTTTAACTTCCCACGGCAGTATACATAGATGAACAAAGAGTGGATCAACTCCCCAGGACAAAAACACTCTAAAAGCATGATCAAAGGATCATCAGAAAAAATTGCCTCGGAAATTCTTAGATACCCAAACTGAAGATACAAATAATTGTGGGCTTATCACAGGGCACTATCATGTCAGAAAACATCTTCATACGATGGGACTTCTTCAACAAGAACCTACATGTAGAAAATGTCATAACAAGAGGAAACGGCACATCACATCATATTGAATGTGATGCCCTTGCCCATACTCGATTGATAACCTTAGGTATCATTAATGATAAAGAGTTACACCTTAGCTCTATCAGGACCTGGCTGACTTTATCACTAAAGTAGGACCCTAACAAATGGAGCTAAGGAACTTTTTGGGTCTGGGGTATGGTACAAAATGCTACCCAAAAGCAGAGGTGCCACATATCGGACAAACCCAAATTAAAAGAAGAAGAAGAAGATACATAGATGTGGGAATTGTGTAAAAATACTCAAAATGTATTGAGCAAACTATTCCGCTGCTTTTAAAGTTTCTTCGTTCTTACAAAAGTACTGATAATAAAGTCGATTCCTTACACTTAACATGGAACCAAGCAATTTTAAAATATATTTCTGGTTTTGCGAAATAACAAATTCAAATCAAGTATAAGCACTTACGTTTAATTTGTAAAATAATAATTTGAGTATTATTTGATTTTTTTTTATATATATATTTTCATTTAAAAACCAAATTTGATTTTGAATGTTGATAAGATTTACTCAACTCGATTTAATTTTGAAATTAAGAAATGAAATTAAATTATTATAATATCTTTATGGGTTGCTGATTAGTGGCGAGGGAAATTAATTGGCACACTCGATCGACAAAGTTTACATACTATACAAATCACCAATCACCATTATTTACACCAATGTAACGCCGAGTATACAATGCTAATGTTATGCAAAACTTGTTAAATAATAATACTGTTGACAAATAATGTTGATTATATATTGGTAAAATATAATGATTTTAATTAATCCCAACCAAACCCTGGATATTAAAATATTTTTTTTTAAATTGTCCAAAATAGAAATATTCCACTATTATTATTTCAATTTGTCTATTTCTCGTGTGTATTTATGACTTCTTACCAAACTTTTTAATCTAGCTATGTCTATTTTTTAAGCCCCGTAACATTGTGCACAAAACATATAATGTATATTTAATTTAATTCCTAAAATAATAAAATATTTAAAACATTAGTTTTTGGGGGGTTTAAAGGATTATTTTATTTACTTTATATTTATGATGCACACGGTTTTATAAAATTAAAACTTCCAAAAAACATCGTTTTATTTACTCTAATGCAAGCATTTTTCCCAAGCGTTTCTTTACAAGCAAAAATACGCAAATACGTATTCACAATTACTTTTATATTTAAAAAAATCCAAGTAAATCAAAGCCACAAACCAATACAAACTTCTTGACTTCTTTATCCATCAGTATCGACCCTTGCCTCCAGCTAAACAACCTGTTTGCCCAGTAACCCGCTAATACGCTTCAGTCGCGAGGTTGGCACCACTGTCAAACATTCAGTGGGGGCATAGAATACGTTCCTATATAAGAGTAAATGTTCTGTTAACTGTTATTTTTCTATGGAAAGTTTTGTTAGCTGATCGCTGCATTAATGATAAGTTATAATGTGTTTAATTTTTCAAATTGCAGTTCAATTTTTCAATTGTAGTATTGTATCTCGTTAACTATTTTTAAAATGAAGTGTTCTTAATTTATTTAAGCATTATATTTTTGAATGTTTTTTAATTGTTAAATGAAATTTTAAAACAAAAAAAATATTTTAATGTCCATATGATTTTAGTTTATGTGAATTGTTTAGACAAATTTCGAAAAAATTTCATAAAACCTCAATTGAACTTATTTTATAATGTGATTGCAAAACTTTGATTGAACAACAAAGATTTGCTGCTAATTGAAGGGTTGGCAATGGTAGTGTAACGTGAAATCTACAACAATTCAATAAAATTATCCTTTTTAAAAGTGCAACATTTTTCATGAACACTAATTTGTAATAAAATAAATCACAATGTTTTAGTTTTTATATTTGAAATGAAACTATTGGAAAACTAAAATACACCTGTTAAAATAATAAATTTAACTCAGATTTCATTATGGTTATGTTTAAGTAAAAAGAATGAGTATATTGTTACAAGTGGAGACAATACAGTAAATTTTGTTATAAAAATAACTTAACTTAATATTATTATTCAAGCTTCCCACAGTTAAAAAAAAAGTAGAAGACGAAATTGACGCACAACTATTCAAATCATTTTTTTTTTCAAATTAAGTTGACGCATTTCCCAAAATTTAGGGCTGCCCAGAACATGCTTGAATGCTGTGAGCTAAGGATATTGCAAAAAAGAAGGATTCTTTTATAATGGTGGAGGTTTATTGAAACTGATATAGTGGTTTGGTAAAATAGTTTTTGAAATTTTATGTTGAATTTTTTAATTTTTAATTTTTTCAGCTTGTGAATGGTTAAAACCCTAAGGCTTTTAGGTAAATTAATGTAAAGTTCCAAAAAATTTTTCCTGTGTTGAAACATATGCGTTTAACCAAAGTTAAAATGTGATAAGGTCTGGTGTGAATAGGTTTTTTTTTTAAATGTTGAAGGTAAAAAATTTCCAATTTTATATTTTTTGGCCATTTTTATACATAAAGACACATAACTTTTTTTTGTTTAACTGATAGCTCAATATCCATACCACCATCAACTTTTATTGATAGATGTTGTGAGAACATTTTGAAAAAAATCCGTTACAAAATTCTTTGAATTATTATTTTTTTTAATAATGGGGCTGCATTATTGGCGGTCAAGCCTTTCGCAGACTCGGCATATTCCCCAGAACTGAGAGTCATTTCTTTGTGGCACCATATAGGCGACTCTCGCTACCAATTTTGACGCCCAGATTACAATGAATCTGAGCTCTCTGTGGATGTTAAAGTATGCCGAGATTTTTAATTTTGCCGAGAGAACCCAAGCCAAATGGGCCCTCAAGGGATCTTTTACATGCCACATAATCATATGACATGCGCGTCCAAGAATTTCCCATCCAGAAAATCCGACGACTCAGCCGGGGCTCGAACCGGCGATCTTGGGCTTACGAGGCGGACACGTTTAACCTCTCAGTCACTGAGTCGCTATTTTTAAATTATAGGAGGAGTAGCATTTTGAAAAAAACGTTAAAAGTTTTAATTTTTTTAATTTTTAAAAAAAAAACTTACGTTTTAATATTTATCATTTTTTGTATACATGTTTATTGAATGTTAGTTCTTTGTAAAAATAGTTTAATTTGAATGCTAGCGATAAAAATGCAGGATTTAAATTTTTGGGTACCGCGTCCCCTTAAAAAACATGCTGCTTGTCTTAAAATAAAAAATAAAAACAAGCCAAATGAACAACTTGATATCCACTTTCGCATCCCCCCGCCTACACTCTTCCTCTTGAAATTAAATCACCCGAACCCCACAACTCAAGAACCATGAGCGAGTGCATAAACTTGTTTATTTAATGAGCAGCTTCGCAATTTAACGTCATATTTGATCTCGAGAGTTTTAAGGACGAAGAAGAGACCTTGCAGGAATCATTAAGATGTCAAGATGGGAAGACTTACGCCCGCTGGATTAAGTAAACTGCCCTCCAACACCAACAGCAAAGTTTGGCTAAAGTTTCCCTGGATTTAATTTGGGAAATAGACGTTTATAGTGGAAATTTTGGATCGATCGATGAATATATAACCTGAGATATGTAAATTTAGAAGGAAAAAACAGTTTTTTTTTAGTATTTGCGTATTGAATTATTATTAGATCATGTAACTTTGTTGGTAGGTCGATAAATGTACTTTATCACAATTTTGCGCAATTTCTTACTTTATTGTGTGTGTTTTTATAGGAATTTGGCTTTGTACGAGTTATTTATAAGTTTGAGTCTTTAAAAGTATATTTTATATCAAGGGCAATTGGATTCATGTAATTTTTATTATATAATATATGGGAAACTATGGTATGTTTTCAAAACAAATACATGACAAATATGATATCTTACTTGTAAATTATAAAATTTTAAATTATTTAATAATTTAAAATGTATCTGACTTATTACCTGCTTACTCAATAATTATTTAGAGGTGAGGAAGTTTTTCCGACACCACTACCCTCTTTTCTGTTGCTGTTGCTGTCGTTTCGATGATATGTGCAAAAATTAGATAGATCCTAGGCTGTCGTGGACAGCTTTTGCAACTTCAACTGCTTTTATAGAGAAAATCAAAAAACTTCTTGATCTTGAAGATCCTGGTCTCTTCTTGATCTCTTTTTCTAATTCTTGAAGAGCCTGGCTTGAATTGCTGGGCAGCCAAAGATATGCTGCGAGGACATAAACACCAGGACAGTTTGGACAGTGTGTTGAGTAGCTTGTACTTCAGTTGATATTATTATTCATTTCAAATACTATGTTCGCAGTCTGACTATTATTAATGTTATTTGTACAGTTACAATTTAGAACAGGGATGGAAAATTTAAAATTATTATTTTTTTACTAACTACCCTCTTTGACTAATGCACAATTTATTACTCTAGTAATGTACAACAGTATCAATGTCTTCTTTTTTATGATTAAAGACAATTTTAGTATCATTATTCTATTAATTACCAATTTATTAAAGGTTAAAATTGGAGATCTTTATGATGCGAAATATATATTTTGATACAATAATATTAGCCGATTTATGCTTAGTAAAGTTTTCCAACGACGAAAGTGCTGGAATGCGCAAACCAAAAGTTTTTTTTTTAAACTTAACCTTATTACTGTATGGAAAATTTGCCTCCACTACCAGTGTCAAATGCACAGTGAAGATAACATACCCCCTCCTCCCCTCTATTTTAGTACATTCAACTTAGTAACAGTAAGTGTAATGTAAATTTTTTATTGGAGTTTCAAACACGAATTTTTGTCATAAATACGCAAAAAAACATAGCACTTCTGACAAAATAGAAGCTTCTGTTAAGAGGAAAGGCTAGTCCCAAATGTATTACGTTATTTTTGAAATCCCAATTGTGTGTGTGAAATAGGTTATTTTGGAAATTCAAATATCTGTTAAAATATGATTTTAAATTATAAGTATTTTATCACCAGGCAGAATAACCTATAAGGGCAAAACAAACAAATTTGTAAAAAAAAACATAATCTGGTTGTTTAATAATCAATTTTTGAAGTTTAAAATATCAAATAATTATTGACAGAGAGGTGGCGATGCTATCTATAAAGTTTTCTAATAAATATAATTAAGTAACCTGAAGAAAATTTCCTTCAAATTTGTTTCATTTTGTAGTTCTTACTTCTTTCATACCTAATGAAAAATGCTTACGTAGCAAAACAATACTTTCAGAGAAATCTCTCCTAAACCAAAACTTTATTTTTTAGCCTACTTTTCTTTTTTTTTATTCGAAAGAATTTTAAAAAAATGAAAAAGTAGGTATAGACATGCTGACGACGTCCGTCTATCCATCCGTCTGTATCGCCCTTCCAAAATCGGTTCTATCAGTCGGATCTTAAAAATTATTTTTTTGTTAGAAAGTTATGATCTAAAAGACACAACTTTCATACTTTTTTTCCCTCCTGTCTGAACGTCCAGACGGACTTTTGTATACTGTTTGTCGGCGTATTTCTCATTGAATTATCATTGCAACATTAATTATAATCATTTAAATCTCTGTTGCCACGTCAACAATGGCAAGAGAAACTTTATTTATTTAAAAATAACGTAGTAATGACATGCCGACGATGTCCGTCTGTCCGTCCCTTCCAAAATTGGTTCTATCCGTCGGATCTTAAAAATTCTTTTTTTAGTTAGAAATATATGACTTCAAAGACCCAACTTTCATACTTTTTGTCTGCCTGTCTGTACGTCTGGACGGACATCTGTCTACTATTTGTCGGCGAATTTATCATTGCATTAATATTTGAATTTAATTGGTTTTAAAAAGCTTAAATTACGACCTGATGCTGCGTCTGGCGATTTTTTTCTGTTTCAAACGTACTTGTCTTCCGATTAAAATATTATTAAGTATTTAAGTAACAGGAAAGTAGAGGCTATGTTATTTCTGTTGGAACTCTTTGTTTAATTCAAGTCTGCCACTTTCGTCCAGTAAAGGCAACTTTTTTAAATAATCCAAGCTTGACAAACTTAAATAAGGGGAAAACGCCCACTTCTCTACAATATTGGCAAATTTATAGTATTTTATTCACGTATAGTTTTCTCAATTATTTTAGCAATGAAGAATAATGTAGATATTAATATTATATAAAGAGTGGTAGAATAATGAACAATGTATAAAGTTAATTACTATAAAGTAAACTAATTTTTCTGAAAGAAATACTATTAAATTTTATAAAGTAAATTAATTTTTCTGAAAAAAATACTATTAAGTTTTATAAATTTCAAGTGGTTCAATGAGTAGGGGAGACCATTGCTAGCTTTCCAAGTTTTTTTCTTTTTGATTATGTATTATTTATTCTGAAAAAAAGGATACCATTGGATTACTTACACTTTTATCTAAAAACTAGCATCCCTATTTTCCAAAAAAAATAAACACAAATTTTGTCAACAAGTGGTTAATTGCAAACATATCGAGTTTTAAAACATGCCCCGTGTACATTAGATATTTTCCATTCTTCCAAATACATAAAAGGGGCAAATTTCGTAACTATTCAACTAAGGGTTAATTTTATGTAAATACATACCACAAGTGAATTTTAAAAATATTTTTGATTCCAGTTGAAACTTTTAAATGTGATTTAGAAAAGTTTGAACTGTAAAAAATTTTCATCAAAAACTATTATTGTTTTTATCTGGGGCAACAGTGAAGTTTCAAAGTGGCTGCTTTTTTTTAAAGAATGGGTTACGGTTTTTCATCATTTTGAATTCTTGAATTTTAAGTTAAGTATTATTTTTTTATCAGATTTTTAGGTAAAATTATTAAAATACACTATACTAACTATCTTAAAAACACCTTTTTAATCAACATTTATATAAATGAAAGTTTCTTAATTAGAAAGATAAAAATCCCCTGTTTTGGCTGTAGTGTAAGTCACGAAAATATATAAAAGTTTCTATAACTTTTTAAAATAAAGCTTTGCTTAAAAAAATTTAAGATATTTTCTTTCTATATCAACCTCTGTGTAATTCTACATCTTTTAAGTTAAAAAGCATTTTCTCAATTTATAAAACATTTTAACTTTGTAGTGTAAGTCACAACGTAGTGCCAGTTACAGTTTCTGTCTGATTTATTTGTTGTAGATAAATTATAATATTTGTAGATTTCTTATATTTTGATAATTTTGATTTAAGATGGCTAAATCAGCAGCTAAAAGAACAAAAAAGATCAAAGGGAAAGACTTTAAGAATGCGGTAAATTTCAAACTTTTAAAGAAAATGAAAGTAAAAACCACTTTACGGTCAACACTTTAACTAAAAAAAAGCATCTCTATTGCAATGTTCCAACCGTTAGACAACCCTGAATGGCAATTTTCTGCCACCAATGTTGGTCATCTTTGCCTTCAGTCATGATAAAGGACCAATTGATGGACTTGGTGATACGGTGAAGAGGGGGATCAAAGAAGCCACACTTTCCAGGAAAAGTGACCCACATTCTGCTTAAAGATTTTTTCACTTTGCATAAGAAATCTGCCCAATTATAATACTATTGTAGTTTTCTGACAACTGTGTAAAACGGCGAAACAGGTAGATTAAATGATATTTGCTCATTAAAAGGAAAATAAATATTTCCAATTCCTGACACTGAATAATTGCACTGTTTCTTAAAATTAAACAAATACCTATTTAAAATTGAAAATGTTTGATTAAATCCCCAAAAATACTACACGACTGATTTAACAAATGGTAATTGTCGACTGATTTAACGAAATTCTGAAAACGAATTTGATGCTGGAAATCGGGCTTTAGTTTCTTTTGTACGAACAATTATCATTAAATATTTTTTGGGCAAATGTTAAGTAAAGATGCTTATTCAATCAGAGTGAAACATCTGCAATAGTAGAGAAGTATTTTGCGAGGCCTGAAAAGGAAGATTTTTTAGACATTTCTATTGAAAGAATGAATTAAGAAATTTCCAGAAAACATATTTGGTGGATGTTGTGAAACTCTTACTGACTATAATTTTACCATGTATGCAATTATTTACTTACCATGTTCAAATTTATTTAATATGTTATGTTATTATTACCTTAATTTCCATATCTGTGATAAAATTCACATAATGTAGTGTCAGTCACAAACTGAATGTAGTGTAAGTCACGCACAAAAATGTTAATACATTATTTTCTTTGATAATTCAACACTTGTTTGTGATTAAATTTTGAAGCCTTAAACCTTATGCTTAAAATAAGCACGGGTAGAATGTTGACTTACTGCACTATGAAGAAGGGATTAAAGTTTCAAATGATAAATAAAAATCGACTTCTTTTCATGTAGTGTAAGTCACATCATGACATTTTGATTATTTTTTAGTAAAATAATAAATGAAAAATGTTTTTACAGATTGCTAAAAATACTATATGTTCATTAGTAAACTGGCGTACAATATTTTTTTAAAAATAAATGTAAGATAATTATGAACTATGCAAACAAAATGTGTTACATCGTCAAATGTAGTGTAAGTCACGCGTGGAAATGCCCTAAGATTTAACACCTGTAATAAATATTTTTTTGGTACTTTCATGTACTTTTTATTGAAACTAAAACTACTTAATAAGAAGAAAACGAAAATAATGAATTTTTCAAAAAAAGACCTGTATGTTTATACTAAAAATTAAATCTAAAATTTTAATAACAGTCATTATCATCAAACACAGTGAATATAAAGAAATTTTGTAACTTTTTATTTTGTGTTGCCATAATTTGACGGTCTTTTCTAGAAGTTGCTTAAAATAAGGCTAAAATATACGAAAAATTGTTTAAACATGCCCCACTCTCATAAAAGTTTGGTGAAAGTGCTTCCATTTTTGTAGCCAGCAAATTTACTCGAAATTTTGGTGCAACATGTCACATTACGCACTGAAAAAAAATTCTGCAAAATTGCGTTACCTTTTGAGATCATTTTTTTACATCATAGTGCTATAAATCTTAGTTAATTGGCAACACTTTTTTGTAACGTAGAGGTCACGTGAATATAGGTGTCTTCCAATCACTGCTATAGCGCCGATAACATTTATGGAGGCGGTAGTTGGATTTTTGATCTTCAGAATTACAACATTTACTATGTTTATAGATATTCACTCAACAGCAAGATATTCGTTTCCTAGTGGCTAAATAGACGTTCACCTTTGTCATGACTGTCATCTACGAATTCCACCTACTACCTGTGATCCTATAAATCAGTGTGGGAAGTTTGAACTTTGAAAAATCGATTCAATCACGCAGGTTCGATTACACTGGGAGAGACGTACTCGTTAAGTCTGTGTAGTCCTAAGTCCTCATATGTAAATTTACTTTATTTTCTCGAAACTCTACAGCACAATAAATTTTACATCACATCTAATTTCACATCATAAGGTAATGACAGCAATGTTATCATCATCATGTGCTGTAAAATTACAGGATATATTTTTGTACTTTTTTGGTAAAATCATTCATAATGTATTTAAAATATTTTAGTTCTCGAAAGATTTTCTGATACTTTACCTTACCTGATTGTATCCTTCACTGAGTGGCCGGTATAGCTTTAAAAGTGTAAGAATTTCTGTCAGCTTTCATTTTATTACTATCTGATTTTTTTAAAATCTGGTACGACACTTTAATTTACATTTATAGCTTCATATATGATTATATTGCTTGATCATATACTATAATTTTTTTTGGCTCAGTTATCTTAGTTTATAAAGGTTCAGGCTAGTTTTTTACGATAAATTGTTAGAATACGTGCCCATTAAAGTTATTGAAAAACCTGCTCCGTCGCCCCATTTAGATTTCAATAGTACTTTGACGAGTAGAGGTTTGAGTTATTTTAAAACACATGCCCAGTTACATTAAGTAATAAACTCGATATAATTCAACCACAATTAAGCAGTAAATTAATAATAGTACGTTTATTTTAAGTTTTTGTATGAATATAAAAAAGTTATTCAACGTTAAATTAATCGTAAAAACAGTTCTAACAACGACATAACAAAACCAACTGAACAAAGATTTTTGTGGGTGATATCTCATGTGTTACTTCATAAAACAAATCCCCAGTTGGCGCTCCATTACAGCTCATTTCCAATATTTATAAAGCTAGGTGTCATCGGGTGTCATCATGCAATATAGCTGTATGAACTGTTTGTAGTGATATTTGCGTTTATAAATGGTTTTCTTCTATAGGTATTAAGATCGTGTTCTAGACAATACCATAACTAGGTTGAGAAATTACGATAGAATCTTTTTGAAAATTTCATACTTGAAAACTAAGTCTCCGAACACCGAGCCAACAAATTGTCGCTAAAAAAGGTTAATAGGAGAAATGTGTGTTTTGGCTCTTAATTACATTTTTTGAACTGAATATGCATGTAATAGTTATGAGGTAACTGGATAGACTCGTATTGTAATTCCTCGATTTTTGTCTCAAGTTTTTAACTTGAACCTTAACTGGATTATGGTGTGAAGATTGTGTATTCACTTGCTAGATTTTAATAGTCTGAGTAAATATAAACTATCTTTCACAGTAAACTACATTTATATCTCATTCTTTAAAACTTGTTATTCTTATTTAATATTTTAATGTCTATATTTCCATTGAATTTTTTTTGTCATACTTGGTAATTAATTTAAGGATCTTACATTGTAATAAGTTAGACAAATGTTAAAAAATATTTTACTCCCATGTACATTAAACATCTACTTTTATTAAACACAGAATATTGTTAGTTGGAAGAAATTCCAAAATTCGAAAATATGACTTTTTAGTGATAACATTTTTAACCATTACAAATACTTTGCATTGATAATTATTTCCAGGCAATATAATTATTTAATGGTAATGTATTTTAAATTTGAGTTAGTAGTTTTCTCAATTAGGTTATACAAATATCACGGTTTGTTGTCTCAAATACATGCAATGGAAACCAGTTTGAATATTTAATAATTTACATTAACAGAAAGTTAGAAGTTTTAAATAATATTTTAACATATATTCATAACATAGAATAATGTAAATTGTTTTAACCTACTTATATTTATATCATACAAGTTGTATAATGCACTTTATTAATACACATATTTGATTTATTAATGTAAAATTCATTAAACATCTCAACTGTACAACGTGGTTGAAAAATACACATTGAATAATCGCTCGAAATTTTAGCATAGCATTTTATACAATTCAGTCACACAAGTTTGACAGAATTCGACAGAGATGATCTCCTTAAAGTTGTGGATAGTTTATTGTCATTATAATTCAGGTGGTTTCTATGGTTTCGCCCTTCAGGCATAGCAAAACGGAGTTGCTCCCAAAATCTCCTGTCTCCCCAGTGCACAAGTATCGCTGACTTGAAGCAAGCTCTCGTATCAGGGTCCATCTCTTTTAGATCCACCTTGTTTAGGAGGATAATGATTACTTTGTGCCTCTTGTTGCATTGACTTTCGTGGTGGCATGCTTTGAGTTCGAAAAGACACCATTCGCTTTTGAGATACTGTTCAGACACCACGGCAATGCTGCAAAAGCTGCACTCGATGGCATCAGATATGGTTTCTGCCATGTACCTCGATGCAGGCAAGTCTCTGTATCGCAAGCACAGTCTTTGTGGTGGTGAGCCGCATTCTAGTTCTGGAGCCACCATTTGAGCAACGAACGCTTCATCTTTCTTACAATAAGAAACAAAGGCGTCAAAAAGCTTCTCGTGGTCAGCCGCGTAATCAGTCTTTTCAAACAGCCGAACGCCGTACTTGTTGTATATCCACATTTTCATGTTTCTCCGGTACTTCCAGATAAAAAATGCAGCCAACAGAAGCAATACAAGCAACACAAACACTATTATCATCACAGGCATGTATTCTTCAACGAATTCTGCTGACGTAAAACTAACTACACTGAAGTTGGAACATGTTGAATTGCTGAACTCAATTAAGTGCATGGTTGTAGAATTGTTGTACGAACACCGAACGCTTCCTTCATCGACTATAATTGACTTGTGTTTAACAAACCAGAATTTAAAGTTCTCTATGAAAGTGCATTCGCAATTCCACTTGTTGTGCCCAACTTTTACCTTGGTTAAAGCACGGTTATATAGAAGAAGCCAAACATTGAATTCTGAAATTTGGTTATGATCAATATAAAGTACTTGAAGATAATTTAAGTGTTTAAAGGACTCATTTTTTATGGATTTCAATCGATTGTGAGACAAATAAAGCTCCTGTAACTTTGTCAAATTTGTAAACTCGTGGCCTTCTATGACTGTGATATGGTTGTTTTCTAAGTGTAAGACAATTAAGTTTTGAAGTCCATTAAATGTCCTGTTTCGAATGACATGCATATTACTGTTGTTTAAATGTAAAACACGCAGATTCTTTCTACCGATAAAGGAATGTCCCCCAACTTGACTCATATCATTTCCATCTAGATACAAATCAGTAACATCCATGGGCACACTATTCGGCACATGAGAGTACCCTCGGACACTGCAGTCTACCATGTTGGCATTCCATGTTTGGTCTGAATAACAAGTGCAGTTTTCTGGGCAGACCATTTCACAGTCGCACGCATCGAACTCGCAGCAGTGACATAGAGCAAAACAGTGACTCTGATATCTACATAAGAAATCTGAAGACTTGGTTTGAGACATTTCAATCAGAGCGGTTTGTCGGGGAAGTGTTACATTACATACGACCTCTCCTAAATCTGGAATCATAGGGTAATGACGAGTCTCGTCTAAGCGATTGATCCTCTGAAGCCACTCCATACTGCAGTCACAGATTAAAGTGTTGTTGGAAAGAAGAAATTCTGGTAAAGACTGGCTTGAAATAAAACTTTTTAGCCGGAAAGCGTTTATGTCAAGTTGACGGATTGCATTGCCCCTCAGGTCAACGAATGTTAAATTGGTTTTTGCCATAAATGTGAAAGGTCCGATAACCGATATCCTATTCGATCGAAATGACACACTTTCGATACTGTTGGGCAAAGATGTCGTTGTCAGTTCACGGATTATATTATGGGAAGCATCTAAATTTCTCAAATGCATGAGTAGTTCGAGTTCAAAATAGTTTCCTAACCCATCTATTTTGTTATCATGAATATCTAGGGTTTTAAGCTCGGTTGGCACGAGGGCATAATCAAACCAGGTCAAATTATTTCGAGACATATTTAAAGTGTGAAGAAAATGAAGATTCATAAAGAGACCATTTACGTCTGTCAAATGATTGTCATTAAACTTTGCAACTCGAAGTTCCTTTACGTCATCAAAAAGGTGCTGTCCAAGAGATTGAATTTTGTTGTAAGAAAAATCTAAAGTTTTTAATGAAGTTAAATCTTGGAAGCAACCTTTAGTTATATTTCCAATTTTATTTCGAGCCATGTGAAGGCTAACTATGTTTTTTAAACCATGGAATGTATCATTAGTTACATTAAATATTTTATTGTGAGTTAAGTCTAAGTGCTTTAAAAGTTCTAAATCATTTACAGCTTTCGGAAAAACTGTAAGTTTATTCGATCTTAACTTTAGATTCTGTACTGCTTTACATGAATTAAACGCTTTAAAGTGGATATCGTCTATTGCGTTGTCACTAAGCGAAAGATAATTTAAAGACTCCAAACCACTAAGTGTATTCATTCCAATGTAACGGATCTTATTACCCAAAAGGGTTAATGTGTGGAGATTTCTAAGGGAAGCGAAGGAATTATCACTTATATTATGAATTGCGTTATAACTGAGATAGAGTATTTGGAGACTTCTCATTAACTTAAAGTTAGTATCCGTGACCGCCTGAAAACGATTATGATTCAAATCTAGGACTAGCAAACGGCTCAAATCTGCCAGAGTTTCCGACGAAACTACGTTTTCGAGGGAATTATAACTTAAATTTAATCCTACCAGCTGTCGTAAGCCTTGAAACGCCCTGGGCGTCAGTGAACTCAGAGAATTATTTTGAAGATAAAGCTCTAAAATGTCAGTTGACTGCTGGAATATTTGTTCTGGTAAGTGGCTAATTCTGTTGTTCGACAAATCCAGACTCTGTAGTCTACTAAGGCCACTGAAAGCGTAAGGGTATAGTTCAGAAAGCTGGTTGTTGTTTAGATAAAGGATCTTTAAGTTTACCAGTGAAGAAAATATCCCATCAGGTATGCTTTTCAGGATATTATGTGACAAATCTAAAACTAACAGCTCAGAGAGACATCGTACAGTTTCTAGAGATCCTAAGCCGATATTTCTTGCGTCATCTAGATCGCAACTGGTGAGGTTTAGTATTTTTAGATTTTCTAAGCCACAAAACAAATTTGCTGGCAATACTACTAGACTGTTGTGGTCTAACTCTAAGTTTTGTAATTTTTGCAACCCAGCAAAAGTGTTTTCTCTGAACATCAACTGTTTTGTATGTGACTTGTTTAGATGAATGGATATGTTCAAAACGCTAGAGAGACCCAAGAATGTGTTTTCAGGAAGAACGGGAATGTTACAACTTTCAATGCGAATCGACTGAACAGAATTCAGCTTGATGAATG
Organism: Oedothorax gibbosus; assembly: GCA_019343175.1. Lineage (NCBI taxonomy): Eukaryota > Metazoa > Arthropoda > Arachnida > Araneae > Linyphiidae > Oedothorax > Oedothorax gibbosus. Next base: position 23,723,222 of record CM033280.1, read on the forward strand.
TCCCATTCGGAATATTTGTTTCTTTACTAATGCCATCACAGAATATAGTTAAATACGATATTTGGTCTGAATCAAGCTTTCCTACGTCTGCTAAAGTACTTAACGTCCTTACTCTGCAAGTCATAACCTGTTCTTCATCAGTACCAGAAACATCACATTCTTTTGCAAATACTTGTGCGTTACTTAGGTTACATATGGTGCACAATAAAGACAGTATAAACAGGGTCCTAATCATTTTGCTTCTTAAAGATCGCATCTGGTTCTTCAAAATACCGTTCACAGCGGTAAGGCACATTGAATGTTTTTTGTAGCATTTTGAAATGTATTGTGGGTATTCGTAGGAAAGGTACCTTGCATTTTCTTTATTAAGTAGTTTTATAAATGACATATCTAATATAATGTGAAGATACAAGTTTATCAAATCGTGAAAACGTAAAATGTGTTAGATTCAATAGAAAAGAGGCTCAAAATTTACCAGTTTTGTATTGGTTACTGACTTACTTAACTCCAGTCTATTATAAGAAAGTTGATAAATTCTTTTACAGTTTTATTTCAAAAAAATTTCATATTTTTACTGATATTAATTATTTTGTTAGAGTTGTGTGGAAATATGCAAATTAAGAAGCTTCGCATCGTTCACTGACTCAGTTCACTGAAGACCAATTCCAGTCCATTATATGATGAGCATATACAACGTTCTTTCACAGTTTCGTTTCAAACGATTTTCATTCTTCACGAGAACTTTCCGTGCGGCAGGCCATCTCCTTCTGTTTCCTGAATGACACGGCGGGGTCGAAGCATATTTTTTTATGAAGCTTTGTTTTTGTTCTTATTCTATTTCTTCACCTTCTTTAGAGCCCAAATCGATTCGACGCGGGGCACTGCTTTGTTGAATCACGAAGCTTCAAATGTCATCTGCAAGAAAAAAACAGAAGAAAAAACGAATTAGTGGGATGAAACAACCTACATGTTAATTTTAACAAAGCACGGAGTAAATGAAGGATTCAGTTCATGGGGGTTTCTCTCTTTGTAGACTGATTGCTTTGGAAGGTTATTATTTTTTCTCCTCGTCATTTTTTTTCGCTGAAAGTCTTAAGCTTAGATAAAAAAGAAGTACTTCAAAGGTAGAAATTACTCTCGTTGAGTAAATTTAATTTTGCTCTGAAATTGAAATGGAATTTAAAGAACATTGCATTTTTATTTTACTCAACTTACATTAATCTCAATACTGAAAAATATTAAAAAATAAAACTCGGGCGTTACATGCTCTAGGATTCATTGTTATAATAAATTATCTTGAGCTTAGAATAAAGTACATTTTACATTGTAAATAAACCTTTATATCGTAAAAGATATATGACCACCTTTTTGACAATTTAGGAATTACTAATTATTAATTAGTTGTGATAACAGTATCTAACGTGCGAGTAATACCAATCAACTTTATGTAAAAAAACATAATTTAAAAAATGATAGAGTAGAAAGCTTTATAAAAATGTGAATTAATATTATTTTGCAACTTAAATAGCTACACGTTGTCAGGAAAATTACACAGAGTTTTCTTATTACTTATGAAAACTTACGTGCATATACCCACATCACTGCTGCATTTGTTTCGGCACAAAATATAACATTAAAAAAAATTACTTTATTCAAAAAAAAAAATTATATCTCATTTCATTAAGCCCAACTAGTAAGTAAACACTCTTTTAATTATCTTGTAGATTTTATTATTAAAAAACCCTTAATCGACTCTACTTTTTTTTAAACCACATACAAAGGAAATATGACTTTCGGCGGTGAGGAGTTTGAGAATTTGCCAAACACCATCTACACTTTACACTATAAAAAGTGAAAAACACCTTATCACGAAACGAACAAAACAATTGAGAAAAAGATAAAAAAAAATATCTTTTACCTCCCGCTCCAGGCTTTTTAATGACCAAAATATTCTTCTCTTTCTAACAACGCTGCATTACGTTTTTTTATGTACGTATCTCTTTTAATACCCTTTGGCGCTGCTGTATCTGATATTTTAGAAAAAGAAGTTGGGGTGTTAAAAAATGGGAAACTTGTGTAAGAAATAACTCGAGATCGATTGCACTATCTGTAGATTATTAAACTTTTTGCGCTATCATTTCACAAGTTTTTATCAGTTTTATTTAACGTGATCACGCGTGAAGTTGATATATTTTTTTACGTTTTAAGTTTCCCTTGTTTGACGTGTACTTCCGCTTAAAAGTGTGAAACAAGATTTTGTTTTACAAAACACATATATATATATATATATATAAAATTACTTTCTATTTAAGGCACCGGTTTGTTACTTAAATTTGTTTTACATTAAGTCTATATTTAAAAGGAATTCATATATTTTTTATTAATATATAAACTATATACGATAACTGATGCCTTTTTATTAGCGCGCTTGATCTCTCAGCCAATTTATAAAGAATGATTACAGTTACTATAGTCATTAAGATATTAAAAAAAATCATTTGATATTAGTTGCATAGTAATATTAATTATATTAGTAAGCTATAAATTAAAAAAAAACATCTTATTGACTAATGCGTCAATTAGTAATTGACTATCTATTTCAAATGGTATTTCACATGTACATTTAAACACAATTTTCTTTTTACTTTATTAATTAAATATGTATTCATATTTTACTTTTTGAGGGATAAACAAATTGGCTAAAGTGTAAACTTGTTTTCGCTACATGAGATTTAAATTATAATTTTTAAATAACTTTTTACAAATTATGTGTGTTTGTGGAAAACATAACAGCCAGGTGACGGGTTTATACGTGGGTTAATTAGGGGAGAATCAGATGGTTAATTTTTGCAGTAAAATCGAACAAAGAGATTCTCAGGAGGGACCGAAAAAATATGCTCTTTATAAGCGTAATTCGTTATATATCTTTACGAAATAATAGTTTTATCCATTAAATACATATTCCCAACATATCGATAGTCTTACGTAATAATTTTTTGGACAAAACTACGCAAACTCATAACTTGTAAAGTAAAAATCAGTTAATAGTTATTCAGATTTAACCAGCTAGATATAATATAATTACTTTTACTAACTTATGAAGGCAGCTAACTAATAAATTGAAACCCGAATAAGCTGATTATGGAACGATATTTAATTAGTATTTATAATTGAAAATGTGTGCCTTAACTATTCACTTAATAAAATTAGTATTTTTTTAGCTGCAAGCATTCAACTGGATCTAGTAAAACCTTTTTAAAAATGTGCGTCAAAATGTTTGTGATAATCTAACCCAAGTTCTACTTCTCTACAATAAAGTATAAGTGAAAGTTTAAACTTCATAATTAATTAAAAATAATTTTGAAAATTACAAGTCTAGTCTGTTTTCGCCCTAAATATAAAAACCTAGATTTAAAATGAATTTTAGATGAGTTTTCATTTACTTTTCGAAAAACAGTAATGGAAAAGGTAAATTACCTTCGTTACTATAATTAAAAACACTGCAAATATTTTAAAGACCATTTATGATCATTAGCGCAATTGTTATTGGCTTAAGTAATTAAAGAAACATAATTACTTTAACCAGACTGCATAGCATATTGTTTTGAAAATACATAAAAAACGCAACTGAAAGATTTTATTTTAATTTTCTAAATTAATTATCGGTAAAGAGGAATTAAAACCAATTAATTGTGGTAAAGCAAAAAAAATTATTTAGATTCAAAAGAAAGTGATTGTATTATATTTTCCTACTTAAATATTCAAATTTCTTTAACACTAATCGAAATAATGATAATGTAGAAAAACTGCACTATTTAGGGGGTAGGAAAAAATAATTTGAAATAACTTAAATAATGTTTATAATAGCAACTAATAAATGTTGTATGTGGTCAGTGAAAAACATACATTTTATTGTAAGCCTGAGCAAAGAAAATATAGGAAATCAATTAAAAAATAATAATATTTATGTAAAAATAGTAAAATATGAAATTAAAAATATTTATTATTTTTTTAGAAACAAACTAATGTTGATATTTTTCGAGATGACATAGAATGGGTATACTTGTTGTGCCTATTAAGGCAGCGTCTATTTTTGATACGTTTATATTTTTCCATCAAGTACATCATGTACACTAGAATGATATAAAAACCAGCACAAAATATGCATCATTCAAAGGGTCCAAAAATAAATACATACACTGTAATTATTTTTTTTACAGTGTATGTATTTATTTTTGGACCCTTTGAATGATGCATATTTTGTGCTGGTTTTTATATCATTCTAGTGTACGATGATGTACATGATGGAAAAATATAAACGTATCAAAAATAGACGCTGCCTTAATAGGCACAACAAAGTATACCCATTCTATGTCATCTCGAAAAATAATCAACATTAGTTTGTTTCGAAAAAAAATAATAAATATTTTTTTAATTTCATATATTTTACTATTTTTACATAAATATTATTCTTTTTTAATTGACACATTTAAGGTATTTTTTACATTGCATTGTTTTATTGTTTGTTTTACAGCAAATTGATTACTTAGAGTTAAACTCATAGTTTCCTTGCACAGAAGCCACGACTATGGGCGAAGCTATAAAACGCGCGGAGCAATCAGATGAAGAGGACATTTCAGCCGTTTTATTTTGTCTTCATCTGATTGCTCCGCGCGTTTTATAGCTCCGCCAGTGGTCGTGGCTTCTGTGCAAGGAAACTATGAGTTTAACTCTAGTGAAGCAAACGTATTCGCCGATACCATACAATAATTTTTGCATCACATGTTCATTAACATTACACGGTGATGTGAGCACATTTACCATTATACTGTGATAGTTAATTAGAGAGATTTTTTACCATGCTCACAAAACATACAAGTACAAAATCACACGACAATCTATTTAGTATAATACTATTTATCTCTTAATACTAAATGTCTAGGGAAAATAATTAAAACACCACTTTAACGTTACGAATATTAAACTCAAACTATTTTGGTATCCACTTGACCTATCACATTAGCAATCATAGTTAATTTATAATCAGAAAATAGATACTTTAAAGAATTTGAAACGAGAAAATTACTGTAATTAACCAATGTTAAGTAGAACGTTAGAGTTAAAAGAGGACCCTTTTCTGTACGATATTTATCTACTAAAGACTCTGCTCCCAATTTCTAAACAAAACAAATGAAAGCTGCACCAGTTCCACCCAAAAGACAGATTGGTGAGATTTAGAAAGCCGACTTGGGTCGTAATTATAGGTGTTCCCGCAATCCTGATAAATGAATATTGCAAAGAGAGGTTTCTTTATAATAAATTTATCTCGTGAAAATGCTGATGATAGAAGGTTTAACCTGCTGAGGGATAAGACGATGGGCAAAATTGAACACTTGTTTTTGTCTTTATATTTAATTTTTTAATTAATTAGCTAAAATGTATTGTTAAACTTTGATTTTCAAGTACATAGTTTCAAAAGACTCTTTGGGAATTTATTTTAACCAAATAGCTAAATTAATAATTTTATTAAGGTTATCTAAACATGAAAAACTTACAATAAATCAAATTTTTCGATTATAAATAACTGAATGTGCATGCAAAGTTATGGTTGTTATATGCATTACACTAACGTGCTGGAATTACACCAATGGATATTTTCTTCGCGTCTTTACAACTCAGTTTTAGGTATCTAAAAAATTTTTTTAAAAAATTACAATTAAATAACTTTATATTAAAATAAACAGAAAAACCCAGAAATAATAAATTGTATTTAGAAAGCCAAAACCTCAATGTTATATTTTAAAACAAAAAGTGCATTTTTGAGTATATACTTAGTAATTTGTGATGAATTAAATAACTTTTTAACGAGAATTTTAACATGTTAAGATATCATATTTTATTCAAATTTTAATCTAAATTGAAATGATGAACAATGTAGAACTAAAAATGTGATTAAATATTCTTAATATTTTAAGGTAAAAATATTTAGTCAAATTTTATTACTTAATAAGATTAATTAATTAATTATTCCAAGCCTGCCCAAAAACTTGAAACATCAACTAATTTTTTTAAAGATTTTAATAATTAAGTAAAATATCTCTAGATTAATTTTTTAAAAAAACGTATCTACGTACAACACTTAACTTATTAAAGCTCTTTCAGTACTAAAAAAAATACCTAAATTTACATTTTAAGCTAGGGACACTAAAAGTGCAGTCGAAACTTTTATTTCTGCCCTCTCGCACATTTTACAATGTAAAATGTGCTTTTTCTTCCCTTACTTTTCGTATTACTTTTCTTTTGGTCCTCCCTTGATCCCCATCCTCTTAATTGCCAATCCCACTGCTGAGTAAAATTGCTAAATAAACGTCTGGGTTTCTTAGCTATTAAAAATGTTAGGAAAATATAAACCAAGGAATAGGATTTAGGATAAAATATTTTAATTGTCTTGTTTAAATCCATTGACTTGTGTAATAAAATAAATTTTAAATTACTAAATCATTTCTTCAATTGGAGCTTTTTGTAGTTTAAATTATTTTTATTTACATAAATTGTATAAAAAAATGCAGAAATTTTAGATGGTACAATATTTTTTGAAAAGAAATGGATTAATAATTATAAAACTACATTTCCATAGACTTGTCTTGCTGTTGAGTGCTTTCGATAGTTGTACCAATCATATAAACGGTCATACTCTCATAAAAGAATTTTCAAATATCCTTTCAATTTTTCAAGATTGTGAAACAATTTCTTGCATAGGGGGAACTAGGGACATTTGACCCATAAGAATACATGACCCAATGCCTTTTTCTCAGCATTGGAAAAGTTTTATGAGTTGGAAGTAGCATCACTTCTTTACTTTCAGTCAGCTGACCACATGATGAAAAAACCCAACTGATTCATTGCGTACGTGTTTAGCTATATGAAGCAATACATTTTCATTCACTGAAAGTAAATTTTTGGTGCCATAAGATTTTTCGGTCTACATTTTTTGGTTTAAAGGAAATATTTTTTCAATTAGTTACTTGTTTTGTTCATGCTATTAGCTACAATTACGTGCATAATAGTGCTAATGTAATTATTCGCAAATGTCTTTGTTTTGGGGTTTATAAAAAAAGTGCAAGTAGGGATACTTGACCCAAACCAATTAGGGATACGTGACACAAGTAAACAACACAAAAGTAGACAGAAGTAGACCAAGTAATTTTTTGGAAAAATCACGGGAGTCCCAAAAGTAAATGATTGGGTTCTTCTGGGAGTACAAGGTTTGTTAGGAAAGTACAAGGGGAATTTTTTTAACGAGATTGCACTTCAGTATGCAGAAAAAATCGATGGAAAATGATTTAAATGGCTTGAAATGGATAATACATCCTAAGTTGATATTGATCAAATAGAAGATTCTTCAACCACCTGCGTTTTCTTTGCAAAATAAAAAAATCCCCAGTTTTGTATTTACACAAGATTTTACGTTTAAATTTGATAAGTTCGTTAATATAAGCAAAATTAATGTGATAAAAATAAGAAGTAATAATTTGGTCTTAAAAAACTATAAAATATATTTAAACTTTATAATATAATGTTAGTTTTGTTATTAGGTAAAGTATTTTGATAATTTTAAGTCTTACTACCAAATTTTTTGGTTGAATCATGTATCCCTAATGGGTGGGTCATGTATCCCTAAGCATTGGGATACATGACCCAAAACTAAAGTTTTAAATAATTTATATTTTATTAGTATTGCAGTTAATTATTCAGAAAAATACTAATATATATTGTGTGATACTTATTATAGTATAAATTGACTGCATTTGCACATCCATAAATAGTGTTTTTTAAAAGTTACGAGCCAAAAACTACAAGTTCTGTCATGTGTCCCTAGTTCCCCCTAGTGTTTAAATGTAACGTTCCGTGGCAAAAATTAGTAGTCACTAATTTCAAAACACTATTTTTTATAAGGCTGTAAATTTTTATAAGAATTTCTTTTATGTTTTTTGCCGTTTGAGTTATAGTTAAGAAAAGACCAACAAAAAACGGTTGTGTTCAAATAATTGTATAAGCATTTCCGATTTTTTTTCATTCATAATCTTATGCAGTTTTTTCTTAAACTTATTGCTACTAATTGAAAATGTTCTGTTAAATATTATGTAATAGTGAAATGAAATTACTATCGAAATAAGGGTCACCGACTTCTGAATAACCTGAGACTGCATTCTTACTTATAGTGGGATTTTACTTTTCCTTTCATCCCACCCCCCCTGAGCCCATCCAATTACACTTCATCCTGCTGTCAGACGAGAACGCCTTTCGGGATTCTCGATAATTAAACTCGGTTTCTCGTTAAAAGAACTGAAAATTCATTTTTTTTTGCTTCTGCTGGGGGTGTTTTACTTGCCGTTGAAACCACGTAGCGTATTGAATTACGTTTTTCTCACATTGATTGAAAAGCAAACGTAAACAGAAGTTGATTGAGTTAAGTAACGGAATCAATTAGAGAAGATGTGATTCCAAGGCCATTAGTAAAGAAACTTATGAAATGCACTGTTTTTTTATAGTATGATTAGTAAAAAACAAAAAATAATTTTTTGATAACAACGTTATGAATGAATAAATTTATATACAGGTGTGTCCCGTCTTAAATATATCCCCATTTTTATAAAATTAACTTCAAAAAATTGACTTCGAGAAAAAGGAAATTATGAACTTTCATTTAATTATAAAATATATTGCTGATAATTGATAAGTTATATCTTGCTACTTATTTTCAGAAGTTAAATGTTATAATATTTAGAAATATTATAAATGAGTATAATTTAAAGATATTTATGTATCTTTGGCCACGAGGAATATTAAAAAGCATTGCTTAAACGAAAATCTGAAATATTCTAAGAATTTGAATTGTGTAATGATCCATTCGCAAAAGCCAGTTTTCTTTTTACCGTGAAACGCAACTTCATGTTTATTTTAAATAAATCTAGAATATAAATGACTTGTACTAAGGTAAGTAGCAGCGATGCAAGTTCAGTATAGGGTAACTACTAGATATCGGGTGTTTTTAAGCCAAAAACGCATAAGTACTTGCTTCAACTCTTGCATTTTAACGTGGAAACCCTTCAATATTTTTTTATGGATTTAATATGTTATTGAATAAAAAATAATATTCACATTAAAACATTAATTTTCTTGAATGCGACTCTAGAGCCTACAACCAAGTTTTAGAGACCCAAATATCTGAGTTATTAAAACCTTCATTTCAATAGGTATGAAGGAGGTATTTCAGGATGGTAGGTGTTCGGCTCAACCACACTATATACTGTATAGCAATTATCGACTCTCAAATTCGATATGGCCGGTTTACTCAATGACTTTGAATACTGATAAAAATATCGAAAATGCAGCTCAAAGATAAGATGTTTATACTATTTTCTGTGTTAATGGCATTAATAAATGTGAAAGTGGCTAATCCTAAAAGATACAGCAGATTAAAATATCACCAATAATATATGAAGAGTGACTAAAAGTAAATGTTTTACAATTTTTGCAATTTAAGCTACATTAAAAACATTTTTGGCGAAAATTTAGAAGCTTGGCGATAAAAACCCCCGGTTTCTGAGATTTCTCTGAAGAATTTTCTGCTTGGAAGCACTTTGCCAGGACGTGAGCAAACAGAAACAAGCAGGGAATAACGATGAAAAATCGGCCCGCGGATACTTTTAAAATCACCTTCATTTATTCAGTATATTCTACTGAGTAGCTCATTAAGTTGGTAGTTATGCTACATGCTGGAAAAACGATACCAAATAACTCTTCTCATGGAATAATGGTTGCTCGAAATTTTTTCCACAGATAAAACGGAGCTTCAGGGATTTTTAACGGATATTTTTAACGGCTTCAAAATGCATATTGGATGGGGCTTAAAGTGTTTTAATAAATTGAAAATTTACAATGCAAACACTTAGATTATGATACATTTAATTTTTTCGTTCAATTGTATTCTTTTAAAGAACAATTGTTCATAGTTTTAGGTATGGAGTTTATTTCTTGAATGGACAAGTTGCATGAAACGCGAAATTCATAATATATGTGTTTTTCTGGTACATTAGAAGCTGCAGATTCCGAATGTAAGGTTAAATATTCACAAATATGTTTAATTTCAACAAAAAATGCATTTGAAATTTGCCGAAAATGTACGTCACTGAAAACAGCTGTGACGTCAACTGTTATGTTTTTGTCGATGTTTTTCGATCTATGCTGTAATACACTTTATAAAATAGTAAACATTACAATTTCTGCGAAACCTCATTAAAAGAAGAAGACAATATTATTTGTAACCAGTTCATATCAAGGAAGTTAAACAGCTTGTTCCAAGTTTGGTTGTTAGTAAAAATACACACACTAGAGCGCGTATGAGCTATTGCAGAACTATTGACTGTTGGATCTGATCGGAAGAGTCGTGTGAAATCGTTCAACGTTTGAAGAAACACACTACATTCAATTTGTGACTTACAATACATCATGTGAAATTTATCACATATATGGAAATTAAGGTCATATAACATAACATATGTAAATATTTTTGAACATGGTAAGTAAAGAATTGCATACATGGTAAATCATAGTTAGTAAAAGTTGCACAACGTCCACCAAAGTTTTTTTTCTGGTTATTTCTTAATTCATTTTTTCAATAACAATGGCTGAAAAGACTTAACTGCCATTGCAGATATTTCATTTTATTGAATAAGCATCTTTACTTAACATTTGCCCCAAAAAATGTTTAATGATAATTTTTCCTACAAAAAGAACTAAAGGCCGTTTTTCAGCATTAAATTCGTTTTCAAAATTTTGTTGGGAGGTATTTACTTTTACAATTACATTTGTTAAATCAGTTGTGTAGTATTTTTTGGGGATTTAATGAAACATTGGCAATTTTAAGTCGGTCAGAAAACTACAATAATGGTATGTTTGGGCAGATTTTTTATGCAAAAAGAAGAAATCTTCAGAAGAATGGGGGTCAATTTTCCTGGAAAGTGTGACTTCTTTTATCCCCTCTTCATTGTATCATCAAGTCCATCAATTTGTCCTTTACCATGACTAAAGGCATAGAATGGCAATGACTGGTGGAAGAGAATTACCACTCTATGTTGTCACACGGTTGGAACAATGCCATAGAGGTGGAATACTTTTAATTGAAGTGTTGTTTAATTGAAGGTACGGGTCTACCTTAAATGTTTTGAATTTAATAGTCTGCCTCTCAATAAGATAGACTTATTTACACTTTCTCTCCAATTTTTTTATTTGAAAATATTATTTTTTAATTCATTTGAGTAGTTCAGAAATGTGTCGCAAATATACATTAAAAATAATTCAATTATCAATGAACGCTTTATCATTTAGTGCGTTTCTATTTTTTAATTATTATTTCCTAATACCACAAGTTACTGGATAAAACTATTCGAAAACTGTAATGGGAAAAGATCTTTTGCTTAAAAATAATGGCTTACTTCGAAAGTTAAAAAATATCATCCATATTATATTTGTCATACATTGTCGGAATGAATTACCTAAATTAGTTTCAGGATTATAAACCCTCTTTTAAAATACCACTATTTATTCATTTCTAAATTAAAGAAACAAAACTCAATTAAAGAATTGCACAAAAAAAGTTTGTCCAAGTCAAAACACGAATGTGTTTAATGTCTTTTATAGAATGACTCAAAAGTAACATCAACAAAATAATTTTGTTCACATGTACAAACTAATGAGATGTTATTAAAAACCATCTTAAGCTAACAAGCAAACTGAAAAAGTCTTAAAAACCGTAAATTAATATACAAAGATTCCCATAAAAAAGGGGACAGTAATTTTTCAAACAGTGTTTAAACTTCTTTGTTTTTACGCCTTTTGTTTCTTAAGCTATTACTTTTATTGCTGCCTTTGGTCCACTAATCACCGCTCTTGATTATATAAACGAATGAGAAATTAAAGAAAAAAGTAACGGGTTCTTCAATTCTTAATTAAGGTATACGTTTTTATACTCATTACTATAAAATGGGACAATAACAGTGTACGAGTGCTTTGGAGCGAATGCGGAAAAAATTAACTCAATTATAATGTTGAATGTTTGAATTGCGCGCCCGAGTAAACATTCATTTGTTTTATAATCAAAATTCACTTAAATATTTTGACAATCTATTAAATGACTTTTTAAAAATAAAGTTTAGCAGAACTCCAATAATATCCAACTAAATTGGACCTATCTCCATTCGGTTAAACAAACAATTGGGAAAATTGGATTGGGAAGACAGAAATAATTAACCTATCTGATTAAATTTCAGATGAAAAAAGAACTTTGTAAATTAAGGATCTACTTGTAAAACTCACATCTCCAGATATAGATATAGGATCGATGAGTTACGGTGATTGAAGTACATTTAATAAAGAATGCTTATTATATATATATATATACGGTATATATATATATTATAATTATATATTATATATATATATATTTATATATATATATATATATTATATATATATATAATATATGTATATATATATATATAAAATTTATTATATATATATATATATTATATATATTAAGGGGCTGGACTGTTTAAGGGCCCTATATTTTAATTATACGTGGAGAATGTGAGACACTGCAACTTTAGAAGATGATTCATCGTCCAAATAACATTCGTACTGTAAGTATTCCAATCAGTTATTCTAATTGTCGAAGTTCAGGAAATTTGAGCGATTGTAATAGTCGGAATTGGGGAAACGTAATTTAATATAGTTTGAGTTAGGATAATTAGAGTACTTATGTATTAGTTTTAAGTGCTTAAAACTCTTTTATTTTCTTTTTGTAAAACAAAAAAATTATTAATTAATCATTTTGAAACGAGGTTTTTTTATTAGCAACACGAGAAATTTTTCTGTGAATATGAATCTAGGACAAGTTGAATCTGCACTGTTTCAGCTTGAAAGTTTAAACGTCCTATAGTCATACGTTAGCGCTTGACATCGTCACTGAACCACTCCTAAAAATGGAAAGCTTTGCAGAAGTTCTGTTTAGCTTTTCTCTTACAGTGGCTCGGATTAGTAATGGAAACTAATTTTGAAAAAAAAAAATATTTAATACAGGTAGTTTTCGTTTTTACATTTGAAGTTTCTTGTTACAAACTCACATTTTCTTAGCATAATTAAGATATCGAATCAGATCCTTTGAAGTGCGATATCGTCTAATTAAACTTACCATTATCATCAGTCGCCAATGAACGGTCCATACACTATTTTTAGTTATATTTGAAGAATGTAAGATTTGAAACTAGAACTATCATTTATAAAGTTATTTTTGTATTTGAAATTTAATTCTAGAGTTTATCTTAATAAATTAAACACCAAATAAAACTTTTTCAAACGTACGCATTCTTCATTTATGAGTAATTATTGTCCATCAACTGGAAGAATCATTTCACGGTATCATGATTTTTACCAAGTCGTTTTCAAATTTAAATGAAATTTTTTTTCTCAGTTTGAATTTTTAAAATATAAATAAATAATTTTTTAATTAAATATATTTTAATATTTGAAAAATTAAAATTGCTTTGACATTGACGTTATCAAATTTTATTGGTTGTCATTTTAATAATAGTTATATCCAATAATTAAACTTTATTCAATAAAAGAATTGTGTGATCTCGCATAAAAAAAGTCAAGTATGTTTCTAAAACTTTATTTGGGGCTTAGATAATTAACAAAACGTTCCAACTTAAAACTTTTATAAAATACAATAAAATGAAAAATGATATTCATCTATTTTAAGAAGTTTTTTTTAAAGATAACACAAAAACCATAAAAAAAATATTAATTTCACCCACATTTCTGCTGAAAAAAAGCAAGAAATGCTTTTTTTTATTTAAACTTTCGGAAAAATGAAAAAAGGAAGAAAATAATGATTTTATTCCACATCTTTGAGCGAATAATTTATATTTTTCCAAGGTCCGCAATTACGGAGCGCCATTTTAAAATGAGGATACATTTAGAATTACCGTAGAATATGATGCAGGAAAGTAATTGAAAGAGCTTTCATTCCGGAAAAGTTAAGTATTGAAAAAACATTACTGAAGAGACATTGTGCGACACCTCAACTGTAATTTAAATATAATAAAATAAAAATGGAATAGCGGAACACACACACAAAAATAAGAAGAAGAGCTTAGGGATAAGAAATTTTGCGTTTTCTTAACAAAAAGTAGAGCTGTAATAATGAGATACGGAAGTCGAAAGAGAAAAAAAATAAAGATTGCTTTAATATTTTTTAAGATACGCTTTACCCTAACATAAGAACATTTAAACAGAAAATAAATTGCCTTATTTTATTCAATATGGAACTATAAAATTTATTATTAAAAATTAAAACTATATTTTACCATGGAATTGAAAACGGTTTTCGAATAAAACAAATATATTTTAAATACATAAACTCTAATTAAAACAAATTTTTAGACTAAAAATAAATCTACTGTTGTACATAATTTACAAAATTTTACACAACTCTCTAGTACGAATTTAGATTAAAAAACCATACAATCACAGAAATACTGCAACAAAACTAAGCAAAGAAAAGTCTAAAATACAACTTATTTTACACATTTACAGACTAAAAACAAACGCTATATTTAGATAGGGGTTATAAACATTCTTCTAGCCTTTTGGGGAAATTTGCATTTTAAAGCTACGCCGTATAGTTTTTCACAATAAAACATTCCCGCATGAATAAAAAATTTAGAAAAAAATAGCGAACAAGACGGAACATTGTACGGAACAGTGACTTTTCTCCCATTGAAATTACATTTCATACAAGTCACATTTCTCCTAATAAGTGTGATGCATTGTTCTCCGACAACAATAAATTACAGTTAAATGTAAAATCGGCCCTTTGAAATTTCTGGCCACGTTATATTCTTGTTAACAAAAACGCTTGTTAACAATATATATATATATATATATATATATATATATATATTATATAATATATATATATATAATATATATTATATATATATTATATATATATATATATATATATATATATATATATATATATATATATATATATATATATATATATATATATATTATATATTATATATATATATATATATATATATATATATATATATATATATATATATATATATATATATATATATATATATATATATATATATATATATATATATATATTATATATATATATATATATATAATTAACTACAAAGGAGAAGCTGCATGAATTTTAAATTAATTTGCAAATAACAGCCCTTTCAGTTACATGCCATAAGGTTTCGTTCGTAATAGTAAAAGTTTAATTAAATTACTTGGTAATTGACTTTATAGTAAGCCGTACGTCACTTCTGATAAAAAACACTCACAATATTCTTGACGTAGATTATGACGTCAGGCCTGAATTTCTCGCCCCATTGGCGTGCTATTTCATACCAACTTCTATACCATAAAGCGTTAAACTACGAAATGTGTTTTGAACGATCTCATAATTGAAAAATAATATTTTTAGCAAACTCGGGTATTCTTATTTCTGGTATATTTTCACTACTGTCGAATTTGATTGATCAAATAGTTAAAGAGGTATGATATATCTACGGCGCACCCCAATAGGTATTAATCTAAACAACTAAACTATTAACAGGCTGTTCTAATTTATTTCCAAAAAGTCGTTTCAATTAGTAGTTTATTATTCTCGACAGAATGTTATGCAAAGGTTGCATGTTTGTTTTAATGAAGTGTATGCAAACTGCAGTGACAGTTTTAAGAAATCGCCAAGAACATGGATTCTTACGCCATTCGCTGCTTTCGGTCACGTGAGTTCCATGGAATTATAATGTGGAGTTTTCGGTAAAATTAATCATTTTTGAAGATTTTTAAGTTGATATTCGGTATCTACAGCTTCTAATGTACTAGAGCAAATTTCATTTTGTAATCATTTTGGTTAGGTTTGCAACTTCCCAATTACACTGTTTAACAGTGAAAGTGCGACTGAGATGACAGTACCCAATTCTGAATGATTTCAACGTGCTTAACACGAATATCACCTTAAAAAAGGTTTATTAGCTCTAGTTTTTGAGTTACGGTCGTTTTTTTCATTGCATAGGATACCGCGAAATAAATGTGCGCACTAAACGCAAAATAAATTTCTGTCAATTTTGTTTGCAGAAATCCTCCGAATTTTTGCTCATACAGGTTTTAATTGATTTATCAACATGGGGATGGGGGGGAGATGATAACTTTCAAGGTGTTTGCACCCAATTTAGTAGCTTAATACCCTTTTGTAAAGTAATAACTTCTATTATATTTGCGGTCAAGTACCAGTTTCTGCACAAAAAAGAAATAACACTGCAAAAGTTGAAAAAAAGAGTATCATTTGCATTTTGGTTACAAGATAGGAGACCAGGAAAAGTCTGGGCCCCTCACGTACGTTGTTAGACTGTTAGACTTGATTAGCAAAGTTGTGACTTTAGTTCATCGGGGAAAAAAGGTAATGTCATTTCCTGGGAAGAAAAAGGAATGTCATTTTATGATTAAGAGAGAACCAACAAATCATGTTAATGACTGTTATTTCTGCATCATCTCATCAGTTAAGTCTTATTTAGAAAAAAGATAAAAGTTAAATAGCCTAACATTCCCTCTACTCTGCGTGCGGTTCCACATGATAAAGGACTCCTTGCTCCTAAGTCTCTAATATTTTTTTCAGTTTTATTAAGGATAATAGTCATGCGTCTGCTAAATATTTTACAGATTCCTTGACAAAATACAAGGAATTTATTGCTCTTTTTGTCTGCACCTCTTGACGTGAGAACGATTATATTTTACGAAGGGGTATTAAGCTGCTAAGATATGTGTAAAAACCTTGAAAATGATCATATCCTCCCACCCTTATGTTGATTATATCAAATAAAACCTGTATGAGCAAAAATTCTGAGGGGTTTTGTAAACAAAATTGTATAAAATTTCTGCAATTACTTTAAATAAAAAATATTATTTAAATCTTAAACTTACACAAATTGCATAAGTGCAGTGTTCACTTGCTAAATACCTGTTTAAAGATTTTAAATGCATAGAGCCATTTTAAGTGTAAAAAATCAAAACTTTCATTTTTTAATTTCGGTTTAAAACACTGTGGTAGACTGTCTGATGATGTTGTGTTAGTATTACGCCATTGGCAAAGTTGGTGGTTTAAGAATATTCTACCATCCCGTCATTGAATTCTAAATTAGCAATACAATTGAAAGAAAAATTTGAAATGTTTTATCAATTGACATTTATTTTCATCACATAATAAAATATTTAAATACATGACATATATAATTAATTATTAGGTAAAATTTGAAACAGTTTATCTTAAAACAGTATATATCAAAAGGGGTTTATTTAGTTATTTTTGTTTTCTAATTTTTCACTGCAATAATTGTTTTAGAAAATTAGGAATTTCCGTTCCTCAAACAAATAAACCTTATAAAAAATGAGGTATTAAATATAAATTAATTACTTTGGGCAGTTACTGTAGTTCACAAAAACATTTTATGTAACTAAATGACCATAGAAGTCTCGATTTTTTTTTATTTCTCACAACTTTCATAAATATACTTGAAATCACTTTCTTTTTTCAATACACTCACTCCCCAAAAAAGAAAAAAATATGTCACAACAAATAAAAACTGAAAAAGTAATTGCGATACAGCACGGACTGCAAATAAACTGACAGAGAACAAGTAGGGGGTATATAGAAGATTTTTTTTTCTCCATCGATATAAATACATTCTCAGCCGCAGTTCCTTTAACATGAAAAGTACGTGAACCGGGTTACAAAATAAAAACCGAGAGAAGAAAATCCCAAGATTGGTTTGTTAAAACTGTAATGAAATTTTACTTAATTTGAGTAAAAAGGGTATGAAATACAAGAATTGGTAATGCTGCAAGTTGAAATGTTATGACACTTATAGGCCCGTTTTTGTATTAAACGTTTCTGGTAATGTTCTCTGTACTTATGGTGTCGGATGATCGCAGTTGCAATGCTAATCAGTTGTATCTTTCACATGGGATGGAAGCGAAAATTGTAGTTGCGGTTTTAGCCGGCAGTTTTCAATTCAAGTAGTAACAACATTAAACGCTGCTGCATTGGCAATGTATAGCAGTAAATATGTATTTACCTAAAAAATTGACTAACCATTTGCGCTACTTTATTGAAAACCGCACAGGTAAAATCGTGATTAAGATTTAATCCTCCATTGCATGTAAAATATTCTATTGACTTCATTGCCGGTTGTTGCCTGAACCATTGGGAAACCAGCTTAAGAACTGTATTTCAAAACAAGCCTAAGAACTATATTATTGTAAGACTAAGAACTACATTTAAAAAATAGCCTAATTCCTATTAATTGACAAAGGAAGCAACCTATTTTACCACAAAGATGAATTACTAACGCAATTTCTTTCAAAATAACAATTACAATTATATGCAACCAAAGATTAAGGATGATGATGGAGCGATAGAAGAGATGAGACTTAAGAGGACGAATAGGAAAGAAACCGTCTCGGCCGAATACTAAAGATTTAGCAACTTCGCTTGGATACTGCGTGTTGTTTTTTCTGCACTCGAAGCGGGAGATTTTCTTTAGCAGAAGGTGAGATAAGTTTCAGGGCACAGGTGCTTTTAGGTTTGGTGGATAAGGCTTCAATGCAAGAATTGACCACATTTAAGGCCTTTTAGATAAAGCGTTTTTTTCATAGCAAAAGAACTATTTTTTGCAACGAAATGTAAAAATGTTTTTGGATAGTTTTCTTTTTTTATTTTAACTCTTTTAGTTATTTTTGCGTTAAAAATGAAAAATGAGGGTCTTGCATTTTTTTTCTAGACCTTCTTTCAAATGGTAAAAGAACTAATCAAGTTTTGATGCATTATATTTTTTCAATCTCTTAAAGACGCTTATTCAATATCGTAGGATACAACTAAATACTAAATACTTAAAAAATATAACTTGTGTAGAAAACTTGAATTAATAATTAACGCTTATTATTTAAAATTATTTAAATTATCTTTAATGAATTAAATTGTTTTTTTATTTTAAAAAATATATAAAATATTTCTACAGATGGTTTAGATTATTAAGTTTTATTAAAGGTTCTTATCAACACATTTGTAATAACTGCTTACCAATATTATACTTGTAGTTATTCTTTCACGGTGTGTATGCAATTTGAAGGGGGTCTTAGGTTACAATCATAAAAATCATTTGCCTTGAACTGTAAGAAAAACAAACAACATGAGAATATTTTATATGGAGAATATTTATTACAGAAATCATGTTATCTTTCGTTATTCATTATAACCGAATACTTCAAAACTTGAATTTTAGCGTTTTCGAAATATTTACTCTATCTTTGTGTGAAGCCCAAATATTTGTATTTTACTACGAATGTTTGCACTTCAAGCTATACAAATAACATTTTCTCGAGTTCTTGAATGCTATAAAAAGATACATATATAAGAGAGAGATATAAGAGAGTGGCACTGGAATCATTGCGTATAACTTTTTAACTTATGTAAGTAAAAGCTAATAATTTTATATTTACTCAATCTTTGTGTGAAGCCCAGACATTGCCAAAGTATCGTCACAATGCCCCGCTTGAAAAATTGTTGTATCAAATAATCAAAAAGTATTTTTTGGAGGTTATATGTTAACTTTTACGTTCTCATTTGTTAGCAAATAGCGAATAAGCATGTAAAATGAGTTAAAAGATTCATTTAAATATACGCATTTTAAGATTCAATTTATGATGTGGAAATGAAATATAAATTATCTTAAATAAATGATCGAAAACATTTTTTTAGAAAATGGACTTGAAGGACACATTTCATCACCAAGACATGGGGTACACCGGATAATCCAAATATATAAACAGATTCCTTCATAGATTGATGTGGATACATTATAAGCGTCAATAATTTTGTATTTATTTGCATTTTACGAGTAAATACGTTTGATAACTTTCATTAAAGTACGGAACTATTACGATAAAAAAAGTGCTTAATGAAATGCAAAATCCCCCCCCAAAAAAGTATACTTTTATTCTTTTAAAATATTATTGGAATAGTTAGATAAAATATTTTAAACTCTATGTTTAAGATTTAAAGAAAATGTATTCTATAAATAATTTAATGTAAACAATGAAAATCATGGGCAAGTTATTAATACCACTTTATTAAATTTTATTATAAATTAAATTCTTATTAATTATGTAATAATCACGTAATAATTATCATCAAATTGATTGTCGTATTAGTTATTACAAAAATTTTATTGTGGATACTAAATAAAATTTGTTTTTAGTGCAACTAAAGTACATATCATAATTTGTTCCAATGTACCTTTAGTCCGATTTGTCGTACCATGGGGCACTTTGGATCGATTACCGACCGTCAGAATGTCAGGTATATATATTTTAAATATTGATATCAAAAACTTTTCAAAATATGCATAAGTAAGCAAATATATTAGGATAACTAATGATGCATTGAAGAAAATTTCTATTTGAAAACGAATATCGGGAAAGTTATTTGAATTTTAAAAAAAAGTTTTTCGATGTGCCCCCTCTCCACTTCTATTTTTTGAATGAAATAATGAAACATTTGGAAAATTCAATGTAATTAATAATGTATAAGTTTTTTAGGTAGTTTGACTACCAGAGATTGCATAATCAATATGAAAATCATTACTAGCTATGCATAAAATTAATCTCTATTCAGTACTGAATCCGCTGTTTGCCCCGAGATAAGTTATTAAACTTAAGATAATTCCAACTAATGGAAGTGTGATCAAATCGGCTTATAGGTAAATTGAAACGACAGAAGATTCGGTTCGCGAACTTAACTTCGTGTTAATAAACCAAATTTTAAATCCAAACCCAATGCTTGTTCAAGACTTAACAATCACTTAGCTCAAGCTATAATTCACCGAGGCATTACCATTTTCATAATCCATGTGTATATCTGGATAGTTATTTGAATAATCCTTGGGCACCTGAAGAGTTTAAACCAGAGAAAATTAGGGATATCCCACAAGGGAATTTCTAAATAATTATGTTTTGCACCACAAAATCTTTGCGGACTTTCCCGTTAAGCCTTGCCTAATTCCCCGCAGTGCACCAAAGTAATGGGCCTGTAAATTAATCTGTTAGGGATCTTGTTAATGTGATTCTGTCAGGCATATTTTTCAATCCCAAACGAAGATCTTATTTACCTGAAGAAAGACAATAAGATTCGTAGTTGGACGCTATTCGAACTTAACACGCTATTTTTCGTTTTATAGTTACTTTATTTTACATCGTACAAATAATTTAAAGAAAATATATTAGTTATATTGTAATGAAACTAAACATTTTTATAATTTTAGCGCTTTCTGGAAATATATAGCTAACTTCTTAATTGTTAACTAAAAGACATATTGGTAAAAACACTGCATTTAAATTAAATAAATACAGTAGAATCTAAAATAAAATGAGAAAACTAGAAACCAGAAGCAAATCTGTAGTGTGCATAGCCAAAAACGCCAAAAAACAACTAACCGAACTAAGACCCTTAGTAGGGAATGGCATACACTCTTTCGCTTGTGATACAGTGGTTTAACGAGGGGTAGAAGTATCAACAAAATGCTTTCATTAGAGCAATGTAGCTCTCATTAATGAGAATTCTTGCAATCGTTAGTTAAGAATCTATAATTGCTAAGACATTGGGAGTTAAGAATGGAAGTGTTTCTAGGTTAATCCTGGCCTTAAATAAGGAGACATTTAAGAAAATCCGTAAAAGCTTAAAATTAGAAGTGTTCATTAAGACCATAGTTGATTTTGTGTTTTTAAGTCAGCCACGTTTTTATATAGGAATGTATACGCATGTTTTATCTGTTACCTCTAGAGGTTAGAGATTTCAACCATATTTTACAAAATTGATACCTTACAGCTTATTAATTTAACTTACAAACACGACTTGATGTGTAATTAAAATGTATTTTGTTAGAATATAGGTACCTCAATTTGCGAATTATGTATGAAATGTTTTACTTATTGCATATTATTTTAAATCATCAGCGTTTAATGCTTCATACGAACATTTTTTCTTATTAAAATATGAAGAATTTAAATCAAAATAAGATATATGTCAATGATTTTCTTTTAATAAAATTTGATAATAATAAGGTGTTTCGAGCAAATAAGTTTTAAATAAAAGGGCAGGCAGTTTTAGTGCAATTAATATCACTTAGAACTGCGTCCAGACACAGAATTTCTAAAACTAAATTTTCTAATAACAGTGATTACATATCTAAATGGATATTAAACACTATAATTTTTCTAATTTATTGACCTTTTGCCCGAAAATTCAATTGTTAGTGAAACAATTTTAATATTTATAAACTATAATATTACGAATTAAATTTATTAGTAAAATTCTGAACCTGTTAAATTAAACGTTGTGAGAAATAACACATTATAAAAGTGAAACATTTAAATTTTTTACAAGTCTATACTCTCAAGCTTAAATTTTTATTCAAAAAATAATACATTCTATGAATAAAATTCAAAATATTGCAAAAATGGTCATTCAAATCCTCTTTAGACAAGGCATTTTATCTATGGAGAACACAATCCTATTTCAATTCTCTTCGGCCATCTCCTTTTTAATGTTCGAAATGTCAAAAGTGTGAAACGTAATCGCTTTATGATTTCGCAGAAAACAGAACAAAATGTGCGCTCCCATACTTTTATTCCTCAGGTCTCAGGAGGCATGCCCTTTCAATTCGATAGAACAAGCTTTGATTTCTGAAATGCCGTATTTGAATTCTTTAGTCAGTCTTATTATATTTTCAGAGACTTAAAAGTTTTAGTTTAAAAGTATAGAAATAATTAATTATCAATTTTTCATAAATTTAATAGATAAATCGGATTCATTATAACAAAAAAAATTAGATATTTTTTTAGTGGTTTAAAAATGTATTTTGCAATTTAAACATTTAAAACTAAATTCATTAAAAAAACAGTGTGTCATCCATTAAAAAACGATTTCATTAGCGTTTATAACACCAATAAATTCATAAAGTGACAAAAAGCTTGCGTAGGTTAACGTTAGGACTGCAGTTTTCGGATTGTAGGTTCAATTCCAGGGTAAGATTAGATTTTCTTTTCTAAAGCCAACTCTTAACTGCGGTGTTCTTTTTTTTTTAAATGCTGGATATTTATCGATAAATAAAGCGATTTATTTTGCACCCTAATACATTTCATAATTATTATGGTAATTAAGATAAAAACGGGCTTTTATATTTTATTAAGTCTAATTACATCATGTGACTGCATCCGAAGTTTGATAGAAGCTAAAGCCATAGCGTGACTGCAAGTTCCGACGTTGCTATTGAAGGATTACATTATTTTCATGTTAGTGTCGAACAAAGTATTTTTAGAAACATAAAACGGCTCAGGAGAGAAAATAACTTTTAATATGTTTTAAACTGAAAACAATGGAAGTCATTCACCTAATTGCGGTTAACTAAAAAATTAGTTTTAAAATAATTGTGTTACGAAAAATGCAATGCAGCGTTAAGAAAAGCTAATTCTCCTTTTTTATTTTTTACTTTTATGTAACGTAAAATAAGTATGTAATTAAAAAAATTGTTTTAGTTTGCAAGTATTTGCACAATTATTTTAAAGGTCGTGGATAAGAAAACTTGTATCCCACTTTTATTAAATTATCAAAACACTTATTTTTAGTTTGTTTTTTGACTTTCTTTAAAAATCTTTCCCTATACTAAAACCACTAAATCAATCAAGCCAAATTTATTTTTGCACCGCTTTCTATATTCATGTTACATTCAGTTATTAAGTTTTGTAAATCTTTATTGTAGATATTTATATATATAAAAAACCATTTATTAAATATATATCAGTTATTCTTGGTTGCTTAGTTAATGTCCCTGCAACCTTCATTCATTAATAAATTTATTACTAAAAACTCAAAACAAACGCGTTTTATTAAAGTTCATACAGTATACAATTATTCATACAGTAAAATATAATTACTTTTTAAAAGTTTCTATTTTTAGAAAAAAAACATTTTAAAACTTTACTGCACTTCTTTTCTAACATAAAAAGCCATTTACACGGATCCTCTTTAAAGCTTTCAAAGTAGTTATTAGATCCTTTGCAGGCGTAAATCCTTTCTCTCAAATCACGCCATTCCGTCAAGAAAGAACAAAAACAAACATGTCGCGCATATTACTTGGCCGAAGAGAAAGAAAAAGTAAAGAGCGCCATTCGCATAACGACATTGCCACTCGCGTTATCCCCCTTTTAATGGATGAGATGGGGACTCGCCGGGCTCGCGACAAACCGACAACAAAAAGTAGCTCCTGTTCAAAATAGGTGATTGTGGAGAATAGCTGATCTGTGTTTTTGTTTTTAGTTTTATTTTATATTGTTAGAATTTTTATTTACAGTAAAACTAAAGTTTCTCCACATCTTTAAAAAATTTCCGAATTGTAAAGAAAATTATAAAGCCGAAAGTAAAAATTTTGATGCTTAGTTTAGATCTTAGTGTATATCAAGATTGTGCTACTCTAAGTTCACTGTAAAAAAGTTGCATAACATTTCTATGATTGTTTGGTGTAAGTTAAACCAATTTTGAATTAATTACTAAACTCAAAATACGTGAGGAACGTTACAATACTCGTTGTAACCCGGTGTAACCTTCTCGGGTCCAAGCGCATGCGTAAATGTTTAAAACAAAAAGGATTGTGAAAAGTTGCGCGTTCCATGATTTCTAATATCGGTAAAGCAGTTTGTTGTATTTCACGGATTTCAAGATGATAAAATTATAAAAAATAACCATAAAGTATGGCTTCAATGACAGCACTTGTTGTTACGGAATAATGTTACATCAACCATTTAACATCGTCTAAAAGTCTAAAGAAAAGGATATGATTACCTTTTCATAAAATAGAACAGGGCAAGATCAAGTTCAATGATATAACTAGCTCAAAAAAAATGTAGAACCAGCAGTGAATTGAGACAAGCTTTCAGATTTTAGGGCGAAAATAATAATTATCAGGAGAAGCCTTCACTACGAAAACACTTTTAACCCGAATAAAACCAGGTATCTTGCACCGATTCGACACAAGGATTACTTATGACGTGATAATGCATTATATGAATACTACTTCCACCTACTCTATTTATTTGTCTCAAAGTTTTATGAGAAAGGTACCAACTAACTGACGACATACTCTTATGAAGAGCACATATATGTTATATAGATAACATTGTTTGTTAAGATTTTGTGAAAGAACGGGTTTCAAGGATCATGCAAATATTTGCTCCCCACACCAAGCGAAAAAGCTTTTTACAGCAGAACAAAAAGATATCAGTTGCAAAAGGATGAAAGCGATTGATTTCCCCAAAGAACAAAGCTCTTTAAGAGAATATAAATGTCAACCTCTTGGGTGCTATCAAGTTGTTTTTCAACCTGTTCCCAGGGAGTAAGGTTGCATCTTTCAAAACGAATGGTCCCCAGTGAGGATCGATGTACATTTGCAATGTCCCCTAAAAGAAAAGCAGATGTGTGTTCCATGCGTTTTGTATTGTTGTTGGTCATAGGAAGTAAAAAATTTGACATTTATGGGCGCAGTATCTGTTTTACAATCAATTTTCTTTCAGCTTCAGTTTATTGCATGGTGTAGTTTTTTTTATTCCCATAACAAGTGTTGGAATCAGTAATAGAAAGTAATTTCGACGGTAAAATAAAGAAATTGGATCTTTACTTAATTACCTCAGAACATTCAGTTTCTTGTTTATAAACCTTCTAAATACTATAAGGATCTTAGATATAATATAATTGAATTAATAGAAGCCAAATATATATATTTAAAAGCATTATATCTTGTCATTTTATATGCCCCTCTTCATCAAACACAACCTTATACCATGTCAGTATTTTTTCTAACGGGCAAAAATGAATAAATGAATGAAAAATCATTCATTTCTACATTCATTCTATTGATTTCTACATTCAAGTTAAGCTTGTACAATCTTAGAGTAGAGTAAAAAATACGAAACCTATGACATATGTTTCAATTAAGATAGACACCAATAAGAATATATCTTTTCAAAGGTCAAAATATATGAAAAAATATCTACATGAACTCTTTAATATTCAACTGGTATAAAATGATGAAAAATGATGTTTTAATCCTTTATGTTATTCTTATTCAAAAAACCACCTACACAAATTCACACAACTTCATTCAAAATACAATCACTCTTACACGAAGCTTATTTAAGTTAGAAAAAATTCATATATTTCAAAAATTTATAAGAATGCGATTTATTCAACAAAATTTATTTTCAAATAATAATAGCAATGCATTCAAATGCAGCAAATTTCTATTAAAAGATGAAAAACATTTGGCTAAGCTGATATGAAACACTCAAAATTTCATAACGTTTGTAAAAATTCATAAGGAAAAAAATCCTATGTATCCAACTACAAGATTTTTCTGTATTCAAATAAAATACTAGAACTTGGTATTATTGATAGCTCAATTTATTTATTTATATTCGGTGTTTTCTTTTGAATTTCTGTTTATTCACGTACATAGTTGGGAATATAAAAAAGACGTTTTGAAAAATCGATATTGAAAAGCTTAAAGCTTGTCAACAAAGTATTAATGTACGAGAAAAGTTTTAAGTTTAAGTGGTCTGAATAAAGTGAGGTATAAAAAGATAAAGTATTGATCAGCTGTGTTGAATGTAATGTTTGTTTAACCCCATTTTTAAATAAATTTATAATTTTAATACAGTGGTTTTATTAAACTCTTATATATGTTTTGGTGTATAATTTATAATTTTTTATTTTACAACTAAAGAATAATCATTAGATTTGAATCTAGTTAAAAAAAATCGTCGAAAACTATTTTGTGCTATATGTAACAAGAATAAGCAACTGAAATTGAGAACACACAAGTATCATTATATCAAGTACATACTTAGTAATATTTAAACTTCATCATTTTCCAAAAAAAGGGAAAATATAATAAATCTTTCACAATTTCCAAGAATTTGTTTGCATATTTTTAAAATAATCGTAATTTAAAACTCATAATGTTTATAAATATAAACTACAAAAAGATTTTACCGTTCACTAAAAGTAATACAGTATGTTCACCAAATAAAATATTAGTTTATTCACTGAACTGCATTAAATTATTGTTAAAATTTTTAGTGTATTTTCGATTGTAAAGGCTTTACATTGTAATTTAATTTCTTAAGTAGTTAGTTTTAATAATGATGGGTGGTAAAAAAAGCTTTTTAATTGTCTAAGATACTTTTCATTGTAACAAAGTGTGCTGAAAACAATGCCTTCCCTCTTTTTATGTAAATGTTTCGAAAGATAAATATACCAATTAATTTAGCTGAAACACAGCTAGTAAAATTTAAAAAACTTTCTAGTTATTGTTCTCAGTTTAAATTATTTCATCAGCAAATTAAATTTGACCCCAAATAATTATTCATCTTATTAAGATAAAGAGTAACATTTATTCTTTGATTTAATTTAAATTATTTATTTTATAGGTATTTTGGAAAGAATGGTTTGTCTTAAAATCATGTTCTTTGAAACTCTTTAATTAAAATAGTTGACTAATTCCATGTAACTGCAGTCACAATTTAAAAAAAGAACTTCAAATGTAAAAAATAAATTAAATTAAATAAATAACGTGGTATTATTTGGTTGCAATGTGTGTAGATTAGCTGTTCCACTATTTTTTTCCATTTAATGTTAAATGTTGAAGTAATAATCATTTTTTACACACGTGACTAACACTAGAGAAAGGGTAATTTAGCAATGAATTAGCCAGTTCACGAATTTTGAGAATTTCTTATAATTAAAGACCCCATTAAACTCTATTTTTAGTCATTCTGAAACACATGGAAGCGTCTCCAATGCTTCATTTGTCATCAAAGTTACAGGTGTCATATTGTCTTGTGTCGTCATCTTGGGGTGACCTGGGTCACTACAGGTCTATTGGGGTCACGTGATCTCTGCCCTCTTGTTGTCGCTGTGAGACGTCACGAGAGGGATTGTTCTTTCCCAACTCTCCAAAAAACCTTCGATTGTTTTAGAAGCAAATAGATAGTAGTCTTCCACGTTGGTCTTCCACGTTGGTCCAGCGTTAGACCTATTTTTAGTATGTTTTCATTTAGATTAATTCATTAATTTTGGGCTAGCTGCTATTTAGTTACGTAAATATTGCTTAATTTTTCCCAATGTTGCTTTAAATTTGCGTATGTAGTCTCTTAGGTCACGGTAGTTTCTGTAGGTAAATTGCCCAAAGTTTTTCATAATATACTGAATTTTTATATTCATTTTTATGGGTAAAATATAACATGGATGCGCTGAGAGATTAACTAGATGTTGTATTTGCAATACCATACAACGCAGACTTTGCAGGCAACGTTTAGTGTTACATTTGGTCAAACTAATATGACACAATTAAAACAAGTTACATTTGTGTGATTATTTTTTATTATTAACGATGTGATACGATTAATGTATTTTGTAACACTTGTAATTATTCATGACATTACTAAAGTAAGAAAAAATGTATTAAAATAAGGTTTTCATTTTAGTTTAAGAAACAGGAACAACAACAACATTCGGATATAGTTGTTATTGGAAGTTCTCAGCATACTCAAAAAGAAAGATATGTTGCTACTTCAAAAAACTCATACACAAACTCACCTAATGATCCGTTCAATACCCATAAAATACTCAAAACATTCATAATTATTTCAGTAAATTACAAAATACATCCCCGCATAAAATAACAGTTTTACAACACACGTCCATATCATTTTTATAAATCCGACGATATCAAATGGATGGGCTTTCCAACTCATAAAACCTGTGAGAGACATGCGAGAGAGATATTGCTATGATCCTAGGCGTAGAACGGGAGAGAGTCATGGGTTATATACTTTTATGAATATAGGGGCGGAGAAGCGCGAATTCATTCGGATTTGAGCGATAAAATCTCAGTTTTCAAGAGCCACGTATCATCAACGCCACAGAACATATTTCCCAAAGGAAGCCGTCAATAGAGTTTGGGAATAAACCACACTAAAACGTGATTTACGGCTATTTCTAAATAATAACTGCTGTCATCAATGGTTCTTTCACGCTCAGCATGCTATGGATTCTTATCTGATACTGTAAGAAGGTGGGGGATGATAATAAAATTGTTATGACTTTTTCTTTCTTTTTTTTTCTTTACTATCTTACAAACACAATATACACAACTGAACCTTATTATAGTCCAAAAAGTTTAATATATTTTTTTTTTAAACTTGTACACACTAAACATAAAATTATTTTTTAAATGCAATAACGTATAATTCTTATTATATGCAAACTTGTTTGACAGTTTCATCTTTGAATAAAATTTTGGTTTTCAAATGCTTCAATGGTACGTATGGAAAAGTGATGTTACTAAAATAATATAAAACTATCAGAACTATTCATGGGGCAGGCCTGAAACATAAAGATTAAAACAGTCCAAATAGAGTCTTAAAACAATCCAAAACATTTATATTACTATATCTTATTATAAAAACCAAAAAACCCCACAAAAGTATAAGATTTCTTCAAGATTACAGAACATTCATTTGATCCAAACAATCTATATTTAGCAACACAACTCTTTTTTTCAAGGTGTACCAAAGACTCTTCTGTCTGTCTATGGATTCCTTCCTCCCGGACATAACTGCTCCCGAAAATGGCTAACAAGAAGCGATAAGGACACCCTTAATCGATGGGCCCCCATTATCTGTCGAAAAACAGGAAAATAAAAATGCCATCCGACCCTTAGTTCGTCTTTGTTTGCAGGGACTGTAATGGGCCGCCGTTCTGTACAGGTAGAAGCCCTTAATTGCTGCTGGAAGACGAGATCTGCCCAAAGACGTGCAATTAGCATCGCTGTACTGTGCTCAGCACAATGGGAAGTATGGGATTAAAGTTTCTTATGAAAGGTTGTTTCTTTTTAAGTTTGTGGAAATGATGATGGATAGATGTGGAAAAGTTTATTTTTAGAAAAAAAATAATTAGCACATCGCATTCTTATCTTTTTAGAGAATTTTTTTAGTACTATAAAAAAATTCCCTGAAAACACCAATTGAAGATATTGTTGTATAGTAATTTGAAACTGAACCGTGTAGTTGCAAAACTCACATTATTCAAATCATAACTAATATATGGGGTTAGGCCTGTTCATTTTTGACTTTATATAATGGTAAATTTAATGAGACGAAGTCGCCGATAAACGGGCCGGGGTTGTTTTAAAAATAAATGTATAATTTTATCAAAGAAGAACCTCACTTTTAGTTCATTCAATGTTGAAACCGTTAGTACAATGCTAGTAAGTACATTTGGAGTTTTAAATAAAGAACTTGAATTTTTTAAATATATTACTTTTTGTCAAGTTTACAGTTAATATTGTGCAATAATAATGATTAAATATTGTTTAATGATTAATTAAGTAGCATATAATCACTCAGAAATATGATTAAAGAAATTCAAAAACAAAAACTGAAAATTTTCCTCTCAGAAAATATGCTAAGAATAAAATATAAGGAATGGCTATGCCAAATTTAGATAAATATGTAAATAAAAATTACACCATAAAAAACTTTTTAGTTAAAATATTATTAAGAATTTGTATTTAATAAGTCGCCTTTGTCTCAAATTTTTACAACCAATAAAATTAAGGGAAAAAAATAAAATATAAAAATTGGAAATTGAGAGTTTTTCGAAAGACATTTGATGTTTTCAACATTTCCCATTCCACCTGACGTCATTAATCCTATGGCCGCAATTTCGATTTTAGAGTTTCAGACTCGTAGCAAAAATCATTCCCTTTTTCCTATTTTAGCCCATTGGAAAGTAAAACCAATTTGGGACACATTCTACGGTTAAGCCGCGATTTTTTCTTGTTTCAAGTTCATTTATAATGGAATCTATCCATCATTCAAAGCGTCACGGGCAGTTTAAGTAGAAACCGTGAAACTTCAGCTGTTTCGGATTGTATTTTTTTTTTTCGTTTATTTCTTGTTTCTTTTTTTAAGCGTGGAAAGGTAAGGGATTAAGAAGTGAAAGGCAAATTTAAAGAGCAGCTTGGTTTTATAATAGGAAATTCCTAAAAAAAACCTAATTAAGTGCTATTTTTTAAATGAATCAGTTATTTTTTGAACTTTTTTTAATTTTTAAAAAAGATATAGTTTTGAACTTATAAATATTAAAAAGGTTCTATTTTAGAAAAACACTTACGATTTTTAAAAATTGACACACGAAAGGAACTGAACTGCAAAAAAAAATACAACGAAAATGCTTACAATGAAAGTTTTGTGTTCTAAGAAGAGCATGTATTTTAATAATTTTTTAACAACTGGTTTTGCAGAAAAAATTTTACTCATTAGCAAAGTGCATTTTAATCTTTACTTACAACTTTTTTTGGACAAAATTAGGGACATTTTTCTGAGAAATCGTTTCCTTTTTTTTTATTTTTTAAGTGCTGTGTTATTTAGTACCGAAAGTAATTTTCTAACTTTTATTTTCTTGAAAAGTTTAAAGAACTATATTTTGAGTTCAGTACAACTTTTATATTTTCCGTAAAATATATATTTTTACTTTCAGAAAATTTAATTAAATATTTTTAATTAAAATAAACGGTTGAGTTTAACAAAAAACTTCGACTTAAACATTAAGTTCTAAAGTAAATTTTAAAATAATTTTTATAACATGCATAGTTTTCTAAAATCTTGAAAACTAAGTTTTTCTTTGCAATTTCAATTAAATTTATTAACAATTTAAAATGGCAAGCATGCACTGAAAAAATTCTTAAATTTTAACTGTATGCAGCCATATATTAATGCAAGTATAATAACTTTATAATCCATGTATAGGTTTTGAGATAAGCTTAGCTAGATTTTTCGGTAAACACATTTGTTAAAAAATTTGAGATATGAATTAACATCTCACATTTATATGCAGTAAAGTTTCACTCTAATTTGAAACATAAAAATGATTATTAGCTTTTAAAAATAGACAAATATTGAAACTGTTTTATTTAAAAATATTTTTTTAATAAGGATAGGAATGTTTTTAAAAGCTGAAAGAAAACAATTCCATGCTGCGAAACTGTGATTTAATGTATATTAAAAACTAGTTAAATGTTTTATTTCATTGATATTTTTTTTTACTTTCTATTGCTAAACCTATCATTCAATAATGAAATACTTTTAATTACCAAAATTTTGCAAAGTTAACTATTTTTTTCATACATCCATTAAGTACATTAGGTCATCACTAATTCCATTAGGTCATCATGAATTCAGTAAATAAGACAATATGTTATTGAAATTTAATTATATTCAATGCGTAAACCGTTATTCGCAGCATTACTGTATTCAAGTGACATTTAAATTTCAAATATTTAAATAAAAATAAGTTTAAGAAAGAGTACTAAATGTTTGGACACAAAAATAATAAATTTAAATAATCGTTATGGATTATAAATAAAAAATTTAAATCCACAATGTTTGTTTATCGTAACTATTTTTCAAAACTTGTAAAACACATCACCCAGAATTTTGATTAAATCACGAAAAACAAAATGCTTATCGGTTTAGTCCTATATCCCAGGGCATTCTGCAGTTTTATCAAGATCAAATATTTGAAACGCTTGAAGTTTTAGTGACGTAAAATTAATTAGATCCCAGATGACTTTGACGGCTTACAAACAGTGCAATCTTTGAAGTAACCTAACGTTTATCATAATTATCATAGGAACAGAGAGAATATTTTTTATTAGATGATTAGAAAACTTCATAAAATAGTTGGAATTTAACTAGCTTATATTTCCTCAAAACTATTATTATCTAATAGTCAATTGCAATAATAAAACATCAGTATACGCTCCTAATTGACTCTAAAATATCGGTTATATTTATGTACTTTAAATATAAATCGTACTTTACTCACTTCGTTGAACTAAATGGCTAAAATGAATTTTTAGAAAATTGCATACTAGCATATTAAAAAAATTCGAGTTTTTTTTAAAAATTGATCCTGAACGTATTTGCATAGCAACTAAAACAAACAAACGTTTTCAATTGGTTATGATTGGTCTAAGAGTTTGGCTTAAATGTTATAGAATTATGAAATACAATGTTTTTTAGTATCCTTTAATAACAAATTTTTGAGATTATGTCTTGCCAACAAAAATGTGAATGTTTGCGTGTTTCTGAAAAATATTTTAAATTGTGCTGCGACCGATAATTCATGTTGCAGTGTTTATCCTTCCAAAAAATTAGTTATTTTTCCAGTTTAATAAATTAAAATTTTGTTCGTTTGGTGAAAACAATCAAATGCCTCTTGTTTTATTTTTATAAAAACAAACATTTTAAAAGATGTGGAATTTATTTCAAGACAAAATGACTATGATAATGTGAGAAACGCAAAACTAAAAAACTAATTTTTTAAACTAATTTTTTCAAGAATTTTCCACCAATGTCCAGCTGAAGTTCCAGGCACAAGTTTCATTAAACCAGTATTAAAAAAAATGTTCGGTTAAAAAGTCGCAATGTGAACATGCCCGCTGTGACCCCTAAACGAGATATTGATGAGATTAGATAGTTCCCGGATACATGCAAAGAATAAAGAAGAAAAAAACATTAAAGACGAGAAACATTGAGAAAATCCTTTGGGTGGAGTATCCAATTGATTCTGAACAATGGAAAGGCGGTGGGTTTTGAAGCTCTGCCAAATTCTGGGAAAGGATGGCGTTGAAGTGTGGCAGAAGAAAAATGAAATCTTATTATCTTAATCATTTTATTGTTGTGCTGTCAGTAACTATGTACATAAACTAATGTGACAAAGTATAGGAAGAACATGGAATTACGTGAAATTTTTATCAAACTTGACATGTATTTATTTGCTTAAAATAATAGCCAATTACATTTTTGTTATGTTTACAAAAGTTTTTTTATGTAT
The DNA here is from genome assembly GCA_019343175.1 of Oedothorax gibbosus. Lineage (NCBI taxonomy): Eukaryota > Metazoa > Arthropoda > Arachnida > Araneae > Linyphiidae > Oedothorax > Oedothorax gibbosus. The sequence continues at coordinate 23,757,381 of CM033280.1, forward strand.
TACTATGGTTTAAATCAAAAGTAAAGACTCATAGAATGAGGAAATAGAAGAGACTCATAGAATGAGGAAATCGAAGAGACTCATAGAATGAGGAAATAGAAGATACTCATAGAATGAGGAAATAGAAGAGACTCATAGAATGAGGAAATAGAAGAGACTCATTGAATGAGGAAATAGAAGAGACTCATAGAATGAAGAAATAGAAGAGACTCATAGAATGAGGAAATAGAAGATACTCATAGAATGAGGAAATAGAAGAGACTCATAGAATGAGGAAATAGAAGAGACTCATAGAATGAGGAAATAGAAGAGACTCATAGAATGAGGAAATAGAAGAGACTCATAGAATGAGGAAATAGAAGAGACTCATAGAATGAGGAAATAGAAGAGACTCATAGAATGAGGAAATAGAAGAGACTCATAGAATGAGGAAATAGAAGAGACTCATAGAATGAGGAAATAGAAAAGACTCATAGAATGAGGAAATAGAAGAGACTCATAGAATGAGGAAATAGAAGAGACTCATAGAATGAGGAAATAGAAGAGACTCATAGAATGAGGAAATAGAAGAGACTCATAGAATGAGGAAATAGAAGAGACTCATAGAATGAGGAAATAGAAGAGACTCATAGAATGAGGAAATAGAAGAGACTCATAGAATGAGGAAATAGAAGAGACTGTTAGAATTTTAGTTTCTCGTATTACGTGGTTTTTCCCGTAACAAAAGAGACTACAAAAATGCTAAAACTGATAGGCAGGCAGTACTTTTTCATCATAAAGTGATTTACGTGTCTCGATCAGATTTGATGATTCCCTTCTAAAATAGTTTGCTTTTTTTTAACATAAATAAAAGTATTAAAGTCATATAATCTTTGACACTTTCAATGAAATTTTCCTATTATATTAGCTTCTAAAGCAATGCAGCACAGATAAATATAAAATTCATTTGAGCTTAAAACTAAACCTCCTTCTCCCTAATAATTTTAATTCCACGTTAAAATTCATATCTGAAATATACTCCCTAGTTATGGAGCATTTATTGTATTGTTTAAGCATCATATTGATTTACATCGGCAAAAAAAACACGTTTCACCCTCATACGATATAGGTATTCCTTTTGAAAATATTTGTTTAGTTTCTACAGCAGAAATGTATAATTTATAAAGTAATTGATATGTACTTCGACCAAACTTTTAAACTACAATAATAAAAATCCCTAATAAACAAATAATTAAACGCTAATTAGTATAATAACTAGGCCATTTTTCAGAAAGAATTTTACGAATTCTAATAAACTTAAACGTTTTTTGCCAGCGATTAATTAAACCTTCCTTTATGTTACGAGCCTCCATTAACTATGTATGTAATTTGAAACTTTTTAAATTCATTTTTATACATAATAATCTTAAAAATAATGATTTTTATTTCTAAATGTCCATCTAAATTTTAAAAAAAATATTTGATAATATAACTTAGGTAACTTAAATTTTTATACTAATTTTAGGTTCTTAACATGCTTAGAACTAATATGATTCTGCAACCTAAAAGAGATTTTCAAAATTCAGATGGAAACTTGATAAAACATTGTTCTTGTGAAGTATAGTAACAAACAAAAAAAAGCATTTTTCAGAAAACTAGTTAAAAGTTTTTGACATATATCAAAGCACATGAAGAGCGTTTACTAAAACTAAAATTATTCATAACTCCTAAACTATTTCTAGGATTTGTATAAAATATGTACAATTTCAGGCTAAATAAAGGAAAATAATGTTACAAACATTAAATAGTTTAGCCATTATTAGTGATTTTCTGTTTCAAAAGGTATGCCTAACATGCGAATCGGTAATCGGTTTTTTCCTTACAACCAGAAATAAAACCAGTATGGTTAACAAACATTGTTTTGAAAGGGCGTAACATTAATTTAAAATCATGAGATGAAAATAAAAGTATTTGCCACATACATCTAATTTTCTAAAATAACCTAAACTGAAATGGTGTCAGGCAAAATCTACCAGTTCTGAACACCATATAATCACGTCAAAAATGTTCGTGATTATATGGTGAAATTTTACAAAACATATGTTGTTATTATTTTAAAAAAAAAGTTTATTTACTTCAAATTACTACCAAACTATAATCATAAATCTCCCAAACACTACAAACGCCATGTCTACACAAATTAAAAATCTATTCATTTCGCAGCAACACCAAACAAACATCCCAATCGATGCTTAATTTCTGATTCCTTACCATAAATTAGACCTCACGCACACTTTAAGGAGAACCTTTGGCAGTTACCGATATACACAAACTATCCCATAGTAAAAATGAATAACTATTTGAATTGCGCCATAAGCCCATGGGTGAATTTATTTTACAAAAGTATCTCGCGGTTGTGTCCTCATCGGTTATGTGCTTACGCCCTGGACTGTCACGAACGCGCCCTGCTTTATCGAACGCTTGTTATCGACGAGCGAATCGCGTGACGCCTTTTCATATTTGCCGCTCGCTGATTGGTGGAAAAGGGATGTGAGTACACGTTGTATCGTTTTCGAAATTGGAAATGGAATAAAATGTATAATGTATGTGATTTACATGGCAGTTTAATGTGTTTAGCTATAATTTATATTGCAATAAAAAGTGTGTGTTGGTAAAGGGTTTTATTTTTTAATATTTGGAGATTATAAGATCGGAATTCAAATGAGTATTATTTGGTCTGTGTTTATTTTTGAAAAAATGATTGTTTAACATGAGTTGCATAAGTAAATTTGAGTATTTTGTTAAAAATTACAAATAGTTTGTAATTTTCTTTTCCAAAAGTTTATTCAACAACATTTGAAAATGTATAATGACAGAATATATTTAGATAATATGTTTATAAATGATAAATATTTCTAGATTTCTGGATATTACATAAACAAAGAGTAAATTAGTTAACAAAAAATTCAGAACGCACTTATATACAAAAAGTTTTTCAAACCTGGAATTTTGATAGCTAAATTAATACAGTTTTAAATATCATTCTTTAAAAGTGTATATCGTTGGCATAGCACGGAGAAATGTCAAGTGCATTAATGAGAGAAAATATTTAATGATATGTCTGTCAGTAACTTTGGCAATAATAGAATTGAACATAATAAAGTCGAAACGTTGACCACATTTTTTTACTAGTACATCATTCTTTTTCTATCTTTTTGCTGCGGTTTGATTTTGTTTAAAAGCGATATTACGGTCTGTTTACTACGACATGTACTCAAAATATTTTATCGGTATGGGAGAAGGGGATTAAAGATACTAAAAAATATCCAAATGATCTCCTCTGTCCACAACTGTGGATAAACATGTCAAGATTGAAGATTATTTATATTTGATAAGCGAAATTACGAAGCATTGTGACAGGGTGTAATAGCGTGATCTGCTACTAACGACTAAATAGTGTTTCTTTTTTTTCCAGATTTTTTTTTAACTCAGACAATATTTACCATAATTTCAAATATGATTGTATGTTTTCCAAGTTACACCTAGTAAAGAAATATAAAGGTTACAATGTTAAGTTTCTACAGTTGAAAGTTATGGCTTTTTTTACTCTTATTAAAATTTATATAGTGATGTTGTTGAATTTATATGTTGAAGAACACTAGATAATTTATTCTTTTCAGAAATACTTTAACAATGTGTTTAATTTTTCTTAAAAAGTATTATGTTACTTTACTTAGTAGCTCCTTCTGAATGTGTAGTTCATAAAAGACATGCCTGAAAATACAAAACATACTGTTAGCCTTAACGTTAACTTTATATAACAATATAAAATATTTTAATTATAAGATAGTGATGATAGAAACGATTTTAATAATGACATGAGAAATCATACGAATGTACTTACTTGCATTTAAACAATTAAAAAGCATTATATGTATTGAGCTATACAATTACAGTTGCAAAAACTACTAATGAAACCAGCATCATGATATTTCATCTTAATATTTATACTGTACACTTTAAAAACATGTATAAAGTTATTATAATATTTTGGTGTAACTTTACACTAATTCTGGAGTAAGCCTACTGATCTCCAATTATATACTAGGAACTTATACTAAGAACCTTCTACAAAACCTTTGTAACCTAACATTACCTTTCACAGAATCAAAGCTCATGTACATTCATAAATGTTGTTAATCCAATGGGATTATGAAAGAAATTAACTATTCCATCAAACTTGCATTAAGTAGTCAATATAGTGACGTTCTTTTAATCGAACTATATATTTTGCACGGTCGAGTCTGTCCTTATGACTAACTTTTACTTGGGTATAAAACTATAAATTAGATTATAGGTATAAAGTTATACCATATTAACAGCTGTCGATTTCCACGTAAAGTTGAAGACAGCTTTGGTGGAATTTGTTTTTGATTTTGATTTTCTTTCTTGTACTAAATGTTGTGGTGTAATCTTACACGTGTTGTATTGTAGTATTCCCCAGCTATGGTTTAACCTGTTTTAGGCTGTAGCATTACTCCATAAATCTAGAACTTGCTGCTAAAAGTTATGTGGTGCAACGATATATCAAACGTTTAATGGTGTATAACTGATAGATACTCTAGCTTGCGGTGGTTCTGTGAACTAAATTCTAATGACTCATTCTATTTCCGCTCATTTCTTGTTTGTGGGTAGTTGTATGCAAGCGTGTCATTCCAGAATCACTACAGAAGAGTAAACATATACAGCATATGCATAGATCATACAAAAACATTTTTTAGTTCTTGAGATGTCTGATAATACTTTTAATTCTGACGAATCTACACATAACATTCTATATCACAGATATCCACAATAACTGAAACATAATACCCAGTAATTTTTTAAATATAGTACCAAAAGGAATGAATCGGAAAGAAAATTAAAACTAAAACTAATTTTGTATGAAATATGTGTTATGAAAACATAAACTTATAAAAATATATATTTTAAATTATAATAAACTATTTATTTTTTATTTTTGAAGCTATGTCATATTTCTTTTGCTAAAAAATAATAACTTTTTAAGTTATCTATATATATAAAAGAAAATCGTGTTACTTACACTATTTATAACTCAAGAACAGCTGAACTGATTTGGCTGAGAATTGGTGGGGAGGTAGCTTAGAATCAGGAATAGGCTATAGGATACTTTTTATTCGATCCCGAACGGGTGTAGTAGTGCAAAACGTGAGCCGATTTCCCCATAAGAATATCATTGTAAGATTAGAATTTATACTTTTTATTTCAATTGAAAGAAATTTCAGCGCGTTAAGCGCGAACGAAAATTAAGAAAAAAAAGAGCACGTGGGTTTAATTTTCTGAATTGTTATTTGAATATCAGTATTTTATTTTAGTCTTTACCGACTGGGTCCCCCAGCCCTATCGAGTTGTATGAAATATGAAGTGGAATGTTTACCACATTTGGGCAGTTTCTTTTTGCGCTAATCGTGAAATAGAAACAGGCCATTATATTATATAGCTGTTCTGGCAATTTGAACAGGGGGACATTGTAATTTGAACAGGGGAATGGGAAAGACCTCAAACTCCTGGAAAGGCCTGGATAATATCAACCCCTCATATCAGAATGAGATGAGATTATAATTTCTAGATGGAGTGGATCAGTGGAGAGGGGATCGATTGGTATAAAATAAAATTTTACATAAGAAACTACTAATTAGGGTTATTAAGGGTACACCCGTGCAACGCCGGGTTAATAAAGCTAGTTTTTAATATATTATATAAATAAAATTCATTTAAAAAGTAATTCGGATAAGGTATGAATTTTTTAAACAATATATAAGCGTGTTTTCTAAATTTTAATAGTGGAAGTAAAGTTAATAGTAAAAATTCTGGAAGTGATATAAATATTGACATTTTAAAATTCAACGCCCAAAAATACATAGAAATCGGCTATTGCACTTCTATTCCCATATACAATCACAAATTTACGATTACAAATTTACAGACTAGTGTAGTTTTATAAAAAAGCATATTTTACTTTAGTTTAAACACATAAACAAATGCGCACCTGTACAAACTGTTTTTGATGAGTAATACTTTAGTATCAACAAATTTTGCTTTTTAAATCATTTAAAAATAATTTATTAATTCCTGCAAATTTATAAACTATTAAAATTCGTCATTTTTAAACAATCGAAAATCAGCCCAACTTTCTTTTTAAATAAAATTTTACTTTTAAAACTTTTTTTTAAAATTGATGAAATGATTTAATGAAATTTTACTTTAAAAAATAAATTACAAAATGTTACGTGTTGTGTTTTGACGTGTTGTGTTTTTTTCTTTCTCATATCCTTCAACCCCTATTCCTTTTAAGCGCGAAATAAAAATTGACTCATACTACATGTCCTCAAAACTAACCTCTTCCCAAAGAGTTTTCGTTTGGGCCCTGTTTACTGTCACAGCCTTTCATCTCATAGAGGTAGGTGGGTAAAAATGGGGGTGGGTGGCAGGTTTGGCATTTCTTTTGATTTAAGTAGACGAGTTCCTATATTGGTTTCATACTTGTTTGAGTTTTCGTTACCAAAAATATCGATATCGGTATATGTTGTTGCTGACAGTTCGATGTGTCGGTTTGAAAGAAATGTAATTTACATGTACTTGGTTTTAAATGGTGATACAATGAAATGCGCTGAGTACTACTTTTAATATGCAATTCAATAATCCTGACGATTCAAAACCATAAAACTTGTACATATTTGTTTAAACACAAAACTCAATATTTTATTGTTTTAAACTTGTTAAAGACACGTTTGAGAATAACATGTGTACCTTTCACATTTAATAAAAACCAAATTAAACATTAGGTTTTAAAATTAGTTTTAAACCCGACTTATTTTGTTATGCATAAAATGTTCAGAACTTTGGTCTTTACCAGTCCTCTATTTTGTTAATTTATGTAAACAAAAGTAGAAAAATTAATTTCTAATTGCATGTTTACTTTAATGAGTTAAAAGCTACCCAAGGCGTAGGTGGTACTTCTTTTCCCGCATAAATATATATTTTAAATTTTCTCATCACGTTCTGGATCTCTGTACTTTAAACGGGGGTTTTAGAATCTATAGTTTAATATATAAAGGGACACGATGTTTGAAAAAAATGTCAGATACATCTGTGTTAAGATAACATATCCAGTTCAGTCAAGGGTAGATTTTTTTAAAAAACAAAATGTGGACTGAAGGTTTTCCTTTTCTTTATTTGGATGTTTTCAAAGGCAATATGAGTCTGAAAGTTAGTTAATCGATTTTCGGTTCTAATAGAGGGAGCTTTTGTAGTGGCGTGCTGAATTGTGGAAAGAAATACTGGACAATGGAATAATAATTAAAGAAACGGTAAATGCCATTACTGCAGTGGACAAAAGGTAATATAATAAGTTTAAGTGAAAAGTTATGCAAACATTATTATGTAATTTTTATTTATTGATTATAACATATAAAAATATGCAAAAAATGTTATGAAATTTTTATTGTTAGGTGTAATTTTTATTGTTTGAATTTAACTTTATTATCGTTGTTCTGCTTTGTTTTAGCATTATTCAACAGCACATAATATTTTAGCACATTTCAACAGTTGTTCTAGATTATAAAAATTATTTCTTATAAATTTCTTAAATGTACGTTTTAATATTTGAATAATTAACAGAAAATCAAAAGTTAGGTTCTTATCATTTTCAACGATTTGCCCTAAATATATTCTAACGATAATAAAAACTTATTATAATAGTATATTTAATATCAACATTCCGTTTTCGATGCTTAGTCATTCTTAAAGTAAATTATGGAACGAATATAACAAAAAAACTGAAGTTTTCCTGTATTGAGTATATGTACCCTGTATATGACAGTATAATATGCATTAACTTAAAATGTTTAGGTTTTTTGTAAAATGTCGTCTGTAATGTTTATAAAGTATCTTCTGTAATGCTACCTGTGGATACTAAAAACGTTCAGATCCGTCATATACATTAAAACTTAAGAAATTAGCATTTTCAAAATTACTTCAATTTTTCTTAATACTTTACAACAATAGACTTGCACCATTCTGAAGGTAAACATCCCCAAATAAAGTATAAATTCCCTTACACACAAAAAAATTTCAACCTGGCATTTTCTTCCTGGCATTTCAAACAATCTCCAAATAAAATAGCACCAACACTTCAACCGCCTAGACGAAATATATTATTCATAACAGAATATCCGGATAATGACCTATCATAGAGATACACGCCCCCTTGTTGAGTCACCCATGCTCACCGATTTGAGGGCCGTCTTGCCAATTATACTATCGAAAATCGGACAGATATTTGACATTTATGACGCTCAGTCCAGAGAATAGCAACATTCCTCGGGTGAATTGTGCTTAAATTCCGTAAAGAGTTGAGAGTGATTCACAATAAAATGATTAATGCCAGAGTGGTTTGAAATGATAAAGGTTTAAAAGGGATATAATAGAGGATCGGTCTTTTGTTGGTCTGTTATTGATCATTTGTTTGATAATTGTTTTAACGATATACCTTGTTGAGATACACCCCATGCTCCTCTAACTCTCCACCCATTCTATGTCTTTCTACTTTGCTTGATAATTTTAGTAATTTAATCGTTTCCGGCAGTCTTTTTCTGGCCTCCTTTAAGAGTTTTAACACAGCCAATTACGACTAATATGGCTTATAATTTTTAACACGGTATGATTTTAGTTGGATGTTAAAATGAACGATCGGAAAAGTCACGCCTATGGTGACGCCACAGATATATGTCAATAATTATTTTCTTCACCACAAAATATCTCCGAATTATTGACTCATGGAGTAATTCACCTTTGAATTTGACCTGTTGTTGGAAAAGATCAACTTTGAGACCCTTTAACTACCAAAGCAAAGCTTAACCCGCAATGTAATATATTTTTCTAAATTCTACCCTAGGGTGTGTAATTAATTCAATAATTTCAACATTTTTACGGGCCACTTATGGCTTTAGCAGATATTTGGGTAGAAAGAAGACAAAAATCAACGAAAACGATCTTTTTCTAATGACATTGACCTTCAAAGCCATGATTGACCCACCAAACAAATTATGCTGATATGTACCTAGTATCGAGAAGTATTCACATTTAAGAGAAAAATTATGGGTCACTCATGTCTTGAGAAGGAGAATGATGATATTATGTACACCATTTATTCGTGACCTCGAATTTTGATCTTCTCTCATTGTTAAACAAGACGGATTTAAGAAAAACTGAAATTAATTTTCAGTTATTTTAGTACTGCTAACATATCCTGAAAGTTTTAGGGAAATTGAAGGTATCGACTAATACAAGTTGTCCCTCTTTTAAAAAATGACTCTTAATCAATTAAATATCGCCTCTAAAAAATTATAAAGGAAGTAAACTATTTGAAAATCATATATTCTATCAGCTTTAAAATCTGGACAGATATGAACAAAACCTAAACAAAAGTTATGTAGCCAATAAAGCTTGTCAACGTGTTGGTACCATTCGAATATATTACCCTGAATTAATAATTTTAAACAATAATTTAAACATTTATGAATAGTATATTTCGTAAATAAATAGGGAATAAAATCTGTTAATATTTATAGCATAATTATGGATGTTTGTTGAATGACTAAACAAGAATCATTTAAAATGACTGAGGCCAAATATAATATTAGATATTAAGAGTCATTAATATGAAGTGATGTAATAAATAAATTTTATTATAAATGCTTCTGTGGCAGAGTTAGATCCAAGGCTTGAATTTCAAAGCATTTGCATAATTTACTTTAAAATATTAACTTCATTAAAATATGAATAATGCATAGATTAACCTCATTTTAATAAACTACTTGAAAGCAGTACTCAAGCACGTACGCACAAAAGGTAACAAATGTCGCAACCTAAAATAAACGTTTCTTTTGAAAGCCATGTTTTTGTGTGTGAAATTAAACTTAAAAATATAAAACTTAATTATTAATTAAAAAACTTAAATAAACTTAAAAAAATATTATGCTTTCATAAAATGCATAATCTAAATTAAAAAGCCAACTTTGCAAAATCCGTTTAGATATTAATCAGTTAATTATCGTTTTTTAATGCTCAATTTTCACATTTTTTGTGATAAATATAAATAAGATGTTTTTATTGGTAATAAACATGTACATTCCAAAGAGTAAAATTTAAATATATTTTATTTTATGTAGTAATAACGTTTCAAGAAGTATATGGAATATAAACAAGGTTTTAAAATATCTTAATATCGGTAAATACATTTTCATACGATCTATCATACATTATTAATTTTAATAGTTATTATAAAGTCTTATGTGCATTGAACAATAACTTATTGATCTTGAATTCAAATAAAAATTAACAACAAAATAATGCATTAGCACGTTTACCAAGTGCCTTACGTGACTTCAATAATTAAGTGAAGATTTTTACGATCAAAGATTAAACGAAATCTTCGTACAATTTATTTGCACATTGAAGTTTATTCCACTTGGTTTAAAAGATAAACATTTAAGTATATTAAGTAAAAATTTATTTGGAAATAAGTTTCGATTAACATGAATATTTAATTTTCAGAAGCTTTCGTGATAAGATTGTCTATAATATTGGACGTACTATTTTAACTTTTTTAATATGTTTTCTATTGCCTTTATAATTTTGATAACAAAAAAATAAAATATTATTACACACGTAGTTTTTATAATAAAATTTATTACCTTTACAGAGTACTTGAAATGAGTAAGTTATACTTCATATGAGAAAAATGGAACGTAATGCGGTTGCCATCTCGGTTTCTTAAGCCATCGAGCTTAACTTGCTAATGCTAGTGATTTTCCTGGCTGAGTTGCTATAGGTAGACGATAATTCCACAGTTAACTTCCCAAGAAAATTTGTTTCGTATTTATCGATCCCGAAATGTTTATGATTGGTAAATTTAGTACGTGTTTAGTTTAATGTCTGATGTATAAATAATACGTAATATGTAATATTAATACAAATAAATCTATAATAATAAAAGAAAGAGTCTGTGTGTGTGTCTGTGTGTTTGTATTCGGATCGTAAAAGACCTACTTATACTGCCCTCAGAAATTCGAAATTTTCAAGATAGATTCCGTTAAATACCAACGTGTGCACCTGAGGCTTAGATTTTTCATATGTGTTCCATTTTTAGAGAAAATTCGAATTTTCTGAAAAAAATACACCACTTTCGCTCAAATCCGTTCATTTTTTCTCTTTCCTGATGATATCGGCTGAAAAAATAAAACTTTTAACGAAAGCATTAAAAATTCAAAATGTTTATTTTATTCTTTTGCCATTACTTTTAGAAACTAAATTCATTATTTGAAAAATAATTGACAGGTTTCAAGTAACGTAATTCCGCCAGTCTTCATTCCTGGATTTTATTGTGGGTTTATTTGATGATTTTTTCATTGATTTTTCTGTTGACTGCATGTATGCATATTTAAGCAATAAATGTATAGTTAAGCTATTACTGAACTATGATGGTTAATAAAGGCCATCGCACTAGAGCTATTAATGTTTTATGTCTTTATTTTTTCGCAAAAGACGTTGCCAAACTCGCCAAATTATTAACTAAAATTCGTCAAATAGGCGATTTCTTTTATAAATAATTTATAAGCTGGTCGGTTGTTCGAAGGTCATTGTGTTAGAGTTGTATAATGGGTGTGGGTAGCTATATCTATTTTCTCGCCAAATTATTTCCCAAAACGCGCCAAATGAGCTAAAAGGTTTTATGTATTTATGAGGGAATTGTGATAACATTTATGAGTGCATTTTATAGCGTGTTTTTCATTTTGGAATTTTAAGGCAATG